>OU343221.1:275456105-275766851 GCA_910596185.1 Chrysanthemum makinoi
AGGATTTGTTGATCCAGAGTTCCCTAATCACGTCTACAAACTGAACAAGGCTCTCTACGGTCTCAAACAAGCCCCTCGGGCGTGGTATGATAAGTTGTCATCCTTTCTCATCTTTCATAATTTCACTAAAGGTTCGGTCGACCCAACACTTTTCAATCAATATCACGGGGCTCACATTTTAATCGTTCAAATCTATGTGGATGACATCATTTTTGGGTCAACACATAAAAAGTACTCAAACGAATTTTCAAAACTTATGAAAAAAACATTTTGAAATATGCATGATGGGTGAACTTACATTCTTTCTAGGATTGCAAGTTCATCAATCACCCCATGGTATTTTCCTGAGTCAGTCCAAATATGCTCTTGAAATTTTAAACAAACATGGAATGCAAAACTGTGATACCTATGCCACACCTATGGCACATACCAAGAAACTGGACGCTGATTTGCATGGGAAATTGGTTGACCCTACCAAATACCGAAGTATTATTGGGTCTCTCATGTATCTAACAGCCAGTAGACCTGATATTGTATTTGCTGTATATCTTTGCTCCCGTTATCAGTCGCGACCAACTGAAACTCACCTCTCTGAGGCTAAAAGAATCCTCCGATACATCAAGGGAACCATTAACTTGGGAATCTGGTATCCGAAGGATTCTGGTTTTGAACTAATAGCTTTTTCAGACGCCAATCACGCAGGTTGCTTAGATTCTCGGAAAAGTACTTCAGGTGCTCTACAATTTCTTGGTGATAAACTGGTGTCATGGCAATTGAAGAAGTAGGATTGTACATCACTGTCATCAACCGAAGCAGAATATGTAGCCATGTCGGCGTATTGTGCTCAAGTCATTTGGATGAGAACACAACTCAAAGACTATGGGTACATATTTGACAGAATCCCGATGTACTGCGACAATCGAAGTGCTATTGCAATCTCGTGCAACTCCGTTCAACATTTGAAATCAAAGCACATCGATCTTCGATATCATTTCATCAAAGAGCATGTGGAAAAGGGTACAGTTGAATTATATTTTGTAGGTACTCAATATCAACTGGCAGACCTTCTCACCAAAGCCTTAGCTCCTGCTAGGTTTACTGAGTTGGTCCACCGGATTGGTATGAGGTGTTTGACTCCAAAGGAACCGGACGAACTTTTGACACATTCTTAAAACCAGTCAAACACCAAAACATCTTTTGTAAATATTTTTTTCAAAAACAAAATACAAAAATATAAAATCTATAAAATACAAAAATATTCTTCTATCTAATTTCTTTCAACATTGCAAGTACAAAACTTCTGTTAACACTTTGTTCTATCAAAATTTTCACAATTTTCCAGAACAAGTGTTGAGGGGGAGAAAGTAAATATTTTATGTTTCTTAAAACCTTGTACTTGCATGTTACCCAGTATTGGTAGTATCTTTGATAATGGTAGACACGTTTCTTGTTTCTTGACCCTCCTCGGACCCAAATTTGTAAAATTTCTCTATTTCTAAAGTTGAGGGGGAGTGTCGTCAAGTTTCTTTCCAAAATTTATACTTGTTACTTAACCTAATTGGAAGTTATGGGCTATGGATGAAAATGATTGAGGTGGAGGGACTATTATTGTCAAATGCTTAAACTTATTTAACAAAACACCTCACCTAACTTTTTTACTCATTTATTTCAAACATTTATTATCTTACTAGATATCATCCTACACCTATAATCATTCTACAAATTCGTGTTATAAACTTCTAATCTGTAAGTGTTTAAAGCTTCTTTGTGTTAATTCAAACATTGGTTTTAAATTGTTTGAAAATCCAACGGTTTGTTTTTCATATATGAGTGATTTTTAGTTCTACGCATATGCATATGAACTAGCAATCACTTTGGGTTGAGATTGATGAAAGGAGTAGTGTTTTCAAAGTATAAATCAAGTTTTTAAACCATTGTCATCAAGAAATCCAACCCAGAAAACGTTTTAATCATTTTTCAAAAGTTAGGGTTTATGCGTGGATTTGGGGGTTTTCTATTGTGAATGTTTCTGGATAATTTATTGCTTGAATGATGATTATAACATGTTCAATTAACCAATTACACTCTTGGTTCTTACCTAGAAACATGAATTTTGTGAAATTAAGGATTAGGGTTTAAGACTCGTTAAATTTGGGTATTTTTGAATCTTGAGGTGTTAGATGTTAAAACTTGTTGGAAACATATCACATAGCCTCTAAGACATTCCAGAAGTAATTTAGTTGTGTTTGCATGGTTGGAGTGTTCAGGCGTAAATCTTAAATTCTTAGGGTTTTAACCTTTACGCATAAACTGTGCCTATGCGTAACTGATAACTATTGTGATTCCATGTGAGGATGAAAGGGATTGAATAAAGTGTTAATGGAAATGTTGTGATGAATTTATTTCAGTTTTTACGCGTGCAATATCAGAATCAAGGTTAAAATTAGATTTCTACGCTTAAGGAATACCTTACGCGTAGATGTTACTTTAAGAGAAATCTTACACGTAATACTTACGCGTAAGGGTCTACATGGGGACTACGCGTATCCTGTTAAGGATATGCGTAAACTTGGAGTCTTATGCATAAGGTTCACTCTTACGAGTAAAACTTACGCATAAGCTCCCAACATACGCTTACGCGTAAGCCTTATGCCAAGAGCTCTCTCCTACGCGTAAGATTTCTTACGCATAAGAGGAAATCCTACGCATAAGCTTAGGTCTACGCGTATGGTTATAAACTGTTTACGCATAAGCTTGCATTCTTACGCTTAAGCCAAAATTTTAACTTTACCAATGAATTGTTACGCGTACAAACTTGTAAATAAGTTACTCATAATGTCACAAAACCAAAATGTCACTAATAAGTTATAATGGTTAAAATGTTGTGTGAATGAGTGAAAATTTGGACTTCAAAATTCAAAATTAATATACTCACGAAACTTATCACGATTACTTTGAACTGTTGGACAACAAGTGACATTGGACTCGTAACATTCATTAACATAACATATTTAATAATTGGACAATAAAATCAACTTTTGACTAACGTAATGTCTTTCGATATGTTGGTTCTTTTAGCTCAATATCTTTCAGATCACAATATGGACATCTCAATGGAAAACGTTGATGCACCAAACGAGCTCACGATGGAAGATATTTTCCCTACCGGTTATAGTATGAAGATTGGAAAGAACAACCTCAAAGTTGACTTTGAGAACTTCACTTGCTCTGAGTCGTCATGCCGCATTGCTGTGGACATTCTTAAGACTCATCCCTATAACAACATGCTCACCATTTCAGCAACTGTACTAGAGATCTATATCCATCAGTTCTGGCACACAATGATGAAAGCTGATGGTCAAGATGCTGTCACGGTGACTCTCAACAATAAACAAGTCACCGTCACTGTTGCTGATTTACGAGCAATTATTCTGCTCCCTGCTATCCAGCCTGCTGAGTATGTTCCTACTCTATCTGAAGAGGCTACACTCCGATTCATGGTCGATATTGGCTATGATGAAGCTGCGGGAATCATCACCAAACATTCTTCAGTTGATTTAAAGAACATCCCTCAGCCGTGGAGAACTTTATACATCATGATCGCCAAGTCTGTTTCTGGACGAGACAGCGGTTATGAGCATCCTAAGCTCATGGAACTACAAATCTTCTGGGGCATGGTCAACAAGATGCATATTGACTTCGCAAGTCTGATTTGGGAAGACATGATGTCTTACCTCAAAAAGCCTGGCACCAAGGTCCCCTACATCAGATACACTAAGTTGTTGATCCAAAGGATACTCGGGAATAATCAAGACATTCCCTTGAGACTTGATGACCCCAACCATCATTCTGCATTGTTTGAGCCTACCTTAAATGTTGTCAGATTCAAAGACTCATCAACAAAGAAGCAAGGGTAGTTTTGACTGACTGCCTACTCATTAATGATGTTAAAAGCCTTCAATCGTACTCACGATATCAAGAAGGCTGACCTTAGGCAAAGTCGGCTTTATGGATGAAAAGTCTTCTGCCATCCTAGCCAAGAAGACCAGGAGATCAGGCAGTGCAGGAAGTGTAGCAAGCACTGGAAGTGCCCTAAAGTATCCAAAGAGGAATCCTTCCCTAAAAAGAAAAGTTCCATCAAAGAGAGCCACTCCTAATCCTCCACCGGCACTCAAATTAGAGGATCAAGACTCCGAGGATACTGAGACGGATGAGGAGGTTCACTACTCAGAGTCTGTTACGGATGATACAACAACATTAGAAAAACCACAAAGTCCCAAAGCAGATAAGGACAAGACTCTAGTGAGAGAGTTCAGATGAAGAACCAAAGGATGAAGAAAAAGACTACCACAAGACAATGAAGCATCTAAGGATTAAACATCATGCTGCTCGAATTTAATCTTCAACAAACTTCAAGAGGCCCTGGTGGTTCCAGCGGTGATGCACTTACCATACCAATTCGTGATGCGGTTAATCAACCCGATAAGCGAACTGGTAACACCGCTAAGGAATCCATCAAAGAGCAGCAGCGGCAAAACTATGAGGTTCAAATCATTTACCTTTGATTTTGAAGAAGAGGAAAATGAGAAGGATGAAAAGATCACTGATGAAGACATTGAGGAAGCCGCTAAGGAAAGAGTGAAGAGGAAGCTCGAGCTAAGCAAAGAAGAGGCCAGGGAAAGCAGAAGAGGGAGGTAAAGAAATTTGGAAAAAGCTCATAAAGAGGCTGATAATTATCTCCTAGATAATCACAACACAACCCGAAAGAAACTTCTGAGCCACCAAAAGACCCTGAGCCTTCTCATGACACTTCCTCATCAGATTCATCATCTCACTCATCACTTCCACCATCCAAAGATGCTACCACCAGATCCACATCCAAATCGGTCAAGAAACCAACCGATACTTGGACATCATGTGCCAAGACAAAGATTGTCAAAGCTGTCCGTCAAGCAAGGAAGCGCAACGTTGTTAACAAGAAACTGAATCAGCTTGCGGATAGAATCAATCTACTTCAGACTGTGATAAACGAGTTTTCAAGAGAACGAGAACAGATTCAGAAGTTTCTCAATCGAGATATCCAAGGGGAAATGGACAAGATGATCAGAGACTATACTCATAAGTTTCTTCTCGACACCGTCCCTGGAGTGACAAGAGAGATGTTCGCCAGAAAAATCTATCCTAATCTCATGGCATTGGTCAAGCATACACTGTCAACTACACCTGTTGCTATGAAATCAATCCAGTCACGCCTCCGGTTGTCTCTGATGCTGAATTGATATCGAAGCTGGTATTGCAAATGTCTCAACGATCCGACACTTTCACTTCTGACGAAGCTAAACTATTTGAGGCATTGCTAGAATATCAACTCAAGACATCGTGTAAAGAGTCAGCTGAAAGGGCTAAGCGACCAAGAGACGATGCTGATGCAGACAAGGATTCTGAGCCGAAACGCAAAAAGAAAACTGAAGAATCATCATCTATGCCTCCACCACCCCAAAAGGACCACCACCACTGGAAGATCTTCACAACGTCCTCCTGCAAGAGACAAACCTCAGGACTCTTAGTCTTCACCACCAACGGAGAAAACTGGTGATCATTTTGAATACACTGGTGGTGACGACGAAGAGATTCCTGAGCCCCAACAACAACCTCCTTCTTCTACATCAATGAAGCAACCAACATCATCCTCGAATCCAAAGAAGAAAAAGTCAACCTCAGTTGTATCATGGCTAGATGAAGATGAAACTGAAGAATATGAATGGTTTTCAAAGCTTGTTGATGCAACCCCTCAATTACCGAAAGGCCAAGAACCGGTAGATGGTCGAACTCTGGAGCATGCCAAGATAATTCAAGAAAAGTTTAAGGTGAAGAAGATGACGAAAGCAGAGTTAATACGAATCAAGAACGAAGCCTTTCAACTGCTAAAACAGCTCCGACAGTGCAATTCAAGTCGAATATCATCTCGATAACATTGCACAAGCCATGTCCAACAATATTGATTGGCTCAACCCTGAATCTAACATCGACTTCACTAGACCTGACAAGGCTCCTACTACACCGGCGGACCAAGCCACTACCCACTATTGGTCGACCTGATCAACCTCAGATTCCCTACCGGTATTTCTTCAACAATGACCTAGAATTTCTTCAACATGGTAGCGATGTTAGCAAGAAATACGCTACCTCACTCACCTTCTCTATCCCGACAGCAATCTTCTCCAACAATGTGGCCATCGAGGAAGAAGCCACACATATGTTCGTTGATAATGTGGTTAATTATGACCTCGATGCACTATATGGAATTCATCACTGGCCTGAACGAAGAAGAATCTACTACAGAAGCTGCCACGTACTCAAATCTAAAAAAGAGGTGTACAGTGACCAACAGATCATTGCTATAATGCATGTCAGCCTGTCTACTATGTGGGACTACTCATTCCTGAAGAAAATCGTAGTCAAACGCCAAGACGAACAGGAATATGACTTTTCCGAAGCGGATTTCCGAGATTGTCACTCAATGACATTGAAGACATGTATCTTGCTAAGGTACAAGGTCAAATGCGACATTTCTCCACCAACATCCAGCTCTAGTACATCAAGTCATTGTTGATATTCATCAGAAGCATCGTTATCTAGGAACGTGTTGAAGACCTTCAACTTGCCGTGGAATCATACCAAAAACGTGTTAATCTCATACAACCAATGCTATACATTCCCGATATCAACCACCTGGCTCAGTACACCATCCTTAAGAAACCAATGTTTGGGGTAGTTTACCGCAGTGAACTTCACCGTAATTGCTTCATAGCGTGCAAGGAGCTTCACAAGTTTTGTGATCATACTTTAAAGAAGGTTCGGGACGGGTTAACATATCGGTTAAAGGAGATTCATGAAGGCATAGGGTCGAAGAAGAGGTGGAATTCTAGGGAAAAGAGGGATGCGAAGAAAATCATCACAAGGATTGATGAAAGGTTGTTTCGTCGCGATCAGATGAGGACTTTGGAGAGCTTCGTGGGTGGACGTCCGAGCATATCTCTAACAGGCTATCAACATTCAGAAAGAACTCCTGGTGTTATTGACGGACTTCCTGGTACTCCTTGATTTGTTTCTTTCACTAATATTTGGATGTGTTGATCTATATTTGACTATGGCTTGTGCACACATAATAGTGTACAACCCGTACTTGTAATGAAAGGACCCTGTGGTACGCTTCAGTGCCACAATCCTATAAAAGGAGCAAAAGCTTCTTACTTTTGAGTAAAACTTATCAAAACTTTCACTTTTCAAAGTTTTGCTCAAAAGAACAAGTACTTCCCCTTATGTTTTCAAAACCTCAAAAGTTAATATTACTTGTTGAGGGGGAGTACTTGCTAAAATCTTTGTTCACAAATGATTCTTCGTGGAAATCTTCCCACAAAACTCGAAATGGACATATTCGATATCAAAATTTCGTCAAAAATAACATTTATATGCCATTTTTTAGGGGGAGAAAAATTGTGTGATACAAATATGTTGTGAAAATTGTGATTGAATCTTCGTGCTAAAGACTTAACCCATGAATTGACGAGATCTGAACTGTCATACATCGAAAAGATTTGTCTTTCAAGACTTATCCAAGTAGATTGTACCTATTCGAGAAGCTCTTGATAGACATGAACTTTGACGGGTTTGACAACCTTTCGAGGTTTGTCCACACCTTCAAGGTAGTTATTAGAGCTAGTTGTCACCTAAAAGCTGACAATGTAACTCTTTAACTATACAACGTAACCGTGTCTCGCGGGGAATTGTATATCTTGAGTCTATCAATTCAAAAATGCGCGCTCTTCTCTCACCGTGCAGATTTCTGTCAATACACTTAAGCACGTGTGGAGGGGGAGTATTTCTGCAAAATATAAAAACTCTCACAGTGGTACAAAATGTTTTTACCCATAAACACTTTGAGAGATTTTCAAGATAATGGTTTTATGGCAATATAGGTTAGTCATGGAGTTATAAGGTGACTAAGGTTAGGAATAACCGTCCTATGATCCGCCAGAGCCGGAGGGATCTACCCAAGGACACCACCAATAGTTAGAACTTAGAAGTCCTTAGGTATGATTATAAGAAGGAGAAAATGAGAATCGGAGAAAGAAGGAGTTGAAGAATTAAAAAGAAAAGTAAAGAAAAGGGTGAAAAGAAATAGTCCTCCAAATTATTCAACTTAGGGCAGACATCGGGTTCAATACATATGCTACTGGTTGTCACTATATGACACCGGTATTGAAGATTAAAGTCGTCATGGACCCAATGACGCATGCACTAAACCTTCTTAGCCACTCAAGTTTCTTTCAACAGAAGCTTGTTTCATTCTCACAGGGAACCCTACGTAAACTATCGGCTTTCTCTTAGAGATTGCTGGTATTGAAGAAGGAGACCCTATCCCTAGTCTCCGCTTAGGAAAACCAAAGCGCACTATTGAGTCTAGAGCCACGAGATTCATCAAAAGATCTCTTAGGAACACTCGAAATTTCATCACTTGTCGTTCAACAATAAGGACGCAAGTGATACTATTCTAGAATCCTACACAGATCTTAGCAATCTGTCGAGAACATTTATGAGGGGTTCACAAATGTGATCCTCAATGATTGAATGGAAACACCTACCAGGGTCAACATCAAACAGCCCTGACAGTAGGTCACTTCGGTAACTCCTTGTGGGTTACGCTTAGTGTTGTCTCAAACGATCTACAGTCGTGGGGTGATGCTTCGGTGTACCTCAGTGACTCACCTGAACTGTAGGTGTACTTCGGTACATCGTGTTATCCTACTTGAGGGACTCCAGTTCAGGAACAACCTTTGCTAGAATTAGGGATGTGTTTTCACAATATGCTGATAACACGCTCGAAGTTCGAACTTGTAAGTGCTGGAAATCCCGCTAAGGAGATTCCTTTCAAGAATCGAGTCCTGAAGATGTGGGTCATTACTTGAACTTGTTCAATGTAATGCCAACTGTCCCTTATGGGATTCGGACGGCTGATTCGCCCGACCAAGGTGAATGGAATCAAGACATTCATCAAAAGAACAATCGTAGTGGTCAACTCTCTAAGAAACGACCACAGTGATCGATTGGTGTTTATCACTAACCCATTCTTATGTTTTCTTCTTATGGATGCTCCTGGGAGATGATCGTGCAGATTCTCCACATGCTCATACCAACAACAACACAAATTTAAGTTCTCTCGAAAGGCAACACAAAAGTCGAAATGATTCTTCATCAAAGCCAAAGAATCTACAAAGTTTAAAGACTAGAGAGAACTGCATCAATCATGAAATCCAACGTCAAAGAGCGTGTGAGCATGTTGGAGAAGAACGTGAAGACACCTGAGCAACGAAGCGGACCTGATGCAGATTACCACAACGTAACATCACCATATCCACACCAAAACAAAGAACAAAGATTAATGAAGACGTCAAAGCTGAAAACTTCAAAGAAAATAAGATCCTTACACTGGGGAGATTGTTAGAATCAAGACACTTCTTCTCACAAGAAAGAAGAATGTCAGAAGACGTCAAAGCAACTATTACATCAGCACCAACAACGCTTCAAATTACTTAAGTCATTAATTACCAACACTTAGGGGGAGATTGTTGGAATCACTCCTAAACTATACTTCAAGTGTTTGTAATTAATATGTAATAGGTTGTTTAACTAGGCTTTTATGTTTGTATTTAAGGCAAGGCTTATGTAGAAAGCTCATAAGCCTTGACCCAAGCCCAATAAGGAAATGAAGGGAACTTGTGTGTTGCCCTAGTTCCTTTCCCTGTAAATAATGTTGTAAACCTTCATTTGAAGGTTGGTTGTTCACTTTCACATATATCCTAAGCATAAACTTTCTTTCATTTATATCGTGTGTGTGTGCAAGTGTTCATCCGATCACTTCTTACCTTATTTCTAACATATTGATGCTTGTGTTACAATATGGTGACCTAACCGAATTGTTGAGCAAGTTTTATTAGTCCAAAAAATAAAATACTCTCGTCATCCACTCTCATACGTTCAATAATTATAGTGTTCATAGGTGTACCCATTTTATATTGCTGCAAAGTATTCCTTGCTGAGTTTAGGATCTGGCTTCATTGACTTCTCCCCAGGCTTCCATCCAGCTGGGCATACTTCATCTGGGTTCTCTTGTACAAATTGCAATGTCTGCAGCACATACAGCAATAACACGTATTACCATTGACTTATCTCTAAAAAACTATAAATTTTGACCTTGCACAACAACAGTACATATCAGTTAAAACTACATGGTTTGACCTAAACAAACAATTTCTTTAAACTATGCGTCAAGTTATAAACTAAAGTATTCTTGGAAATTATGTAAGTTTACTTGGGCATGGTCAAACTGTGCATCTTCAATATAAGATTTCCCAGTTGCAACTTTTAAAAGAAAACGGGTGTAACATGGTAATTATCTACCTGAACCGTTCTCATTGTTTCATCGACACTTCTGCCGATTGCAAGATTGTTGATTGTCGAGTGTTGAATAACACCTTCCTTGTCGATTATAAAAAGCCCTCTCAATGCTACTCCCTAAAATATGGAGATCAGCGAAGCATTTAATGTTTCAGTAATTGTAAAAATTGCTAAGAAGACAAAATTATATTGTGGTGTATTTAAGTTCACAAACTAAAGAAAACGACTTTAGCCAACAATATAAGAAGGCGTACCTGGTCTTCAATCAACACATTATATTGTGGTGTATTTGGTTTCTAGTCTTGTTTGGCTCATACTATTGTACTCTTTAAGAATTGAATGCGGAAATCAATATCAATTGGGGTATTCATGATTTTAAGGGGTGTTTGTCAGATCTGGTTAATGTTTTTGTTTATTTTTTCATGTATAATTAATATTCAGGGTAGTATTGGTTTTAAATCATATGCAAAATCTTATATGTAGTATGAGGTTTTAAGATTTTATGTTTATGGTTGGTTCTACAAGTACAAAGTATTTATAAAAGACATACAGATACATAAAAGATAGTCCATGTGTTGCATATACACAAACAAGAAGAGGAGAAAATACAACAAAATCAAATGTAAAGAAACGAAAGTATAAATGTGTATGGACTAAAATACCATCGACTACATGACAAAAATCAGACATTGACTTTGGCATTAGTGGTCAAGAGACTAGTTGGCATTAAAAACTCAAGTTTTGAACTCCCCACGATGATAAATGCCTCCCATCGCGATGCTTCTGTACAAGTTTAGGGACCAACGGTGTATTTTAGTCTTTCCCTTATGTGTATATACACACAACAACTTAATTTACTAAGATACAAAATGGTTAATCTTCTAGTGTCTCTAAATTTACATAATGTCAGTTTTACACCAGTCTTTTTACTTTAAAAATGAAAAGAAAGTAGATATAGTTGCATGTTATAATTGTTTCTTGTTAAATAAAGTTTGTTTTTGTTTTGTTTTTTTTTAAACATATATATGTGGTAAATATATAAAAAGAAAATAAATAAAGTACATAAGGACCAATTTTGCAAAGAATATCATACAAGGACCATTTTCACAAAACATCCTCAAGGACCAATTCCTCAAACAAAAATTTGCGAGGGACTAGTTTTCGCAAGGGACTAGTTTTCTAATAAAATGTTGCGAAATTTTGAATTTCGAAAGGGTCCACGCAAATCTTACGGATTTAGAGTGTTTGTTTACATTCCTCATATAACCGACTTATGACTTATTTGGTTTTGAATTTATGCTTTATAAGCTCATTTTTTGTGGCTTATTTTAAAACTTTTCAGGGACAAACAATCTCTAATACTTAGTGTTTACTTTTATCAACTCTTGTACATAAAAAATGAGATTTAATCCTTTACTGCAAATTTATAAGCCGTTTCTTTCATTCATATAACTCATATAACTATCTGATCTCCTTCATCAACCCTCGAATGATAAATAAAAAACAAAAATATATATTTAACTCATGACATTTCCTTCCCAGAAAGAAAAAGTAGTGTCAAATTTATGTCTTAACGAATCACAGGCAGTAATAATAAATTTGTATAAACCCAAAAGTTTTAAAATAAGCCGCAAAAAGTGAGCTTACGAATTTTTATTAAAAATGGGTATTTTGTAAAAATTTGTTGTAAAAATGGGTGAAAATATTATGCGCAAATAATTTGTTAGGCCAAACATAGTAGTGAGTCCCCAAGTCGTCTTCCTCAGTCTCCCTCACCCTAAACATTCACTTCATCTTTTTTATTTAGGGCACCAAATTCAATTCTGATTCAATCCGATGTCCTTCACGATCCGGTCAATTTCACTTCTATTACTGCTCGTAAGTCAATTTCAAATTTAATTGAACCGAATTTCATTTTATATCATCATTGAATGATTGGTAGGCGTTAGGTTTTATTAGTTCGTATCGTTGTTTACGTTGAATTTGATCTTATTTTTCACTTTGTTGAACATTAGATGTGAATTATATTTATAAAAGTTGAGGATGTATGTAGTTGAAACTTGTGGTAGGTAGGTAGGTTTAAGTAAGTATCGGTTGTTGACGTTGCATTCGGCCACTTTTTTAGTTTTGTTTGGAATGATTAGAGGAAACTAGAAGGGTACCTGCGCAATGCGGCGGCGGGTACCCGATGACTATTTTGTAGCGAACAAATGTTTTGAGGTAGTGATGTGATGAGATGGTGGTGACAGCGGCATCGATAAGTATAGTTATATGTGTTTGCTTACCCGTTTAGTGAATTCGTTTCACAACACTTCGAATGTATATGTGTTAGTTGTAAGTATTTGTTTGAGTTACCTGTAACTTTCACGCGACATCATTTTTCCCGCATATAAAAATACCCTCGCAATCTCTTACGCGTCAAACACTCCCCCAAAAGTATATGATTTTGACGAATCAAGATTATATTGATTGGAATAAAAGAAATAAAGGTTAAAGTTGTAAAAATTTGAATTAAAATAAAATAAACCCACTAAAAATATAAAAACTAAAAACTTATAAAAATATATTAAAATGGATGTTGAATTAAAGAGCATAAAATTTTAGAAAATATGGTGAAATTAGATTATAATATAAATAAGTAGATAAAAAGATATTTTAATTTGAAAATAAAGATGAATTTTTAGTTGAGAAGTGACACATGTCATTTTATAATTGGAGCTCCTTATCTTAATTTTTGGTGGTTAGGAGTTAGGCTTGGAGTTTGTTAGAAGTTAGGCTTGGAGTTTGTTAAGAAGTGACACATGTCATCTCATGATTTGAGCTCCTTATCTTAATTTTACATGCATTATAATATATCTTTCCATAATAAGCAAGTAAAAAAGTCTGAATTTTTAAGCCTTCTAATTTTAGAAGGCCTAAATGCATTATAAAGTAGTATAGATAGTTACGGTTTGGAACTTTGGATAGTTGATTTTGTAATGCGTAGATGAAATGCGTATTGGAGCGTTTGTGTTTTAGCTTTTACGATTGTATTTTAAACGCTTTTAATGAAACGTTATTGGAAGAAGGATTTAGCGTTTGGCTTTTAGGATTGTATACTTGTTTTACACTTTATAGCTATAGTTGCAATATGTTACTAAACGCTAGCTTGCAACTACCAACCCAGGGAGGACGAGTCTTTGACTCAGATGTACGCAGCCTAACCACGGTATCCCCATGTCTATTTCTAGACCCTTTCCCTGGCCTCCCCAAAGATGTGTACTTAGTGAGGTTTGAACCTGAGATCTCTTGTGGTGAGAACAAGAGGACGCCTAACCACCAGTCCACCTTGGTAGTTTTGCTAAACATAGCCAAGTTGTGTTACTCTTTGTTTATACATTAAGAATTGTACTAATCTAGCGTTTGCGGACATCGTTGGTGGTTATTTTGCTAATTGCTACCCAGAGGGTTCTTAGTGCGAACTATTATCTATTTTAGATGTTATGATCGAGTTTCGTTGTTATGATACATCTCGACCGTTTTGTCCCTTCAGACAATATTACAACTTATCAATCACTCATTTGTTCGTGTGATCATAAATTTTTGAAAACTCTGATCATTAAGCACATCTTATCCGCGAGCATGCCCCTGTTTGGATCCATAGTAGAGTGTTCATTTTCTTGTCATTCAGTATTACATCTGTTTATTGATAATTGCTTTGTGTAATCTTTTTACTAGTTAATAGCGGGCACATCATATGGAGCTCCTGCCGGGAACCGTAAAACAGGAAAATCATCGGTATTTTCGTTGTTTAATCTCAGAGAGAAGAGTAAATTCTGGAGTGAATCTGTCATATGAAATGGTATGCATGCGTCTTTTTATTATTATTATTTTTTTATCAGCTAGTGCCCCCGTATCATAATAACGTCTACACCAATACTTGTAGATTTCGATGATTTGGAGACCAAACCTGTTGAAAGATCAAGCGTTGATAATTACACCAAGGCAGGTACTCATTTTCTTTCCTTCTCATAACTTCTCTGTAGTTCATTACGTTTATGATTTTAATGGTACCGTGAAATATAATTATTAAGATTAGTGATTTATCATCTAATATTATGTTATTACTATGCAAGAAATGAGCTTGACCGTTGATCTTTCATTCCAGGGAATCTTGCCCATTATCTAAAGATTTATGAAATCGAACATATGTATCTTTCGGTTCCTGTGAATTTCATCTTTATAGGATTTGAAGGGAGTGGGAACCAAGGTATACATCCTTCGAGCTTATCTACTTTTAAACGAGTATAAAGTTGGGTTCTCGTGAATATAATATTGTGATATTGATGCAGCGTTCAAGCTAAATACTGAAGAACTTGAGCGGTGGTTCACAAAAATTGATCATATATTTGAACACACCCGGATTCCACAAACCGAAGAAGTTTTTGCTCCGTTTTACAAAAACAGGGTAGATAAAAGTCATCATCAGCACCATCTTCCTCTTGTCAGTCACCTCAACTACAAGTAATGTTTCTCTTAATTTTTGTTGCTATTCATCTATTAGCAAGTTTAGTTGATGGCGTCTTTTGTTACTTACTGATATGCTCCCCTTGGGGATACACGGCCATGTTTACTCCTGCAGCTTCTCTGTTCACGCAATTCAGATGAGTGAGAAAGTCAATTCCATTTTTGAGCATGCTATTAATGTTCTCTCTCGTAAGGATGATGCTAATAATACCAGGTAGATGTCATCTTCAACGTCTCTTTTCACTTTCTGGTTTTCTGCCTCATAGAAGAACCTTGTAATACCTAATTATGTAGTTGTGATAGTTTATATAAGTTAGTTCACATTCCTTGCTTTAAAGGGGGCTCGGAGAATGTTGAACATGTCTTACTTTGTAATGAGCATGATGCTAATAATTAGGAGAAGAAGAAATTGTTGACCTTGGATAGTGTATGCAAATAACTGAGACATGGATATGAGCTTATGCACTAGTGCATTACTATTGTTAATAAATGACATAATCTGTATTACTGGAAAAAAGAACAAAGGTAACATGGCATGGAAGTGCCACTGATTGCGGGAAGAAATAATAATGAGAAGCACATGCATCCGAACACCAGAAAAAATCTGAAAAGTTAGGCTCTAATGCTCTAATTCACGATTCGTTGGAAGTTGGAACTGCTCACTGGCAGTGGTGGTCCACATAAGAGGGATTCACAGTTCAGCAATAACAACGTTGTTTGGATGTTTTAGTTGTATTCAATCACATTGTACACCTACTTTGATCTATGTCTCTTTATATTATGTGTTAAATATTTCAACAAGAAGGAAATTAGTCTAAACCATCAGTTATTCCAGATTTGCAGATGATACACTTTAAGTGCCCTGAAACGTTACATATAACCTCCTTGTGCTCTAAATAGTTCAGCTAACTTGAATAATACATTGGTTTAGTGCTTTGCATGTATATTTTCAAATTTTGTAACTGCACCATCTGTAGTTAATCATTTATAATTTTCGATTATATAATAGTATGATATTTGCACCGACATTGCATTTGCATGCATTTTGTGTACATATTAGGAACATTTACCCGCCCAAATTAAGAACTGGTAAGTGCAAGATATGTAATTAGGGATGTCAACAGGTTAAACAAAAGATAGTGTTTCTGTTAGTCCAATTATACCCAAAAAATTTCCACCTTTCTAACAGGTTACAACCGGGTATTTAGTCTAGCAAGTTTGTGGAGTTTAACATGGAGTCCAAGAGAATAAAATCGCAGATTCTTCTAAGATGTAGAGCTAGTTTGCATAAAACATTGTACAATAAAGACTTAAATAAGAGGTTGTATGTTATATTTTTGTTTCACACCCTCTGGCGTCTGCGCTTCTGCAGTTTCTTGCTTATCAAGTCCTAAACACTATAAATAGATTATGAGTGGTGCGACAAGTTTATTATCAACTGAAATTAAGACAGGGAGAGTTCGTTGGATATTTTTTTGTCGGTACACTTTTGTTAGAGCAAACTGCAAAGCATTGGTTCATTGTTAATGCGATTATGTGTTCGGTATTAAAATTCTGAAGTTCTACTCTCTAATCTCCAGCATTATTTATATCTCTTCTATGGCCTTTTGATAAATTTAGGTATTGGTTGCATGGTTGTAAGCTGTAACATTTATTTACTATTCACCAGTCTAGTTAATGCTTTTATGTTTTTGAAGTGATGATCGTCTTTGGCAAGTGGACATGGACATGATGGACGTTGTCTTCACCAGCCTTGTGGAATATCTTGAGCTAGAAAGTGCGTATAATATTTTTATAATGAATCCTAAGCGTGATGCAAGGAGAGGTAAATATGGCTATAGGTGCGTATTTGTTTAGTTAGTTCTCTTTATTTGTTCTTCTCTTCTTTTGAGAGGCTAATTGGTTAGTTATTTGCTACTTGATATCTGGTTATACACTATTTATTTGAACATTATGTTGTGAATCAAGCTCTGTGCTCTATGTGGTCATGGAAGTAACACAACAGCATTTTTAAACTTTTCTGAAAGCCTTATAGAACTGTGGACTTTTTCTTTAGCTAGTACATATACCTTTTCTGGAAAATAGAAAATGATGCTTTGTTGATGGAAATAACTTATTTCATTCTGCTTGTTTATCTTATTGTGATAAGATAATATTTTAACTCAATTCTATTTTTTTTTTACCAAAAGTATCTTTTATTGCATGAGTGGGTCTGCATCTCTAAACGATAATTTTTGTTGCATACTTGTTAAAGTCCAAAGTCGGCGATTAGATTTGAAGATGAAAAACCGAGTCTTAACATGAGAATTGTATAAATATTGCCAAGTATTCTAATACAGTCAATAAGTATTTTTGTCAATGTAATGAGAACTTTATAAGAAAGGGCTCACTTGTTCATGTTTGTTTTGAACATATATTTCTTATTACCTTTTGCATCTCTTAGACACGCGTGATATCCTGCTTAGCCACTGTGAGGACCTTCTGTGACTGTTTTGTCTTTGTACTAAATGTTAAATACCGAAGGTGCATTAGTGCATTACTGATTACTCTTTCTTCTGTGCAAACATAGACCTACTTGTAGTTGATACTGCTATTAACTTTTGCAGGAGAGGATTGTCAGAGAGTGAAATAAATTATCTTAAGGAGGTATTTTTATTTACCCTTGTAGCCTTTCAAGTGTATTTTTTCACTGTACCTTTTTACTTTCTGTTTATTGGCCGAGCATGCACAAACAACATTAAACATTATGGAGTAATCGCTCTAGCACTCGTCAGAAAATTTGTCAAATGTGTATAGGAACGGTTATGACTATGTTTAAGTATGAAGTGATTCTTGGCAACCTTTGATAAGCTCAGTTTAAGAAGTGGCTAGTGATCCCATATATCTTTTTGCATGCAGGATAAGAGTTTACAAGACAAAATCCTTCGGTCAGGGAGTGTGACAGAAAATGCTCTAGGTGTGTGGCAATTTATATTATTGTTTTGATATTCTCAATGAAGACATAATATTTCCTCCATTTATGTTTAATTTTAATTGTTCTAACAAACAAATCTACGTTCAGCTATGGATAAAATCAAGAGACCCCTGTACGAAAAGCATCCAATGGCGAAATTTTCCTGGACAATAACAGAAGAAACCGACACGGTCAGTGCTTACATTAAGTAAATCAACGTCCAGCTATGGATAAAATCTAAACCTTAATTTAAGTAAAAAATGCAGACCCCGTGTTCCTGTCCCTGAAAACCTCTTGACTAACTTGAAAACCTCAAGTATTGAGATTCCAGTGTTTTTAAACCTGTTTACACTCTATTGAAGTCGAAAACGTAGCTGTTTACTTGTATGTTAAATCAAAACAAAACCAAAGTTTTTTAAATGCTGCCTAACTAACCCTTAATTGAGCTATTTTGAGGCTTTGCTTTATTCTTTTTCTACCATATTGTATGGATGTGCTGATCCTATGAATATTTACAAATTTTCAACGATTTAACTCAGATAAAATGAATATATATCTTACTGTGTTGATTTGTAAATACACAGTTGTTGCTCTCTGTCATTTGGACTAACATGTTTTTTTTATTACAAGTCAGATAGAATGGTATAATGGCTGCCTAAATGCTTTGAACAATGTTGAGAGTTTATACCAAAAGAAAGACGTGGCTGATATTATTCAAGCAAAAGTTGTCCAGGTTTGTCATAGTAAATAGGTGACACACCATCTGACAATTTTTAATACCTGCAAGCTAATTATGTACTATATGTCTTGTTTGAAGCTGTTAAATGGGAAAAACGAGGACATGAAGCTTCAGTGGTCAAAGGATCTGAAATCTGGTGATTTGAGCGGTGTCCATGCAGAATGTCTTACAGATACATGGATTGGAAAAGATAGGTGGGCATTTATTGACTTAAGTGCAGGTCCTTTCTCTTGGGGACCTGCTGTTGGTGGAGAAGGTGTCCGTACAGAACTCAGCTTACCTAATGTTGAAAAAACCATTGGTGCAGTTGCAGGTACTAAATCCTCACGAAATACATAAATTGCCTTGCTTTAGCAGCAATGTTTATTCTTTGCCGGAATGGCAATGACATTTGGATCTTCAGTAGATTGATGACCATGCTTTTGAGCTATCATGTTCTCCGTTTATGAACATTTTACTAATTGTGCTTTTGCTGGATATCAGAAATTTCAGAAGAAGAAGCTGAAGAGCACTTGCAAGATGCGATTCAGGAGAAGTTTGCTGCATTTGGGGATGTATGTATACTTAACCAGTCTTGTCAACTACTGTATATTTGGTATTATGATACCTGCTTTTCTATCTATTAGTTTGTGTTTTAGTTCTACACATTCTTAGTGCCCTATACTAGATCTTCAAAATAAAGACAGTTGTCTACATATCTTGCAACGGTTAAGATAACATAGTTTTCTTGACCTTTGTTATAGCTCTAGACATTATACTTGAACCTTTTTGTGTGTTTATTAGAATTCTTAATACTCAAATGAGAGGAAATTGTTAGTTTGTTATTAGGATGGTGATGCCTGTACTATTGGATTAGCATTATAATTTATAAGCAAATCAATAATTGCAATCTGCATGGACAGATGGAGTATTAGAAATAAGAAAAACGCAGACAAGACAGAGAGTTTTATGCTGATCATGAGAATTCGTTGAATGTGTTGCATGATCAGTTATATTTTATACCATATTCACTGGCGGAACTTGACTATTTATTTTGGGGGGGCCGAATCGGAGATTTGTTTGTAACCTCAACTAAATTACCCTGAAAACCTATAATATTTACACTAGGTGCCGTAAATTTTGGGGGGGCCGGGACCCTCCCCTGCCCTCAAAGAGGTCCGCCCCTGACCATATTACTGATGATACTTGATCATATGTTTTTGTCAGTCAATGGCTTTGAAAGATAGAAGAATCGTGAATTCGTGCTACGTCTAATACTATTAGTTGATCATAAATGATTCTTGATTAATTGTTTTCTATCTTTGTGGAAATATAGTTTTCATAATGATTATCATCTGCCTAACATATGCTGCACTCTAATTTGCCAGAAAGATCATCAAGCCATAGACATCCTCTTAGCAGAGATAGACATATATGAGCTATTTGCTTTTAAGCACTGTTGGGGAAGAAAATCGAAGCTTTCTCTTTGTGAAGGTAGCCTTCAGTATGAACTCTTTGTATCATTTTATTGCTACTCAGACCTCTACTGTTATGAACTCCTAGTCACTTTTGACTCCTTTATCAAATAATTATTCTTGAGAAATTTCAATCCAGAGCTTGATGAGAGAATGGGGGACTTAAGGTCGGAGCTCGAGTCATTTGGAAATGATGACTCTGTTGAAAGCCATAAAGAAAAGGCTGTAGAGGCTTTAAAACGAATGGAAAGCTGGAATTTGTTCAGTGAAACTCCATACGAGGTATTTTTTTGGGCCGGTTACATTTTGTTATTATCTGAACATGTATAAGGGCTTTCTTTTCATGACGTATGCCAAATATAATTGACATATACTCTACAGGAATCTCACAACTACACAGTTGCACGTGATACTTTCCTTGCACATATGGGCGCAACATTATGGGGATCTATGAGGCACATCATATCACCTTCCATTGCTGATGGGGCTTTCCATCATTATGATAAAATATCCTTCCAGTTGTTTTTCATTACACAGGAGGTAAAATTTACGTTCATAAGATATATGCATATTTTTGCAAACTTCACCAGAGTTGATCCTTATTTTGTTATTGAAATGCAGAAAGTCAGGAATATCAAGTATCTGCCTGTGGATATCAATGCAATCATGGAAGGACTTTCCTCTTTACTATTACCTTCTCAAAAACCAATGTTCAGTCAACACATGTATGTTTGCTGTTCACACACAATCTAATGGAATCGAAAACTTTTTGGCCTTTAAATTATTATGTCTTTAGGTTATCAGAATGCTGTAACCAGTTGGCTATTGGGTTGTATATTGATTTACAGGTTACCACTTTCAGAGGACCCAGCATTGGCAATGGCTTTTTCTGTAGCTCGAAGAGCTTCTGCTGTACCTATGTTGCTTGTCAATGGAACATTTAGGAGAAATGTTCGTGCGTATCTTGATTCTTCTATTCTGCAGCATCAGTTGCAGAGGCTAAGTGATCATGGATCTCTTAAAGGTTCTGATTTTATACCTTATACCAGCTTTTTCATCTGTAAAAGTTTTTTTTTTTCTTTCTCGTACTTCACCGTAGATCATCTTTTCTTTGTCAGCATTAGGGTTATCTTGCTCTTTAGTTTGCAAAAAATCTGTGCGAGTTATAAGCGTGTGCTATGATGATAAATCTAGGGTTCGATTGCTCTTTTGGTTAATGTTACTTTTTAATTTTTTATGACAATTTCGATCTAAATTTACATGGCTGTGAATTTCTGTAATCAAAGTGAATGGTTTCTCTTATTTTGAGCCACACGATCTCATATATGATCATTGTTATATGGTTTATAATTTGACTGATACCAAACACTTCAAACTGAATGTTGCAACTTCACATGCACAAGACCATCATGCTGTATTCTGTAGCTTTATTTGCTGATTTTACTACATTGGATAATAGGTGTTCTATTCTCTATATATGTGAATTCAAGAACACTGGATATTTGTAAAATTGTATACATTTGTAGTCAATGAAACTATTGCTAATATACAACAAGCAAATTTACAGGAAATTATATACTATTAGTGTGTAAATAAACATACCTACTCTGTGCAATGAAAAAAATAACTTACATTTTTTCTGTAATTGCAGGGTCACATGCCCATAGTAGTCCCACATTAGAAGTTCCAATTTTCTGGTTTATCCATGGTGAACCATTGTTAGTGGACAAACATCATCAGGCAAAGGCACTCTCTGATATGGTTATTGTAGTTCAATCTGATTCGCCATCATGGGAAAGCCATCTACAATGCAATGGGAAATCTCTGTTGTGGAACTTGAGGTGAATTTCTTTGGATATTAATATTTTTTAATTTAATACTAATCATAAATATCTACCTTTTTTTTGAACAAATCATAAATATCTACCTATTATATTTGTGAAACCCCAAAAATGACTGGATCCTCAAAAAAGAAGCCACGTGTTCAGCAATAGTTTGTCGCTATTGAGCTTTTGCCTATCGGCAGTCCATGAAATTGACCTGGTTTTGATTGCCATTATAGGTTGTTCATAGACTGTGTTTGCTGATTAAAGGATTGTCGCATTAAGCAAAAGCTATATCTTTTAATTGGGGAGTTCAAAAAACCACAACTATATTTGCAGGAGAAGTTGTCGGGTTTAAATAGAATTTGGAAATAGAAACACACAGAAGCTTGTAATTATACAAAGGTGACATGAATATGGCTCATTAGAACATCGGATATTATACAAATTCGGGCTCAAGGCGCCTAGAATAATTTGTTTATTTTTATATGATATTATAACCTGCGCAATTCAGTAAATTCTTAAGTGTTCGATACCTATTTATTGCAACTTTTTTAGTGAAATTTAATTCTCAAGTTGTAAAGGGTTATATAAGAACCACATTATTCCTTATTTGGTTCTGTATCTGCCTTAAGATCTCCTCTGTGTAAGATGTGATTTGTCTGTTGTCTGAGAGTGTAGATAACTGACCTAGATCGAGGTGGCAAAAACGGGGGAAGTTGGGTTTGCCGATCCACAAACACTTTCTTTTCATCTTTATTGCATTTTATATAAGTAAGATGTAAAATATGATTTCAACCCATTTGATTTGTATCCTTTTAGTTGAATCCCAACTCATTTATTAGTAAATGGGTCAAAATTGCCATTTCTATTCCATAGTTATACATCATGTACTACCGCATTGGAATATCTAACCGGGGTTTGACCATCTTCAATTGGACATGCAGGAGGCCCATAAAAGCTGCATTGGCTGCTGTTTCTGAACATATTGCTGGGTTGCTTCCGCTTCATCTTGTTTACAGTCAAGCTCATGAAACTGCAATTGAGGTATTCAATGTGCTGAATTTGAAAACTTGTTAGGTTTTGTAATTGTCTTCCTTTAAATCGATTAGGATAAACTAATTATTGTCAGAACATCTGAAGACACTTCACATTTTTATTTGTTACTAGTTATCTTTTATTGCCAGCATAAATGGGAGCTGGCTTACTCTTCAAAATATGGATCACTGTTTGTATGACATATTGAATGAGCAGATATACTTAATGTTCCGATATATAGGTAATAGGTTACCTGAAATGTTTCAAGATATTAATGAAATGAGAACATAATATCTTGCACTGTCGTCGACTTAATTCATGAGGATGCCATGTAAGTAGGGGTGAAAACGAGCTGAGTCGAGCCCGAGCCTGCCAGAGCTCGAGCTCGGCTCGTTTAAGTTTTAAAAAGCTCGAGCTCGAGCTTGGCTTGTTTCGAGCTTTAAACTTTAAGCTCGAGCTCGGCTTGTGGTATGTTATATAGGCTCGGGCTTGGCTCGAGCTCGGCTTGTTTATACGATTTGGCAAAGAAAAGTTAAAGCTTGGCTCGAGCTCGAGCTCGGCTCGTAATATATCTTTATTGAGCTCGTTAATAAGCTCAAGCTCGTGTCGTATGTATGTTTAATACTAAAAATATCATAATGCCGTTTATGGCTCGTTTAGGCTCGCGAGCCCAAACGAGCTTTGTATGTAAAGCTCGGGCTCGAGCTCGAGCTCGATTAATAAATGAGCTGCAACGCTCGTTTAGGCTCGGCTCGTTCGAGCTTTTTACCGATTCGATCCCGAGCTTTTCACGAGCGGCTCGGCTCATTTCCACCCCTACATGTAAGGCTGTTTAATGCTATTTAAAAGAATATATATGTATTCCCTCTAGTCTCCAAGAAGATTCAGCATTTTACTTGGCATGTAGTTAAAATAGAACTTCTAATTAGTAGTGAAATATCTGAAATGTCCCCTAACAAGACAGAATTGAGGAATAATTGTAGACGAATATCAATGCCCCCCTATTTCTTGTAGTGATTGCTGCTGGCTAGATTTTTATATTTGTGAATGGAAGGAGTGTAAGTCAGTTTCATGTTGATGCCTTATGAAATTACGAAATATAATAATACAGGATTGGGTATGTCAATCCAGATAGAGTAACATGTGACTGTTATACAGGACTGGGTATGGTCAGTTGGATGCAACCCGTTATCGGTTACTTCTCAGGGTTGGCATATCTCACAGTTTCAGTCAGATACAATTGCACGGAGCTATTTGCTAACGACTCTTGAGGAGTCTATACAGAAAGTTAACTCAGCAATTAACCGGTTACTGTTGGAGCGTACATGTATCCTTCTTATTTATTGATAATTGCACATGATTATATATTTAAATGGTAGAATAACTGGAAACAAAAGTTCATGATTTCTGGTAAAGTGAGCTGGCCTTTCGGATCTTTTAGCATCATAACTCCCAGAAGATTATGGTTAATATCTGTATCCGGATATTCTATATATTGAAGGTAGCAACCGGGTGGTTCTGACGGTTGGGTAGATCTTTTTTAAGTAATTAAGAGAATATAGTTCATTTTGATCCTTTTTACTTTTTATTTCACTTATTATTTGGTTGTAAATTGTCGAAAAAGAGTTTTGTGCTACTTAACAAATATTAGCTGAACAAAGTTTTAAAGCCTTCCAGACACATGAGCGACAATTAGTCGACAAATATAACTACGTTGTTAACCGATGGAAAAGAGTAAGTTGAACTATACCTTTGTATCTCATAATGTCACACTTTTTATTTTTATATAATTATTTGATATGTGCGTGTTGTTTTCAGATATCGACAGTTGCAGGGGACCTACGTTTTGTGGATGCGATAAGACTGTTAACTAGTCTGGAAGATGCTTCCAAAGGGTAGTCATTTGACTTGCAATATATATATATATATTTCTCTCATCTCATTTCCTAATATGATTTTGAAATTGCATCTTTTGTAGGTTTGTAGATTACGTGAATGTTACGGTATCCAGCATGCACCAGGTTCACTGCACCAAGCAGAGAAAGGTTAAGGTTGAGTTTGACTTGACCACAATTCCAGCATTTCTGGTTGTCTTGTTTGTTCTGTGGATGGTGTTGAAGCCAAGACGATCAAAGGCTAAGATTAACTGAGTTTTTAGGTTACAATGGCGGCTCGGGTTTCATTTATATCGACTTGATACTTAATGGAAGAGAAATAGGTTCAGACTATACTAGAATGTAATTGTATTTTTCCAAAATCAATAGAAGGAATTTTTGTTACTTGTTATTCAGTAATTTCTTCATAATATTATATCAAATGACACGAGATTTTATTTTTTTCACTTTCTCGTGTACTTCGCAATTTACTTATTCATGTATATCCGCAACCTACCAGTTTGATTTAGATAAAGAACATTTGCAATGGTGTAAAACCAAATTAAATTTACTTGCTAGTCTTTTTAATTTATTTTTTCAATCTTTATGTTGGAGTTGAGATGTATTTTGTTTTTCCGGTTCTTTTGAGACGGTTAGAATGGGTATGGTTATCAATCAAAATAAGTTGCATTTTGGCGCGTAGTATTCTTATCATGGTTAAGGAAGAGTATCAAAGTGGTTCCGTGTGTTTCTTTATATTGTTTCTTGTTAATAAGAAATGTAGCAAAGACAAAAAACAAGTTTGTGTTATAAAAATAATAATCATAAGGGAGACACTATTCATACGGGGTCTATACATATAGACCCTGCCACTATTTCAGGGAATATTCCTTTTGTCCCTTCATTTTTTCCAGTACAACACAATTTTTTGTCAGTTTCTGTTCCGTATTTCTGACAGTTTTAAGCGTTTGACTTATTAAACTTTATATTTTTTACTGTTCGCATTTTCGGTTTATAGCTTTTGATAAAAAAAAAAAAAAAAAAAAAATGTAGCCACCGTATGAATAAAAACATAGCCACCGTATGAATAACTCAACCAAATCATAATCATCGTTGATCAATCTACTGTTTTAAGTTTAAACAATATACAAATTCTTGATACACAAAAATGGTCAAGCCCGATTCATATTTTTAATCCATGACATTGACCTATGAATCATGAGATAGTTTATTTTGTTTCTCCAGCTATAATGCTCATGCTTTAAGCATCGATCCTGAGGCGGACCAACACAGCAAGTCTACTCCTGTCTTGTCTGTACTGAGTATCAGAGTGCTGAAGTCTCAAGTATAGGCTAGATGCTAGAAACGATGTATATAGACGATGGTAAAACTACATGAAATATCGACACTGAAATTCACACGGTGCTTGCGCGATCTGAGACATTCATTCTACTTGAACATGTTGAACGGGTAGGTCTAAAGTGTCTGCTAATTCCTTCCCATTTGTCTCAAACGGTAGCAACATAACAGTTAGACCTGATAGAAGTATGGTAACCTCAAACAGAATTACTGGAAGCGTTTGGTGGCAATTACTACCCATTCCAACTGCTATCAAAGGGCATACCATCCCTCCAATTCTGCCTATGGCGGTAGCTATTCCAACTCCTGTTGCTCTTAAGTTCGTTGGATACACCTGAAATGTTGTGAAACCAATGATAACAATGAGCATGCTTGTAGGTATGTAACCATAGCTATGGAAATGTTCCAATTTTATGGGTATTGTAACAAAGGACATACCTCTGGGGCATAGATACAAACGACAATGAAGCTTGCTGAAATGAACATACGAGCTCCAAATAGAAAGCCTGTGGTCATTATCGCGTTCTGATGGACAACTAATGGCAGTAATAGAACAAATCCTGCAACTAACATGATCTCCATGGAAATTTTACGGCCTACCCTATCCAATATAAAAGCTGCTAAAGCAAGCCCGGGAAGCTCTGTTGAATACACCCACATGATATATTTAGACTTCAGTTATATGTTTTTTAACTTTTTTTAGAAAACAAACTAAACGCAAAAAGAACTTGAATACGAGGTACCTGCCAAGCTAGTGATGAATACGTTTACATAGAGGCTAGAATCCTCAATATTATCTGATTGTAAAGTGGTTGGGTCACACTCACTTTGCCCGATGCTTAGTTGTGAAGTCAACAATACAATGCCATAATACGAAAACGTGCTGCCAAAGTACAAGAACCATAAGAGAAGGGTTGTTTTGGTCAAATTTGGTGATAAAAGCATAACTATGGACGAGGTGTTTCTTTGGCAATTGTTGGATCCATTTTTTGTGGATGAGAGTAACGCAGTAATCTCTGATGATTGCCCTTCGATGGTCGACTCGTTTATGTGGTCAGCTACAAGCAGACCCTTCGGGAGATCTTTACAGTTAAGTGTAGCTCCATTGGAAAGAATATAGTGTGCCTCAGTTAATCTTCCTTGTGTACAAAGGTATCTTGGAGACTCTGGCACGAGACCATAAAACAGTAGTGCTACAAGAGATGGAACTGCGGATAGTCCAAGTAGCAACCTCCAACCATAGGTAGGCATAATCCACTGAAACAATATTATATACGAGATACGAAAATTCGTTAGATAAGGAAGAACTCGAGGCTAAAAATGAAGAGATGAGCTTCTATTTAGGTGATGTCATTTACCCACGCCAGTGAAGCTTCCATAATTGTTCCAACTGTCCAGAAAGTCGAGAAAACAACCATCCAAGCCCCTCTGTTAGGAATGGGAACAAACTCTAGAAACCATGATGTAAATACATGGCCACACCCTAAACCAACACCAACTATGCAACGAAGAATTAACAATGATATGTAATTTGGTGCGAAAGCACTCAATAATCCGGCAACACTAGTTATTATAGTTGAACCGAGAAATCCTTTCCTGCAAGGTCAAATCACACAGGGACCATTACGAGGTTACAATTAAGATTTAATAAAGTATATTTTTACCTGACTTGTAGCATAGAGCAGTCATCACTTTAAAATTTAGGTAAACAAATCTTAACATTGGTTTGATAAGAATATTAGTCTATATGACATTCAAGTTTGGGTACAATGTCATTTGCATCTTTTGACAATAATGCTATCTAACGGAAAGTATAGTTGCTGTAAGACGTTTGTAAATTAGTGTCATTCCCTAAAGGAAAACTCATTACATTATTACATTGTTAAACATGCGATGAGACTCATCTTAAACAAGTAAACTAAAGCTTAAAAACAATTAGTTAATGTATACTCCCCAATAGCACACACGAGTATAAGTGTTGTCCATAGGCAGATGAAACAAATGACCCGGTGGTTATGAATAGCTCGAAACTGTTCAATGTCCATATACCAATTCTGAGACACAATTCTTGGCTTGTGAGACTCGTGACAGATCCTTAATATACCACAATTTCTCAGACTTTTGCCTAATCCGATCCCTACAGGTAGTAGTGCATACTTACACAAGAATACTACTATGTGATTCCAGGGGAATTCTATGAAACTAACATCATATCAAACGACATATAATGCGCTTTGCATATAAAGGTAAATAAATATCAAGAAAAAAATAATGGTAAGTTACAGATCAAATGTGGTGGAACTTACTTTCTTCCATAAGAATCAGACACGACGCCCCATGAGTACGCTCCAACCAACATACCGAAAAACGCCACAGTTGATATTAAACTCTCTTGACTCGAAGACAACCCCCACTCAGGCTGTATCGCCGGTCCCACAAAAGACAAAAGCATCATCTCCATTGCTTCTGCTACCCATCCCAATCCAGCATACGCAAGCACACCAACTTGGAACTTCCCAAACCCAATAGTCGAAAGCGCTTCATCCAATGTATATGCATATCCTTGATCTCCCATCTACCATTCAATTTACAATCACGAGACAAAATAAACACGGAGATGATCAAGATACCACACAAAAATAATACTAAACAAATTAAATGTATGCCTAAAGTACACGTCCGCTGAATTGCAGTAGTTAGATGCAAATTAAACAAAGCATATTCCTTATTGAATTCCATGACAATACATTACTATATATACTAAAGATCGGGAAGTCATCTTGCACAAGTTTGTTTACACACGCAAAAGTGTATGTTGGACACGTGTTAATACATGACTGGCTGCTCATTAAATGCAGGTACAGACAATAAATGCAGCTGAGCAGTCTTAAACCCACCGCCTTCACCTCCTAGATATTTCCAGCAACTCCTACCAAACCCTTACACTCCCTCTCACACAAATACCATCCTCTAAAAATCTCACCTCCTCTGTTGAATCTTCTCCCCCGTCTGATAATTTTACTCCAATGATGGGAGTCACCGGAACCTTGACCTCCGATCAGGTTCACTTTTCCAATTCACAAGGTACCATCATAATCATCTTATTTTAATACCTATTTAATCAATGCATTTTTTTTTAATTAAAAAATTAATTGTTTTCTACAGGGTATTTGGTTATTGACTCATTTTCAAGTAATGAAGAAGTTGATGCTTTAAGAAAAAGAATGGATGAGTTGCTTGATGGTTTTGATTCTTCTTGACAATTTTCTGTTACGGTATGTTATTCTATACATATATGATATCAAATTTCTCACACTTCATTTGTTGTTACTATGATCGTTACATCACCTTTACTTATATGTTTTTTGGCAGCAAGTTGGAGGATGTCCATAAAGTGTTTGATTAAATGCTCGGTGCCATGAAATTGTTGCTACGATTGTTACAAC
Source organism: Chrysanthemum makinoi (assembly GCA_910596185.1). Lineage (NCBI taxonomy): Eukaryota > Viridiplantae > Streptophyta > Magnoliopsida > Asterales > Asteraceae > Chrysanthemum > Chrysanthemum makinoi. The sequence goes on from OU343221.1 coordinate 275,485,756, forward strand.
TTACAAGGCCATAACCACATAGTCAGGTAAACCGGTGTTTACAATAACAATTTGGTTACTTGAGAAGTGGTGTTTGGATTGCTTATTTGCTTATTGTGTTTTCTAAAAGGAAATAAGCACTTTTAATGAGATTAAATATTTTTCTAATAAGGGGATCGGAGTTAGTAATTGTAAAATGTCTTTGGTTATTCCACTTTAATAATATAATTGCAGACGTAAAAGGAGGCATGTGCTTTAAATGATTCTCATTTTAGTAAACAGGACGAGTTTCTTTCTCAAACTCAAACTTTACATTGAGCTTTTACTCGAGAAAATGGATGAGTTCACCAATGGATCTTCCCGTGTTTGCATTTTTAGTTAAATATAACTACATAACTTTTCAGTTGCTGATGGTTTTTGAATTAAAGTTGAGAGAGCTTTGCAAGATCAGGTAGAACTTTTCCTTTTGGTCTTTTAAGTCTATAATATTTGCTATTGTTCATATTATTGATGTTTTAACATTTAAAAGTTGGTTGATGGGATTTTGGTTATATTGCAATCTGAGAATTGTAAATGGGGTTTAATTAAGTTGGAAATTTATGGGATTGGGTTTAGTTGTGTTTAACTTTGAATTGTAAATGATGAATCAGTGGAATAACTAAAGCACTGAGTTGAATCGGAAAGATAGAGACAAGGTTAGGCAAGACTTATGTCTTATGAATAAGCCATAAGCTTAACTAAGCTAAATCATAACCCTTTTGGATTAAAAACAAAAACTATGAATGCATAAATATATATATAGATAATAAGCATTGTATTAGTTTCGTTTTTAATATGCAAGGTCAAATGAGTCCTGAATTTGAAACTGCCAACTTTCATAGGTTTTGATCATGGTTTAAGAATCATTTGTATCTGTTGGTTGCTATGGATGTCGGAAGATGCAGTTGAGGTTACAGTAAACGAGATCAGCAGGGCTATTAGGAGTTCTAGAATTGTTAGTGGAAAACTTATAGAAACCCAAGTATGTTTCCAATATTTTGGTCTTCTCTTTTATGCATCTCTTTATAACTTGATGTGCAATGCAGAACCCAGATAAGCTTAAGGTTCATTCAGGTGGTGTATTATGGAAGACACATGCAAGTGGTAACCTCAATCTAAGAAATGATCTTATACACTTTTTTCTATATGGTGTAAACGTTTTTTATTTTTATTTTTTTTAGTGTCTTAGTAGGAGTGACCAGTGCGCACTTGAATGTAATTATATGCTTGGTGTTCACATGAAGTGTACATATTAACGCAAGTGTGGTAAGTCCCTTTACTTTATTTTGAGGTGCCTTCCAAAAAAAGGTTTCATTTTATATATATGAACGTCTATAATTAAAGTGGATAAATGTTATTCAGGTGTAGTGAGGCCATCAAGCTTCGCGAATTGACACCATATAGAAACTGGAAAAGGCACTTTTCGAGTTGACCTTGACTAGGAGGTATACAAATTTAAGCATTAAATGGGAGAAACTTTTTTGACTCATTTGTGATGCCTATTATAATACTAAATTAATGTGCTTGATGGAAGTAGCATTGATGATAATTGGGATGAATCGTGGCATTTTTCAAAACTCGCGCTGGCTGGTGGCATTGCCGTATAACACTTAAAGATTCAAAACATAGATGCTTGCTGCCTTGAGAGGAAGATCACCCAGGATTTTGACCAAATGTGCCTGCAAGTATGCGATAAGAGAGAACATCGAGAAAGTAGGCCGTCGATCTATGTGATTGATATTTTACATGTTTCATTTAATTTTGGATGACTAATGAGGAGTGTCTTAAATTGCAAGACATATAGACTGAAAGGGGAAGGAGCGTCTTAACGATGACTAATGAGAAGTGTCTTAAGGTTTTGGAGGACATTTGTCTAAGTTAGCATGTTTTTAGGAAGTAAAGTAGTAGAATAGCAATTCAGGTATGCTGCAAAGGGTATAAGCTTTATACAATTTTTCAGATTTTTGTTTTTTTGGTGTTTTGAGTATGATATTTATCGGTTTTTGTTTCAGTGATTGATGACCCAAAGAAACTAGCAGGAAGGCATAATGTCCTTGGATTGCAAAAGGTATGCACCTATGTACTCCTGATTCCTCAAAACAGTGAGCATGTAATCTTTCTTTTTTGTCAAAATGGGGTGTTTAGATGTGTGTTTTCGACGTTATTGCTATAATGTTAGATGATAAATTACATTAAAATCATTAAAATTAGGGAAGATGTTTGGGTATGTGATTTGAAGTGATTGTAGTGACTTTCATAAGTCAGTGTTAGATAATAATATGCATAATTGGTTAAAGTTAAAGATATTTTGAGGTGGAATGTGTCGATATGTGATTCTAAAGTAATTGTTGACTTGCAGTCATGTTTGATGAGACTTAAATGATAGTTATAAATAAAGTGTAGGATATCTAATTTTACTGTGATTAGTAGGTTGTTCAAGAACGAGAGTTACTTTTTATCGGGAGTTAGATGGGAAAGGGAAAGGTTTGGCAATTGGTTCATATGTGTTAGATGTAGAGCCGTTGGAATAGCGGGATTTACAATACACAAGAAGAAGTATAGGGACTAGACTGAGAAGCATGGCATGCCACTTAGTAGACGCAGTTTAGATATTAAATTAGTCTAGGAGAAAGGGGAAGAGGTCCTTCTTAGTATGTTCTTGAATTTCTCTGTCGTTACAACACTTAAAAGCTAGAATGTAGTCGTAGGTAATATTAGCTAATGACGAAGTTGTACGATCCAAAGGGTTAGAGATAAAATCATTTTTCAACAGATTTAAAAAAAACAAATTCACTTAAAATTTATACGCAAATTGGAATATTGAACTCTTAAGAAAAAATCATCTTAGGATACTGAAATGCTTCCATAAGCTATATTGTTATAACGTTATTTATAGTTAGTTCTAACATCTTTTGACATGTTAGTTTACATTCTCTTGGTTCTGGGAAAGGGTTAATTGGTCTGTTAGTAAATATAGGATCAAGTAGTAGAATGATTAGGATATGGTTTTTGTTAAGTGTTAAGAGAGATAACCAAGTTGTTGCTGATATTTTAGCAGTAGTTGTAACGGTGTCATTGGTCCATATCTTTACTGAATATATGTTTCGGTTGATTGACATAGGTTGTATGGACGCCTCTAATACTAATGGAAAAGTCATAAATATGTATTTTTGACTGCATCATAGCTATCTCGAACTTTGTTACTTCTTTATTGAACTAAAAACTTGAAGGTTAAAAGGGGCCACAGAGAAAAGTTTATTAAGTATTTTCTTAAGCCGAGGTCTGTAGTACCAAAGATCAGCAAGGTGAGCAATAATTACAGAATAGCCAAATTTAGATTTACACACATAAGTGTACTTGCACAATATTAGCTGTCGCCAACACTTGGTAAGCCGTTTACCATTTGGGCGAAATGTCCTATTTTGAGTCTAATCACACTTTTGATTGTTTGTTCGTAGTTGTAACTACATTCTCCCATGTTCATGTGAATATGGAACCGGAGTTGCATTTCTATACCTTTGTGATATTTATTCTCGGTGCGTACCAGCTTATTAGTAAGAGACGCATTAAGAAGTCGTGTTGCTCAAGGCATTAGTTTCAATGATATCATGACTGATTACTCATTTATTCTTATGAGGTTCAATGACTGTACTGTCATTGGATAGTTGTTTTTAATTAAATGTTAATTTGTTTAGAAGATACTTATAATAAGTGAAATAAGAGGAGTAAATAATGGACTTTTAAATAAAAAAAAAAAGGTGCGTGTTTGGATCTTCATTTTGGATATGAAGCCATTATGGTAGTGAATTGAGCTTGGCCACAATGTGTTTGTTGAAACGTATAAGATTTGAGAGAGTCGAGTTGTGTCGACCACTCTACATTATACATTCGACCATTGTTGATGAAGTTTATCTTTGGACTTTGGTGCAGGAACCTATCCAGCTATTTATCCATTTCGACTTTGAAAAAGGTTTTCTTACTGAAGCGACTGTCGTTACATTAAGCAAAAAAACTGGTGAGTTGTATCATTAGCAAACTTACTAAGTGCCACGTCATTACAGCTCATGATTAAGTTAATTGGCTTCCTCATTGTTGGGTTTGTCATACTATAAAGAAAGAAGGGTGTTTCATAAGGTAATGCGACAGGTCTGTGTAAACGAAATGGTAGCATACTATTTCTTTTTTACATTTGGTATGTGATTGAAAATGAAACTATTGATCAATCCTCAGTTCCTCACCAAGATACCCCCACCACATTTCTTATATGTTACATTTAATAGTTGACTAATAGGCTTGCAAGAATATGATCAATATTGTCCAAGGACATGTAACTTTGCCACTGATATCATATTACCACTTTACAAATGGAATGTTTGGTTTACCCTACACTACATATTCACACAGGTTCACAGCAAACACTTTACACAATCCATTCTCCTTCTAAACTTAATGCAAAAGACAACTGATGACCATTTTCCCCTTATTTGCAGGTGCAATCCTTGCTGTCATTTTTTGCTACTCTTTATCTAGATATATGTTTGTTACATTGTGCAGCAGTTAGTGTGTAATCTCAAGTTGTGTGCTTTGACACATTTTGTAGTATCTGTTAAGGCTAATATATGCCAATGTTATATTATGAACATTCAAACTATATTCTGTGTAAACTTTCAAACATTCAAATTAGGTTTGACGATATACGCCAATTTTATATCATGCCAATATTATGAACATTCAAATTATACTAAGCCTTTTAGCTTCTATACATGAACCAGTTAATGAAAAAGCGTTTATTATCGGGTAAAAAAAATGGTCCATGAGGTTATGGATCAGTTGCGAAGTTAGTCCTAAAAAATGTCCTTAGCGTTATCAAGTTACAACAATAGTCCCTCAGGTTGTCTATAAGTTTCAAAGTTAGTCCCTAAGAACTAATTTTGCAACAACCCGATAAGTTTAGGGGCTTTTCTCCGTATAAAAACTCATACTATTTTCAGCTAAGGCTGAGCACACAAACCGAACGGACCGGACCGACCGAGACCGGACTGGACCGGACCGGACCGACCACATTCGGTCCGGTCCGCGGTCTTGGCATTTGGGCTAATTCGGTCCTCGGTCCGGTCCGGTCCGGAACAAAACCGACGAATTTGGGCTAATTTAGACCGGACCGACCGAAGGACCGACCGGACCGAGACCGGACCGACCACATTCGGACCGGTCTCGGTCTAAGGTTTATGCCGAAATCGGTTTTCGGTCCGGTCCGGTCTTGGCCGGTCCGGTCCGGTTTTGGGACCATGCACACCTTTATTTTCAGCAATAACTTACGAAAATAGTACTTGAGGTTATCAATCTTTTGCATATTTACTCCTAATAAATAACTTACAATACGGAATTAGTCTTTGGGTAATTGTTTCGTTTCATATTTAGATTTAGCACAGCATTCCCGCAGCAACGCGCGGGTTCCCACACTCGTAAGATACTAAAAATGAATTTGACAACCTAACTGCAATCTGACAACAGACAAATTTTAATAATCCTACGTTATACATCCATCGATACAGTGTACGTGTACATGGACCAAATACGTACACAAACATACAATATTTACATATCTAGATGTGTTTTTAGATACGTATATAACACGACTACACACGATAGAAAATACTCCAACATCAGAAATTTCTATATAACCTCATCATATCGAAAGAAAAATACATTCTACCACGACAGAAAATGATAATATACAAGATTAAAACATATATACCTTTGTGTAAGAAATGGATTTCTTGTCATAGAAAACTTAAAAAGTCCTGAAAGTAAGATGAGAGAGCAGGGTTTTGTTGATTATAAACGTAGGTAGGATGAAATATAATGTTAAAGTAATATGGTTGACAAATCATTTGGTTCAAACTTTAATGCAACAAGCAAAAAGAAAGAAATTTGTGGATTCCTTAAAAAGACAGAAGACAGGTTTAGTTGTAAAAAAAAGGGTTAATGGTCAGGGGCGGAGCCAGGATATTTTTTTAGAGGGGGCACAAATTTTTTTTTTCCGATAGGCCGAAAAAGGAAAAGAACCTATGCAAGAGTGCCGCTAATTTTTTTCTCAAACGATAACTGCTAAATACGTGAAGTTAAACCAAATAATATATGGCTGAAGTTATATTTATACATAAAAATTTAACAATATAACAAAATGTAAATAAAAATAGAAAAAGACAAATGAGTTGGTTTCAATTTTCAATGTACACGTGACCAAACATTAATAACATCATTTCTCTTTCTTGAGTAACCACACAAAAAATAACATCACCACCTTTCTCTTTCTTTGTCATCTTCATGGTTGCATTTTCTTTTTCCATGGTCACTCGACTGTGTTTTTATCCGGCAAGATTTTTTTTTTCATCTTTTTTTCCGATTCTATCAACAAGAGAGACTTCATTTCATTTACTTATAAGGGGGCAAAATGACGAAAAACGCCAAAATCTCTAAAGAAATACACTACGCCGGAAAGTTTTGGGGGACACGTGCCCACCGTGACCCCCCCGTAGCTCCGCCTCTGTTAATGGTCTAGAAAACATACAAACTTTCCACTTTTTACTATTGTGACAATAATTTTTTTTTTCTATTAAAACAAAACAACTTCTTAATGACTACTATTGTAACCAAATATGCCACGTGGCACAGTTAATTACCAATTGACGAAAAAAACGCATTTATAATGTCTGGGGGATCATTTCTGCCAACTTACCAAACTTGGGGACTAATACTCATAAAACATACGAATATATAAAAACAAAAACAAAAAAACAGATCTCAAAATCATATCCGTTCACTTTCATCTTCAAAACAAAAAAAACCTGATCTTCACATTACTTTCATTTATTCAACACTCAAAAATCATCACACACACAAAAAAAACGGATCTATCAACTCACATCTTAAATAATCACCCCGGTCAAAAATTCACATATCTGAAAAAAATCAAACCGATTAAAAATCCTTTCACACATCTGTTCAAAAACACATTTCTCACACCACAAAAAATTCCCAGATCCGGATCAAACACAACACAATCAAATCAAAAATCCAATAAACAAATACACCACGATCTAAACTGATCTCACACACAAATTTATCATCACAGTTCCATCTACGCAACTCTCGATCGAAAATCATTTACAACTTCAGAAAGTGGGCAACTGAGATGTGATATGTAAAATGGTTTTGAATCAGATTTGTTGTATAAAAGATTAGTTAATAATGTTAGCTTAACCGTAGTAGGTCAGATTCAAGAAGTGGGATTGGGTGTATAAGTGTGAATGTGTTGTTAGGTTAAGCTTTTACATCAGAAAGTGTTAAAAGGTTGAGCCTGATTAAAACTGATGAGGATCATAGGGTGGGCAGTTGATGATGGTAATGAGTGTCGGTTATTTTTTATGATAATGTTTATCAGTGGGGGATGGAGTTAAGCTTAGTGAGCTTTTGACTCAGAGTGTGTTATGAATTCGAAGTTGCATTTGGGATTTTTTGTTAATGATCAGTGTGTAGTATACTAGGTGTGATTGTGCTGAACTTGAGGAACTCATTGATTAGGTTTATATCATCAGTGTTAGTAGCAGGTTTGGGTAGAACATAAACTTTTAATTTATGTTTTATAAAAAACGTTTTTTGTTTTTATATATTCGTATGTTTTATGAGTGTTAGTCCCCAAGTTTGGTAAGTTGGCAGAAATGGTCCCTCAGACATTATAAACGCGATTTTTTGGTTAAGTGGTAATTAACTGTGTCATGTGGCATATTTGGTTACAATAGTAGTCATTAAAAAGTTGTTTTGTTTTAACAGAAAAAAAAAAAAATTTATTGTCACAATAGTAAAAAGTGGAAAGTTTGTATGTTTTCTAGACCATTAAACCTAAAAAAAACATGTGACATATAACGTAACGACACTATAAAACTTACACGTTCGTTAACTTATGTGAGATTACACTTTTTGTCTTTTTTAAAAAAAAAAAAAAGAAAACTTTGTTCTCGTTATTTAATTCTTAGATGCCTACATAAAAAATAAAATTATTCCTGTTTTATGACATGGAAAAATTGCTTAATGTTTGCATTTTGTAGATAAAAATAACGAGAACATATCTGCATAAAAAATACCTGTTTTAACGTAATTGTGATTAGTTTCTTTTCCACATCAAATGGTTCGTATTTGCAATTACGTTTATCATTTGTCATCAACATGTTATCACATGTCAGGTTTACCTGAGGTCTTTCTTTTGTGGTATGTGAGTAAGTTATAGTTTCAAGTCTCGTTATTTTTGTGACACGTAGTATGGAGAAGTGAAAAAAGTGTTGTTTTTGGAAGAATGCTACATCCACTCAAATTTTACATAAAAAAATTCACACAATGATGTGGCTATGTATGATTGGTAGCTTTTGGTACAATTTCTCTTTCTTCATTTTGATTAGCCCAATCATACATAGCCACATCATTTGTGTGAATTTTTTTGTATAAAATTTGAATGGATGTAGCATTCCTTTTTAAAAAAAAATAGGTGTAAAATATTTCATTATCAGTTTGGCATAATTCTGTGGACCGTGGTGGTCCATCCATCGTTTTCAATGATTTTTTTATAAACAAATTTGCAATGAGCTCATCAACAGAAAAAAAAAAACATTTTTAATTTTAAATAATTCATCATCTAAGTTTATTAATATTTAATTTTCCATCAATAAAAAATTTGATATGCTGCTAACATAAAAAAAAAAAAAAATAGTTGGACCCATAAGGTTTTTAACAGTGTTTGGAGAAATATTTGGTAAATACGTTTATAAAAAGGTGACCAACACATTGATATGCCAAATTTTATGGATCAATAACATGTATACTACTCCTGAAGTTCTGATGAGGTTTTGAGCATTTTAGGTAGCTTTTATAAGATGAAACTCGTTACATGTTCAACGATGTATGCTGATGTATTATCTGAGCTGAATGAACAAATTTCGGTATATATATCCATGGTAGATCATATCTAGTCTAGATATGGTTGGAGATGGCTAATTGGACTTATAAGTCCAGTTCAGTATCTTGTGGCATTAGCGCTAACATTATGGTCTTGTGTGAGAGTCAAGATATCTTTGTACACAAAACATTAACCATGCCAAGGCAGAGCATGGCAACATGTTTTATACTTGTGGGTAATCTTTGGGAACTTAATTGGTTCAAAAGGTACTTAGTTCAGATCTCACATGTTATCAAGCGATATTCGGACTTGCACTTTGAAATTTATAAAGTGAGCTGCCGAAAAGAGTGTTTAGTCGTGCTTTTGCTTGTGCATTCGAAAAGTTGTGACTGCTCAAGGCAGTGAGGCACTAGTAGATATACTGACCAAATGACTTTTTGGCAGGTAAATTCTTAGATATCAAATGTTATTTAAGAAAAGTCAATGTCAAAATTGGCCACTATGTAATACACCGATATTGAAATATAATTGGCATGAAATGGAAATACGCAACTGTTAAAAGAGACTGTTTGTTTAAGAATTGCCGATGCAGGCTTAAAGTCGGAAAATGAATATTGACAGTGAAATGTATCTATTTCAGGTTGATTGTTGGATGTAAATGAACTTTATGTACGTTGCTTAATGTAACGACATTATTGTACTAATACATGTTGAACATGTACATCTATGTTATCTGTTAATTCCTTCCCTTTCGTCTCAAATGGAAGCAGTATAATACTTAGTCCTGATAAAAGTATCGTAGCCTCAAACAAAATTACTGGAAGTGTTTGGTGGCAACCACTACCCATCCCAACTGCTATCAATGGGCATACCATCCCCCCGATTTTGCCTACTGCTGTTGTAATCCCAACTCCTGTTGCTCTTAAGCTTGTCGGATAGACCTACAAAATCCCCAAAGAAAGTATAGAAAAACAAGAACCAAATTGAAATTTCAATGTTAAAAAACAGCAATTAGCTGACTCAAACTTGAAAGTATAAGGACATTTTTTCTTGAAAGGCAACATAAAGTGTAAAGGGCATACCTCTGGGGCGTAGATACAAGCAACAGTGAAGCTTGCTGAAACGAACATACGAGCTCCAACTAAAAAGCCAGTGGTCATAATAACATTCTGATGGACAACCAATGGCAATAATAGGAGGAATCCTGAAATAATAAGGATTTCCATGCAAATCTTACGACCTATCCTGTCAAGTGTCAAAACTGCTATAGCAACTCCAGGAAGCTCTGTAAAAGATACCGCATGATCAAATCAAACTTTAATAAAAAATAAAGTGTAAATGCAAGAAACTTGAATCTTGGATACCTGCCAAGCTAGTGATGAATACATTTACATAGAGGCTAGGGTCCTTTATATTATCGGATTGCAAAGTGGAGGGTTCATATTCACTCTGCCCAATACTTAATTGTGAAGTCAATAGAATAATGCCATAATACGAAAACGTGTTGCAAAAGTACAATAACCATAAGAGAAGCGTTGTTCTGATCAATCTACGTGATAAAAGCATGATTATAGATGGGGACTTTCTTTGAAAATCACTGGTTTTATTTCTCGTTGTGTAGAGTAACTTGGTACTTTCTGATGTACGATTGTTGCTGGTCACCTCAATTATTTGATCAGAAATAAGTAGGCCTACGGGGAGTTCTTTTTGGTTAAGTGCAGCCCCTTTTTGCAGAATGTAGTATGCCTCGGTTAGTCTCCTGTGCGTACAAAGGTACCTTGGAGACTCTGGCACAAGACCATAAAATAGAAGTGCGATAAAATATGGTATTGTAGATAGTCCAAGTAGCCACCTCCAACCATAGCATGATCCACTACAATAGAATCAAACTAGAAATCAGGAAGAGCTTATGTTCCTATGGTTAATGATGTCGAGCTCAACTTTATATGACACATAATTATAAACTTAAAAGGCCTTTCGGACATACCCAAGCAAGTGACGTCTCCATGATTGTTCCAACTGTCCAGAAAGTTGATAAAACTATCATCCATAAGCCTCTATTAGAAATGGGAATGAATTCTAAAACCCATGATGAACATATATGCTCACCCCCTAGACCAACACCAACAATGCAACGAAGAATCAACAATGATGTATAACTTGTGCAAAAGCACTCAAGAGCCCAGCCACCAGGGGTGTTATCGGGTCGGGTTGTCGGGTTATCGGGTTTATCGGGTCGGGTTGATTCGGGTTTTGGTGTCTCAAAATTTGACCCTAACCCGACCCTATAAGCTATCGGGTTATCAGGTTTCGAAACGGGTCGGGTTGATTCGGGTTGGGTTGTCGGGTTGTTATCGGGTTGTGTTGAGTTGACTATCCTACTGATTCACAAAACACAATTTTGGATTGGTGAAATTAATATTACAATATTACTTTAATATACATGTTATATAAACGAATGTTATACAAGAAACCAAAGTTTGCACCTTTGCGTTTCTTGTTTTTTGACGCGAACTTTACACTAGTTTTGGTTCTAGGCCAGTTAAGTTTGAACTTATATACATTTGTATTGTAAGAACTTGTAATATCAGCTGAATATATCCTATAATTTTGTTAGCATTTTTTTAATTTTGTACTTGTATATTACAAGTTGAGTGTCAATGTTGCTGCAAGTGGTAATATTTGGTTTATCCAACATTTCAAATGTTTGAAGTTGCATTATACATGCATAAACATTGCTGAACATGAACAAGTCAAACAATATTTTCATATGTTCACATGCATACACATGTTGTATTTAATTATATCAGGTAGGGGTTTAACATTTGTACATATCGAGCTAACACTTATATCAGGTAGGGGTTTAAGTGCTATTAGGAAGGCTTATACATTTATCGGGTTGAACCCGAACCCGATAAGTATAAAAAATATAACCCTAACCCGACCCTATAAGGTTATCGGGTTGACCCGATAGACCCGATAAGCGAAGTTGAACCCGAATGAACCCGACCTTATAAGGCTTTATCGGGTTCGGGTCGGGTCGGGTCAACCCTTTTGACACCCCTACCTACCACAGTGGATACTATAGCTGCACCTAGAAGTCCCTTCCTGAATCGCCAAAGAAAAGGGACCATGAAGAGGTTTGATAACAGGGGCATTTATCTAATGTTATACATGATCCCACATTGTTATGCACGCGATCAACTTATTGCATACAAGTCGCCAAAAACTCAATAACTAATCAGTAAATATACTCCTTGTTACCACAAAAATAGATTTTTGGTCCCCTTGGTTCTTAATATCAAACACTATATAATTCTTACTAGTACAATAATTAACAAGACAACAAAAGTTGGAAGAGCAAAATATGTTTGTCGGTAAAGGAACCTACTTTCTTCCATAACAATCTGACACAACACCCCACAACTATGCTCCAACCAACATACCGGAAAATTCCACAGTTGATATCAAACTCTCTTCACTTGAAGAAAGTGTTAGTTTTATGGACATAAATTAGTAGATGTGTGTTAGGATCAAACTCAAGATTACGGGATTGCACACTTTACGTATGAGAATTAAAGTTTAATAATTAAATATAAAATGTTGTATTTAATTATTTATTACACAATACAACTAACAACCGTTAAGTAATTATTGGATATTGACTAACGACCGTTAATAGAAGGACTATAGATGAAAAAGCGGACAAGAAAGTTCTAGAACCCAAAGCCCTAACTTGCTCACCAAGTTTTTCATGCTATATAAACAAAGGTTAGGGGTCATTCTTTGGTTAACGATTGTACACACTAAATACCCTAACTTTGTTTTTCTCTCCTTCTTTGCTTGCTCGGCCGAATCACCCAACCCAAAGGGTTTTTCGGTTTTGATTTTTACAAACAAAATTGTTTTGGTTATTGTGTTTTAAAAACTAGCATTACTTTAATTTTGTATTAGTACGTGTGTACAAGAACGTGATTCAGTCACACTATTGATTGAATCTTGAATTAAATTACAAAATGGTAAGGGATAATTCTTATAATCCACATAAACCCTAATTAGGGTTCATCTTGTTGATTATTGAAGAATCGATTCTTGTTTTGCTAGAATAAAAAAGGTACGCATACTTTTAATGTTTGGTTAATTAGTTTACATATTATATGATCTACACTCTTTCGCATGTTTACCTTGATGTTTATTGTTTATATTTATGAGTTGTCATATTATATAATTCCAACAGTGACATGAAGAGCCTTGGATAATGTGTAATTAATTACCAAAACGCATAAAAAACGAATCTTGAATTGTGTCATATACATGTTGGTCGATTTAGGGTTTACCCAATCGAACCCTAATTTGTTTTATTTAGGGCCGATTGCCCTTAATTTAATATTTAGGGTTTTGGTTTGGTAATTTAATTTGATTAGAAACCCTAGGATTAACATGTTATGTTTATGTGTTTATGTATGCGATCTCGTGACAACGTGAATAATTGTTATGTTCAATACATGAGAACGTGCATGTTTGTCATGGATTATTGTTGTTGTATAATTTTAATTGTTTAAATTATATATTTGAATTAATTGTTAAGTTTATACACATGTATTGTTTTGATAATTCTAAAATTGGGGAAGACCTCAATACAATTAATGAATCAATTATATGCTATGTGGTATATATTTAATTATGGCTTACGCAATCGATTCATCGATGCATGTGGTTCATTCCCTTTGTAAGTGAGGGCTCTAGTTGAATATATGCATTATAAACCTAGAATTGATTATTATTAGGTTTTATCAAATAAAGTTTGCATGTGGCTACATGTTTACACATAATAATTGTTATGTTATGTGTGTTTATTTATACTAATCAAATCTTGATGACCAAGTTAGGGTATCATTGGGTTTGGAATACCCCACGACCGGCCACACTAAACCCAAAGGGGTTCTAGATCCTTCCCGACTTCTATTTTCATCTTTAGTCCCTTAACTTCACATTTAACGACCGTTAGTCAATTACCATTAAGTACTAACATTCGTTAAGTAGTATTTGTGATTAATAATTAAATATAACATTTATATATTAATTATATTAAACATTGATTCTCATACGTAATGTGTGCAATCCCAAAATCTCGTGTTCGAATCTGGTCATACGCATATTAAAAGTATCCATAAACCTTTCAGCTCCCACTTGGGTATTTCTTTATAAAGTAATGACATTGGTTTAGTCTAGCTTAACACGTCAATGCCCCCAGATCGAATCGAGTATGGTCTCCTGAAAAAAACCATTTAATGATTCATCATTTTTACTTATCCTTTTGCTGCTAATACTACATTAACTATGGACATGGATTAAGTCATTCCATAAGTTAATATTTTGTTTCTCGTTATATTTGATTGAACAAGATTACCAAATCATCCGAACGTATTCCAGATAGATCTTGGGTATGGCCATACAAACATCTTGTCAACCCTACGAGGGGCCCAAAATAGTATTATACTTTGAAACAAATTTAAAGGAACAAATTCTCTTGACTACAAGCAAAACTCGTGAACTTTGCAACACTTCTAAAAACAGCCCTTATTACTACCAGTTACGGATAATGTTAGACTATTTCACACAAGTGTGCTACATTCATAACATTTATCTGGTATCTCAAGTCTGGGGATAAACATTCATGATTTAATTAATGACAAAGATCCATAAAGTACAAACATGTTAAGTTGAGATCTGTCCTATATTCAATTCCTTGAATATCATGTGAATCTAGCATGTCCCACGCATCAATATACTATATTCTACCAAAACTCATATTTGTCTTAGTTCAATGACATTCCCACATCATTGATCGACAACGGACTATTTAGAATAACATAAGTTATTCACGGATTAAACATGCAAATATAGGATATAATATTAAGAAAATGAAAAACAAACATAACAAATATTTTATTTCATTAAAGTAATATTAGTTCATAACATCCCTTATCCAAATACTAATCACAGATTTGCATGAAACTACTAGCTAAACGAAGTCCTATCTCATCAGCATGGTGAGTAAGCTTTTCCTTTGTTAAAGGCTTCGTAAAGGGATAAGCTAGATTGTCATCTGTGTGAACTTTGAGTAGATTGATTTCCCCTATGTCAACTTGTTTTCGAACATAGTGATATATTCGAGGAAAATGTCTGGTGCCCTTCATGACTCCAGGCTCATTGACAAATGTTATTGCAGCAGAGTTGTCACAATACACATTTAAAGGTAATTTATTGAGGGCATAACTCCGAGTCCTGAAATGAATTTCCTAATCCAAATAGCTTCCATCGCAGCTTCTGAAGCAGCTATGTACTCAACTTCTGTAATAGACATTGCAGTCGTACTTTGCTTCTTGCTCTTCCAGTCTACTACTCCTCCATTAATGACAAAAACATATCCCGTCTGAGACTTCTTGTCATCTTTATCAGTTTGGAAAGACGCATCGCAAAACCCTGTAACATCAAGTTCTGCATCTGGATTCCCACCATACACTAGAAACATTTCTTTAGTAGCCCTTCGATACTTAAGAATGTTCTTAACAGCATGCAGTACTTCACACCTGGATTATGTTGATATCGACTGGTGATATTTTGTGCAAACGCCACATCAGGCCTTTTACATCTTACTGCATACATGATATATCCTACAACCGAAGCATAAGGAACCTTCTTCATGTGTGCTACCTCAGCAGGTTTTGACGCGCATAGCTCACTACTTAAGCCATGTTCAACTTGCATTAGCAAATATCCCTTCTTGGAATTTTGCATATTGAATCTCTTCAATATTTTATTGATGTAAATGCTTTGACTTAATCCAATCAACCACCTTGATCTATCTCGGTAGATCTTGATTCCTAGAATATATGCTGCTTCCCCTAAATTCTTCATAGAAAAGCACTTTCCAAGATAAGACTTTACATCTTGTAAACTTGGAATGTCTTTTCCCATGATCAATATGTCATCGGCATATAGGATAAGGAAAGTAACATTACTCCCACTAGCTTTGTGATATACACATAGCTCATCAAAATTTTGAGTGAAACCAAATTTCTTGATCTCCTCATCAAACTTCTTATTCCATTGCCTTGATGCTTGCTTCAATCCATAAATGGATCTTTGAAATTTGCATACATGCTTTGGAAACTTTGGATTCACAAACCCTTCAGGCTGCGCCATATAGATGTCCTCATCTAGGCCACCGTTCAAGAAGGCAGTTTTGACATCCATTTGCCATATCTCATAGTCATAGTATGCCGTTATGGCTATAAGAATCCTAATAGCTCTAATGTCTGCTACAGGAGAAAAAGTCTCCTTGTAGTCCACCCTAAAAGTTTGAGTAAGCCCTTGAGCTACCAGACGAGCTTTATAGGTGTGTACATAGCCATCCATGTCAGTACTTTTCTTATAGATCCACTTACTTCCAACTACCTTAGCATTTGGAGGTAAGTCAACCTCTTCCCAGACTTCGTTATCTCTCATGGATTGCATTTCCCCATTCATTGCGACTTGCCATTTATCTTTTTCAGGATCAGCCATGGCAGCCTTATAGTTAGCAGGTTCACCAAAACCCCCTAACATATTTTCCTGAACTTCTACGTTAAGACATAGACGTTCAGGTGCACGCGTAGTCCTTACAGATATACGAATGGGAACCACTTCAACTTCAGGTGGAACACTCAGACTTTCAGGTTCTACTTGAGGTTGGCTAGTGTTTTCAGAAGGTGATGTATCTTCATGATCATAAAATCTCCCACTGAATTCATGAGATATGAGATCCCTTTCAAGGAAGTCTCCATACCTAACAACAATTACTTTGTTTTCAGGTGGAAAGTAAAAATAGTAACCCATAGTTTCCTTTGGGTATCCTACGAAGATACACTTAACAGATCTTTGTTGTAGCTTATCAGTTGAGTCACGTTTAACAAACGCCTCACAACCCCAGACCTTTAAGTTAGACAAGTTGGGAGTTTTTCCATACCATAGTTCATATGGAGTCTTATCAACCTTCTTAGTTGGAACCATATTCAAAATGCGAACAACAGTTTCTAAAGCATAATCCCAAAAGGATAAAGGAAGAGTTGTAAGATTAAACATTGATCGCACCATGTCTAGAAATGTACGACTTCTTCTCTCAGATACACCATTTTGCTGTGGAGTATAGGGAGAAGTGAGTTGCTGGACAATCCCACACTTAACAAGATAATCTTTAAACTCTTGGCTTAGGTATTCACCACCTCTATCGGATCGAAGAGCTTTAATCTTCTTTTCTAGTTGCAATTCTAATTCATTCTTGAAAACCTTAAATGTTTCAAAGACTTCATATTTATGTTTAAGCAAATAAGCATAACCATAACAACTTAAATCATCCGCAAAGGTTAAGAAGTAGCTAGCACCCTTCCTTGACACATGTCTTAGTGGTCCACATACGTCAGTATGTATCACACCAAGTAGATCAGAAGCCCTAACTAAACGATTTGAAAAAAGGTTTCTTGGTCATCTTCCCAAATATGCAAGACTCGTATTTATCAAATGATTCATCATTGATATTTTTCAAAAGCCCATCATGTTGCAGCTTTTGCATGCGTTTCTTGCCTATGTGAGCAAGTCTACAATGCCAAAGATATGAAGAATCCAAATCACTTTTGATTCTTTTACTATTGATGCTAAAAACAAAATTATTGTTATCAATCACATTATCATGCAAATCAATCTCAAACACACCATTTACTAGAATAGCATTAAAGTAAAAATACCATTTAAAGAAACTGAAATTCTATAATCAGTAAATGTATGAATAAAACCAATATCTTTCAACAAGGAAACAGAAACAACACCCCTAATTTTAGAAGGTGCGTAATGACAATCGTTCAAAGACAGTACTAAGCCCGAAGGAAAAACTAAATCAAACGTTCCTATAGCTTCAACGACTGCATGTTCTCCATTACCCACATGCAGGTATTGTTGTCCATAGGCGAGTTTCCTTGCACCTCTAAGTCCCTGCAGTGTATTACAAATTTGAATACTATATCTAATATCATATACCCATGAATTTATTTTATGACGAAATGCAAATAATTCTATCATTAAAAGAGTACCTGAAGTGCTGACAACAGTACCAACATTCTTATACCTCTTTGTTCACAACTCATTGAGGTAGAGTGGATAGTTCCTCTTCCAGTGTCCTACCTTCGTGCAGTGATGACAATCCTGATCCCTTTTAGGATTCTCTTTCTTTTTAGGAGGGTACTTCTTGGGTTCTGGTTGATAAGCCATAACTTGCTTTCCCGTATCAGCCTTACCCTTACCTTTCCCCTTCTTGTTCGCTTGCGGTTTATTAGGCTTAGTAATCCTACCTTTCTGAATAGCAAGTACCTGAGGTGTAGGAGCCTTTTTGGGCAAACCCTTTTCGTAGTCAATGAGCATTGCATGCACCTCACTAACGGTCTTCCCTGTGCAATGCATATTGTAATTGCACACGAAACCATCAAATTCCTTGTTAAGGGATCTGTTGATAAGGCCAATTTGTATGTCATTAGGGTAGATGTAGTTGAGCCTCCCAAGTTGGTCCATGTAACTCATCATTTCCAAGCAATGGGCACTCATAGGTTTCCCTTCCTCATGTTTGCAACTGTGTAGAGAATCTATCAAATCATATAACTCTACAGCTGCAGGCTTTTCAAACAACCAAATAGGTTCGGTGAGCATGTCCTTTGGGAAGTAATTTTCAAACTGTTTTTGCAAGTTTGGAGACATATTTCCAAGAATAAGGGAGGCAACCTCATTATTCTTGTCATACTCAGTTTGCCATGCTGCCCTTATCGCAGGAGTAGAATTAGCTTCCTGTTCAGGAGGACAAGGCATATTCAAATAATCTGATCTTTTGGCAACACGTAAGACAATTCTGAGTTGCCTATACCAGTCAATGAAATTAGCGTTTCCAGTCAATTTTTCGCGATCAAACATTGATTTGAACGACGAACTTAGTGCATTAGTTTCAGGTTGAGCCATTTCTACATAAAATAAAAGTTCAAAAGTTAGTACTTTCGATAATTCAACCTTTCAAGAAAATAAAATACCCTTGGTAAATATTCATATTAACCATAGAATTTTCCTTGAACCTAGGACCCAAATTGTCATAGTTTCACCACATCAGTTGATCTGCTAGTGATGAAAGTATTTAATGGGTAATTGTCGAAAGAACAATAATTGACAAACAAGTTTTCAATTTCTAGAAAATATGGGATTTAAAATTTTGTGTGACAACTCGTAATTTCAGGTCATTTCTCAAATTTACTATTCATCTCGGGAATTTACTATTCATCGGTTACTATTCACCATTTTACTATTCAGTGTTTTTGAAGTCGATTTGATATTTTAAGAGGTTATTTCAAAATTTTACTATTCACGAAATACTATTCATTCCCGGAGAAAAATCACTATTCATGATTTACTATTCATCATTTTTCGTAACCTAGGTTTACGAGTATCAAATTCGCGTAACCGTAATGGTTTAGCTGCGAATTCATGAAAATCATTAAGGACATTTCATATAGACTAGATTTAGTCTACATATCATCCGTAACATCGTCATCATATTAGTTCATGCATGAGTTTGCATATTTCATTAACGTATATTTTTCTATTAAATAAACGCTATCGCATAATCATTTATTTTGAATATTTGATCCGACACTTCCAAAAATTATCCTAATATATTTTCATACTCATTTTAAGACTATAAAAATTATATTATTAGTTTACCCGATGTTTTGAATTTATTTTGTATATAAATTGTTATGTATATATATTTACGACGGTTTTCGTAAATTCAACTCGATAATTATTTATTCACTCAATTCTTGCGAGAAATGTATTTTTATAATTTTACGACTTCGATATATTTTATTTTGTTCCGTTAAAATCTATTTTTAGTTAACGCTACACTAAATACCTAATTATATTTACAAATTACACATTATACTTAACATTAAAATACATTTAACTACAAAATACATCAAATCCCCCCTAAATATCCTTGGCCGACCTCCCCATGCTAAGTCATCCATTTCATTAATTAGAACTATGACTAGCCATGTACACATATGCATTATATTTAGATATTTGTAAAGATACATGTAATATATTCATTTCAACACATACTTGCACATAGTAAAAGGTGAAGTAAACAAGAAAACCCTCTCATCTCCTCCCTAAAAATCGTCCAAGGCAAGAACAAGGAAGAAACATTTGATTTTTTTCAAGGATCAAGTGATTAACAACTCTAGATTACTTCTATTTAGGGTTTTGAAATAAAAACCTAGGAGTATTTAGGAAACCTAGTTACTTAAACCTCTTCATATAACTAGTAAGCTTTTCATGATCTTTACTAATCTTTCAAAATCATTCTTGAGTTATTTTTATCATTTGAGTAGAAAAACATGCAAGTATTATGTGATTCATACCACTTTTAATTGTTTTTATTACTTATTATAAGTTTTAATCATCCTATAATTAATCCCTTGAAACATATCATTGTTGATGAAGTTTAGGAACCCATGACACCCTAAGAAGGTGTATGGTAGGTTTAGAATAGATTTGGTGTTGATTTGAAGTGATTGAAACTAGTATTACGCTAGAAAAATCATTTTCGACAACTTAAAAATAAGGTCTGATCGTTTTTGTAAAATCTAGAAATTTCGTCAGGTCATGGATTATTTTGGGCAAGATATTCAGAAAATAGACTTTAAAACGAAACCGTGGTCGCTTGAACGGGTTAAAACGGATTTATAACGAAGAAGTTACGCTATTTTCAGAAAACTGCATGCTGTCCAGAATTATTTTAAGGGAAAAAATAAGTTTTAAGCGTTATCTAAATGAGTCGATTTATCAAAAATATATTAGTATACTTTAACACGAAACCAAGGATATATAAAACGTAGAAAACGGACTTATAACGACTAAGTTACACGCGATTTAAATAGAGTTATCGTAACTATTTTCACAAGTATAAACACTTATATATTTTCTATTAGTCAAAATAGTTGTCGCAAGTAACCATGTTTGGAGTCGTTTTTCACATCGATATAATACTTTTGAGAAAACGATGTCTTCTAGTAAAAGTGAGTTCACCTAGCATATTTTCCAAAATGTTCAACCGTTTGTCAAACGGAGTTGTAACGAATAATATTTGGTCACTCAAACTTTGCTAAAAATTAACTTTAAACAATATTTATAGTTCGACTACCCTACTTCATCTATATTTTCTCCATGATCGAGACCTCTATGATCAAAAGTTAAATGCTAAGACTTTTAGATAATGTGACAAGCTTTCCAAAACCATTGAGTTTATTTCCTAACACTCGATATTCACTATTTTACGACTAACTTTTCGAGGCCATTTAGTCACTTTCATGAATTGTCAAAATACATTGTTTTGCGACGAAAAACTATAATTTCTTAATAAATCACTAAATGATTATCGTAGTATATTATTTCAACTTAAATACTTATAAAGTAATTTATAACTTGCCAATACGTTATAAACTTATATTTTGACGATAAACTTTATTTTCAAAATGTACAAGTGGTATGGATATTATATGAGTTGCATGCATAACATTACATCATAACTTATATTAGAATCATATCATTCATAATAGGTCATTTGTTAGAGATTGCGTCACATTTCAGTGTACTCACTTTTGCCATCACATCATAGTACCAAGTGAGTTTTCATAGCCCCGTTTTACAAGTTTATACATTATTTCAAACCTACGGGGGAGAATACATTGCACATCATTTTATTACGAGCACAAGTATATACAAATTCATTACATTGCTTAAGTTACCTCATTGCCAATTGAATGTCCCCATTTCATAATCATGAACCGTTAATTCCGGAAGAAGCGAGGGTGAGTGAATAGATCTATTGAGGGTGACTCCTCCATCCGGGTTGGTGGTCCCAACTGGTCAAACGGATGCATTTCATTTAATATCATTATTTGAGTTGTTTGGCAAAACACTCTGTTGGGGCGAACATCATGATCAGTCTAGCTTCGGTGTCATGTGCTTATAGCAATTGTATCATTTTTATGTGACATATTTGTCATACATAACTTATACTTGTGGTGGTCGTATAAAACATTTACATAAACTCTATGAACTCACTCAACCGTTGTGTTGACACTTTTAGCAATGTATTTTCAGGTATCTAAGGCATATACTTCATGGCATACATAAGGACTTATCATAGAGTCGCGGTGATGACGCGTCTCACATGGATTTTATGCACTTTAAAACATTGTATGGATTGTAACAAACTTATTTCATAAATGTTGACTATCTTTTTGGGACCTATCTTTTGTAAACACTGAATGTTTTATTATATCAAACGATGTGTTTTCCAAACGACACTTTAGGTCGTTCAATATAACTTTAACTGTGATGCTATGGCGGTCATCCCCGGGAATTCCATTCGGCGCAAAAGCAGTATTTTGAGGGTGTGACAGATTGGTATCAGAGCTTCAGTTATAGAGAACTAGGTTGCATCATTGACTCTAGACTATAACTACATCATCATAGCATCTCATCATTTCATCATAAGTGTATATTCACTATACATGCGATTTATACATTACATTTTTCGAGTTATTTACTTTCATTTCAAATCAATTGTCACATTGATGCCCTCCGATACCCATTCCATTATCCTTTCTTCAGATTCCAACGTGGAGAATGCCTTGTCATTCCCTATCAATATTTTAACATCAGTTGAATCATCACCGATAACATCGAATGCCGAGATAAAACCTTTAAGGAGGGTGAAGTCACTCTCACTCCTCTGTTTCACTATCAACATGTCGAGTTACACGCTATTCACACATTAAGTCACTAAACCATCATACATTTGAAGCACTTACGACATCTCATAACCCATCTCCTAGGAATCCGTCAATCATTTTGAAAAAAAAAATAACATCAAACTTATCACCTACTATCACATCTCTGTAGAGCGCTTATTATTAACATAGGACTTTGCTACATCTCACCCTTCCTCTTATTTTGAATAGTTATGGTGCCGAAGAAAGATCCACCAGCTATGACACAAGCTGCTATCCAAAAGTATATAGAGGATAGTATAGCTAGGGCACTAGAGAAAGAACGAGCAATGGTAGCTCTGCTGCGAGGCAGCGGCTGCTGTAGCTGCTAGACTTCTTGTCACGCTGGGGGTTGCAGGAAGATATGGAGTTCGAAATGGTACATACAAGGACTTTAAGAGCGGTGATCCCCCAAAGTTCAAAGGCCGAAGGAGCCACCTTTGCTATGATCCGTTGGTTTGAAAAGATCGAGTCTGTATTTCTTCTATGCGATTGCCCAGATGACTGCAAAGTGAAGTTCGCCACTAGTACACTCATGGATGAGGCAATGTCATGGTGGAATTTGTTAGGAATTAGAAATTCCCGGTATTAAAGAGTCGGTCACCTCAAGTATATGTAATCGTTATAATGCTCGTAGTCATAGTTATATTTAGTTAAGTAGTATTTTGTTAAGTAACACCGTGGAGGACGGACGGGTCTTTACCCACTGTATGCCTGATCCACAGCCCGTTGTGTGGCGTTTATGTAAGACTATAAATACTCTCTACCTCCCAAGGTAGAGAGTTGGAGCTCATAATAATATCTTTCACTTTCTCTCACTAAGTTCCCTAAACCTCTAACTTTCTCTCTCTAGAATTCCACTTATAAGCCCACTTGTGTTAATGGTTTGATGTGTTTGTGAAATCCAATATCCAACAATTGGTATCAAGAGCCATGGTTAGATCATATCTTACACATCTTTGGATTTCTAGTGGTTTTTGAGTTTGAAAAAGTTTAGTGGTTTTTGCATCATTTGGGTGATTTCTAGTGTTAAAGTTTGGATTTTGATAGTACTTTTATGTTTAGAATCATCACAAGTATTTAGGTTTTGATTTGGTAAGCTTGAATCATCGTGGTTGGGTAGTTTTGGATTGAAAAGTGATGTTTTTTTGGTTTTCTTGCTAGCGACTTGACATTCGGACTTCATTCTTCGTAGCGACTTGCTTTGCAATTTCGTAGCGAGTTACAGTTTTGGAGCTAGCGACTTAGACCTAGCGATTAAGAGTACAAGTAGTGGACTCTCCACTACGGGTAGCGACTTGGTGGTAGCGACTTGGTCTGCAGCGAGTTGCTCTTTAGCGACTTGAAGTTTTAGCGACTTGAGTAGCGAATTGTTGCCAAAATTTTGCTAGCGACTTGAAGGTTAGCGAGTTACTACTTAGTCACTACTTAGCGACTTGCATTTGTATAGCGACTTGGAACTTTAGCGACTTGGGGTGTAGCGAATTAGGTTGAAGGTTAGCGAGTTACTACTTAGTCACTACTTAGCGACTTGCATTTGTATAGCGATTTGGAACTTTAGCGACTTGGGGGTGTAGCGAATTAGGTGTTAGCGACTTGGTGCATTATCTTCTAGCGACTTGGGTGATTGTTTATGGTTTTCTCTTGATTTAGTAAAATCCCGTGAAAGAATCTATTTCCCGGTTTAATCATTGAGTTATAAAATCCTGTATAATCTGTTAACATGTCTACCAACGTTCCTACTATAATCTCCATTGTTCGAGGATGTTCAAGCAAATGGTTCGGATACTCGTCCACCCATGCTTGACTGAACTGACTACGATTCTTGGGCTCAACGAATCAGATTGTACTGCCTTGGAAAGGAAAATGGTGTCAACATTCTCAAATCCATTGATGAAGGACCGTATCGAGTTGAGACGACTAGAGATGTACTTGACACTACTGAAGATGGAACTCGATTTCACGGAATGGACAGACCAAAGATGTATGATGAGCTTGATGATAAGGAGAAAAAGAGATTCGATGCTGATATCCGGGCTTCTAACATTGTTCTTCAAGGTCTTCCTAAAGACATCTACAAGCTGATCAATCACAACACCGAGGCAAAGGCGGTATGGGATAATGTCAAGATGCTTCTCTCAGGTTCCGAATTAACTATGGAAGACAGAGAATCACAACTCTATGACGAATTTGAACACTTCAAGATGAAACCAGATGAGAGTGTCTATGAGTACTATGTGAGATTTCATAAGTTGGTGAATGACATGAGGAACATCAGAATGACTATGCCTAACATTCAGTTGAACTCTAAGTTTGTGAACAACATGAATCCCGAATGGCACAAGTTTGTCACTGCCGTGAAGCTCACTAAAGGATTGAAGAATACAAACTATGAGCAACTCTATGCCTTCCTTCTTCAGAATGAGAGACATGCTATGTTTGAAAAATTGGTTCTTAGTCAGTTCAAAACCAACGAGGAGAGACAAGCTCGTCTAATGACTCAACTGCCTTCTATTCAAACATCGGAATCACAACCAAAGCCTCACAAGTCATACCCATGGGAAAAGGTAATCACAAACTAATCCTCGATCCCATGATTAAACAAGGCGATCTTTGATGCACACGTGGGAATTTCATTAATCAACTAGCTCTTACGATCAATCAAAACATGAATTCTCTCCCACAAACCAATAACAACCTCAGAACAGCATCTAACCCACACAATCAAGCTTCTGTTAAAGATGGGAGGATCGTGGTGCAACCATTCGGGAAAGACGAGTATGATCGGGAAGAGGTGGAGCTGGTAAAAGTTATGTTGTTAATCAGAATCGAGGAAGGAATGGTAATCAAGGTCAAGCTAAGCCGATCAAATGTTATAATTGTGGTGGTGAGGGACACATTGCAAGGAACTGCACAGCTCCAAAGCGTCCACGAATCGATTACTTCAGAGATAAGATGCTACTTGTGCAAGCTCGGGATAATGGTGCTACTTTGGATGAAGAGGAATTGTTGTTTCTTGAGGGCAATGCCAAGACCTATGATGCAGATGTGGATGAGCAGCCTATTCAGGAGATAGGTCACAATCATCGGAATGCCTTTCAAGTCGCTGATTGTGATGCATACGATCTCGATGTGGATGATGGACCTACCGCACACACAATCTTTATGGCTAGCATTTCTCCAATGGTTTCTCCCAAGGTCTCCTCTTCAACCACAAGTGGCCCATCCAAAGACACACTCATCTCCGAGGTACTAAAACTATACGATGATGCTGATGTGCATAAGATGCATGACAAAGTACTATCAACTGAAACTTTTGTATCAAATATTGAAAATATGGGTAATATCAATGTTGTCCCATATGATCAATATGTGAAACAAAGTGAAAGTGAAGTTGTACCAAGTGATGCATCTCCTGCAGTCAACAATGACTATATTTTTGATGAATACACCGCCTGTGCCCCGATGATTTCTGTAATATCGAATTAAATGCCTATAAAGAACGTGTTGCTATTTATGAACAACGTGCTAAATTTGAGTTGACCACTCGTGAGCAGGAAATGGATGACCAAGTGCGTACAATCATTAGAAAAGTAATTTTAGAGAAGAAGTATTAAAACAAGAGTTAAATTCCTTGCAAGAAAAGCTTTCTAAAATGCTAAGCAAAAACAAGAACTTCAAGAAAATGTGAAAATGCTTAAGCAAGAATTTAATGCAAAGGAATCAAAACTCTTGAATGATTTTTCTAATCTGAAAACTTTGAAAAACAAACTTGAAAACAAGTTGTACATACAAGGGAACACCATTCCGACTGCTCACATGATCACTAAGCATAGGGTCCTAAGCGATAAGCATAGCATTCCCCTTGTTGAGGAACCAAATCCAGAGGTCATTAAAAGGGCTAGAAATGCTCATAAGGTTCTTTATGATGGCAATGAAATCCTAAAACCTAGACAGAAACCTAGTTGCGTTGAGTGCACTGAGGAAGATAAGAAATCCGATGAAGTCACTAGGGAAAAGATGAACAAGAAATTAGATGATCCTAAATGTAGAGAGAAGAAAATAAAGATCACACCCCATGATTACAAGAAGGAAAACTGGATTTCCTTGAACATGTTTAAACCACAGACATTGTTGACTCCCAACAAGTTTTACGGAAAATGGATTTAGATAAGCGGAAAAGTGAAAATATTGTTGAAACAATCCTCCTCTTTGGAAAATGCCTAGAAGCGTGTGTATCCTCCTAATACACCAATGCATCTTGTTCCTAGAACAATTGCCACTAAAAGCAAGACCTTAATTAGCCAATATGTTATACTTCAACTATTTGTTGATTTTGAGAAAACTTGCAAGAAAAGGATCACACCCACTGGTATTATGGAAGGAGAAAGAGGTTTTGAGCAAATGAAAGAATGTTATTTAACCGAGGTCATGCCTTTCTTTAAACTTCTAAAAGATCACTTTGAGAGTCTTAAAAAGGGGATAGAAACCGATATTAAGGGAATGGAAAAGGAATTTGATGCAATGATAGTTGAAGTTAGTGACTATGAGCGAGCACTAAAATATAATGAGATTGAGAGGAAGAACTTGCATACACTAAATGAGAACCTGATCTCTGAATGTATTACTCAGATGTGTTTTCAACTACAAATTGTTCCATTAATGCTTCCAAATTTCATGAATTATCGGTTGCACTGAAAGTCTCCCATGATCGTGTCATTGAGCATGAAAAAACTAATTCGAACTAAACGAGAAAATTGAACTGGATGATCACGACAATTTGGTTAAACATTTTTCTAAACCGGAAGTTGAGCATTTTAATTTACAACTAAAATATCAACATCTTAAAGAAAATGTCAAAACTTCAAATATCAAGACATCCTCGGATGCTCGAGTTTGATGCGCTTTTCAAATTAACAAAGCGTGATGAACATATTCAAGCTCGGTGCAACACGATCGAGAAAGTTGAAAGCCCAAATCTCTCAATTAAAGGGTCAAACGAACAATATGACAGGCTCCCAAATGCCTCCTCCTTTAGATTCTCGGAATTCTCAAACTTTTCATCTTCAAAACTTAGTTGATGCCTTACAAAAGGAAAACAAGAGTTTTCTAGAAGAAAATGAAAAAGTTAAACGACATTTTAAAGAGTTATATGATTCAATAAAAGTCACCCGTGACCAAAACAACGAAAAATAACGTCTTTACAAAAGGAAATTGAGAATCTGAGAAGTCGTGGAAATGGGAAACCGCCACTTGTTTTCAATAAGAATGTTGTCTCAAAAGTCACCCTTAGATGCAAATACATCTTTGTGACTGTTAAATATATTCCTCCTCATCTTAGGAATAATGAACATGCTTTTCATGAATAATGTGCTCACCTTAAGGATAGTCTAGAATGTCTCCGTGAGATTGTCGAAGAGGATTTCATTAACAAACCTCTTGATAGTGAAATTAGGTTTGCTTGCCTCGAGGCCAAACGATCTCAAGAGTTGCTAGAATGTGTAATTGCAACATGTCCCAAATCCTTAACCTTAGGTGCAAAAGGCAAAGCTGTGATGCCTTGTTCTATGCCTAGTTCCAAGCAGGAAATCCGTTCTATGCCCAATCTTAAGAAAGGAAACACTAATATGCCTTCAAGTAGTTCGATTCGGATATGTTAGTACTAAGAAAGTGAACGTCGGTGTGCCTACAAAAGCTCAAATCGCAGTCTTAAGAAAGTATACACTAATGTGCCTTCTAGTACTTCAGATCCTTGCACATCAAGTTCAGGAATGCAAAACTAGATCAACCAACTAATGTTTCCATTCCTCTACAGAGTAATCAGTGACTTTAAAGCGGCGGTCAAAGTCTCAAGACAATACAAGGAATGATAGGACCTTGCAAGCTAAGAATGTGCATTGGAAGAGAGTAGAAGACCAATCTAGGAACTTTAAGCTTGAGTTGAATAAAGCGAATCGTGTTGATTCTAGTATTAGCCTTAGGCGCATCTTGTAATTAATTGAATTCGATACTATTTGCAAACCTTGTAATGATGACCGCTTGAATTACATTTGCTAATCATGAATGTGGTGTGAATGTTTTGTCTAATGCTATCAAAATTGCTAATGCTAATAATCGTGCAAATAAGGCAAAAAGGCAAAAACGAAAGATTGTTAGAAAATAGTGGAAACCCACAAGAAGAACTTTTATAAAGATAGGTTATTATTGGATACCTTTTGGCCATAAGAATAATCAGTTTTGCTCTCAAACTACTAAGATTATGCCCATTAGAAAATGGATGCCTCTTGGTAGAACTATTCCCTTAAGAAGTGAACATACTTTGAATAGGTCAAATACAAACACCAGCATTGCATCTATTCCCAATGATTCCATTGCTTCTACTTCTGATATGGATGTTTCTTTTCGATGTGGGTGTTCCAATTATGCATTACTAACCAAGTGGAACCCATTCTTGCATGGGGATCCCAATTATCCGCTTATCCATTCTTGTATGTGTTCAACCGCAGATCATTCAAATCGTTACGTGGTACACGGACTCAGTGTTCCAAGCATATGACCGAGACCGGTGCGGCTCATGAACTTCGTGAGAAAATTCATCGGGACACTTAGATTCGGTAATGATCATTTCGGTGCAATTAAGGGTTATGGTGATTATGTTGTTGGTGATAGTGTTATCTCTAGAGTATACTATGTGGAAGGTCTTGGTCATAATCTATTATCTGTCGGTCAATTCGTGACTCGATCTAGAAGTAGCCTTGAGAAAACATACTTGTTTTGTTAGAGAACTTGATGGTAAGGAACTTTTAAGAGGAACTCGTGGTTCAAATCTTTACACCATCTCTATAGATGATATGATGAAGTCTTCTCCAATTTGCTTGTTGTCAAAGGCTTCTAAAACAAAGTCATGGTTATGGCATCGGCGTCTCAATCACTTGAACTTCGGCACCATCAATGATCTCTCGTAAAGGACTTAGTTGTAGGTTTACCTCGACTAAAGTATGAAAAGGATCATCTTTGTTCAAAGATGTCAATTGGGAAAAAGCAAGAAGTATGCCCATAAAACCCAAACCTACTAACTCTCACGAAGTTCTTCATACAATTCATATGGATTTATGTGGACCAATGAGAGTCTGCAGAATATCTTTGGGAAGAAATATGTGTTAGTTATAGTTGATGATTACTCTAGATTCACCTGGGTCAAGTTCTTAAGGACAAAGGATGAAACTCTTGATATCATCATCAAACTCATCAAATTGCAGTGCGGGTTCGACTTAACAAAACCGTCAATTATCCGGACGAGACAATGGAACCGAGTTTGTTAACAAACAACTTAGTGAATTTTATGAAAGCATTGGAATCAGCCATCAAAGAAGTGTTCCACGAACTCCTCAACAGAGCGGTGTAGTTGAAAGCTAAATCGAACTCTTGTAGAAGCCGCTAGAACAATGTTGATTTACTCAAAAGTTCCAATGTTTCTCTGGGCTGAAGCTATTGCCACCGCATGCTACACACAAAATCGTTCCCTGATTCACACTGTTCATGGAAAGACACCATATGAACTTGTCCACAACTGAAAACCTAATCTCTCTTTCCTTCGTGTGTTTGGAGCTTTGTGCTATCCAACTAATGAGGGTCAAGACTTAGGCAAACTTAGAGCTAAAGCCGACATTGGAGTATTTGTAGGGTATGCACCAAACAAAAAGGGATACCGAATCTACAACAAAAGAAACCGAAACATCATGGAAACAATTCACGTTACGTTTGATGAGCTGACCGGTCAAACGGCTCCTGAACAATTCAGTTCCGGACCCGCACTTCAAATCAGTCCAATTGGTTCATCCCTTGTTCCAAACTCTTCTCAAGAAACTCCATATGTACCTCCATCCGAAGATGATTTAAGGAAATTGTTTGATCCTATGTTTGATGAACTTTATGATCCAAGTACTAATGAAGTGTTGATCCCTACAAAGAGGTGCTCATATTCCGTGAATGAAGTCAATCCCTCGGCCTCAATATCTTTAAGTCAAGGAGTGCCTTCTGATCCTTCCGTCTCATCAACAAATCATCATTCTTCAAATGTACATCATGGAACTGCTTCGCATCAATGATGAAGTTAATCCCTTTGCTACTCCTGAAGATGCTCCATTTGAAAACATATTTGCTCCTGAATCTTCTTCCGAACCATCCTCTTCGTGAGACATCGACTCGCTACTTCGCCCCTCAACAACTACCACATGAACACCTCGGAAAATGGACTCACGATCATCCATTAGACAACATCATTGGAAATCCCTCTCGTCCGGTATCCACACGGAAACAACTTGCAACCGATGCCTTATGGTGCTTCTTCAACACCGTACTCTCTAAGATCGAACCAAAAGATGTTAAAACCGCCATGAATGAAGATAGTTGGTTCAATGCTATGCAAGATGAAATTCATGAGTTCGATCGACTAGATGTATGGGAGTTAGTACCTGCTCAGATTGTGCTATGATTATTGCTCTAAAATGGATCTTCAAAGTGAAACTTGATGAGCATGGTGATGTGTTGAAGAACAAGGCTCGATTAGTTGCTAAAGGATACCGTCAAGAGGAGGGTATAGACTTTTAAGAATCTTTTGCTCTCGTGGCTGAATCGAGGCAATTAGAATCTCTTTGGCTAATGCTGCAAGTAAGAACATGGTAGTCTATCAAATGGACGAAGACGGCATTCTGAACGGAGATCTTAAAGAAGTCGTCTCGTCGCCAACCTGAAGGATTTGTAAATCAAGAGCATCCTACTCACGTTTATCGTTTGAAGAAGGCCCTTTATGGTTTAAAGCAAGCTCCAAGGGCATGGTATGATACGTTGTCAAAGTTTCTTCTATCAACCGGATTTAGCAAAGGAGCGGTTGATCCAACATTGTTCACCAGGAAGTCGGGCAAACATTTAACTCATGTTCAAATTTATGTTGATGATATTATTTTTGCCTCAACTGACCCAATGGAATGTGATCGTTTTCTAATGAAATGAGTTCAAAATTTCAAATGTCAATGATGGGACAAATGTCATTTTCTTGGGATTACAAATTTCACAAAGTCCTTGAGGCATTTTCATAAATCAATCTAAATATGCAACCGAGATCTTAAAGAAATTTGGATTTGATTCAAGTGACCTGTTGACACTCCCATGATTGATCGAACCAAACTAGATGAGGACCACTCGGGGATCATGATTGACCAAACAAAATATCGTAGTATGATTGGATCCTCGATGTACCTCACGGCTAGTAGACCGGACATCTTGTTCATTTGTTTGCATGTGTGCTAGATACCGTGCTAAGCCTACTAAAAAGCACCTTGAAGCGGTTAAGCGGGTCTTTCGGTATCTCCAAGGAACCATCAATATGGGACTTTGGTACACCGGTATGTCACTAACGACCTATGCAGATCTTGATCATGCAGGATGTCAAGATACTCGTCGGCACGTGCCCAGGTGCTCGTTTTTGGGTGATAAGCTTGTGAGCTGGTCTTCAAAGAAGCAAATGAGTACTTCTATTTCCTCTACAGAGGTGAATACATAGCCATGTCATCTTGTTGTGCTCAAGTCTTATGGATGAGATCTCAATTATCTGACTATGGCTTTGTATTTAACAAAATCCCTCTCTCTTGTGATAATAAAAGTGCTATTGCTCTCTCATGCAACAACGTTCAACACTCAAGAGCAAAGCATATCGACATTCGACATCATTTCATCGGGGAACAAGTGGAAAAAGGTGTGGTGGAACTCTATTTTGTGAGGTCTGAATATCGGTTAGCAGACATCTTCACCAAAGCTCTTCCGAGAGAACGTTTTGAGTTCATTCTTCCTAGACTTGGCTTGAAAAGTCTTCAACCGAGAAACACTCAAACGCTCTTCGTGAGGAAGACGAGGAGTAAAGGTCTATCTTCATCTATCTCTTGTATATATCTATTCGAAAAATCAAAATACAAAATTATAAAACCTTCAAAATCCATAAAAATTCGAAAAATTCGAAAAATCTTCAAAAATATTGTCATTTTGTCATGCGTTTTCTCGGTTCGATAATATCTACGGTCTTTGTGCTGTCATTCAAAGAATGACACGGGACTTTAGATGTTGTTCGAATTTCAAAAAAAAAAAAAAAAAATCAAAAAATCAAAAAATATTTTTGGGAGAAAGTGAAACTTATGGTTTATTGTCATTTCGTGCAAGTAACCCGCTTTTCAAAGAAAGAACGAGCCATACTTTATCATGTTTTCAAAATTCCATGCTCGATTCTTTAACATTTATCTGTGAAAACTAAGCGCTTTGAAAAATAACTCGATCTCTATTTTTGATAATCATCTGGACTTATTTGTCAAAATATCAATCTCTCAATCAACAACCTATGTCATTGATTGAGGGGAGAATGATTTCAATTAAATTAAAAAGTTATTTGGCATTAAATTGTTTTCAAAAGATATTCAAGCATGTTTTATCAATGGAGTTTAAAGTCTTAAAATCCGATCATTATCGGTTAAAACGCTTTCATAATCAAGTCACAATTCTCCTTAAAAGCTTTCAAAATCAATTTAAATCTATAAGAGATCACAAATCTCAAATGATTTGATAATTGTGATCGGGGAGAATGTGTGATTTAAATTGGATTTAAACCGATAATTTGGTAAATGGTTTTATAAGGATGTACAAGCTCCCCTTCCCACATATGACAAACGATTTCAAATTTTCCATGCACATGTTGAGGGGAGCATCTATCTTAAACCTATGATTTGAAACATGATAACTTATCTCAAGGTGCAGGTTCCCTCTAGTATGTGCAAAACTCTTTTCAAATCTCGAGGCACATATTGAGGGGAGCAAAATCATGAAAACCTCATCCTTCCCCAAAATGCTTTATCTACTTGATTCGATTAGGGAAGTGATGTTGATATTTTTTAAATGGTAATCAAAGAAGTTAATTCTTTCTCTTGCCTCCGTGTGGAAAACTATTTCAAATACTTGATTCACATGTTGAGGGGAGTTCTTCTTCTAAAAATATCAAAAACAATTCAGGTACAAAATGCTTTGATAAAATATCATAAGTATCCGGATTGATTTTCAAATGGTTTTCAATTGGTTCCTATGGCGGATGAACAATACCAAAAAGACCGACCAACTTTACATTATGTATGGTGATATAAGGACGATAAGGTTAGGTATGTGTTCCCATGATCCGCCAGAACCGGAGGGATCTACCCAGGACTATCCACTAGTTAGTGTAGAGTTCTTAGGTATGATGATAAAAGGAGAAAAATGAGATATGGGAAGAGTGCGGACTAAGACCGAGCTAGTCGAATAAACCCAACAAGGTTCTTGCTATGAAGTCTCGGTAAGCACCGAAGGGGTTGAAGAATGAAAAAGAATTGAATGAGAAAAGGGTGAAAACAAATAGCCCTCTATTTATTCAACCTTAGGCGTAAACCGGTTCAATTCAATGCTACTGAGATGGTAACATCGGTATTGAAGACAAGACGTCATGGACCCAAAGGACGACCGCACTTCAACTTTCCAAACCACTCAAGTTCCTCTTAAAAGGACTTGTTTCATTCTCACGGGAACCGACATTATCTATCAACTTTCTCTTAGAGATTGTTGATATTGAAGGAGGAGACCCTCTTCCTAGTCTCCGATATAGGATCCAAATATGCACAAATTGAGTCTAGTGCCACGAGATCATCAATAAATCTCATTAGGACACTTTCAATGAAGACTCTCTGTTTCACACAATGTGGAAAGAGAGATTATATCTTGAGTCCTACGCATAATCCTTGTGGTATTGCGAAACATCCGAGTGATATGCAACATACTCACAATGAAGATGGAAAGCCTTCGGAGCCAACATCTAACAAGCTCTCGGTAGGTGGCATGTGAGATCTATTATCGAGATCAACCATGTGACAACGAGCGAAAAACAATGGGGCGATTCATTCTTTTGAATCAATCACGGTTCGGGTTATGGATTGACGGATACCTTTGAAAAACCGGTCTTTGTGCTTTAAAACTCTTTTCATTAGCACGTCGATCGTGTACTAATTTTTCAAATCAAAAGGTGTTTTATGATTGATAATTGATTTTCATTAAAACCTTCGTTATATTGCAAAAACAATTTCTATTGAGCAATACACGATTGTTTTTCTAATCTCTTTTCATCAATCGGTGGACGTAAATTATTTGGTTCACTCACTCCATGTTGTCTTCTTTGAGGACGTTCGGTTTGAGAACGACTAGAGCATGCGAAACCTGTCAAGGAAATTCTTTGGAATTATACGATCACAAAGTGATTGTATCTTGATCAAGCGAGGAACCGTGGGCCGTGTACCTCAATTCATCGAAAGTGATCAAAGACACTTTCGTGCACTTTATTGCTAACTGTCTTATGCAGGTACACCCCGACATTTGCACGAAAGTGTCTTTGATGTGTTTGATCACTTTCTCTCACTAAGTTCCCTAAACCTCTAACTTTCTCTCTCTAGAATTCCACTTATAAGCCCACTTGTGTTAATGGTTTGATGTGTTTGTGAAATCCAATATCCAACAGAATTCTTATGCGCAGCCTATTGGTATGGAAAATGCTTACAAGCTCACATGGGATCAATTCAAGAGGTTGTAATTAAGAAGTATTTTCCGCCAAGACCGAAGGTGAAGAAATTGGAAAAGAAATTTTATGAGTTAGTGATTGTTGGTTATGACATGAGACCTACATCGAGAAGGTTTCAAGAGTTGGTCGCTCTATGTCCATTTATGGTTTAGGACAATGAGAAACCTATTGGAAAATTTCATTGGGGACTTCCGCAATGTATTCAAGGAGATGTAACTTCTTTCGATCCACAAACAATTAAAGAGGCTATTAGGATAACTCAAATACTCATGGCTCAAGTTGTGAAGAGGGAAAACATTATCAACAATAACCACAACAACAACAACAACAAAGACAACCAAACTAACAACAACAAAAGGAAATGGGAAAATGACCGGGGAGGTTATAATAACAACAACCAAAACCGTAACACTAACCATCACCAACAACATAATAGAAGACAAGAAACCGCCAGATTTATGTTTTGCACCAACAAAGGGAAGAGCTTATATTGGAAACTTACCACGATGCCACCAATGCACGCTACATCATGATGGTCCATGTGGTATATGCTTTAGCTGTCACAAAGTGGGACACCTTACTAAGGATTGCAAAGGCAAAGGATATGTTGGAACTCACCCACTATGTAATCGTTGTTAGTTTCATAACTCAGGTCCTTGCCGCCTTAAGTGCCACAAGTGTCAAAAACTGGGACACCTCGCCAGGGATTGTAGAGGTAAAGCCATAATCACATGTTTCGGATGTGGGGAGAAAGGACACTATCGGAACCAATGTCCCCAAAACCAAGGTCAACAAGTTGAAGGAGCTCATGGGAAAGCATATATGTTAGAAGAAGGAGAAGCTCACCAGGATATCAACAACGCGACGGACTGATGATGTTTAGAATTTAACAGTCTTATTTCCTTATGTACTATGTCGTACTAAGTTTACGTCTTCCCTAGTATTCAGATCTTTATGACTTAAAACTATGTACTGTTTGATAAACCACTCGTTGTGTAATATTCTCATCTATCGTACTTTATTTTCCTTTCCGATTCGTTATCACTTACAAAAGTTTTATTTCCTTTTACCTTAACTGCCATTTTAACGACATGGTTTAAATCTCTTTGAACATTGAGAGTTATAACAACTAAACCGAACGCCACATTATCGTTTCTTAATTATACATAGCCTAGCTACATATGTCTAATTCTGGAGGGATCATGTTATGTTGGGAGCAATTATTTATAAATCTTAGTGCAAGCAAAATTTTCACATATTCCTAAAAGTCAAAGTGATACTCATGGGAGATTCTTCTAATATTTTTCTCTATCGCGATGTTTATACACTCTTAATCATAGATAGCCGTAACGACACTTCTTCATGTCTTCTTTCCTCATTATTCATCACAAACCCTAAACCGTAAAAACCAACATGGACTGAATTCAGGGACTGAATTCCTTTTTGGGTGGGCGAATGTGACAACTCGTAATTTCAGGTCATTTCTCAAATTTACTATTCATATCGGGAATTTACTATTCATCAGTTACTATTCACCATTTTACTATTCATCGTTTTTAAGCGTTATCTAAATGAGTCGATTTATCAAAAATATATTAGCATACTTTAACACGAAACCAAGGATATATAAAACGTAGAAGACGGACTTATAATGACTAAGTTACACGCGATTTAAATAGAGTTATCGTAACTATTTTCACAAGTATAAACACTTATATGTTTTCTATTAGTCAAAATAGTTTTCGCAAGTAACCATGTTTGGAGTCGTTTTTCACATCGATAGAATACTTTTGAGAAAACGATATCTTCTAGTAAAAGTGAGTTCACCTAGCCTATTTTCCAAAAATGTTTAAGCGTTTGTCAAACGGAGTTGTAACGAATAATATTTAGTCACTCAAACTTTGCCGAAAATTAACTTTAAACAATATTTATAGTTCGACTACCCTACTTCATCTATATTTTTCTCCATGATTAAGACCTCTATGATCAAAAGTTAAATGCTAAGACTTTTAGATAATGTGACAAGATTTCCAAAACCATTGAGTTTGTTTCCTAACACTCGATATTCACTATTTTACGACTAGCTTTTCGTGGCCATTTAGTCACTTTCATGAATTGTCAAATTATATTGTTTTGCAACGAAAAACTATAATTTCTTAATAAATCACTAAATGACTATCGTAAGATATCATTTCAACATAAATACTTATAAAGTAATTTATAACTTGCCAATACGTTATAAACTTATATTTTGACGATAAAGTTTATGTTGGTGGGTATCTCCCAGAACAGGGTTAAGACAATCAATGACAGTAGCAATACCACTAGGTGGTTACCGGATATCACTTGGAATCGTGTGATCACTTTCCAAAGTAAACTATTCGACCCTAATGCCTTGGTATCACGAATATCTACTTGGGATAAGACCAAATGCAGTTAGAGAATTAGGCACAATTCTATAACCCTTTCGCTTATAAGTGTTTTCGTTTTACGTGTGTCCTTCATGCATTATCAGATCTCCTATTTATAGGAGGTTACTCTTGAGCTATTCCAATGGAATTATGAGTATTAATCGGCCCATTAATAGCCTCATAATTATCCCCATTATAGCCGTTAGTGGTTACATGACCAATTAAGCGTGGTCATAATGCGATTAATCGCCATTTAGCAAGACTTTCCATAAGCGATTACTTTCCACTAGCGGACTTTCACTTGCAGTGGAAATCCCTATCGATGGA
The DNA here is from genome assembly GCA_910596185.1 of Chrysanthemum makinoi. Taxonomy (NCBI): domain Eukaryota; kingdom Viridiplantae; phylum Streptophyta; class Magnoliopsida; order Asterales; family Asteraceae; genus Chrysanthemum; species Chrysanthemum makinoi. Next base: position 275,524,012 of record OU343221.1, read on the forward strand.
AGCAATTGCTTATCAAGACTTTCATAGCACTAGCAAAGGATACACCGCCTTGGAAACATCGCCTATCGGAAACACTGCTATCGCTGAAAATCACAAGCGACTTTCACAAGCAAGACTTTCCTCAAGCGATTACTTTCCTCAAGCAGTACTTTCACCGGCAGTACTTTCTACTAGCACTACCAATACAAACCACTATTAGAGTCAAGGTGTTCATGGACCTTATGGGTGTACACTCCGTACCTCCTAACCCATTTCAAGGTGTGAACTAATCCCACAAGTGCACTAAATTTTCCAACAATCCTCCCCAAATTTAGTTCACTTCTTTTGCATGAAAATAAACATCAAGCAAAACATGTGCATAAACGAAAATGTCCTGAGGATTGAATTTCCATCTTAGTAATTACACATTCAAATATTCGAGAATCAGGTGTTCTAAGAATTGAACCCTTCAACCCATTTGAATACATGAAGATAAATACACACAAGTTTTCAAACACTTAACATGACTCGACACTATACAAGCCATGTGTCCATATCCAAATTCATAAATGTTGTAAAAGCTAAAAGTCCAAAGCTTCGTGAAGCGGCAAAACTTTAACATTTACATAGGTGGTTCCTCTTTAGTCATGCTCCTGCTAAGCACTTTTTCAAAGAAAATTAACCATTAAGAAGTAAAAACTTCATCCTCCTTTCAACGAGGTTCGAGCATAACCTTGGGATGTAAATAAAACATGTGCTCAATCAATATTCAGACTTTCCACATTGAACTCAGCTCCTAAGTTTCCTCGGAGGGGAGTTGGGTGTCCTAGCATTCATTGACTAAGTTGGACTTAAACCCATCCCTTTAGCAGACTTTGTAACCAAGTCTCTAGCCGACCCGCCGTCAAGTGATCAACTAAGTTACATTGAGATCTAACAAACTCTATAGATACCACCCCATTCATGATAAGCTCACGAATCATGCTATGTCCGACACCTAAGTGTCTAGACTTACCATTGTACATTTGACTATAAGCCTTAGCCAATGTAGCTGCACTATCACACCGGATAGAAATAGGTGCTATAGGTTTAGGCCACAATGGAATCTCAAGAAGCAAGTTTTCAACCATTCAGCTTCTTTACCAGCTGCTAAAGCCACAAATTCAGATTCCATTGTTGAACTGGTGATGCAAGTTTTCTTCTTGGATGCCCAAGAAATTGGACCTCCACCAAGTAGAATACCCAACCATCGGTAGACGAATTGTCTTCAGTGTTCTTGATCCAACTTGCATTAGTGTAACCTTCCAACACTGATGGGTAACCGGTATATGAGAGACTATAATCCATAGTTCTCTTCAAATACTTCAGTACCCTTTGAACTGCCTTGCCTGATGAGCACTAGGATTACTAGTATACCTACTCAATTTTCCCATTGCAAAACCAATATCAGGTCTTGTACAAGTCATGGCATACATCAGGCAACCAATTACCCTAGAGTACTCAAGTTGAGATACAGCCTTGCCATGATTAGGCATCAACTTCTCACAAGTATCCATAGGTGTACTCACTGGAGTACAATCAAAGTAATTGAATTTCCTCATCACCTTCTCAATATAATGAGACCGAGAGATAGAAATTCTTTTACTTTCATGTTTAATCCTTATACCAAGGATAACATCAGCCTCCCGCATGTCCTCCATGGAGAACCTTGATGAAAAAAATTCCTTTGTCAGGTCAACCTGATTTTGGTCAGTGCCAAAGATCAACATGTCATCAACATATAGACAAATGATGACTCCTTTACCAGATTCATCAAATTTGCTATATACACATTTGTCATACTGGTTAAGAACATAACCACTAGACAAAACCACTTCATCAAATTTTTGATGCCATTGTTTAGGTGCCTGCTTAAGTCCATAAAGAGACTTAATCAATTTACACACCTTGTTTTCATTGCGGGCAAGATGAAGCCCGAGGTTGGTTCATATAAACCTCCTCTTCCAATTCACCATTCAAGAAAGCTGTCTTCACATCCATCTGATGAATAACCAGATTGTGAATAGATGCCATAGCAATCGGCAGTCTTATGGTACTGATACGAGCCACAGGGGCATAAGTATCAAAATAGTCTATCCCTGACTTTTGTTTAAAGCCCTGAATGACTAGTCTAGCCTTGAATTTTTCAATAGTTCCATCTACCTTCATTTTTATTTTGAAAAACCATTTGCAACCCAAAGGTTTGCAACCTGGAGGTAGATCAACCAACACCCAAGTGTTGTTGCCCATGATGGAATCCATCTCATCTTTGATTGCTTCTTTCCGAAAGCAATATCAGGACTTCATTGCTTCTTCAAATGTTTTGGGGTCATCCTCAACAATGAAGCAATAGGAGTATTGGTCTGAGACCTCATCCCTGGTACCTTCAACTAAGTATAGTTGAAACTCAGTTCCAAATGACTTTGGATTCCTGACCCTTTTGCTTTTCGAGCAGGTTCAGTTGTTGAACCACAACCTCATCGGGCACCACGATGGTTCATCATCAGTACCTCGATACACCGGTGTCATGAGTTCCATTAGGAATCCTCTGACTTGGTCTAGGAACTGATGAGAATCTATTCTCATCAAAGTCTGCATCCCTTGATTCAATAATGGAGTTAATTGAAACATATTCATTAGGTTCAATAACATAGAACCTAAAAGCCTTGGAATGCTCAGTAAATGTATGAATAAAACCAATATCTTTCAACAAGGAAACAGAAACAACACCCCTAATTTTAGAAGGTGCGTAATGACAATCGTTCAAAGACAGTACTAAGCCCGAAGGAAAAACTAAATCAAACGTTCCTATAGCTTCAACGACTGCATGTTCTCCATTACCCACATGCAGGTATTGTTGTCCATAGGCGAGTTTCCTTGCACCTCTAAGTCCCCTGCAGTATTACAAATTTGAATACTATATCTAATATCATATACCCATGAATTTATTTTATGACGAAATGCAAATAATTCTATCATTAAAAGAGTACCTGAAGTGCTGACAACAGTACCAACATTCTTATACCTCTTTGTTCACAACTCATTGAGGTAGAGTGGATAGTTCCTCTTCCAGTGTCCTACCTTCGTGCAGTGATGACAATCCTGATCCCTTTTAGGATTCTCTTTCTTTTTAGGAGGGTACTTCTTGGGTTCTGGTTGATCAGCCATAACTTGCTTTCCGTATCGCCTTACCCTTACCTTTCCCCTTCTTGTTCGCTTGCTGTTTATTAGGCTTAGTAATCCTACCTTTCTGAATAGCAAGTACACGAGGTGTAGGAGCCTTTTGGGCAAACCCTTTTCGTAGTCAATGAGCATTGCATGCACCTCACTAACGGTCTTCCCTGTGCAATGCATATTGTAATTGCACACGAAACCATCAAATTCCTTGTTAAGGGATCTGTTGATAAGGCCAATTTGTATGTCATTAGGGTAGATGTAGTTGAGCCTCCCAAGTTGGTCCATGTAACTCATCATTTCCAAGCAATGGGCACTCATAGGTTTCCCTTCCTCATGTTTGCAACTGTGTAGAGAATCTATCAAATCATATAACTCTAGTGCGGGCTTTTCAAACAACCAAATAGGTTCGGTGAGCATGTCCTTTGGGAAGTAATTTTCAAACTGTTTTTGCAAGTTTGGAGACATATTTCCAAGAATAAGGGAGGCAACCTCATTATTCTTGTCATACTCAGTTTGCCATGCTGCCCTTATCGCAGGAGTAGAATTAGCTTCCTGTTGGGAGGACAAGGCATATTCAAATAATCTGATCTTTTGGCAACACGTAAGACAATTATGAGTTGCCTATACCAGTCAATGAAATTAGCGTTTCCAGTCAATTTTTCGCGATCAAACATTGATTTGAACGACGAACTTAGTGCATTAGTTTCAGGTTGAGACATTTCTACATAAACAAGTTCAAAAGTTAGTACTTTCGATAATTCAACCTTTCAAAAAAATAAAATACCCTTGGTAAATATTCATATTAACCATAGAATTTTCCTTGAACCTAGGACCCAAATTGTCATAGTTTCACCACATCAGTTGATCTGCTAGTGATGAAAGTATTTAATGGGTAATTGTCGAAAGAACAATAATTGACAAACAAGTTTTCAATTTCTAGAAAATATGGGATTTAAAATTTTGTGTGACAACTTCGTAATTTCGGTCATTTCTCAAATTTACTATTCATCTCGGGAATTTACTATTCATCGGTTACTATTCACCATTTTACTATTCAGTGTTTTTGAAGTCGATTTGATATTTTAAGAGGTTATTTCAAAATTTTACTATTCACGAAACACTATTCATTCCCGGAGAAAAATCACTATTCATGATTTACTATTCATCATTTTTCGTAACCTAGGTTTACGAGTATCAAATTCGCGTAACCGTAATGGTTTAGCTGCGAATTCATGAAAATCATTAAGGACATTTCATATAGACTAGATTTAGTCTACATATCATCTGTAACATCGTCATCATATTAGTTCATGCATGAGTTTGCATATTTCATTAACGTATATTTTTCTATTAAATAAACGCTATCGCATAATCATTTATTTTGAATATTTGATCCGACACTTCCAAAAATTATCCTAATATATTTTCATACTCATTTTAAGACTATAAAAATTATATTATTAGTTTACCCGATGTTTTGAATTTATTTTGTATATAAATTGTTATGTATATATATTTACGACGGTTTTCGTAAATTCAACTCGATAATTATTTATTCACTCAATTCTTGCGAGAAATGTATTTTTATAATTTTATGACTTCGATATATTTTATTTTGTTCCGTTAAAATCTATTTTTAGTTAACGCTACACTAAATACCTAATTATATTTACAAATTACACATTATACTTAACATTAAAATACATTTAACTACAAAATACATCAAATCCCCCCCTAAATATCCTTGGCCGACCTCCCCATGCTAAGTCATCCATTTCATTAATTAGAACTATGACTAGCCATGTACACATATGCATTATATTTAGATATTTGTAAAGATACATGTAATATATTCATTTCAACACATACTTGCACATAGTAAAAGGTGAAGTAAACAAGAAAACCCTCTCATCTCCTCCCTAAAAATCATCCAAGGCAAGAACAAGGAAGAAACATTTGATTTTTTTTCAAGGATCAAGTGATTAACAACTCTAGATTACTTCTATTTAGGGTTTTGAAATAAAAACCTAGGAGTATTTAGGAAACCTAGTTACTTAAACCTCTTCATATAACTAGTAAGCTTTTCATGATCTTTACTAATCTTTCAAAATCATTCTTGAGTTATTTTTATCATTTGAGTAGAAAAACATGCAAGTATTATGTGATTCATACAACTTTTAATTGTTTTTATTACTTATTATAAGTTTTAATCATCCTATAATTAATCCCTTGAAACATATCATTGTTGATGAAGTTTAGGAACCCATGACACCCTAAGAAGGTGTATGGTAGGTTTAGAATAGATTTGGTGTTGATTTGAAGTGATTGAAACAAGTATTACGCTAGAAACATCATTTTCGACAACTTAAAAATAAGGTCTGATCGTTTTTGTAAAATCTGGAAATTTCGTCAGGTCATGGATTATTTTGGGCAAGATATTCAGAAAATAGACTTTAAAACGAAACCGTGGTCGCTTGAACGGGTTAAAACGGATTTATAACGAAGAAGTTAGGCTATTTTCAGAAAACTGCATGCTGTCCAGAATTATTTTAAGGGAAAAAATGAGTTTTAAGCGTTATCTAAATGAGTCGATTTATCAAAAATATATTAGTATACTTTAACACGAAACCAAGGATATATAAAACGTAGAAAACGGACTTATAACGACTAAGTTACACGCGATTTAAATAGAGTTATCGTAACTATTTTCACAAGTATAAACACTTATATATTTTCTATTAGTCAAAATAGTTGTCGCAAGTAACCATGTTTGGAGTCGTTTTTCACATCGATATAATACTTTTGAGAAAACGATGTCTTCTAGTAAAAGTGAGTTCACCTAGCATATTTTCCAAAAATGTTCAACCGTTTGTCAAACGGAGTTGTAACGAATAATATTTGGTCACTCAAACTTTGCTAAAAATTAACTTTAAACAATATTTATAGTTCGACTACCCTACTTCATCTATATTTTTCTCCATGATCGAGACCTCTATGATCAAAAGTTAAATGCTAAGACTTTTAGATAATGTGACAAGCTTTCCAAAACCATTGAGTTTATTTCCTAACACTCGATATTCACTATTTTACGACTAGCTTTTCGAGGCCATTTAGTCACTTTCATGAATTGTCAAATTATATTGTTTTGCGACGAAAAACTATAATTTCTTAATAAATCACTAAATGACTATCGTAATATATCATTTCAACGTAAATACTTATAAAGTAATTTATAACTTGCCAATACGTTATAAACTTATATTTTGACGATAAACTTTATTTTCAAAATGTACAAGTGGTATGGATATTATATGAGTTGCATGCATAACATTACATCATAACTTATATTAGAATCATATCATTCATAATAGGTCGCTGTTAGAGATTGCGTCACATTTCAGTGTACTCACTTTTGCCATCACATCATAGTACCAAGTGAGTTTTCATAGCCCCTTTTTACAAGTTTATACATTATTTCAAACCTACGGGGGAGAATACATTGCACATCATTTTATTACGAGCACATGTATATACAAATTCATTACATTGCTTAAGTTACCTCATTTCCAATTGAATGTCCCCATTTCATAATCATGAACCGTTAATTCCGGAAGAAGCGGGGGTGAGTGAATAGATCTATTGAGGGTGACTCATCCATCTGGGTTGGTGGTACCAACTGGTCAAACGGATGCATTTCATTTAATATCATTATTTGAGTTGTTTGGCAAAACACTCTATTGGGGCGAACATCATGATCAGTCTAGCTTCGGTGTCATGTGCTTATAGCAATTGTATCATTTTTATGTGACATATTTGTCATACATAACTTATACTTGTGGTGGTCGTATAAAACATTTACATAAACTCTATGAACTCACTCAACCTTTGTGTTGACACTTTTAGCAATGTATTTTCAGGTATCTAAGGCATATACTTCATGGCATACATAAGGACTTATCATAGAGTCGCGGTGACGACGCGTCTCACATTGATTTTATGCACTTTAAAACATTGTTTGGATTGTAACAAACTTATTTCCGCAAATGTTGACTATTTTTTTGGGACCTATCTTTTGTAAACACTGAATGTTTTATTATATCAAACGATGTGTTTTCCAAACGACACTTTAGGTCGTTCAATATAACTGTACCTGTGATGCTATGGCAGTCATCCCCCAGGATTTCCATTCCGCTGCGAAACAGGTATTTTGGGGGTGTGACATTTTGCCAAACCTTTATGCAAATGTAAGCATGTTTTCCCCCATCTTATGCCTTAAGTCATAGATCTCACTAACTAAGTTAATTAAGTTGTCTAATTTAGAAATTGCAAATTTATTCCAGCTGAGTTCTCACACAACATGGAGATTTACCTTGTTATTGTAATCTAGCTAAGTCCACATAACATAAATTACAACTTCAGTGTTTCTTATCATTAGATGGCGTAAACTTAAATTTAAGGGTACAATTTTTGATGTGTAATCAAAACTTATGTATAAAGAAGCATGCATACATCTTCATAACGTAAATTTTTTACAAAACTTTACTCATAGTTTTTAAATTGCTAAGACTAAATTTTACAAAGTTTTAATCGATGTGTTGAGAAACTTACAACTTTGCATTAAGATGCTTCATACATAGAATGGTTATACTAGGTAGCTACAAATACCACGCACAAAGTGGCAGAGAAGTTGGTCAGCGCGAAGCATATTAAAAACCCTTCTTCTTTTGAGTCGCAATTTAATGTCGAACCCTCCTTAAACCACTCTTATAGTTTGTCATAATGGGTGAGCCGTTCTAACCATTTAGTACAGTCGCATCAGTCGACTAAAAGTTCAAGATTTAATACTTGGAAAACAAATCCAATTTCGCCATTATTTAGTCCGGTTAATTTTCTATTCTCAAATAACCCTTTTTGCTTACAAACGTGTCATAACAATATAAACAAAAAGCAATTAATAAATATATAACCAGCTCAAATAATATACATATAACTTAACAATTAATATATGTAAAACAAATAGCCACATGCATAATTTGTTTGATAAATCCCTAATAATCAATTCTAGGTGTATAAACCATGCATATATTAACTAGGGCTTTCACCTACTATGGTAAGTGAGCCACATACATCGACAAGTCGATTGCGTAAGCCTTAGTCAATCATATACCACATTGCACATAATGAATTATTATTAGATATATTGAGGTTTTCCCCAATTTAATATATATCAAACTAATTACATGCGAATTCTACTTAAAAATTAATCAAAATAATACAATAAACAATAATCCATGGCAAAACATGCATGTTCCACCATGGATTCCTCATAACAATTATAAACCTAAGATACGCATATAATCATGGCCACATAACAATTATTCATAATAACCACATAAAGTATACATGCAATCCTAGGGTTTCTACGAGTTTTACAAAAAATAAAACCTAATTAAACAATTATAGGGTATTCGACCCTCATAAAAAAATAGGGGTTCAATTTTCAAAATTCTAGAAACCATAAACAAAATATGTAATAATCATAAAGATTTAATTTTTATATGTTTCAGTAATTAATTACAACGTATTAACGGCTCGTGATGCCACTGTTGGGTTCATAACAATTATTAAAAAACACATAAACATCATCAAAGCATGCAGCGAAAGTAATAGATATAATACTTGTAAATTAACTAATCGAATTAAAAGTATATGCGTACCTTTTGCGAGTTAAAGAACATAATAGATCAAGAAGCAAGAAAACCCTAAAACCTAAAAGTTAGGGTTTATGGATATTGACTAACGACCGTTAATAGAAGGACTAACGACCGTTAATTGACTAACGACCGTTAATTGACTAACGACCATTCATAGAAGTCCCTTCCTGAATCGCCAAAGAAAAGGGACCATGAAGAGGTTTAAGAACAGGGGCATTTATCTAATGTTATACATGATCCCACATTGTTATGCACGCGATCAACTTATTGCATACAAATCTCCAAAAACTCAATAACTAATCAATAAATAATAAATATACTCCTTGTTACCACAAAAATTAGTAACGACCATTAATAGAAGGACTAACGACTGTTAATAGAAGTCCCTTCCTGAATCGCCAAAGAAAAGGGACCATGAAGAGGTTTAATAACAGGGGAATTTATCTAATGTTATACATGATCCCACATTATTATGCACGCGATCAACTTATTGCATACAAGTCGCCAAAAACTCAATAACTAATCAGTAAATAATAAATATGCTCCTTGTTACCACAAAAATAGATTTTTGGTCCCCTTGGTTCTTAATATCAAACACTATATAATTCTTACTAGTACAATAATTAACAAGATAACAAAAGTTGGAAGAGCGAAACATGTATGTTGGTAAAGGAACCTACTTTCTTCCATAACAATCTGACACAACACCCCACAAGTATGCTCCAACCAACATACCGGAAAACGCCACAATTGATATCAAACTCTCTTAACTTGAAGAAAGTGTTAGTTTTATGGACAGAAATTGGTAGATATGTGTTAGGATCGAACTCAAGATTACAGGATTGCACACTTTATGTATGAGAATTAAAGTTTAATAATTAAATATAAAATGTTGTATTTAATTATTTATTACACAATACGACTAACAACCGTTTAATTATTTATTACACCAACAATGCAACGAAGAATCAACAATGATCCAAACACAAATGTATCTGACATTCGTTCTTGTACACACGTACTACAATCGAATCAACGTAAAAAGCTAGGTTCTTGAATCACAAACAACCAAACACTTGTTCTTGAGCTTGGAAAAATCGATCCCTAGGGGTTAGGGTTGTTAAACGATTGGCCAAGGCATAAGGGAGAGTAGAGGAGAAGAAGTTAGGGTTATTTGGTGATCCAAGATTAATTAGAATTAAATACAAGGGGTTTATATTTATACTAATCAAAATTGATGACCAAGTTAGGGTATCATTGGGTTTGGAATACCCCACGACCGGCCACACTAAAACAAAAGGGGTTCTAGATCCTTCACGACTTCTATTTTCTCTAGTCCCTTAACTTTACATTTAACGACCGTTAGTCAATTACCGTTAAGTACTAACATTCGTTAAGTAATATCTGTGATTAATAATTAAATAAAATATTTATATATTAATTATATTGAACATTGATTCTCATAGATAAGTCTTGTGTTCGAATCCGGTCATACGTATATTAAAGTATCCATAAACCTTTCATTGTAGATAGTCCAAGTAGCCACCTCCAACCATATTTAGGCATGATCCACTGTGATAGAATCAAACTAGAAATCAGGAAGAGCTTATGGTCCTATGGTTAATGACTTAATGATGTCGAGCTCAACAATGCAACGAAGAATCAACGATGATGTATAATTTGTGCAAAAGCACTCTAGAGCCCTGCCACAGTGGATACTATAGCTGCACCTAGAAGTCCCTTCCTGAATTGCCAAAGCAAAAAGGGACCATGAAGAGGTTTAATAACATGGGCATTTATCTAATGTTATACATGATCCCACATTGTTATGCACGCGATCAACTTATTGCATACAAGTCGCCAAAAACTCAATAACTAATCAGTAAATAATAAATATACTCCTTGTTACCACAAAAATAGATTTTTGGTCCCCTTGGTTCTTAATATCAAACACTATATAATTCTCACTAGTACAATAATTAACAAGACAACAAAAGTTGGAAGAGCAAAATATGTATGTTGGTAAAGGAACCTACTTTCTTCCATAACAATCTGACACAACAACCCACAAGTATGCTCCAACCAACATACCGGAAAACGCCACAATTGATATCAAACTCTCTTCACTTGAAGAAAGTGTTAGTTTTATGGACATAAATTAGTAGATGTGTGTTAGGATCAAACTCAAGATTACGGGATTGCATACTTTACGTATGAGAATTAAAGTTTAATAATTAAATATAAAATGTTGCATTTAATTATTTATTACACAATACAACTAACAACCGTTAAGTAATTATTGGATATTGACTAACGACCGTTAATAGAAGGACTATAGATGAAAAAGTGGACAAGAAAGTTCTAGAACCCCTTGTGGGTTTGAGAACCGATCGGCCAAGGGTGGACAACCCAACCCAAAGCCCTAACTTGCTCACCAAGTTTTTCATGCTATATAAACAAAGGTTAGGGGTCATTCTTTGGTTAACGGTTGTACTCACTAAATACCCTAACTTTATTTTTCTCTCCTTCTTTGCTTGCTCCGCCGAATCCCCCAACCCAAAGGGTTTTTCGGTTTTGATTTTTACAAACAAAATTGTTTTGGTTATTGTGTTTTAAAAACTAGCATTACTTTAATTTGGTATTAGTACGTGTGTACAAGAACGTGATTCAATCACACTATTGATTGAATCTTGGATTAATTTACAAAACGGTAAGGGGTACTTCTTATAATCTACATAAACCCTAATTAGGGTTCATCTTGTTGATTATTGAAGAATTGATTCTTGTTTTGCTAGAATAAAAAAGGTACACATACTTTTAATGTTTGGTTAATTAGTTTACATATTATATGATCTATACGCTTTCACATGTTTACTTTGATGTTTATTGTTTATATTTATGAGTTGTCATATTATATAATTCCAACAGTGACATGAAGAGCCTTGGATAATGTGTAATTAATTACCAAAAAGCATAAAAAACGAATCTTGAATTGTGTCATATACATGTTGGTCGATTTAGGGTTTACCCAATCGAACCCTATTTTTTTTTTATTTAGGGCCGATTGCCCTTAATTTAATTTTTATTGTTTTGGTTTGGTAATTTAATTTCATTAGAAACCCTAGGATTAACATGTTATGTTTATGTGTTTATGTATGCGATCTCGTGACAACGTGAATAATTGTTATGTTCAATCCATGAGAACATGCATGTTTGTCATGGATTATTGTTGTTGTATAATTTTAATTGTTTAAATTATATATTTGAATTAATTGTTAAGTTTATACACATGTATTGTTTTGATAATTCTAAAATTGGGGAAGACCTCAATATAATTAATGAATCAATTATGTGCTATGTGGTATATATTTAATTATGGCTTACGCAATCGATTCATCGATGCATGTGGTTCACTCCCTTTGTAAGTGAGGGCCTTAGTTGAATATATGCATTATAAACCTAGAATTGATTATTAATAGGTGTTATCAAATAAAGTTTGCATGTGGCTATATGTTTACACATAATAATTGTTATGTTATGTGTGTTTATTTAGTTGTTTATTTTTTATTGTTATTACTTGTTTTTGTTTATTTTGTTAGACATGTTTATAAACAAAAAAGGTAATTTTTTAATAGAAAAATAATACGGACTAAATAATGGTGTTATATGATTTGGTTTTTGAAGAGTTAAATTTTCAAGAGTTTAATTGAGTGGAGTTTTGTACCAATAGTAAGAACGGCTCACCCAATTTTGAAAAACTATAAGAGGGGTATAAGGAGGAGAACGCATTAAATTGTGACCCGAAAGAAGAAGGTTTTCAATACGCTTCGCACTGACCCGCTTCTCCGCTTCTTTGTGCGTCAAATTGGAGCTACCTAGTACGACTATTTTGTGTACAAAATCATTTTAAGTGTGAATTAGTTTTAATTCTATGCGCCACTTTGTGGTAATTATCCAAAACACCAAGTCTTTAGACTTATGCAAAAGTATAATATAATGGACGATAATTAAAGGTAAATTCTTTTATTAGTGAACCCAATACCTCAATAAAAACTTTGTTAATTTAATCATAGTGAATTGGTTAATAAAAAGTTTTTTATTAAAACTATTGATACGAAGTTGTATGCATGCTTCTTCGTACATATTTTGATTATACACATCAAAACTAGTACCCTTAAAATTTAAGTTAATGCCATCTAGTTAAAAGAACACTTGAAGTTGCAATTTACGTCATGTGAGAGCTTGGATAGATTGTAATGGAACGGTAAATCTTCATGTTGTGTGAGAGCTCAACTGGACAACTTTGCAGTTCTTTAAATTAGACGAATCAATTGAGTTGTAAGTGAGAGCTTGGACTCAAGGCATAAGATGGGGATATAACATGCTTACATTGCAATATTGTTTGACAATGTAAATCCCATTAAGATGTAGGAATTATAAACTGTTTGCCAATTATTGTTCGACAAATTACCTAATTTATACTTTTATTACTAGCAGATCAACTGATGTAATGGAACTATGTTAATTTGGGTCCTAGTTTTCAAAAAAATTCTATGGTTATATGAAAATTTCCTTAGGTATTTTATATTCTTGAAAAGTTTAATTATCAAAAATACTAAAATTGAATTTTGATAATTCTTTTAATGTATTAATGCAACATTAAACCGTAAACGTGGGTTATTCTTGTATTGGTAAATTGATCTACACCTGTAAGGGTTTTTGGCTAGGGTCAACTTTACTAAAAGAATAAACCTAGTCCTCTTTTCATGAGAAAAGAGTGAGATCCAATCATATTCTTTTTCATGAATGAAAAAGGTATGATAGGAAAATTAGAATTGTCTAAATTCTAAATACATAACTCATAAGCAAACTCTAATAATTAAGAAAATTGCACATTTTCTGAGTTATTAAATTAGAAGCTAGAATAGTTTACTGCAAAATTGGTAAAACACAAACTAGTATATTTTATCTAGTTGTTCTGTTTTGACCATTTAAAGGTAGTACATACAATTGTTGGAATGGTAGAACTATTAAGGAAGAAATTGCATGCCTAATTTGCCAGTTAATAGCATTGATGGATAGTCCATCATCTACATAGTAGAATACACTCTTTTACTACATAAGTAATTGTTATGTATGAACTTTCTCAAAGGTGTAGGAATGTAAATAGCACACTATTTTCTTTCACTGATTAATGAAACACTTACAATGTTGTCAAATTCAGTAGGAGCATTGTGTTCTTATTACTAAATAAGGAATTATTGTAGTGATCTCTATTCAGTGGGAGCTACAAGCTTTGTCATCTTGGTAGTAATCTACATTATCTCTAGAATGTTTTAAGATAATTACTTTCCACTTGTAGACACTTGTGTTTTTAAGGATAGTCATGAACGTTTCCTTACTAGACAGTGACATTCTACATCTACTATTTATGCTAATATCAATGACACAATCATATCGATCACATAAACAAACGTGTGTCGTGTTGTTTATCTGCTAAATGATGTTGTTCCATGCACAAGTGAGAGAAATCTTTATTATGTGCAAGGTACAACACATAGAAATATGATTTAAAGGATTCTCTTGACTGCAGGGTAAGAGACTAACATTCTAATATAACTTATACATATCTAATCCAAGAAACACTTGGTGTTGCAATTTACATTATGTGAGAGCTTAGCTAGATTGCAACAAGGTAAATCTCCATGTTACATGAGATTGTACTTGGAATAAATTTGCAGTTTCTAAATTAGACAAGTATTTAGAACATGTGTCAAGATGATATATAAGACTACTTCAAACTAAATATTTATGTATTATTGGAATGACATAAATAAATGAAGTAATCTAATACTATTTCAATTTGAATATTTATGTAATTTTGAAATGACATAAATAAATGAAGAAATAATGTAGTCCTACATTATTATGAAGTAATAAATTAACTTGAAATTACTATTGAAACCAAGAGGTTGTGTTCGTAATTACTTTAGTTAAACATGTTTATGTTTCATTGTAAAGATATAAACATGATGTCTTTTAAGACTTATAATAAAGTAAGACGTTAACTTGTTTTGTTTTTTAATTAAGATATATACAAGAAGTCATTGAGTTTATCAATAATCTATAACGTATAATGGAATTATAACAGTTTATGTCTTCTTGATAAGACACGGATATGAAGTGACTTGGTCAAAGATTACTTGTATTATTAAAACATGCAATTGGCTTGAAAAGTCTAATGTACTATTAAGTTGACTTAGTTGGTAAATTGGTAAGCCAAAAGGAACATCTTTATCTTACATATTGTTAGATTGTCTTACAATATTAATTCTAATGAAATACCACAAGTTAATGGTATGTTCAGTTAGGAGAATCAAACTATATTTGATTTGTTTGATTCAAGATAACCATAACTTCTTTATTAAAAGTATTAAAGGTTAGAAAATTGAGTATGGAATATACTCAATAAGACTCCAACCTAGAAGATTAATAAGACACCATTTTATTATGGAATGTGAGGAATCACATTAAGTTTTAAAATTGAAGTTTTGAATTGTTAAAATTCTTATGAAGAGTGATTATTAACAAACAAGAGTCAAGAAGTATCAATGTGTATTTGTAATGTCTCAAAAGAGAACATTGTATTGTTTCTCTACTTGCTAAATATTTATAGATAGTCTCTAAATTACAAAAGGCAGTGAGAGTTTTATCTTGAAAAGATAAAATTACAAGATACATAATCTTCTGAAATATATTAGTAAATATCATGATGAGGCTAGACATGAAATGTTAACCTCAAGATGATGGAATTCTCATTCATAGATCTGCAAGGATATCTCAGATATTTGATTTATATGCTGAGAAATATGAGTTACAGGATTATGGTAAACCCGATAATCATTATAATGTATTACTAAATATTGAATTGGGTAAATTACTCATATTATGAATGTTAAAGATGATGTCTATAAAGATAATCAATTTTTGAAAACTTGGTTTATCTTAATAGTTATACTAGAGAATGAAGATGAGTTTTTTCAAAGAAATGGAAAACCCTAATGGTTTAAATCTCTGTGTAGAAATCATATGGACAATATTGTACACATATTTAATGCATGTCTTATGACAAGATTATTAATCATACTTAAGCAATTAAATGTGATTGAATATTCTTTTCTAGGCACATTAAATATACTAGCAGGGTACCCGCGCGATGCAGCGGCGGTTACCCTGAAATAAAAATTTTCAATGAACCATGCTTTATAATCTGAAACGTTTTATGTGACGATAAATTTGCGGATGCTAAAAGTTTCATGTCGCATATTTCAACTCTTTAGAATATTATAGTAGGTACCCGCGCGTTGCGACGGCGGGTATCAAGTAATAAAATTTTCGGCAAAAAATGTTTTCAATTTTATGTTTTCTCTTACAATAACTTTACCCATAGCGACAACATAATGAGTTTGAGTAACTTTAAAAAAAGTGATGGATAATATCAAACTAATTCATATAAAACAATTGAAAGTGGTGTGATTTTGCGTTGCGGTAGTCAATAATATTATGGGGTTATGGTCAAATTAGTTGATAGTGGTCCGTAGTCACAAGTAAGTAGAAATATTTTTTGTGAAATATATATGTAATAATCAACACCTCGTAATAAGTAAGTAGAATATATTTTTGAACATATTTGTATCATAAATATTGTTTATTATACTTGTCTAATATAGATAAAAGATATAAATAAAAGAGTGCTTATAATGTATACATCTTGTAAAGTATATATTTATGAAAATGTTTGAATCATTAATATTGTTTATAACACTTGTCCCACATAGATAGAAGATATAAATAAAAGAATGCTTATAATGTAAATAAAACTTACATGTTTAAGCAATCACTTAGAGTTATCCATGAAAAGTATAATAATTAATATACTAATATATTAATCATTGAATTAGCACTTAGCACTTTGCACATTGGCATCATTTATCTTAGAAAAATTATCCCGACTTTTACAAAAAACCATTTTTTACTTTTGTGGTTAATTTTATTTAAAATAATTCAAAATTTATTTAGATGGTTCTCGAAAAACTCTTACGATATAATAATATTTTTGGAACTTTGTAGTTTTGCATGCATTTTAAAATCATATTCATTTATATGTGCATTTTTGCATTAAAGCTAATATAATTCAAAAAGAAATAATAAATGAACCATTAAAATGTTGTGAAAAATAAATTAGTAAAAGCTATGTATTGTGTATATTATGCATTAAAAATTGTAATGCTTAAAAAACACATTAATGACATCTTAAATTTTTTTAGAAGAGAGGGTGCTAAATGCTTTATAAGTAGTATAGATATGTGTAATATGTATAAAATCAAATAAATTATCACTTGTGAATTTAAATCTTTGCATCATTTGTCTTAAAAATAATTGTTCCGAGTTTTGCAAAAAATCGTTTTTTACTTTTGTGGCTAATTTAATTTAAAATAATTCAAAATTTATTTAGATTGGTTCTCGAAACACTCTTATGATATAATAATAGTTTTGGAACTTTGTAGTTTTGCATGCATTTTAAAATCATATTCATTTATAAATGCATTTATGCATTAAAACTAAACTAATTCAAAAAGAAATAATAAATAAAGCATTAAAATATTGTGGAAGATAAATTAGTAAAAGTCATGTATTGTGTACATTATGCATTAAAAATTGCAATGCTTAAAAAACACATTAATGACATCTTAAAAAAGTTAAGGAGGGAGGGTGCTAAATGCTTTATAAGTAGTATATATAAAGATGATTATTGTCATACATATTTTCATTAATATGAAAAATGACAATGGAATATCAAAACTCTTTCTTGAGAAATTACTTGAGCAAGGACGGTAAGTAATCAAAAGGAGTTTATGAATTCAAAATGATCTTTGGAAGAGTACAAAGGGCAATAATTTATGAATGGATTAATGCATCACTACAAGAATTCTGGCGATTACCCACGGACTAAATCTGTGGGTAAAAGAGCTAAATTCGTGGGTAATTGGCTAATTCCCACGACTTACCCACAAACCAGTATACATGGGGAAAACCTCCGAGGCTAAATATATACCCACAAGAATTTCAAGCGGTGGGTAAGTTTACCCACGTCATATTTGGTGGGAGTTCGTGGCAAAATGTGTTGTGGGATTGCACAAGGTACCACGAAAATTCTCACTGATTTAGCTGTGGGTATTTTGTGGGTAGAATTTCTCATGGATATAATCGTGTGTAAATGTCGAGGGTAAGCATTTTGAACAAGTTGCACATAGTTTGTGGGTAAATGTGTGACTAAAGTAACCAAAAAAATTTCATTGTTAAGTCATGGCTATTTGTTTAAATGGTGTACTGAACATTATTTCATAAATCATTACAAAATCTAGAAATTCATACAAATATAATCCAAAACACAAATAATAAATGGAATTGTATGTAATCTTGCATCCAAGTACAATCGACTAAAAGTTCATCAAAGTATCTATTCCATAAAAATAAACAAAAATGTGTAGCTACAATGTTGCATAAACAACATGTGTATCGATAAGTTTATATGTTACGTCTTAAGGTACATTCACGAGCCATATATCCATCGAAAAACTTGGGTGGGCTGCTAAAACATAGTGCCATCTCTTTTTATGATTTGGTTTTGTGGTCAGCACAAACATGATGCCATCTCTTTATGATTTGGTTTACAAATCATTAATGTCCATCATACCCTACAAAATTACGAGGATGGTTATAAATATGATCAAACCATGAAACAAAGTGGACCAAGTGGTTTTAGGCCTATACCTAATCCAAAAAGCATTTGCATTGCATTCATGAAGCAAAACAAAAAAGAAACACAAGATAAGAGAAATTTGTTTGTATGAACAATTCGTTTCAATTCAAACCCTCAAAAACACAAATAACATTGAATTGTTCTAGTTAGTTTAGATGTGAAAATATGAGTACCAAAAATTAAGTTTAGATGCACAGTATACACACCTGCTGCTTAAATTGGTAACTATTAGCGTAAAAAGAAGACGTTGACGAAGATAAAAGTGGCTATTTAGACCCTGCACAGCCAATGATACCATTATAAAAGCATTTCTCTTAATACAAAAAAGAACACATCAAGGAAATCATTCACCTGGCATATGAGCACCCGAATCCATGTCGAAAAATAGATTACACCTGATGAAAAATTAGAAACAAAGGTTATTAGTTATCATATACCGAATCGTAACAGTAAGCGATTAGATGCATGAGGTTCATGTAGATTTGAAAAAAAAAATCTAGTTTAGACATTTCATCAAACACTTATTGAGCAAACTTTGAGTTTATTTCAGTACGTTTATAACTTGAAGTCTTGACACCATTAACGTTTTTATTCTTCCTCCTCAAAGACCATTAATCCTCTTCTTGTTCGTCTTCTAGTTTCACCGCCATCAACACCACCGCGCCATTTCCAAATAACTGTCTAACACCCACCAAATCTGTAAAACAAAAAATTATGAACAATAAGCCAACAATCAGGAACATACATAATGAACCCTATATCAATTATGGTTACCTCTAAAAGTCATGGCATAATCAATTGAAGATGGAGAAAGGAATATTACTGTTACTATTTGACAAAAATGAGTGGTTGTGAATTATAAATTCAGTTTGAGAACCGTTAGTTGTGATGGTATAATGGAGGGGAAAAAAGAAAAGATAGTGGGATTGTTTAGATAACCGTATGGGAACTCAAAGACATAAGTTTTGAGGATTCATGGTGGTTTTTTAGAGCATCCTACCAATTTTAAGAGGTGGGATGAAAAGTTTTAAACTATTTGCAAACTTTCCGCCAATTGCACAATGAATTTATCATCATTTCTATAAAAATAAAATTAATATAATGTACCATGTGTTGTATTTTAATGTGTTTTGGTAATTTATGTGTGAAGTTTCACAAATCGAAACTACTAAAAAGGCATTTGTAGAGCCTTAGAAAAATAAACAAAATTAGTGAACTCATGAGGATGTTCGGAAAAAAATAAATAACTTGCAAACTTAAGTATTCTAGAGAGAAGTATAATCCAGTTTCTACGCAAATTACGAAACTAAGTTGTTTATTTATCATTTAAGCATTAGGACTTCTAGACTTTCAATTAGGGGTGTCAGTCGGGTCGGGTTGGTCGGGTTCGGGTCAAGACTAAAAATAATTTACCTGAACCCGACCCTATTTGAACTCGGGTTAGTCAAGTTCGAGTCAATTCGGGTTCGGGTCAACCCGAATATAAGTTAAATAGTGACAAAATTGCCTATTTGTTCTAATTTATATAGAAAATTTCTAAAATAAATATATATATAAAAAATATAAAAATCCTTATTCGGGTCAAACGGGTTGACCCGAACCCGACTTAGCCAAAAAATCTCAACCCGATACCCGAACCTATTTAGCATTCGGGTTACCTCTGTTGACCCAATAACCCGAATTCAATTTCTAACCCTTGTAACCCGACCCAAATATGCTTAGTCGAGTTCGGGTCAGGGTTGGGTCTGGGTCGGGTCAGGATTTTTCACACCCCTACTTTCAATAGAATCAATACTAGCAAAAGCAAATACTTTGACTCTTTAGCATAGGGGACTTTGTATATAAATTTATTTCATACATAATTATTAATGACTTCTTTCATTTTAAGAAAAAGATAAATTTATCCGGCAATAGGTATGGAGGTGATGGCTATTCATGGATGAAACCAGGGGTTCTCACGGGTGCTCGGAACCCCTATCGATTTTTAAGATATAGTGTTAATTTTTAAAAAAACATATGTGGTTGTCTGTATATGTTTATGAGTACAAGGAATGGTGGTGTTGATCAAGTGTTTTCATAAATCACAATACACGCTCCCTATTATTTCTGGTGACATAGGACACCCTTTGGCTCACACATAACTCACTAAAACACAAATACAACACAAAAAAAGAAAGTACGATACCATTTAAGCTAGTGGGGACGGTGTGGAGCACGAAAATGCCACTCACGGTGTGGGGCTGGCGCCATCGTGTCGCTTTTTTGGGACAACGCAATACGAAAACGCGAAGTACCTTAGGCTCTAATAATCGAGCTTGAGCCCTGACTTTATATTTAAATATTGACAAAACTTGTGAGCCTAACGAGCCTTAAAAATATATACATATACATGTTGTGTATAGGTATATACAAGCTCAAATAGATATAAGAGCCGACATAGTTTGCTTAACAAGCCGAGTATAATTTGAGATTTATTTCTTTTAACTCGTCATAAAAATGAGTTGAGCCTGGGTTTGTGAAATACTATATCCATCGATTTCTGCCCCGTTCATGAAATGGTGCAACGAATTTTGCATAAATTTACCCACAAGTTAATCATAGAAAATTACTAGCAACAAAATAACTACGGAAAAAGATGTAGGTAAATTTGTGGGTACATGTTACCCACAAACTACCCATGGAAATCTGCCCATGACCAAATTTGATGCGTGTAATCCGTGGTAACAAAATATTACCCTCACATTTACCCACAATAGGTTTCTTTATGGGTAATGCATGGGAAAATTTTAGCTGGAAAGTATTACCCACTAAATTACCCACATATATACCCACAATAACTCATGATATGGGTAATCCGTGGGAAATATTTTGGCACCAATTATTTACCCACATATTGCACACCAAATATATTTATGTGGCTATTTGTATGGGTAAATCCGTGGGAAATTCAAGGGAAAATAAAACCGACTTTGTAAGTCATTGATCGTGGGTAATGAGTGGGTATTAGGTGGGTAAATGCCCTCAAAAGAATGAGTGTGGGTAATTGTCGTGGGTATTCCATCAGATTCTTGTAGTGCATGCATCTAGGAGATAAAGCTTATGTTTAATTAATAAATCCATGTTTTGATTATAACTAAAATAAGTTAATTTCTAAGTATTCCTGAAAGTTAGTGGAAGTATTATGTTTAATTTCCTAAATCATATATGTTGTATAACATATAGGAAGTAACATTCCATATAAGTTAAATGTTAAGTCTTAGCTTGAAATGAAATTTTACTTGAAAGATCTAGGAAATAAAATATACAACCTTGAACAAATATTTATTATTATAAAACATGTGCGGTAAATAAATCTAATAGAACATGATATGTCATTTAGAAATTCTAAATGGATTTGTAGAACATGAATAAAATCTAAGTTTGACTAAGGATTTTTCATGTACATCATGTTACATAGATAAATTGTTGTGTCATGCTTGATTGCAAGATGATTTGACAACATTGATATCTAATTGGAAGTTATTAGATAACTAGTGTAATGAATATTCTAATAGAATATGTTTGAACTTAGAATTACATTCCTAAATCTGGATCTGCTCCTAGATTATAAGGATGAACAATATGTCAATTGTTGTGCAAATTGTCATAGCCAACAAACTTGAAAGTTTGGAAAGCATCGAACATTACACAATAGATATTAAAGTTTGCGGGATTTTTAACGAGCATATTGTTGTATGTATACAGTGATGCTGATTTTAGTTGAGATGACACTCAATGCTAGTCATGGTAGGATTTCATCCTTGTTAGTGGCCATGTGAACTAGTTGTGCTCAACTAAGAGCATAGTTGCATTATACATTAAAGAATAAGAATACTTTAAACTTTAAAGTTTAATTGTCATAAATTGGTGGCAGAGGATGTCACACACTTTATGAAATATTATGTGGCAATATCAAAATATTTGAATGCACACATACAAGAACTTCACTAATTGAATTCTTGAAATAAGTATTCTCAAAATTCCGATAGATCAAAGTTAGTTAAATTTTATGCATTGTCAACAAGTATGATTGTCATTACTTGAGACAAAATTCATTAACTAGAATTTTCATGCATTGATATATTTAGTATTTGGATAAGGGATGTTAAACAATTATTATAATTAAAATACTTGGTATGTTTGATTTCACTTATAATATATTGTATCATATATTTGCATTTTTAAATCCGTGAATAACTTATGTTATTCTAAATTGTCCATTGTCAATTAATGATATGAGAATATCATTGAACTAAGACAAATATGAGTTTTGGTAGAATATACTTGAACGTATATTGATGTGTTAGCATACCAATTTCAGATGATATTAAATGAATTGAATATAAGACTTATCCCAACTACATGATTGTATTTTATGGATCTTGTCATCAAATAAACCATGAATAGTTATCCTCAGACTTGAGATACCAGATAACTGTCATGAATGTAGTGCATTTCTGTGGAACAACTTAACACTATACGTAACTGGTAGTCATAAGGGTTGTTTTCAGAAGTGTTGCAAAGTTCATGGGTTTTGCTTGTAGATAGAATTTGTTCTTTCAAATTTATTTTGGAGTTTAATACTGCTGGGCCCTCGTAGGGTTGACAAGCTGTTTGCATGGCCACGCCCAAAATCTCCCCTGAATATGTTCAGAAGATTTGGTAATTTTGCTCAATCACATACAACGAGAAACATAATGGTTGAATAAAGAATGATTTAGATACATATCTTTATTTAAAAAGGTATTAGAAACAAAAGGATAATAATAATGATGAATCATTAAAAGGTTTTTCCAGGAGACCTTACGCGAGTTGTACTAGAGGAATCAGCTTGTTGCTAGATGCTAACCGATGTGATCACACTATTAAGATATGTCCAAGTGAGAGCTGTTAGGTTTATGGACATAAATTAGTAGATGTGTGTTAGGATCGAACTCGAGATCACGGGATTGCACACTTTACATATGAGAATTAAAGTTTAATAATTAAATATAAAATGTTGTATTTAATTATTTATTACACAATAGGACTAACAACCGTTAAGTAATTATTGAATATTGACTAACGACCGTTAATAGAAGGACTATAGATAAAAAAAATGGACAAGAAAGTTCTAGAACCCCTTGTGGGTTTGAGAACCGATCGGCCAAGGGTGGACAACCCAACCTAAAGCCCTAACATGCTGACCAAGTTTGTCATGCTATATAAACAAAGGTTAGGGGTCATTCTTTGGTTAACGATTGTACACACTAAATACCCTAACTTTGTTTTTCTCTCCTTATTTGCTTGCTCGGCCGAATCTCCCAACCCAAAGGGTTTTTCGGTTTGATCTTTACAAACAAAATTGTTTTGGTTATTGAGTTTTAAAAACTAGCATTACTTTAATTTGGTATTAGTACGTGTGTACACGAATATGATTCAATCACATTAATGATTGAATCTTGGATTGAATTACAAAATGATAAGGGATAATTCTTATAATCCACATAAACCCTAATTAGGGTTCATCTTGTTGATTATTGAAGAATTGATTATTGTTTTGCTAGAATAAAAAAGGTACGCATACTCTTAATATTTTGTTAATTAGTTTACATATTAAATGATCTATACGTTTCCGCATGTTTACTTTGATGTTTATTGTTTATATTTATGAGTTGTCATGTTATATAATTCCAACAGAAAGTCCTCGCTCAGGTTGTATAGTTGGTCCAACAAATGACAAAAGCATCATTTCCATTGCTTCTGCTACCGCATATGCAAGTACAATAAGTTGGAACTTCCCGAACCCAATTGTAGATATTGCTTCATCTAATGTATATGCATATCCTTGATCACCCTTGATCTAATCATCAACTTTAAATTTGAGACAAAAGTTATAAACATATATCAACATGGAAATTTTTTTTGGAGCATACTAAATGCAACTATGCAATTTCATGGTAACAAATAAAGTCAAGATAACAATATTTGAAACTTCAAAACATGCAATTAAGTGTTGATTACCACTTCGTTAGAATCCGAAAAACTGCTATCTTTTTGCAAAAACTTTGATAACCAACAACGTTAAACAATGTCCTCTTTTAAAGACAATATGTGGAAGATGATGAATGTTCTAGCTAACTCACTAGCCCGTTCAGATGAGACTTCTCTCAGTAGAATTAAATCACGGTTTTATTGATAATAAACTAGATTGAAATCTTAAAAATGATATGGTTAATGAATTATTGAATCATATTTAGGAGGATCAGAAAAGTTGGTTCCATAAAATAAAAAATATATAAAAATCAGTTAATACAGTATAAAAAACAAAAGAAACGTTAACATCTTTACATAATTATTTTTGTTAAGTTATATTGATATTTTATTTTTAAGATATAATAATGAGTACTCCGTAGTTGACAAGGAAGCCATGAATATGAAAAGGACTGGCCTTATGGCCCATATGTATAGTTTTATAAATCACACCATCACTTTTTATACTTTCATTACAATTTATGTAATACAGTGTTGTATGGCGTGTTATACTGCTTATACAAAATGATGTAACTATCAAATAAAATAGTGTGAGTATCATCACCCTTTTATAATAATGTTATAGAAATATTAAATGGCTATATTGTGGCATGAAAAAAGGATGACTGAAATTTAACTACTAAAATATAGTAGCTTCGTTTTATAATAATTTTAAGAAATTTTAAATAAGTATTTGGTTTGTATTTCAACTAATCAGAAAATGTTTTAATGGAAAGAAAAAATATTTGATTGGTGTAAATGCACTTAGTGGGATTTATTAAAACTTTATGTATATATAATGAACATTTATTATAAGAATTGGACGGACTAAGAGCACCCGGTGTGGGTCTCGTCGTCCAGCTCGTCGTCCACCTCAGCGCCTCGCCGAGGCTCGTTTTGACACCGGCGTCTCTTGCCGTCTCTCGTCGTTGGAAGCTACGCCGTCTGCACGGCGGATCAGACTTGTCCTTTTTTTTTTCTCTCTCTCTTTTTTTTTAGATAGTGAAATTAATAAGGTGATATTTAAAGGTGAAGTGTTTTAGAAGATAGTGATATTGAAAGGTTCGTAGAGAAAAAAATGTAAACATAAACGCATAATGATGAAACCTTTTAACTGAAACTTGAAAAATTAACTAAAAACTTGAAATACATAATAAGCTTAAACATAAAAAACTACAGAATCTCCCTAAAAACAACATAAAAACATGAAATACATAATAAAACTACTAAAAACTTAAAAAAACGAGTCATCCGAGTCCCAACCATCAGAACTGGTTGGCGGAGAATAAAACTCCCCATTCATGTATCGACTCTCCATTATGTCGAAATAGTTGTCTTGGAGGTACTGAGCCTCCCGTGCTTCTTGCTCACGGCGAGCAGCCTCTTCACGTGCCTGCTCTTCCATAATCTCCCTGACGTTTTCTTCATCTTGTTCCAGTTGCCGGAGGGAAGCCTCACTTAACCCGCTGGGGTGGTTTTGAAAATCCACCTGTGGACTGTTCACAGGTGGAGTTGGAACAATTGGGAGGTATGGGATGTTTTCAAACCCCACCGGAAAGACATTTTCCGGTGGTGTTGAGTAAACATCAAACTCTGGCAGGGTTGGAAAGCTGGTTTCCGGCAAGTGATTTGGGGTTGGAAAGCTGGTTTCCGGCAACTTCTCTGGCTGGGAATTGCTGAGAAAAGTCTTTGCGAGACATTTTTTTTGTGTGAATTGTGTTATTTGTGTGTGAATTGTGACTGGTAGGATACTATATATAGAAAACTAAACCGTTTGAATTTGAATTTAAAATTTAAAAATTGAATTTGAATTACCCCGCCCAACAGTACACAGTTTTTGAATTTGAATTAGCCCGCTCAACAGTAAACGATTTTTGAATTTGAATTTGAATTACCCCGCTTAACAGTAAACGGTTTTTCAATTTGAATTTAAAAATTGAATTTGAATTAGCCCGCTCAACAGTAAACGGTTTTTGAATTTGAATTACCCCGCTTAACAGTAAACGGTTTTTGAATTTGAATTTAAAATTTGAATTTGAATTACCCCGCTCAACAGTAAACGGTTTTTGAATTTGAATTTAAAATTTGAATTTGAAAACCACCCTTATAAATAACATCTTATAACCACCATTTTTTTCACATCTACATCAATTAAAAAAAAACACACAAATGTCTCAAAATCTGAAGTGGAACAAGTCTGAAGAAATCTTGCTTGCGCAAGTTTGGATAGAAATTTCGCAAGCTATGGATATGCAAAATAACCGTTCCGAAAATATTTTTTGGAACGACGTTATGCATATGTTCAATAATCAGACAACCGATGAGCATCGTACAAAAAATTCAATCACGGGTAAATGGACGAGGATTAACGTCGATTGCAAAAGGTTCAACGCAATTTACAAAGAGTTGCAGCGTCGAAGTGCTCAAAATGACCACACTCATCTCGAAAATGTGAAACTAAGCTTCCAGCAACAATTTGGTAGAAAAGAGTTCAAGTATGTTCACGTTTGGGAGATTTTGAAAAATTGCCCAAAGTGGGATATCGAAGATTAAATCCAGTAGTATGTGTTGTTTTTTTTTTACTCGTGTTTTTTCCCCCCCGTATCGTGTTGTTTTTTTATTATTGTGTTATGTATTGTATTTTTAATTTGAATGAAATGAATTTATTTAGTTTTTATTTGGAAATGAAAATTGAATAAAAAAAATAAAGTGGTAGTGGTGTGCCCCAAATGAAGAGGTTGAGGTTTGTTATAAGTGAGAGGGGAGGGGTGGTTTGTTGTGGTTAGTTATGAAAAAATGAGATGCTGATGTGATGCTGAGGTGACACCACGACGAACCAACCCCTCGTTTTGACACCTAAAGCTCTAAAGTAACCATGTGGCCACCATCTTTCATACTTAAGTTCCGTACAAAACAAATATTTTTTGGTATTAAGATATATCAACTTCTTAGTGGATGTACCATTTGTTAGAATGGAAAATTATTAGTGGCTGCAAAATAGGTGGGTCGGATTAGGTCGGGTCAACGGGTCTAGATGGGGTTTGGTTTAGACGGGTTCGGGTTTAGATGGTTTTTTTAGAAACATGTGTTTAAATGAGTTCGGGTCTAGATGAGTTTTAGTTGGGTTGACAAGATTTCCTTTTTGTTATTTTTTGAGTAAAAGTTGAGAAAAAGTAAAAAAACAAAAGTAATTTTTTTTACCCGCTAGACCCATTAGGTAATTGTTATATAAATACACTTTTTACTAAATACCCAATTAAACTGATCAATAATATTTAGGAGATCCAACTAGACCTATTCTCTACTTAATATTTAATCAACTAGAACTATGTTTAATTAATGGGTCTCAGATTGCTTCTTCTGAAATTTATATTTTGTTTGAATATACTATTTACACCCTTATGCTAAATGTTTGAGTAACTAGTCATGATTATTTATCTAAATCAAGAGACACATGTTACGAAGCTTGTTGAACTACTGATTATTGCCTTATCTCACAAGACTTGTTATTTTTATTTTTCAATATTTTCCAAAAAAATAAAATAAAAATAGAAGCCTGAAGTCTTGCAATCAGCCGGTGTAAATGTGTATTATATAGCCCGTAACTAAAAACAAACATATATAGAACTAAGAAATACAAATAGATATAAGAGGTGAAATCCGTGACATTCAACAAATATTAAAGAAAAAAAATCATCACATCTTAGCATTTCATTTTGCTTTCATCTAACGGTAGAGATCAAATAAAACAATAACAAAAGAAGGACAAACTTGTATTTCCAGGTCAGTTAATATAAAAACCCATTTTTTACATTTTTTTTAAAACAACATATCTTGCAAACGGTAAATCTTCAAGCTACGAAAAATATACCACCGCGACGAGAATTAAATTATCTTTCTATAAATATGCATTTTTATATACT
The DNA here is from genome assembly GCA_910596185.1 of Chrysanthemum makinoi. Taxonomy (NCBI): domain Eukaryota; kingdom Viridiplantae; phylum Streptophyta; class Magnoliopsida; order Asterales; family Asteraceae; genus Chrysanthemum; species Chrysanthemum makinoi. Next base: position 275,552,718 of record OU343221.1, read on the forward strand.
TTCGATGATTTTTTTCTTCAAAATTTCCGCTTCACAAAATCACACGTGATTTGTAAATTCACTTGTGATTTGTTATTATAAAAATCACGTGTGATTTTATAAATCACATGTGATTTTAGCCGACTCACAACGTCTTGTCAGAAATACAACTTACAAAAAAAAAAATAAAAAATAAATAAAACATACATGTGATTTCACAAGTCACATGTGATATTTAAAGTAATAAATCACATTTGATCTTTAATACCAAGTCAATTTATCCCATCCTTTTATAAAACAAATTCGTGAAATCACGTGTGATTCTGTTATTTTTTTTGTTCTGTTATGAAAAAAAATAAATCACATGTGATCTACACATGTGATTCCCCTTTAATCTAAAAATGAGTAAATCACACGTGATTCGGTTTTTTTGTTGTGATTCACTTAAAAAAATTAATTTGAGGTAAAATCACATGTGATTTGCGGTAAATTACAGCTAAAGTCACATGTGATTTGAGGTAAATCACATGGTTAAACAGAGATAGTTAATAAATGTATGTGGATGCTTTCTTGGATGTATGACTGGTGAAAGACCAAAAGAGTGGTTAATGTGGCTTCCTATGGATGAGTTTTGGTACAACACCAATTTCCACACCTAAATTAACACCATACCCTATGAAGCATTGTATAGCCAAACACCCCATTTGCACATTCCTTATGTGGCTGGTAAAAGTGTAGTTGAAGCAGTTGATAGGACACTGCATGCTAGAGAAGAGGCTCTCAAAATGTTGAAATTTCACCTGAAAAAAGCCCAAGACAGAATGGTGAATCAAGCTAACCAGCATAGAAGTGATAGAGTTCTTGAAGTGTGAATGTGGGTCTACTTGAAGCTGCAACCCCATAGACAAGTGAACATCATAAAGGAACAATAATACAAGTTGTCATCCAAGTATTATGGACCATTTCTAATTGTGGAGAACTTAGATCAATTGCATACAAGTTGTAATTACCACCAGATAGTCAAGTGCATCATGTTTTTTATGTGTCACAGCTTAAAGTGTGCAAGGGCAATACTAACAAGATAGGAATTCTTCCTCATTGTGGTCTTAATGGGTTGCTGAATGCTGAACCAATTGCTATACTTGACAGGAAACTAGTTCAAGTCAACAACAAAGGAGTGGCTTATGTTTTAGTCAAATAGTCCAATCACACTGATGAAGATGCAACATGGAACTCTATAGTGATTTGATTCAAAGGTTTCCTGACTTTGAAAGCAATTCTTGAGGACAAGAATTATTTGAAGGAGAAAGGATTGTTACAAGATGAAAGTAATAAGGACCAGAAATACAACAATGCAAGACTTGAAGGACAAGAAGTGTAAATAATTGAATGTTGGTTAGACTTTGGCGCCCAAAGTCTGTTACACTATCTTCGTAGCCTTAAAGGCATTTCCTACCCATTTTATCATTCATTCACTTTGTAAACTCATTTTACTCTCTCTCAATTCTCTAACCAATCATTGTAACAAACACATCATTTCCGATAACAAATCACTTTCTTATCTTGTTTATCTCTATATATGTCTAAGTGAATTACCATTGAGACATTGTTCTTCATGCATGTGCCGACACTTTGGAGGCAATTTAGTATTTGGATTCTCATCTTGGTAGACTTGAGTTACTTTTGAAAATTTCCCCTTTGAATTTAAGCTTGAATAATTTAGATTGGTTTTCGAGTTCTCGTGTCCCATATAATGCTTTAGAGCATCCTTTAAATCTTGGTATTGTTCACAATTATCGAAAAATTCATCCGTTAGTTTCTTTACTTCATGATCTCGAAGATCATCAATAAACTGTTTGATTGGAATGCCACTCTCTGGTTGAAATCTATAAGAATTACGTTGATCATCGATAATCACGACATTCTTCAAATTCCGTCCTAAATGTGATAAATCCTTAACGGGCCATCCTTAAAGTATTTTACAAGAATGTCGATATAATCTACGCAAAATCAAACCTTTGGATCCAATTTTTCCAATATGGACGAAGCGTATGATTTTGATCATCCAGCAGTAAAAATCACAATTTCGAAATTTTTTTGGCTTAAACATTTAAGAAATTCATCCGTGTATGGACGTTTGTTTGCATATGTAACACTTTCATCATCGTACTTAACTAAGAAGTCATCGCTTCCACGAGGCGGTTTTGAGGAGGGACAAAATAGAGCACAAATTAAGGTATGATCAAGGTCTAGAATAACAGTCTTTTGATTCAGGGAGTTTGTTGGAGGGAGGGTGCATGCTGGTTGTTCGTACGTCAAGTAACCACCGTATTCGGATGATTCGTCGTAAGAGGTCATGATGACAGGTTGTGGAAGATGTGCTTATGATTGATTTGATTGTGTTATTAGTAAAACTATATTATTAATTAAGGCTGGAAGGGCAAAAACGTCTTTTAACCATAATACATTAACACACATCTATCTATACTAATAAAATAGAGTTTTTAGCCTCCTACTAATTAATTTTTCCCTAAAATAGCTTCTAAGCTGGTGCTGACACGTGTACAAGAGCCATTTTTCGAAAGTGCATGTGTTTTGCATATATTTGACTACACATTAATTTAGACAAAGCAACAATTACTATTGAAAATCGTTATATTAGGAGAGGTTTAATGGGTTGCTAAAAAAAAACGTATTTTGAGTATGCTAGGCATGCAAAACATCTTTCCTTTAATACACTCCAATTATAACTTTATATTAGAACTTTTAATAAATATTAAAATGAAAACAGTTATTTGTTCAAAATAAATAAATGAAAATTGCTATACTTATATTCAAATTTAGCAATCAATTGTTACATTAGTGTGACGAAGTCAATTTTTTTTATTAAACCAAGACAATCTTCTATGTTTATAATAAAAGATACTACGAACAAAAAGTTTGGGTAGGAAAGTATTTGATAAGTTGTAAGTTTGTGAAGTAAGTTTTATTCAAATTTAAAATTGTTCAGGAAAAGAGCGTTTGATAATAAAGGTATTAATCTTTATTTTTTCCAAAGTTATAACTAATCAATCTATTCTAATTTTGAAAGTTACAGCTAATCAATCTATTCTAAAGTAAGTTTTATTCCTATTTTTTTACAAAGTTACAGCTAATCAATCTATTCTAATTTTAAAATTTCAAACGTTTATTAAAAATAGTGAATCAAATGAGGAACCGAATTATGTGTTTGCCAGTATTTCCACAATCTTCGACCGCAGACTAAATACCATCTCTAAGGGTTATTTCTTATACCGAGGTAACGTCGTTTATGAAGGTTTATTTCGATGTGAGTATTTATGAACAACATCTGGCTTTGGATTGATTTAGATTTTATATTCGAATAGATACATGTATCTCATTGCGTTGATTTTGTGTTGTTCTTGATAAAAAAATGTATTTGTGCATGGCTATGAATGTTCAAGGTACGATGATTAGGCGAAGATTTGGAGATTTGGTAACAAAGTTATCATAGAGGTGTTTGGTTGCTAAAGGGAATCACTCTTTTAATGAGAATGAGAATGGGAATGGGTTTTGATACCCACCTTCCTTGGTGGGTTTAGAAGACACTACAAAAAAATTGCCATTTAGTGGCACATACTTTTAGCGGCAAAACATATGTGTGTCACTATAGTATACTTTTTAAAGCTAATCAATCAATTCTAATTTTGAAAGTTACAGCTAATCAATCTATTTTAAAGTAAGTTTTTGTCACACCCCCAAATTACCTGTTTTGCAGCGGAATGGAATTCCTGGGGGATGACTGTCATAGCATCAAAGTTACAGTTATATCGAACGACCTAAAGTGTCGTTTTGAAAGTATCGTTTGATTAAGTAAAATAATCAGAGTTTACAAAACATAGGTCCCAAAATATTTCCAATATACCAAAATGAGTTTGTTACAATCAAACGATAATTAAGTGCATAAAATATGTATGAGACGCGTCGACACCGCGACTCTATGATAAGTCTACATGCATGCCATGAAGTGAATGCCTTAGATACCTGAGATAAAACATGCTAAAAGTGTCAACACAATGGTTGAGTGAGTTCATAGAGTTTGGTTGAATTGTAAAGCCTTTAAAGAATGTTCATGCAGCAAAGGAAAAGTTTTTGGTCATATAGAATAGTCCACAAAGCAAAGGCATTGCAAATCCACTCAGTTCCAAGTTTCGCCCATACAAAACTTGCAACCTGTGTGTTCACAACCCACTGCCAAAAGTAGTTTGTCTAGAAGTCGAGTGCACGTTATCATAATAGTTCACAAAGCAAAGGCATTGGAAATCCACTCAGTTCCAAGTTCAGCCCATACAAAACTTGCAACCTGTGTGTTCACAACCCATTGCACAAAATATAGTGTGTCTAATAGTCGAGTATAAGTTACCATAATAATTCACAATATTGCACCACGTATATAATAATGTATGTCAGGCAAAGCCCCTAGAATAAATAAAATGCGTCCCGTAACATAGTGGACGAGAGGTTGGCCGACCTCTAATAGCGCTATCCATACTACCTACTGATAGGAGACTAACAATGCGAATGTACGAACAATACATCATACAACTATTATATACAATTAAGAACACTCCGAACATGGGAGAATTTGCATTGCTCCGAACAGGGGAGACTTTAGATTGAAAATGCTCCGTTCCCATAGGGAGACATTCTGCTCCGGACCGGGGAGGCTTAAGGTTGAAAATGCTCCGTTCCCATAGGGAGACATTCTGCTCCCGACCGGGAGGCTTTAAGTTGTTCAACAAGGGAGACTTTATAGTGATGCTCCGAACATGGGAGACTTTATAGTGATGCTCCGAACATGGGAGGCTTTATAGTGATGCTCCTATCATAGGAGACTTTAGGTCAATGTCATAACACGTCCGGTTCAATAAGTTCAAACAAGTCATAAGTTTGTATTTAAGTTCAAGGGTTCCATTCAAAAGTTCGTAATTAAGTTCAAGTGTTCCATTCAAAAGTTCATAATTAAGTTCAAGAGTTTAAGTCGAGTTCAAAAGTTCAAAACAGTCAAAGAGTTCAATATAAAGTCAAACAAGTTCAAAATAGCTAAAGATTCAATATTAAGTTAAAAGAGATTGATTATATGTCAAAATGTTTTAAATCAAGTTAAAGTGTTCAAATCTATGCCAATATGTTCCTATCAAGTTAAAAGAGTTCAAATATATATGTCGAAGGGCACAAAATCAGGGAAAGTGGTTCAAATAATAGTGTTCATAACATAGTGATCAATTTAGTTCGGGCACAATCTACTTACTAGCATAAGTAGTGAAACAAAAGGGTAACAAGTTCATGATAGTTCAAACAATATAGTTTAAGTACATATAAGTGTAAAATAAAAGCATGAAGTTGAGCATGTATCTCCCCCGAAGAGTTTATAAAACAATTAAACGAGTAAAAGTGGGGCTACGAACTCACCTGATGCAATGATTATGATGACAAAAGTAGATACCCTGAAATGAGGTGCGATCTCTATCCGCAACCTAATATGAATGATGTGTTCTAATGTAAGTCATGAAACAATGTCGTGCATGCAAACTCATATGATATCCATACCACTTATACATTTGAAAATAAAATTTATCGTCGAAAATAACTTTATAACGTCTTATCAAGTTATAAATTACTTTACAAGTACTTACGTCGGAATGATATCCTATGATAATCATTTAGTGATTTACTAAGAAATTATAGTTTTTCGTGGCAAAACAATATAATTTGACAATTCATGAAAGTGACTAAATGGCCTCGAAAAGCTAGTCGTAAAATAGTGAATATCTAGTGTTAGGAAACATACTCAACAGTTTTGGAAAGCTTGTAGCATTATCTCAAAGTCTTAGCTTTTAAATTTTTATAATAGTGGTCTTGATCATGGAGAAAAACATAGGTGAAGTCGGGTACTTGTACCAAAAATATTGTTTAAAGGTAGTTTTCGGCAAAGTTTGAGTGACCGCATTTTATTCGTTACAAATCCGTTTGACGAACGGTTGAACATTTTGGAAAATAGGCTAGGCGAACTTACTTTTACTAGAAGACATCGTTTTCTAAAAAGTTTTCTATCGATGTTAAAAACGACTCTCAACATGGTCCTTAGCGGCAACTAGTTTTTGTCTAATAGGAAAAATATATGTTTTATACTTGCAATAAAAGTTACGACAACCTTGTTTAAAATGTGAATAACTTAGTCGTTATAAGTCCGTTTTCTACGTGTTATATGTCCTTAGCTTCGTGTTAAAGTATACTAATATATTTTTGATAAATCGGCTCGTTTAGATAACGCTTAAGACTCATTTTTGACCCTTAAAAATCTGGACAGCATGCTGAATTTTCCGGAAAATATAGTTTTCGTCGTTAAACTTGAAAATAGCATAACTTCTTCGTTATAACTCCGTTTTAACCCGTTCAAGCGACCACGTTTTCGTTTTAAAGTATATTTTCTGAATATCTAGCCCAAAATATTTTACAAACTGTCGAAATTTCCAGATTTAGCAAAAATGATCAGACCCTTATTTGTAGTTGTCAAAATTGGTTTTTCTCGCGTAATACTTATTCTAACCACTTCAAACCAACGCCAAAGCTATTCTAAACCTACCATACACCTTCTTAAGGTGTCATGGGTTCCTAGACATCATCAAAAATGATATGTTTCAAGGAATAATTATAGGATGATATATATTCATTAATAGTACTTAAAAACAAATAAAGTGGTATAGATAATCATATAACTTGCATGTTTTCTTCAAGCATGGTACAAATAACCAAAGTATGAATATGGATGATAAAAATGATCATGAAATGCTTACTAGTGAAGTGATGAGGTTTAAAGAACAAGGTTTTTCCTAATACCCTAGGTTTTTATTTCAAAACCTTGATTAAGAGCATACTAGTGTTGATAATTAAGCTTGATCTTGCAAAAATTCTTGAGTTTCTTCTTGTTCTTCCTATGTCCGGTTTTTAGAGGATGGAAATGAGAGAATATATTGATTTTTCACCTTAGATAATAATGTAAGTATGTGTTATTATTAGTATATAATTAAAATAAGCATGTATAATGTATCTAGTTGATATTTTGGTACCCAAATATGTTGTGTCATCCTATATGTCGACAAGCCAAAAAAAAACAAAAGGGAAATGCATTTTTGTATGATATAATGTATAAATGTATTAGCATAGTTGGAAATTTTGTATATAATTAAGTATTTAGGGTAGCGTTAGATAAAAATAAATTTTAACGGAACAAAATAAAATATATCAAAGTCATAAAAATTATAAAAATACATTTCTTACAAAAATTGAGTGAAATAATAATTATCGAGTAATATTTACGAAAACCGTCGTAATTATATAAATATAACAATTTATATACAAAATAAATTTAAAACACCGGGTAAACTAATAATATAATTTTTATGGTCTTAAAATGAGTATAAAAATATATCAGGATAATTTTTGGGAAGTGTCGGATCAATTGTTCAAAATAAATGATCGTACGATATCGTTTATTTAATAAGAAAAATATACGTTAATGAAATATAAATTTTTCTCCGGGAATGAATAGTAGGTGCCGCAAATTTATTTTGGGGGGGCTAATTTGGAGATTTGTTTGTAACCTCAACTAAATTACCCATAAAACCTATAATACTTACACTAGGTGCCGCAATTTTTTTTTGGAAGGAGGGGGAACCTCCCCTGCCCCTACATAGTTCCATCCATGTGTGTGTGTGTGCGCGCTTTATTTTCTTTGTTGCATTATTAAATGTATTTTGTTGGTTGCAAAACATTATAGTTGTTTGATACAATTTATAGTTAGAATTATGTTATGATTAATAATTGAAGTTATATATATTACTTCTTCCATCTCATAATTATAGTTCATATTTTTTTTCGGGATGTCTCAAAATAGTTGTTCATTTTCCTTTTTAAGTAAAAACTATAGAATATAGTGTCAGAATATTCTATTTAAGTGGGTGAATATAAAATGACCTAACTTTTATTAAAATTTATGATTTCTCTCATGACAATAATTTTGAGACGGAGGGAGTAATATGTGTTATATGTTCTTTTGAAATAGATACATTTTTGTCATTTAATTGTCTTTAGTTGTCGCATATTACAGGATGATTCAACACAAAACTAAATGTGGATTTGTTGCACTCGCCGGGTTGAAGGTTTATGAGGCATTCCAACTTCTTATAGCATAAAAAAATGTTCACCCCGACACCAGATGTTTAATTCTTTTCGCATGAATTGCTATTATCTTTCATGTTTTGGCGGCGATGAATACAGGTGGCGGGGAGGAAGTCGGAGGAGAAGTGGTGATGCTTGGAGGAGTTGAAATGGGATAACATAGGGTTCTTAAGACTAAATAGGAATAAAAATGTGATGTTAGAGTAGTTGAGATGAGATAAAATAGGTAATTCATGTATCTAAATATTCATCTAGATGATTATTAAAGATCATCAAAATAGTCGCCGATAAAATAATTCAACGCGAAATATAAATGAGCTCATCAGAAACAAAAGCTAGAATATGTCTTTATGGAATTGTATGTTCTTTTTTAGTTATTTGTCTGTTGTGTTGATATAACAAATTTTTCATCAATAGCAAATTTATATTTCATAATTACTTATACTAATGTGGTTCTTCCTATTGTCTAACTACATAACACACAAAATATTATCTATTTTATAAATTTTTTTTAAGATACCCGTGAATTTCACAGGCCTTTTAGCTAGTTTATACATATAACTTACCTTCTTCTCAATTATTCTACGACATCTTTCTCTCACCTCCAACAACTTTTTCTCTCTAAACAACAATTTTCACCTTCAATAACTCATCAAATCGTGTAAATCAACTATTAAATCAATTTTTATAAAAAAACCCAGTAATGTTGAAAGATGAGAATAGATATAGATGGTAGGGATGGTGTTATTTAATATATTCTGGTGGTGGTCGCCGCGGAGCACTGTTGGTCGCGGAGTTCTATTCTGGTGGTGGAGATGGTTTACTTAATTGTGTCATCGGCGGTGGGGTCAAGGGTGGATGATGAGGGTGATAGTCAAAACTCCGATTTCACCATTAATCATTCAAAAAATACATCAAAACTTCTTAAATTGGATATGCAATCGGCGATTTGATTGACAAAAATGACGTTAAACGGCAATGGGAATATTATAAGTAATGATTTTATTAACCTACAGTTGCTTTGTTGATCTATCACCTGTTAAAATGATCATCCGATTTAATTGTAAATGTTTTGCGCATAAAAATGCCTAAATGTGCATCAATTTTCATAAATAGTTTGTACAAAATGTAATATGTTTAGGTAATTGTGAGTTATGCGAAACAATATTGTTGTGTGCATTAAAAATGGGCTGAATGTGCGACATTTTTAGGAGAAAGTTAGTAAAAGTGGAATATGTTTGGATAATTATGATTTGTGTAAATGTTATGTGCATAAAAATGTCTAAATGTGCAACAATGGTCAAAGATAGTTTGTAAAAAATGTGATATGCTCAGGTAACCGTGATTTATGCGAAATAATATTGTCCTGTGCAGTAAAAATGGGCTAAATGTGCGGCAATTTTAGTTGGAAGTTAGTAAAAGTGGGATACGTTTGGATAATCATGGTTTGTGTAAATGTTTTGTGCATAAAAAACGGCTAAAATGCGCACCATTTTTCGTAGATAATTTGTAAAAAATGTGATATGATTAGTTAACTGTGAGTTATGGTAAATAATAATGTTGTGTGCATTACAAATGGGCTAAATGTGCGGCTGTTTTCATAGGTAGTTAGTAAAAGTGCGATGTAGTGGGATAATTCATGAGTTGTGTGAAATAACACTGTTTCGGGCATAAAAATAGCCTACACGTGCATTATTTTTTCTAAGAAGTTAGTAAAGGTACAATACGGTCGGATTTCATGAGTTGTGTGAAATAACATTGTTTTGTGCACTAAAAAATGGTCTAAATGTTCATTAATTTTTAAAGAAGATTAGTAAAAGTGATATGTCTAGGTACTAATCGCGTTCTGTTTTAGACTGACATCTTTTTTGTGCATTAAAAAGGGATTTAATGTGCATTACTTTTCATAGTAAGTTAGTAAAAGTTATATGCCTATGTACTCAACGTGTTTGGTTTAATATGACACAACTTTGTGCATTAAAAACAGTTGCAGGGGACCTACGCTTTGCGGATGCGGTAAGACTGTTAACTAGTCTGGAAGATGCTTACAAAGGGTTAGTCATTTGACTTGTAAAGAATAACTATTTCTCTCATCTCGTTGCTTAATATGATTTTAAAATTTATCTTTTGTAGGTTTGTAGATTACGTGAATGTTACTGTAGCCAGCATGCACCAGATTCACTGCACCAAGCAGAGAAAGGTTAAGGTCGAGTTAGACTTGACCACAATTCCTGCTTTCTTGGTTGTCCTGTTTGTTTTATGGCCCGTGTTGAAGCCAGTACGATCAAAGGCTAAGATTAACTGAGTTTTTAGGTTATAATCGCGGCTCGGGTTTCATTTATATTGACTAGATACTTAATTGAAGAGAAATAGGTTACTATACTAGAATGTAATTGTATTTTCCGAAATCAATAGAAGGAATTTTGTTACTTTTATATCAAATGACACGAGATTTTTTTTTCACTTTCTTGTGTACTTTGCAATTACTTAATCATGTATATCCGCAACCCACCCATTTTAATTCGATAAAGAACATTTGAAATGGTGTAAAATCAAATTAAATTTACTTACCAGTCTTTTTAATTTATTTTTTCAATCTTTATGTTGGAGTTGAGATGTATTTTGGTTTCTGGTTCTTTTGTGTACAATTTTACTGTAGAGGGGTCGGAACGGGTATGGTTGTTGCATTTTGGCGCGTAGTATTCTTATTATAGTTAAGGAAGAGTATCAAATTGGTCCCGTGTGTTTCTTTATATTGTTTCTCGTTAGTAAGAAATGTAGCAAAGACAAAAGACGAGTTCATGTTATAAAAATAACAATCATCATTATCGTTTTAAGATCAATCTACTGTTTAAACAATATATAAATTCTCGATTCACATAAATGGTCATGCTAGTGTACTTCAAGGATGCTAATTGAGTAGCTCTTGTATTTCCTTTGTATTTGATATGGATGTAAGAATAGGTATTTGGAATGTTAGAGGTATGAGTACCTCTGACAAGCAAAATGAAGTAGCTAATTTAATTACTGAAGATAAGCTACAGGTATGTGTAACTCTTGAAACTCATCTTAAAAGAAAAAAACTGGTGAAAGCTTGTGGGAAGGCTTTTGGGAGTTGGGTGATGGATATCCAATGTACAATTTTGTAATAAAGGTTGTAGAATAATCATTGGCTGGAATAGGGATATGATTACTGTGAGAAGTATACACTGTACTGATCAAGTAATCCTCTGTAGCATTAATTCTGTTAATAATCAGTTGATCAATTTTGCTTTTTTCATATATGCTGCTAATGGTAACATATAGATAGAAGGAAATTGTGGATTGACTTGTATAGGCATAATCAAATCACTACTGGAAGACCATGGTTTTTGGGTGGAGATTTCAATGTTACTCTTTCCACTAATGAGAACTCTACAGGTGCTTCTTTTATTACTAGTGATATGCAGGAGTTTATAGATTGCATTAACAACATTGAAGTTGAAGATTTGTGCAGCTCTGGCCTTTTCTACACTTGGACTAAAAATCTTAAGAAAGCTAGAACTGGGAATGAATCTGGCATTCTTAAAAAATTGGATAGGGTAATGGTCAATGAAGCTTTCTTGGATAAGTATAATAGAGCTCATGTCATGTTCAAACCATACCTTATATCTGATCATAGTCAAGAAGTTGTGACAATTCCAAAAGGAGTAGAAAAGAAGAGAAGATCTTTCAAGTTTGCTAACTATGTTGCATATAAAGATAATTTCATCCCTACTGTTGAGCAGGAATGGAAAAAGGAGGTGGGAGGCTTTCATATGTTTAAACTTTCTAATAAATTGAAAAACCTGACATACCACATGAGAAAGCTTAACTGGCAAAATGGGAACCTTTTTGAAAATGTAGAGAAGCTTAGGGAGAATTTAAGGAGATTCAGATCAAGATTGACAAGGATCCTTTTAACAATACATTGAGAGATTCCGAGGTGATAATTATTAAGGAGTACATGTCTGCTATGGTGGATAAAGAAAAACTACTGTACCAAAAAAGCAAGATCAATAATATCAGGAGGAACAAGGGAAGACAGTAGGAATTTAAGGAACCCTTTTTCTAGGGGCGATCACAGCCACCTCCTCCCCACCCTTTTTCCGGCCAAAAACCACCACTAAAATCGCCTCTCTACTGCTAAATAATCTCCTGATTCGTTTAGCTAGTATGCAATCGGTTTTAGAGGTGTGTTAATTTCAGGGGAGGCTGGTCGAAACCCTAACTAATCGATTATTATGGTCGGTTCTGGTTTAGGGTTTAATCGTGCCCTTTAGTATAGATCGTTCCTTTAATCATTCTGCAATCCTAAGTCGGTTTTGATCGACTATATTATTATTAGGACGATTTTGTTTCTGCCGCACTTTGATTCATTCTTTATACGATTCCCTTTCAGGGTTTTGTTCCTTGTTTGTGCAATTATCTATTCCTGGTGCGTTAACTCTATTACTAAACTCGTTAGGGTTTGGTTTACCTTATGATTGCTGGTTCTTTTGAATCGATCAAGTGTTGTTCATGGCTCTATTATTAAGGGATCGATTATGGTTATTAAGCCTTAACGCCTATAAACCTTTGTTGGTTTTTACATTCTTTTGTTATTGGCGCTTTAAACTAGACGGAACCCTAATTTTTAGGATTTTGTCAATTGATTATCTTCTGGATGTATACCCTTGTTAGGGTTTGATTGGATGCTGGTACTCTTTTGGGTTCTTATGTTCATATTTTGATGGAGTTTAATGGAAGTGGGTTAATGAGAGAGGGTAAGTGATTTTCAAGTATGCTATTGATCGATTTGGATGTTGGGTTGATGCTACTGCTGCTACGCTTATGACTACCCCTACAAATTGATTCGGCTGTTTTGTGTTAAGTTAGGGTTTCGATACCTTATCTAACCGAATGATATTATGGAAGTTAAGTTTGAAGTGTTGTACTCGGACGTCAACTAATGATGATTGAAGACGGAGCTGCACACTATGGAAGTGGTTCTTTGAACCTGGACTTAGTTACATTTAGATTGTTAATTTGAATGTAATTTGTTTCTATTATGTTTTGCTAAAGCAGTTTAGTGTTTGTTGCTGCGCTTAGCGGCTTGTTTAGCTTAGTTACATATGTAGAGTCATATCGCCTATGTAACGGGCAGAGGGCATGGGATGTACGTCCATGTCAATTGTACTTCATTGAATTTTTGGATATATTTACCGGGGTTTTAAGGCCCTTTTACCCAAAAAAAAAAAAGCAAGATCAAATGGTTAAGTTTTGGAGATAAGAACAATGCTTTCTTTCATAAATCACTTAAAGGGAGGCATCAACAGAATTGAATTGTTAGTGTGAAGGAGATGGGAGGGTAGAGATTTGATGGCAAAGAAGTTGCAGATCAGTTTGTAATTCATTTTCAAAAGTTCCTTGGTCAAACTCATGATGTTCAAGATATTGCTGAACCTGTTTCTTTATTCTCTAAGAAGATCACTAAGGATGAGGCTTTGAGTTTAGTCAAGGATGTGTCTGATAAAGAAATTAAAGATGCCTTATTTGGTATTGAAGACAAAAAGGCTCCTGGGCCTGATGGTTATTCATTTTCTTTTTTCAAAAAAGCTTGGAAGATCATTGAGTCTGATTTCTGTTGTGCAGTTAAAGAGTTTTGTTTTTTTTTGTTTTTTTGTTTTTTTTTTTTTAATTATGGAAGAATGCTAAGTGAGTTGAACACTACTGTGATATCTCTTATTCCCAAAATTCAAAATCCTCTAAAGGTGGCTGATTATAGACCCATTGGTTGCTGCAATGTGGTCTATAAATGCATTAGCAAGGTAATTACTGGTAGAATTAAAAAGGTTTTGGGGAAATTAGTAAATATCAATCAGAGTGCTTTTGTTGTTGGTAGGCAAATCCAGGATAATATACTATTGGCTGAGGAGTTATTGAAAGGGTATGACAGAAAAGGAGGTCCAAAAAGAGTTGCTTTTAAGATTGACATCCGGAAGGCTTATGATACTGTTAACTGGAGTTTCCTTGAGTTTATTTTGGGTCAATTTGGTTTTCATTCTAAAATGATTCTATGGATCATGAACTGTGTGAAGTCTGCAAGTTTTACTATCAATGTAAATGGTGAGAATTGTGGATTCTTTAAAGGTGGCAGGCGTTTAAGACAGGGTGACCCAATGTTGCCTTATCTTTTCACACTGGTCATGGAATGCTTTACTCTGATGATGGAAAGGAATGTGAGCAGGAGCCCCAAATTTAAGTATCATTTTGGTTGTAAGATCATGAAGATTACTCATGTTAGTTTTGTTTATGATCTTCTTGTCTTCTGCTATGGTGATGTGGAGTCTGTTCAAGTAATAAGGACTACTATTGGTTAGTTTGGTTCTTGTCCGGGACTTCTTCCCAATTTTAGTAAAAGCACTGTATTTTTTTGGAATATTAATGATGATGATCAAGCTGCAATTATGATTGTTTTGCCTTTTGAAAAAGGGAATTTACCTATGAAGTATCTTGGTGTTCCATTGCTGACAAAGAGACTTAGTATTAAGAATTGTAAAAGCCTGGTGGATAGAGTCAGAAGTAGAGTGAATAACTGGAAAAATAAGTGCCTCTCTTTGGCAGGCAGACTTCAACTTATAACTTCAATTTTGGAATCCATTCAAGTTTATTGGTGCACTGTATTTTTACTGCCTAAAGTCGTAATTGATGAAGTCAACAGTCTTTTAAAAGGGTTTCTTTAGTGCAATGGTGAGCTATCTAGAGGCAAGGCTAAAATTGCTTGGAGAAAGATCTGTAATCCTAAGTCTAAAGGTGGTTTGGGTTTAAAAAATTTAGAAACATGGAATAAAGCTCTCCTGGCTAAACATATCTGGAACATAGCTTGTAAGAAAGATACTTTATGGGTGAAGTGGATGACTACTGTCAAATTCAAAGGGAGAAGCTTATGGGAAATTAATGCTGAGATGAAAGATAGTTGCGGGTGGAAAAATTTGATTAGTATAAGGGATGACATTGCACAGCTATGGGTACTGCTATATGGTTTGATAATTGGTGTGTTTTGGGTCCTCTATTCAAAATTATCTCTATCAGGTTTGTATGCAGCAAGGTTACCAAGAGATATGGTAGTGGCAGATATGTTATGTAATGGTAACTGGATATGGCCAAATGAATGGAATTAAATTTACCCAAATGTGTTGCAAATTCAGGTGCCTTTGGAAAATAATGAGAAGAATGACTGGATTACATGGAAGAATAAGGATGGAAAAGAATGCAAGTTTAGTATAAAGGAAGTGTATAAGGATATGAGTATTACTGAGAATGATGTTAAATGGTCCAAGTTGGTATGGTTTTCACAGTGTATTCCAAAACAATCTTTCATCTTATGGATGGAAATTCAAGGAAGACTTATGACTTGTGATAGAATGGCTAAACGGGGCACGTATGATATGCATGTGTGTAGTCTGTGTAAGAAGGATGCTGAAACCCATGATCAACTTTTTTTTTAATTGTTGCTTTTATGATGCTATATGGAAGGAGCTTAAAGTCAAAATGGTCCTGCAACTTAAAGCCAGTCAGTGGAGTATGATTATTGATGAGTTAGTTGATAAGCCTAATAGAAATAGTATTGGGAATGTTGTTAGGAGGCTATGTTTGGAAATTGCTGTTTATTTTATATGGAGAGAAAGAAACAATAGGATTTTCATAAATGAGCAGAGGAGTTGGAAGGAAGTTCTGGGTGGAATTTATGATACAATTAGATTGAAAATCATGGGTCTTACTGTTAAAGACACTACAAAAGTAAAACAATTCTCTGAACAGTGGAATGTAGTCACGAAGATCATTGATAGATAACTATAGTTAGTTATCCCATTTTCAATATGGTCATTGTTGGCTAAAAAAGTATGGCTAGAAGGAATTTAATGGGGTGTTTGGATCAGAAGGGTGAAGAGCAGATGACTTGTAATTAGAGGCCACTTGTTGTCTAATGCTTGTCTCCTCCTTGAATATGAGGATATTAGCTGTGATCTTGGTCAGGATCAAGCTTTTGAGATTTCAAGTGTCTCTCTTAAAGGTAGTGTCCTGCTGGAAGGGTTTATATGGTCTAATGCAGAATATTGATTTCCTATTGCATTTTCTATTGCAAACCATAACAATGGGTATGTATCTAGTACCTTGGAGTCCATTGGTGTGACTGTACTCACTGGATCTTCATTCCTTAAACATGTTTGGCCTTGGGAGGGAACTGTGATGAGGTTTGATACTAAAGTGAGAGGGGTAATTCATTTGGATGTACCATAACGTAGAGCATCCCATTGTGAAGGGTATATGGTTGGGGCGACCAATGTATGATAAGTGGAATAGCGAGGAGTGAAAGATGAACCTGCTTGGTCCTCTTAATAATGATGAGGAGAAGATTGAGGAACTTGCGGAGGAGTACATGGAGCACATCGAGAGTTACAAGAAGCTTCGACAAGTCAAGACGTAGTCTGTGGTTTAACTACGGCGTAACCCCAAGCCAAGATTACGCTGTAGCTCTTTGTTAAATTTTGGTTTATGTTCTGTGAATCAATTAGCTGTAGCTCTTTGTTAAATTTTGGTTTATGTTCTGTGAATCAATTACGCTGTAATTGAAAAATTCAATTACGCCGTAACTATTAGTCGGGTTTGTTTCCTATTTTAGTTTTTGAGTCGGTTTTGGATGAGTTTTTCTTGCTTGTTCCCCAAGTTTGGCTTCCCTATAAATATAGGGCTTGGTTTTATGTTTATTATTCAATTAATAAAAATTCAAGACTTTGTCTTTTAAATCCTTGTGATTTGCTAAAACCTTGGTAAGGTTTTGTGTTACACACTTCCGATCTACGTCAGTTGGCATCAGAGAAAGGTTGATTCTTGGTGGTAATTGGTTTAGAAGTTCTTTGTCAATTAAACATCTAGAGCTTATTAGTATCCTTGATGGTTAACGGCGGAGAAGCACAAAAAACCCGTACCGGTGGCGGGGTGCGGTCGACCAAAGACATGGATCGTGCGATTACCGATCTCGCGACCAAATTCGAGAGATTATCCACCGTTCTTGAGGAAATCCAATCCACGCTCGGGGGTGGTAAACATCCAAATCGTGAGGGTGACGAACATGGTATCTATAAAAACCGTCCTAACAACGAGGGTTTCAATAGAAATCGTGCACATAACCAATCTCCTAAACAAGCTTGGGGACATGATGACTTTGTGTCTTCGGATGAGGAAGGAGATGAGGAAGTTTATGAAGAGTTTGGTGTATGGCTAAGAGATAGGAATCCAAGACATAGGAACGTGATTCAAAGGAATGTCCGTCAACAAGGTTATGTTGAGCGACAAGGTTATCGGGTCAAGGCCGAGATTCCTAACTTTGTTGGAAATCTTGACATTGAAGATGTGCTAGATTGGTTATATGAAGTTGATAAGTTCTTTGACATCATGGATGTTCCCGAAGAAGAGCAAGTGAAGATCGTAGCTTATAAGTTACTAGGAGGAGTGGGAGCTTGGTGGTAACGTGAACAAGAAAACCGTAGGAGACAAGGTAAGTACCCAATCAACACGTGGCCAAGGATGAAAAGAATGATCAAAGGAAGGTTTTTGCCTCCGGATGTAGAGCAAATATTGTACCAACAATATCATAGTTGTGTTCAACGGAGGAAGACTGTAGTCGAATACACGGGTGAGTTTTTAAGGTTACAAGCTCATTGTAATTTGAGGGAAATGGATGAACAAACCGAGGCTCGGTATATTAGTGGGTTGAATTCTTTGATTCAAGAAAAATTGAGTTTGATGTCAATTTGGTTCGTTGATCAAGCTCAATACTTAGCTATGAAGGCGGATAGGTTGGCTTCTAAAACCGGGGTTGGGTTTAAACGGTCAACTTTGGAGAGTTCAAGTACTTATGGGGGTCGGCCCAATCAAAGCCAACTTGCCCTCCCTAGTACTACTACTTCTACTACTACGACTTCTAAGGCTAGTGGAAGTGGGGTTAACAAAGGTAAGGAAGTTCAAACGACCAAATCTAATCCTTATGTTAAACCGACAGGTGTCAAATGTTTTAGATGTGGTGAACCGGGGCATAGATCGAATGTTTTTCCTAAGAGGAATACACTCTATACATCGGAGATTGGGAATGATGGAGTGTTTGGTGACGATCCGTTTCAAGAGGAAGATGAACTTGAGTACACGCCGCCATTGGATGGAGAAGTGGAACAAATGACGTGTGTTATTGAACGGACTTTGTGTTCGCCAAAGGTTAGTGATTCTTCACAACGTAATAAGATTTTTCAAACTAAGTGTTTGGTTAAAGAGAAGATTTGTTCCATTATTATTGATGGAGGGAGTTGCGAGAATTTGGTGTCTAAGGCTTTGGTTAAAGCTTTTAAGATACCAACCGAGCCTCATCCCAATCCATATCAAATTGGGTGGATTAATAAGGGACGGGCAATTAAGGTGACTGAAATTTGTAAGGTTCCTCTTGCTATTGGAAAGCACTATAATGCGTTGATTACTTGTGATGTGGTTGATATGGAAGCATGTCGCGTTTTGCTAGGACGACCATGGCAACATGACGTGGATGCTACGCACCAAGGTAAGTCAAATATGTATTTGTTTAAATAGAGTGGGAAAAATATTGCTATGTTACCTTTAGGTACTAATTCTCCCGGAAAGAAAGTGGAAAGCAAGACTTTGGTGATGATGGTTTCATCACCAAAAGAGTTTCAAGCTGAAAGGAAGAAGACGGGGGTTTCGTATGCTTTGGTAGTGAAGTGGTTGAAGATGGTATGGATAATGTGATTCCGGAAGTGGTTAAGTCCGTGCTTGAAGAGTTTAGTAAAGTAGTCTCGGATGATACACCGAATTCTTTACCACCGTTAAGGAACATTCAACATTAAATTGATTTGGTTCCCGGAGCAAGTTTTCCAACCTTCCTCACTATAGAATGAGTCCTAAGGATTCGGATATCTTGTGTGAGAAAGTAGAAGAATTGTTGAGAAAGGAGCATATTCAAGGAAGCATTAGTCCTTGTGCGGTTCCGACACTTCTTACACCAAAGAAGGATGGAAGTTGGAGGATGTGTGTTGATAGTCGTGCCATCAACAAAATCATGGTAAGGTATCGTTTTCCTATTCCACGTCTTGATGATTTATTAGATCAACTTTCGGGTGCTAAAGTGTTTTTTAAGATTGATTTGAGGAGTGGGTACCATCAAATCCAGATTAAGCCGGGTGATGAATGGAAGACCGCCTTCAAAACGAAGGATGGGTTATATGAGTGGCTCGTTATGCCATTTGGGTTATCTAATGCACTTAGTACTTTTATGCGTTTAATGACTCAAGTTCTTAGACCATTTATGTGTAAGTAGCTATAATGGCTAATAATAATCTGTATATTGAATGATCGATCAACCATAAATCTCACGTTTGGGTATATATACAAGTGATACATAAACACAACCTAAACCCATCATGGGCCGAGACTACATAACCCAACATGGGCCATCTACACTTAAGCCTGCTAACACTCCCCCGCAGTTGGAGCGGGAGTACAACGAACACTCAAACGTGGTCGAAACTCATCAAACAATGCGAAGGTAAGCCTTTAGTAAAGATATCCGCATACCTGAAACCGAAGGGACATGTAAAACGCGAACCTGCCCAGTAGAAACCAAATCTCGAACAAAATGAATATCAATCTCGATGTGTTTGGTACGCTGATGTTGAACCGGATTAGAAGACAAGTACACAGCATTCACGTTATCACAATACACAATAGTGGCTGAAGATAACGGAGTATGAAACTCATGAAGTAAATTCTGAATCCAACATGTCTCAAGCAGCATTGGCAACACCACGATACTCAGCCTCAAAGACCTTTGAACGAAAGTGTCGGTTGACGCTTAGAGGACCAGGAGAGTAAGTTGTTACCAAGAAAAACACAATATCCGGAAGTAGACCGTCGAGTAGTTGGGCAACCAGCCCAATCAGCATCCGAATATGCAATCAAGGAGTCAGTAGTAGATGAAAACAACTGTAAACCATAGTCCAGAGTCCCCTGAACATACCGCAAAATCCTCTTAAGAGCAGAGAAGTGCGGTTCACGTGGATCATGCATAAAAAGACAAACCTGCTGCACAACATATTTAATGTCAGGTCTAGTAAATGTGAGATACTGAAGAGAACCTGCAAGACTTCGGTATAACGTGGGATCAAAGAACCGGAGTACCACCAGCACCTAACTTGGACTTAGTATCAACAGGATTCCGAGAAGGGTTATAGCCTACCATATGTGCACGCTCTAAAACCTCCATAGCATACTTACGCTGTGACAAAAACATCCCAGAGGAGTCACGCGTAACTGAAATACCCAAAAAATAATTAAGAGCACCTAAATCAGTCATAGAGAACTCTCGATGTAAAGAAGATATAATCTGCTGTAACAAATGATCAGATGAAGCAATAAGAACAATATCATCCACATAAAGTAACAAGAATGCGAGTCACGCGACCGCCTGTAAATGAACAAGGAAGAGTCACACCGACTAGAACTAAACCCAACAGTAGTAATATAAGAAGCAAACCGCTGAAACCATGCTCGAGGGGCCTGCTTAAGACCATAAAGAGACACGCATAAACATACATAATCGGATGCAGGATCCCGAAATCCGGGTTGTTGATGCATATAAACAGTCTCAGCTAAATCACCATGTAAAAATGCATTATTGACATCAAGCTGATGAATAGGCCATTGACGAGAAATGGCTAGACTAAGCACAGTGCAAATAGTGCCCGGTTTAACAACCGGACTAAAGGTCTCATCAACATCAACACCCTCAACCTGTGTGCTACCATTGGCAACAAGACGTGCCTTATACCGACTAAGGGTGCCATCAGCCAAATACTTATGACGAAACAACCACATACAACGAACAACATTGGCACCCTCAGGCCGAGGTACATTAGTCCAAGTTTTATTTTTAATAAGTGCATTATACTCATCATACATAGCATTGCGCCAATTGGGATCATTAAGAGCATCCTTATACGACCGAGGTAAAGAAGAAATAGTAGACACATGACCAGCATACTTAGGATTAGGACGAGTAGTCCCGACACGAGAACGAGTGACCATGGGATGAGTAGATACGGTAGGTTGGTTAGGGATTGAAGGTGTAGGAACAATAATAGGTGGTGGAGAAGGTGATGATGGCATAGGCGGGGTAGGAGGTGTAGGTGGTGTAGTTGGTGATGGCGGTGTAACTGGTGTTGGTGATGTAGGTGGTTCAGTTGGTGTAGTGGGTATCGAGTCCAAATTTGGACCAATGGGTGTGGTGCGAATAATGGTGGAAATTAGATCGGAAGAATCCTCCAAAAAATCATAGGAGGGTGGAGGCAAGGATTTATGTTTTTGAAACGGAAAAACGGTTTCATCAAAGGTAACATGCCGGGAAATGATAATTTTATTGGTGTTAAGGTCAAGACAACGGTAGCCAAAATGGTTGGCAGCGTGCCCCAGAAAGATTGAAAGGATGGCACGAGGTCCTAATTTATGATTAGTATCAATATGTGGGTAACAAAGGCATCCAAAAACACGAAGGACACTATAATCGGGTTTGGCACCAAAAAATACGAGTAAAAGGTGTCTCATTATTAATGGCACGAGAAGGTAATATATTCAATAAGTAAACAGCCATATTAAGAGCCTCAGTCCAATAATTAGGTGGTAAATGTGCTTGAAATAATAAGGTACGAATAAGGTTATTAATTGTACGTATCATACGTTCAGATTTACCATTAGTTGAAAATAAGGTATGAAAAACATGATTATCAAATTCACCACCATGATCACACTGAAACGATTTAATTTCACACTTAAACTGAGTACGAACATAACTACGAAACAACTGAAATTTAGACAAAACATCAGATTTATTGACTAACGGATAAACCCAAACATACTGAGAATAATGATCCAAAAATAAAAACATAATACTTGAAACCGAAAGACTCGAATTGGGGAGGTCCACAAATTCGAGTGAACAATATCAAAACAGAAGTACAGAACTAGACGAACTAACAAACGGAAGCTTCACATGTTTGCCAAGCTGACAAGCATGACAAAGAACGGGAAGCTTCTCTTTATTACAAGAAATAGAATTACTAGAGATAAGACGACGTAACACTTCACTTCCTGGATGTTCAAGTCGTTGGTGCCACGTGATATCTGACTGGTAAGAAAAGCTTGAGGTATAGTGGAGGGCTTCGTAACATGATAGAGATCACCCGTGCTATCACAAGGAGGAGCACCCGTCGAGTTAGGAAGTCCTTCACAGAAAAACCAAAAGGGTCAAACTCAACAAGACAAGAATTGTCACGAACAAACTGACGGACGGAAATTAAGTTTTTGACAATATTGGGAGTGATTAAAACATTATTTAAACGAAGTGGACGAAAAGGGGTAGACGAACACTATGGCCGAGTTAGTAACGGAATGAAACGCCCGTCACCAACCGCAACAGCGGTAAATTCACATATTAAGAATATCACTAAGACAATGTACATAATCATTAAGATGAGATGACGCACCTGTATCCATGTTCCAATTTCCGAAGGCCGGATCCTGAAGAGTATTGGTATTAAATGCATTCGGCAAAACAGTAGCTTGACCCGAACCTGGAGAACCGGACGCCATCAATTGAGTCGAATGAAAAGGGGCACCTTGTGGCTGTTGAACCCCTGGCATGAACTGCCCCAACTGAACTCCTGGAAACGACCCCATTGGCTGGTAAGAAACCCCTGTCGCAAACTGAACTGGCAACGTGGAGGGTCCAGGCTGCTGTTGAACCCCCTGTGGAAAGAACCCTTGCAAGCTACTCGTGGATCCTCCAACTGAACTAGGAAAAAAAAGACAGTGGGCCTACATGCGTGGGCTGTGAAGACAACTGGGCCGAGCCAAAAGGTAATGCACTAGGCTGAGATACTGAGTACGCAACAGGAGAAGTGTTAGTGAAACAATTAGTAGCATTCAACCCAAATTTAGCCAACAAGGTTTGCAACATATCCATATCCGATCGTGCGACATTTGACACAGCGGAAACCGAGCCCGAAGTACGTGGGAGCAAAGTAGACTTGCCATGAACACCATTGTGAAGATACTTACAAGCTTCACCAAACCGACAAGAACCTTTAGCAAAACCATCGGAGGCGTAGGATTAGTTTTCGCCACTAAAACCATCGGAGAAGCAGAGGTAGCATCGACAAGAGGGTTTTGAACCCTAGACTTTAGGCGCATCTCATGAGTAGTCAACAATGATCGAACCGTCTGGAGATCGGGAAAGGGTTCCCGACTAACAATAACGGTAGAGATGGTCTCATATGTGGAAGGTAAACCCTCAAGCGCGAAAGTAACAACATCATCATTGCTAAGAGGAGAACCAAGACCATTAAGAACTGGAACAATGGATTCAATCTTTTGAAAATACCCATCAATAGATAAAGCCCCAAGCTTCAAGTTGCGAAGTTCAGCTTTCAAAGCCATAGCACACGGGCGCTTGTTGTCTTGAAAAATAGCCGCAAGATGTGTCCATGCAGCCTTTGCGTTTAGGATTAAGAGCAACCAAACGTGTCCTTAGTGATGGAGCAAGTACGGAGAATATCCAAGACCGAATGATGAAGTCAATCTTGGTCCATTTCGCGTCCTTAGGTGGTATATCTGTAGGAGGCGTAGTGGATGAAGAAGCAACCGGATCAACAAGATGATCCAAAATCCCATAGCCATGACAAAGATGGGAAAAATAATACATCCATGATGAGTAATTCATCGCATCAACGTCCAGTTTTTCGGGAACAAACGTGGTTAAATGATTCATAGCCATAAGTTTGTCCAATAGGGTAAGTGCTGGTGTGGAAAGTGGGGTATCGTCAGGGCCGGATTTTAGGGTATGCAGAGTGATCAACCGCACAGGGCCTTTGAATTTTTAGGGGCCCCGATGCTGTAAACGCATGGCTAATTTTATTTATTGTTTGACGTAGTACTGATGAAACTATAGTCTAGAATATAAGATTTTTGCGTTATAATTGGAACATATATCACTTTAATCGATTTACAAAAAAAGAAAAGAAACTGAGTTGCAGATATTACGGATGAGGAAGATGACTAGTATGAGCAGTATTCACTTTTTTACCCTAAGGTTTACAGATTTTACACTTTATTTTAGCCTATTAGTTTCATGCTTGAATAAAAATACAAAGGGGTTTACAAATTTACACTTTCAACCCAAGTTTAGATAAAAATTCAGAACTAGTCCAATTATTTTTAAACGATTGTTTTATACACTTTTTGGTTTTTACAAAGATTTTATATGTGGTTAATAAAATATGGTGATCAACCAAGACATTTAATATACATTATTTTTATGCGTAACACATAACTAAAATCGCGTTGTCCAAGAGGCCTACTTTGTCACATTGGCACAGGGCCCCCAAAATTCGTGGGACGGCCCTGGGTATCGTTTGTCATGATTGTAGTAGCAACAATAAGAAATTATAAACCAAACCAAACCAAAGTGTCTACTAAACTGTCGACAAAAACCAAACTGCCAAAGTAAGTTGAATAAGAAACCAAGTCGAATAAAAAAAAAAGAAAAGCAAACTGCCAATCTGTCGACTAATACTTAGTCAAATAAACAAACCAATATTGTAGCTATTAAACTTAGCCAATAAGCTTTACCAATAACGTAGCCAATGACAAACCAACAACTTAGCCAATAAACTTAGCCAATAATGAATAAACGTAGCTATAATGAACTGTCGAACGAAGAAACAAATTGCCGACGAAACTTAGCCAATAAACAAACCAATGAAACAAACTTTCGGCTAAACTTAGTTGAATAAACCAAACCAGCAAACTGTCAACTAAACTTAGTAGAATAAACCAAACAAGCAAGCAAACTGTTGAATAAAAAACAGGTTAAAATTAGCCAAACCAAACTGTGATCGGGGCGGAAGGTGTTTGAGTTAGGATCGGTGGAGAACTCGTGATACCATGTAAGTAGCTATAATGGCTAATAATAATCTGTATATTGAATGATCGATCAACCATAAATCTCACGTTTGGGTATATATACAAGTGATACATAAACACAACCTAAACCTATCATGGGCCGAGACTACATAACCCAACATGGGCCATCTACACTTAAGCCTGCTAACATTATGGGTAAGTTTATGGTGGTCCATTTTGATGATATTTTGATCTATAGTCAAACGGAGAAAGAACACTTGGATCATTTACGGAAGGTTTTGAAAGCCTTGACGGATAATGAGTTATTTGTTAATTTAAAGAAGTGCACTTTTCTCACTAACAAGCTTTTGTTTCTTGGTTATATTGTGAGTTCGGATGGAATTCATGTGGATGATGAAAATATTAAGGCGGTTAGAGATTGGTCTTCGCCTAAGACTTTGACCGAAGTTATGAGTTTTCATGGATTGGCAACTTTTTATAGAAGATTTGTGAGAAATTTTAGTAGCATTGTGGCGCCAATCACAAATTGTTTGAAGAAAGGTCCGTTTAAGTGGTCAAGTGAAGCGGAAGAAAGCTTCAACGCTATCAAGGAGAAATTGACAACCGCACCGGTACTTTCTTTACCTAACTTTGATAAAGTTTTTGAATTAGAGTGTGATGCTTGTGGAACCGGAATTGGAGCCGTTTTGTCTCAAGAAGGTAGGCCCGTGGCATTTCATAGTGAAAAATTAAATGAGGCTCGACAAAAGTGGTCGACTTATGAACAAGAATTGTATGTGGTTGTTCAAGCAATGAAGAAGTGGGAGCATTACTTAATTCAAAGGGAGTTTGTGGTTTATACAGATCATCAAGCTCTCAAGTACTTTCAAACCCAAAAGCATTTAAATAAGATACATGCACGGTGGGCGAGTTTTTTTGGAGAAGTTCAACTATGTGATCAAGCATAAGTCGGGTACAAGTAATAAGGTAGCGGATGCATTGAGTAGGAAGACTACTTTATTGGTTACTATTAGTAATGATGTTGTGGGTTTTGAGTCAATTAAAGGGTTGTATGTTGAAGATGAAGATTTTCATGGCATTTGGGAAGAAATTGAGACCAAGCAACATCGAGGTGAGTTTTTGTACTTGATGGCTATTTGTTTAAAGGTAATCGATTGTGTATTCCTAAGACTTCACTTAGGAGTCAACTGATCAAGGAGGTACATGCGGGAGGTTTGAGTGCTCATTTAGGTCGTGACAAGACTATTGCTAGCATGGAGAAGGGGGATGTTGGCTTATTTGTGAAGAGGTGTGTTTTGTGCCAAGAAGGAAAGGGTATTGCACAAAATACGGGACTTTATATGCCATTACCCATACCCGAGAGCCCTTGGGTTGATATTTCTATGGATTTTGTGCTAGGCCTTCCTCGTACCCCACGGGGAGTCGATTACGTGTTTGTTGTTGTTGATTGGTTTTCTAAGATGGCGCATTTCATTCCTTTCAAGAAGACTTTGGATGCGGCACATATTGCTAGGTTGTTCTTTCAAGAAGTATTTCGTTTGCATAGAGTTCCCAAGTCAATTACTTCGGATCGAGATAGTAAGTTTCTTGCTCACTTTTGGTTAACTCTTTGGAGGCGTTTGGGTACATCAATGAACTTTAGTAGTACTGCTCATCCTCAAACGGATGGTCAAACCGAGGTGGTCAATAGAACTTTGGGAAACATGATTAGGTGTTTATGTGGAGAGAAGCCGAAGCTATGGGATTTGTCGTTGGCTCAAGCCGAGTTTACTTACAATAGTGCGGTTCATAGTTCAACGGGGTTTTCACTGTTTGAGGTTGTTTACAAGACGTCGCCAAGACAAGTGGTGGATTTGATTGATTTAGCGGGAAAGACGAGTGCTCAAGCAAATAAGATGGTGGAAGAGGTTCAAGCTACTCATGAGGTTGTTAGAGCCAAAATTGACGAATCAAATGCTAAGTATAAAGCCGCTTCGGGTAAGCATCGACGTGTGAAGTTATTCAAAGTTGGTGATGAAGTGATGGTGTTTCTTCGAAAAGAGCATTTTCCGGTTGGTACGTATGGTAAGTTGCAGTCGAAAAAGTATGGACCATATAAGATTCTTCGGAAAATAAATGATAATGCTTATGTGGTTGACTTGCCGAATACTATGAGTATTTCGAAGACTTTCAATGTGTCGGATATTTATGAGTTCTACCGTAGTGATGCGGATGAAGGAGAGAACTCGAGGACGAGTTCTTCTAAAGTGGGGAGGACTGATGAGGACAAGATCGAGGAAGTTGCGGAGGAGTACATGGAGCACATCGAGAGTCACAAGAAGCTTCGACAAGTCAAGACGTAGTCTGTGGTTTAACTATGGCGTAACCCCAAGCCAAGATTATGCCGTAGCTCTTTGTTAAAATTTGGTTTATGTTCAGTGAATCAATTAAGCCATAATTGATAAATTCAATTACGCCGTAACTATTAGTCGGGTCTGTTTCCTATTTTGGTTTTTGAGTCGGTTTTGGACGAGTTTTTCTTGCTTGTTCTCCAAGTTTGGCTTCCCTATAAATATAGGGCTTGGGTTTATGTTTATTATTCAGTTATTCAATAAAAATTCAAGACTTTGTCTTTTAAATCCTTATGATTTGCTAAAACCTTGGTAAGGTTTTGTGTTACACGCTTCCGTTCTACGTCAAATACATTGGCAAAGGAGGTTTTGGTTAGTCATCATGGAGGGAGTGTGTTCCCAAACAACTGAAGCCTTTTTTTGAGAGGGAAATGTAAGTTGTTTGGCAGAGCCCCTACATAGATGGGTTATGGGTTCCTAACGAAGCCATACACTTTTCCTGTTTTGATCATTGTGGGTGTGGGAGGAATGGTCTTGATAGGAAAGTGATGTGGAAATGTATTTAGATGGTAGGTGTTTTATAGGTGAATTCAAGAACCAAACTGGCATGGTTTATGTTATAGTGCAGTTTGGTCTGTTTGGTGCTTATATATAGTGTTGTCTGATATAGCCGTCTAGTTCTATCCGATATCGGATGTTTCTTAGTTTGAATGTTGTTCTGAGTTGAGAGTGTTCACTCAGTTGATGTCTTATGATGTAATCGTTTGAGATATTAATATAATTCATCTTTTGCACCAAAAATAAATGGTCATGCCCAATTCATGTTTTTAATCCATGACATCCACCTATGAATCATGAGACAGTTGTTTTTTGCTTCTCCAGTTATAATGCTCATGCTTTAAGTATAGATTCTGAGGTGGACCAACACAACAAGTCTACTCCTATCTTGTCTGTACTGAGTATCAGAGTGCTGAAGTCTCAATTCTATGCTAGATGCTAGAAACGACATATATAGACGATGGTAAAACTACTTGAAATATCGACACTGAAATTCATACGGTGCTTGAGCTATCTCCTATAATGATGGTCATTCTACTTGAACATGTTGAATGGGTAGGTCTAAAGTGTGTCTGCTAATTCCTTCCCATTTGTCTCAAACGGTAGCAGCATAACAGCTAGACCTGATAGAAGTATGGTACCCTCAAACAGAACTACCGGAAGCGTTTGGTGGCAATTACTACCCATTCCAACTGCTATCAAAGGGCATACCATCCCTCCAATTCTGCCTATAGCTGTAGCTATTCCAACTCCTGTTGCTCTTAAGTTCGTTGGATACACCTGAAATGTTGTGGAACGAATGATAACAATGAGCATGCTTGTAAGTATGTAAACATAGCTATGAAAGATTTCCAATTTTATGGGTAATGTAACAAAGGACATACCTCTGGGGCATAGATACAAACAACAATGAAGCTTGCTGAAATGAACATACGAGCTCCAAATAGAAAGCCTGTGGTCATAATAGCATTCTGATGGATAACTAACGGCAGTAATAGAACAAATCCTGCAACTAACATGATCTCCATGGAAATCTTACGCCCTACTCTATCCAATATAAAAGCTGCTAAAGCAAGCCCGGGAAGCTCTGTGAACACATGATTTATTTAGACTTTAGTTATATGGCTTTTAAGAAAACAAACTAAACGAAAAAAGAACTTGAATATGAGGTACCTGCCAAGCTAGTGATGAATACGTTTACATAGAGGCTAAGATCCTCAATATTATCTGATTGTATAGTGGTTGGGTCACACTCACTTTGCCCGATGCTTAGTTGTGAAGTCAACAATATAATGCCATAATACGAAAACGTGTTGCCAAAGTACAAGAACCATAAGAGAAGGGTTGTTCTGGTCAAATTTGGTGATAAAAGCATAGCTATGGACGAGGGGTTTCTTTGGAAATTGTTGGATTCATTTTTTGTGGATGAGAGTAATGTGGTACTTTCTGACGATTGATCTTCATTGGTTGACTCGTTTATTTGATCAGATACAAGCAGACCCTTCGGGAGATCTTTACAGTTAAGTGTAGCTCCATTGGCAAGAATATAGTGTGCCTCGGTTAATCTTCCTTGTGTACAAAGGTATCTTGGAGACTCTGGCACGAGACCATAAAACAATAGTGCTACAAGAGATGGAACTGCGGATAGTCCAAGTAGCAATCTCCAACCATAGGTAGGCATGATCCACTGAAACAATATTATATATGAGATATGGAAATCCGTTAGATAAGGAAGAACTTGAGGCTAATAATGAAGCAGTGAGCTTATATTTAGGTGATGGGAAGTTACCCAAGCAAGTGAAGCTTCCATAATTGTTCCAATTGTCCAGAAAGTCGAGAAAACGACCATCCAAGCCCCTCTGTTTGGAGTGGGAACAAACTCTAGAGACCATGATGTAAATACATGCCCACACCCTAAACCAACACCAACTAAGCAACGGAGAATTAACAGTGATATGTAATTTGGTGCAAAAGCACTCAATAATCCGGCGACACTAGTTATTATAGTTGAACCAAGAAATCCTTTCCTACAAGGTCAAATCACACAGGGATCAAGAAGAGGTTACAAGTATGATTTAACTGAGTATGTTTGAACTTATGATAAGTAGTAGCATAGACTATAGAGTATGTGATACGACATGTATGGTACGTATAAAACTAACATCTTATATTGGTATAGGAACTTACTTTCTTCCATAAGAATCTAACACCACACCCCATGAGTATGCTCCAACGAGCATTCCACCAAAAGCGACAGTTGATATTAAACTCTCTTGACTCGAAGACAACCCCCACTCGGGCTGTATCGCTGGTCTCACAAAAGACAAAAGCATCATCTCCGTTGCTTCTGCTACCCATCCCAATCCAGCATATGCGAGCACACCAACTTGGAACTTCCCAAACCCAATAGTCGAAAGCGCTTCATCCAATGTATATGCATATCCTTGATCTCCCATCTACCAATCAATTTACAATCATGAGACAAAATAAACGCGGAAATGAGATATCAAGATACCACACATCAAAACAATATTCCTTACTGAATTCCATGACATAGGATACTAAAAATGAATTTGACAGCCTAACTGCAATCTGACAAGAGATAAATTTTAATAATCCTATGTTGTCCATGGATACATTCACGTGTACCTGGACCAAATACGTACACAAACATACAATATTTACATATCTAGATGTGTTTTTAGATAGTTTATAACGCGACTACACTCGAATACTTAATTGCCTAGCTATTTGCATAGAAAACACTCCAACATAGAAATTTCTATACTAACTATGTAACCTCATGGAAACAAATATACGATTCTACGACATGAAATAATACTGTAATATACAAGATTAAAACATACCTTTGTGTAAGAAATGGATTTCTTGACATAGAAAACTTAACAAGTCCTGAAAGTAAGATGAGAGCAGGGCTTTGTTGATCATAAACGAAGGTAGGATGAAATATTAATGTTAAAGTAACATGGTTGACAAATCAATTGGTTCAAAATTTAATGTAGCAAGCAAAAAGAACGAAATTTGGGGATGATTAAACACTACGTACACCTATTGTTACACATAATCACCAAGATGAAATAAATATTAAAAAAACCTTTATGTGTACCAAAGCATGCGTAATCACCAAGTTGATAAAGATATCATATTTCTCTGTAGTGTATTTACTATTAAGATAACAACTACGGTAACCGACTAACTGTAAAGATCCTCACATCTGGGACTCGTGAATTTCAACATGTAAAATATATTTTTACAAAGTTGGACTCAGATTCTCATTACATCTAGTTACTATTGTTTGATGGCCTTCGATTGAAACAAAGGGTGTTTTGGGACAGAAAGGTTTATAATAGATAAACAGAAACAAAGATTGAATAGAATAGATTTTGTATTGATATATATTGGAATTGTTGATTACAGAATCATGTCCTATAAATACTAGATGAATCGGTGCCCTGTTACAGTTAACAAAGAGGCATGACGATTCTTCTAAAGTGAACGTTGCAATCCTACTAAAAAAACGGTTATACCGTTATCAAAACGTTGTATCCTATCTTAAACGTTGTAACCTATCTAAAAAACCCAGCCCATTACAATGGGTCGGTTTACAGAATACATAACATAAAATTACTTTAAACTACCCTAATATTCTTCTTCTATAACATTAAAGTCCAACATTCACCCCCTAATGTTATAGACTGCAATTGCGTCTTCTTTACTTGTCTTCACAACAATGTTGGTTCATCATCAGTTTCATAAATGAGATGTGCTTGATCCTTCTTGCCTTTCCATTTCATGCATTCTTTTGCGAAGTGTCCATGCTCACCACATTCATAACACTTGAGCTTGCGTTTGTGTATGCTTCCACGACTAGTACCTTCTCTATAGCTATCTTTGTTTTTGGTGAAGTTTCTTCCATGTCCTCTACCACTTCCTTGATTATTTGAATTTGCCAATAGAAGTTTGTTTTGATAATTGTCTTCTGGTTCTTCGTGGCTTTTAAGTCTTTCTTCAGAAGTTGTTATTCTTCCTACGGCTTCTTCAAATTGCATTGTATCAATCTCTTGATATTGTTCGATAGACGCCACGATTGGTAAAAACTTCTTTGGGACTGAATTAAGTAGTTTCCTCACGAGTAATTTATCTTTCAGAGTACCCCCAAGGCTTTTAAATTTGGCTTGTATGCTACTTAACTTCCCTGCAAACTCACTTGCACTTTCATTCGGTTTCATCTTTAATGTTTCCAACTCACTTCTTAAAGTTTGTAAACGTGCTTTCTGAACTAGATCGGCTCCCAAATACTTGACTTTGATCAAGTCCCATACTTCCTTTGCAGTCGAGTATTGTGCAACTTGCATTAAAACATCTCGTGGCAATGTTTGAAAGATCATTGCCATTGATGTGTTTTCCTTCTTCTCATTTGTTGCTTCTCCTTCTTTTGTAGCTATCGTTCCCCAAATACCATATGCCTTCAATATTGTCTCCATCATAATTGCCCATGTTGTGTAGTTTGTTTCGGTTAGTTTTGGATATTGAAGTGCTATGTTTTGGTCACGAGTTGGTGTTGATGATTCTCTTTTTGTCATCCTTTCTTGTTGTACTTACTTGCTTGCTTGTGTATCTTGCTTATATAGAAACTATGAAGTTTCTCTTCCTTGCTTGCTTAGAATCAAAAATGATTTTGATTGCTTGCTCTATGATCAAAATTCCTTGTTGTTTGGGCTACTTGCTACCAAATTTGAACTTGCTATCTAGGCTACTTGCTACCTAGTTTCTTGCTATTTGAATCTTAAGGTTCGGAACTTGCTATGAACATAAGGATTCGGTTTAACTTGCTATGAATCACTAGGATTCGGTTTTGACTTGCTATGAACCACAAAGGGTTCGGTTTTGACTTGCTATTTTACTAAGAAAAAAATGTTTTTTTGTTTCTTTGTAAAAAAAAAACAAAACTTTAATCTTCCTTTCTTACTATCTATCCTATCTATGATTCTAATTCTAATATAGAGTAAAAACAAAGCAGGAGAAAAAGGGAATACCAAATCGATTTTTCAGTCTCTCCTTTCTTTTTTTCTGACTTGTGTTCTTGCGGTTGATTGGTGCCAATTATTATACCCCTGCCTTCGAATAAATATGGTCTTCCTGATGTTATTTTGATCTTCTGTTGGTGCGTTTTGGAACAAAATTTATGCGACAGAAGGTTATAACTGTTTCTTCTTTCTGCAATTAAGCATAACTTCCGATCCCTTATTTCTTTCTTGCTGTAAATTGATGGCCTACTCGTACCAGTTCTTCCCTGGATTAATTTGCTCTGATGCCACTGTTCGCAGGTCTGATTCTCCATATCTCTAGGATCGTTTGTAACCAAACAAACATTCAAGAAACATCGTTCAAGAATATAAATAAGAAACAAGAAAAGATTGGTTGAACCCTTTTTCACCTTTTATATCAGATTATTATTAAGGGTTCAACCAATCTTTTCTTGTTTCTTATTTATATTCTTGGACGATGTTTCTTGAATGTTTGTTTGGTTACAAACGATCCTGGAGATATGGAGAATCAGACCTATACTACAACAGTGGCCTACTCGTACTTCCCTGGATTAATTTGCTTTGATGCTACTGTTGTTTGATGGCCTTCGATTGAAACAAAGGGTGTTTTGGGACACAAAGGTTTATAATACATAAACAGAAACAAAGATTGAATAGAATAGATTTTGTATTGATATATATTGGAATTGTTGATTACAGAATCATGTCCTATAAATACTAGATGAATCGGTTCCTTGTTACAGTTAACAAAGAGGCATGACGATTCTTGTAAAGTGAACGTTGCAATCCTACTAAAAAACGATTATACCGTTATCAAAACATTGTATCCTATCTTAAACGTTGTAACCTATCTAAAAAACCCAGCCCATTACAATGGGTCGATTTACAGAATACATAACATAAAAATTACTTTAAACTACCCTAATATTCTTCTTCTATAACATTAAAGTCCAACAATCACCAAGTTGATAAAGATATCATATTTCTCTGTAGTGTATTTACTACTAGATATAATGTTTTTTCTAAAATTTTCAATAAAATATTATTTTATTTATTAAAAAACAATTAGCTTAATTTTTGTTTTTTGTTTTATTTATGATTTTAAATTTTGATTTATAATTATGTTTGATGTACATGATAAAAGTTTATATATAGTACTTTTATAGACATTGATCATATTTACGTACAAACTTTAACTACCCCATATTGTGTTTGAGTATTGATAATTTAGATCAATTTATTTTTTAATCTTATGCTGAAATATAATGGTTGTGTTACCATATGTCATTTTTGTAAGTTCATCTATTCTAATATCCAAAAAGGTAGTCGTTGTGAGATTAGCCGGCTCGTAATGTCGAGTCGGAAACCCAGATATACAAAAAAATTATTATATAATTAGCAATGTTGCAAAAATCGGTCAACTCGGCCGATTAATCGCCGATTAATCGTTAATCGGCCAAGTACCTTGTCGATTTTTGAAAATCGGTCGAAAAATCGGCCTAGGAAAAAAATCGACACTGCAAGCGTTCAAACAATAGGCGAATCGGCCATTAATCGCGAATCGGTCAAAAAATCGGCCGAATCGGCAAATCGGCCATTTTAAAATAATAAGAATTTAGGCATTATACTTAATTTGGGGATCATATATTTCAATTATAACGCATGATAGGCATCATAATCAGAATTAGAGCCTTTTATTAAGGTTTGGAAACATAGCAGGCTTGGAATCGGTTAAGATTTTTAGTTTGGTCTCCAAAAATACAAAAAAATTGCAGGAAATGCCAATCCGATTAATCAACGATTAATCCCGACTTGACCGATTACTCGCTGCAGGGTGATCGACCGCCCGACTACCGATTCACGATTTTTGCAACATTGATAATTAGACAAAGAACACTAAATAATATGTTGTATATCATCTTTTGAATTTTAAATGGAATAGACTAAACAATGTTTAACGCATTTTGTTGGTATAAACTATATTCCTTTGTGCGACTTGCATGTGTAGAAGTAAGAGCAAGTTACCTAAACCAAGTCTTTGTTCCTCACAAACTAACATATGCTTGGCTACAACGGTTTCATGAGATACAATGTAGGAGTTTTAATAAACCACAATACAATGTGTCTATCACCCAAATCGTCCATAACCGTGAGGTACAACTGGAGAAGTTTATTCCTTGCATCATTTGTAGTATTCAGGTTATTATGTGATATCAATAACCAAAACTGAAAAATCCGTTGTGATTGCATGATAAAAATATAAAAACTGAAGCTTACAACCACAAAAAATTTAAAGAGGGCATTATAAATAGGTTAGACTAATTGGTCTGATGTTTAGAGGAAACATAGGTGATACAATATTGTAATAGGTCAAAATGGGGCATTTTAACCCATAAACTATTTTTTGTCCCTTATCCGTTGCTATTAAAAATCTAATACTATACTATAATTACACTGTATAAACACACTTAAAAGATAGATACTGCTTTGCAATAATTACACTGTATAAACACACTTAAAAGATAGATACTGCTTTGCATATAAAACTTGTAGCCAAATAAATATTTATTGTTTTTACCAGCAATGTCAATAACAAAGCGATACTTGACATGATAGTTGACTTATCTGGTTAAGGCTTCGTTAATTTGCAGTGTAACCGTCTCGGTCTCACATGTGATGTTGTGCTTACCACAAATATTCATCATTTCTTGTATTTCTTTCAATCTTCCAATTATGCTGCCTTTCACCACTCTTTTTCCTGTCAAATATACACATTTATACCATGTATGTAATCACTAAATCCATATACTCCTCTATCATCTATACACATTATTGATAACTCATTGATAGAAAACTAAAATAATTGGCTCATATTTAAAGCATATTTTAATTAATAGTATCTGATTATATGTAGTTATTGGACTTGTTTCGACTCAAACTAATTTCCAAATCATATGTTTTTGCAATTACTAAAATAAATGTTCTATCTCAACCAATCACGAATGGTTTGACCAACTTATATGACTTTTTTTTAAGTACATAGTCTAATGATATTATTTTTTTACAAAATGTGTATTCTTGTTTCTGAATAATAATTTTAGAACTAAATCGGAACAAACCTTAAAAATTACGTAGATCTTGAAAGTGTGTAACTTACCTGAAAGCAAAGGGAAAGAAGGCAAGTCTAAAGGCTTATCAGGTGCACCCACAAGCATGAAGCACCAATGTTCCTTTAACTTTAAGTAGCTCCAATATTGACCGAATAGAGTGTGGTGCAACCTTGAACAGAAACTTTATGTATGGTTGGTATTAAACCAAACCAAACCGTCTTTTGCTAGATTTTTATTTTCTGAACTGAGTATGACATGCTTTATTTTTAACAATGACCAAGTATCATATAACAAAGTAAACTTCTTTCAAAAACTACAATAATTTTTAATAACGAACAACTAAACCCAAACGCAACAT
Source organism: Chrysanthemum makinoi (assembly GCA_910596185.1). Taxonomy (NCBI): domain Eukaryota; kingdom Viridiplantae; phylum Streptophyta; class Magnoliopsida; order Asterales; family Asteraceae; genus Chrysanthemum; species Chrysanthemum makinoi. The sequence continues at coordinate 275,589,403 of OU343221.1, forward strand.
CAAGAACTGTCTTTTTAACCCAAATCTAACATTCAGAACTCATTTTTATTAACACAAATGAAAAGATGACTTACAAAGTAAGAAACCAATCCTATAAGCAAGCAGGCGTAGTCTTTGAGCTTCAGTCTCCAACTTTGCAATTTTTTTAACATTTCCCACATATTGCTTGTGTGTCGCCTCAAAAGTTCTTCGATTAAATTCCCTCTCCTCATTTCTAATCTCGAGTTCCTTTTCCAACATTCAGACTTCATAAGTTAAAGAAGCGTTTTTCTTGTGTCTGAATCAAGTGTACTCACGACAACATAAGATCATAATCCGCGTGTGCGCTAACAACATGCAACTCATTGATAACCTTTTCTTTTTCTTAAAGTGTCTTGCTTCGGGCCGTTTTTAACCCAAGTTTTGTAAGTGTTCTATTGAATTCAGTTAACTTCTCCTCTAAATCTTATTTTTTATATTATGTTGATGTCTTTGTCACAACATCATGAATCCTTGTTTCATGCTCTTCACATACTAAATGTAACTGCAACATACAATCCTTCAGTGTTGCATTAGCACGTGTAATCTTTCCTAGTCAGCTAGCTGGATAGTTCTTGCTTTAATGCTAAGACCATTGTTTCGGTTTTTTCCCACCTTATAATTTAACCAGAATAAATGAATTACAAACAAACTTACAGACTAATAGACCTAGTTGTACAGATACAACATTGCAACGCGAAACATCATATCCCTTTATTGTTCTCAACATCAAATATATATGCTATATAAGAAATAGAAGTTGTTTGATTCAAATTGTTCTATTGCTAAACTTTATTGGTTGTTCGATTCAGGTAAATTCCATTTAGCACTACTAATTTCTCGCTTGAGCCCCTATATAACATACAAGCTTGAAAACTGAGAACTCAAATTTCATATAAAGCCGCCAAAGGCATTTCATTAGTAGAAACATATTTTAATTGAAATAACAAACTCTGCGAATAATATTTGACACTATTAAGTTATGTAACAATCTAAATATTTTCGACATGTAATGGTTCGGTTCAACATATATTAGCTAGTTCTCTCAAGACTTTTTGGTGGGTACCTTTAAGTTTGTATTCATTTGTCGGCTGAAAAGCTTCTGCAGGTGACTCAATGTAAAATCCATAATTTTCCCAAGATACTTCATGTCTAAACTTCCAAAATTCAACAAGCGCAAAAAGATGACCATTTTAATAACCTAAGCAAGGCGAAACAAATGATGATAATAAAGAAATCCCAACGGTCGCATGTCTGCAGGTTGCTTACTTTAGAAAGAATAACAACATCAATTGCTTCGATAATATCATGTCTCCAACTCTGAGGAGCCATCTCACAAAGTTCATCCCTCACCTCCTTTATCAGTTCCACAACCCTATCATAATTAGCTTGTTGTATAAAAGCAGTGACTCCATCCCAGAACCCTTTTTCCATTGTCTCTCGTACCTAAAGTGAGGAAGACGTTCATGTGAATAAAATATTATCTTAATGGGGTATATTATGTGGTTGATCAGTAGCTACAGGAAAAGGGGAAAAGCAGAAGCTTATATTGAGGAAAAACTAACCTTGACCAATGTTTGGTCTTCAAGTAACATTCAAACTGCTGGCAGATGCATAATGTTGTTCGTGAACATATCCATTCACAATCAATTCATTCTCCATGCTGAGCATCTCACCAGAAAGACTTAATTGAATTTCTGGAGACTTTATGCCAGCTGCAGAGAGGTCAACATCCTTTTATGTTGGCTTGGAATCGTTATCTTTAAACAGGGCACGAACTACACGACTAGGCTCTTCACTTTTGTTCCTTTTGTCGAGTCAGCAGATATAGGGTCGTCAGGAAGGAGGAGATGGTGGTATTTGTGCAACTGGTGAACCATCAACGCCATTCTCCATTTCTTGATAGTAATTTGTTCGTGTATTAGAAAAAGCATTCCGCATACGATCTATCCCCACATCTCCACTTAGGTGCATTTCCTTTTCCCTCAACAACTTCTGATCCACGGTGACCGGCATCCAGAACATTTGTAAGATCATGTCAACCAATTGAGAGATCATCCTAAGTCTATTTTTAATGCATACATGAGACCTCCTAAATCATTTATTCAAAGTAGTTAATATTGTCATAATATTGTTTTGTATTCATAAGTAACACATTAGTAACTTATAGATATCTAATTGACGCTAAATAAAGTGTTTTCAGACCATACTAAGAAAATGATCCAATTCAATCCAAATCTGCTAGCATAAGTTATTACCAACCCGCCAATCTTACCACATCTATTCACAAGATAAAAATAGATGGAAATAGTGATAGTAGTCAAACCTGAATATGAATAGCTTTCATATCATGGGTGATATCAGTATTATCTCCATGTGTCATCTTGCGTTTTTGAATCATGGAGATTTCCATCGACATGTGGCCTCACAGATCCTCCTCTAAAGACTCAGCATCCTTAACCTTCCATAACAAAAGCTATTCATGGTATTCGGTAGCAACACCATGCTAAATCAAAAGCATCGCCAACTAGCGACCTAAAGGTGTGTCAATGGTTGGAAAAAAGAAATAAGCAAGAAGGCTAATCAATCGGTTTTGGACAAATCGCAGGCCTTTAACCAATGCTACTTCTTGGCTGACTCGAATATAATAGAACTTCTTGACCACCACGGGGTTTACAACAATTTTTTGGTCTATTTTTTTATTAGTGTTTGTGCTTATAATAGATGCATTTATCAATGATGGGGGAAAAATGAATGTATATATTCACCTGAAGAATGCTGAGGGATCCAGCACGCAAAGTCCTAGCAGCAAGAAGCTTAGAGTGTCTCCTTCAACATTCGTGCTAGATATGTATACATGGGGTTAATGTAAACAATAATCAAATAGACATTCCAGATGTAGAAATAACTTTTGAATCAACAGTTAAACACTTTAAAAATGCCTGGCACTTACTCATAATCCAAGATGCTTTCGAGGATTTCTATATGTGCTTCACAATTTGGGTGAAGAGAGATTGAGCTCATTACCTTAGAAATACCTCAATGTTTTCTAATGTATAAATTACGATAAAAAATCATAATCAAAGTCCATTAATTAACAACGATTAAATCAAAATAACAAATAAAATTTTAACATAAACTTACATGAATTCGTTAAACCTTTTGGATCGATAGAGAAATCTGCAAATTAATCAATAATCATTATCAACAAAAAACTTAATAACATCACCATATATTGATAGCATTTATAGGCTATTTAGATAATAAAAGATTCATATTGTAATTCAACAATTGAATAGTGCAATACCTTCACGAACTATATCAATATTGATCTATATTTGTAAACCAGTCAATAATCATTATCAAAATCACCTAATTCACCATTATCCATCTCTTCTGGTCTTGAAGATCATACTCGACAAAAGTGCAACTTGCTGTACTTGAAGCCGAAAGTATTGAATTCTTCAAGCCAATCGTCAATAGGTTTTTTTTTAAATCTTTTTCATGGACCATATGAGGTGTTAAATCCATTCCACTTTATCTGATGTTGGGGTTCTATCAAGATCAGCACTTTTTATCTTTGTTGAACTCTTCAAGCCAACCTTCATCCTCATTATTAAGATCATACTCAACAAATTCTTCAATCCCAGCCCGAGTTACGTAATTTGGTGTACCTAAAGACAAAAGTTACAATTTTTGAACCTCCTAAGATTTTCAAGGTTCATCTAAGAAACATAATTCTTTGCTTACAAAACCACGATAATACTTACCCATAATATACACATAAATAGTGAGCCTATTCTATATGAAGAGCAACTTTCGTATAATTAACTTTAGAAACCAACTACTAATCTAAGACATAGTCAACAAATTATGGAATAAAAATCATACCTCGCAAAGTAACCACAACTATTACCAATGATCTAGCAAACCAACACGAAATTGTACCACATCAGCACCAAATTTATATCCCGCCATTTAAGCCATACCACATCAATTAAAAGCACAAGAACATAAACCCATAACTTAACTACCAATATTAAAAAAAATAATAAAAAAAAATAGTAAAAGTGATATATAAATCAAAAAATCAGAGATTAGCATACCTTAAATCGATTATGATATAACACCTTCTTCAATCGAGTTTTCAGTTTGATAGAATTGGGGTTTACCTCAAAACGATTGTGATTTAGGTTTGAATAAGAAGCTCGATAGTCAACTATTGGGTGGTTTTGCCTTTATAAATTTTAATTTTACCCCCCTGAAAGTTTTGTATATAACTCCGCCCGGTTTTAAGTTTCAATTTTTTATACTTTTGACACATATGATTTTTACCGCTTTATTAAACTAACGGATTTTGATGAAATTTTATAACTTTTGATCAATAATAGAAATATTTAGGGTCTTTTTCAATTTCTTTAGGACTTTTAAAAAATCAAATTATAATAATTATTACTATAAAAAGTATGGTTTGATTTTTTTGAAATGAAAAATTCCCACTAAGGGTTTTGTTTTATTATATAAAAGATTAAGATAACAACTACGGTAACCGACTAACTGTAAAGATCCTCACATCTGGGACTCGTGAAATTCAACATGTAAATTATATTTTTACAAAGTTGGATTCAGATTCTCATTACATCTAGTTACTATAATTTCGTAAACTACTAATTACAGAAAAAAAAAAAAAAGCCTTAGGGATAAACTACTTATGCTCATAATAACTAGAACTAGCTAAAGAATATGAGTGATAGTTTAATTATAAAAATTGACATAAATAAATAGTTATCAGAAACATGCAACAAAGTAGAGAGTTAGGTAAGGTTTATATACCCTTCCACTAGAAGAAGAAGAAGCATCAGCAGCACGAACAACAAACGATCTTTTGCTACCAAACCTAACACCATAACTAGTTTTACTCCTCAACTTTACGGAAGTAGAAGTAGTTAATCTAGGTTTATAAGAAAATGAATGAACGGAAACAGAAGGTTGAGCAAGCAATGCTCTTATTGTTCTATCGGATAACGGAAGTACGCCGGAAAAAGACGCCATTAGTGATGGAAAAGAGTGGAGTAGATAGCAAGTTTGGAGTGAGAATATTTAGAAATTAAAAAATAGTAGAGTGGGGTGCAGTGAGAATAAAGGAAAGATAGGGTTATCGTAACTTCCTTCCTTGTCTTGTGGGTGGTGGGTGGTAGTCAGGCTTTCTCTTGTTAGAAAACAACATGTAGACTAAAAATAGTTGGCCCATATTATAAAAAGGTGGCCAACACATTGATATGCCAAATTTTATGGACCTATATATACTACTCCTTCTGATGAGGTTTTGAGCATTTTAGGTAGCTTTTGTAAGATGAAACTCGTTACATGTGCAACGATGTACGCTGAATGACCAAATTTCGGGATATATATCCATGGTAGATCATGTCTAGATATGGTTGATGGTGGCTAATGGACTAAGTCCAGTTCAGTATCTTGTGGCATTAGCGCTAACATTATGGTCTTGTGTGAGAGTCGCCAAGATATGTTTGTACACGAAACTATAACCAAGGCACAGCATGACAACATGTTTTATACTTGTGAGTAATCTTTTGGAACTTGGTTCAAATGATACCTAGTTCAGATCTCACAAGTTATCAAGCGGTTTTTGGACTTGCTCTTTCGAAAGTGATCATACAATTTGTTGCCAAAAAGAGTGCTGGATGTTTTTGTTTTGTTTGGATGTCGTGATTATCAGATAATAAGATGTTGCGTATATATATATATGCAGAGTATTTAGGATTAGGAGTTACCTGTGCAGACTTGAATTTAGACAATGAAGTTGATAAAGAAACTAGCTAGGTGGAATATTGTCGCTGAAAAAATCTAACTCAAATCGATTATTGGATGTAAATAATTGACTAATGTAGCGACATTATTGTACTAATACATGTTGAACATGTAAATCTATGTTATCTGTTAATTCCTTCCCCTTTGTCTCAAATGGAAGCAGTATAACACTTAGTCCTGATAAAAGTATCGTAACCTCAAACAAAATTACTGGAAGTGTTTGATGGCAACCACTACCCATCCCAACTGCTATCAACGGGCATACCATCCCCCCGATTTTGCCTACTGCTGTTGCAATCCCAACTCCAGTTGCTCTTAAGTTTGTCGGATAGACCTACAAAATCCCAAAAAAAAAGTATAGAAAATCAAGAACCAAATTAAATTTTCAGTGATAAAAAACAGCAAGTAGCTGACTCGAACTTGAAAGTATAAGGACATATTTTCTTGAAAGGCAACATAAAGTGTTAAGGACATACCTCTGGGGCGTAGATACAAGCAACGGTGAAGGTTGCTGAAATGAACATACGTGCTCCAAATAAAAAGCCAGTGGTCATAATATCATTCTGATGGACAACCAATGGCAATAATAGGAGGAATCCTGAAATGATAAGGATTTCCATGCAAATCTTACGACCTATTCTGTCCAATGTCAAAGCGGCTATAACAAGCCCGGGAAGTTCTGCAATAGATACCCGGACAATCTAATCAAACTTTGATGAAATAGAAGTAAATGCATGAAACTCGAATCTGGGGTACCTGCCAAGCTAGTGATGAATACATTTACATAGAGGCTAGGATCCACAATATTTTCTGGTTGTAAAGTGGTTGGGTCACACTCGCTTTCGTCAATGCTTAGTTGTGAAGTTAGCAAAGTAATACCATAATACGCAAAATTGTTGCAAAAGTACAAGAACCATAGGGGAAGCGTTGTTCTTATCAGATTAGGTGATAAAAGCATAAATATAGATGGAGATTTACTTTGGGAATTGCTAGTTTTGTTTGATATTAGCGGGAGTAACTCGGTTATTTCTGGTAGCTGGTCATTCTTGGTCACCTCTTTATTCATATCAGAAATAAGTAGGCCTACCGGAAGTTCTTTTTGGTTAAGTGCAGCTCCTTTTTCCATAATATGTTGTGCCTCGGCTAACCTCCCTTTTGTACAAAGGTACCTTGGAGACTCAGGTACGAGACCATAGAACAATAACGCGGCAAGATATGGAACTGCAGTTAGTCCAAGTAGCCACCTCCAACCATAGCTAGGCATGATCCACTACAAGAAAATCATTTTGACAACAGCAAGAACTTAAGATTAATTTCTTGAGCTACAACTTATATAAAGACCTAGTTGCGCTTATAGTTAAAGGCATTTTGGACATACCCAAGCAAGTGAAGCCTCCATTATGGTTCCAACTGTCCAAAAAGTTGAAAAGAGAACCATCCATAGGCCTCTGTTAGAAATGGGGATGAATTCTAGAAACCATGACGTACTTACATGCCCACCCCCTAGACCCACACCAACAACGCAACGAAGAACCAATAATGATGTAAAATTTGGTGCAAAAGCACTCAAGAGCCCTGCCACAGTGGATATTATAGCTGCACCTAGAAGTCCCTTCCTGAATCGCCACAGAAAAGGGACCACGACGAAGTTTAATAATAGGGGCATTTATCTAATGTTATACATGATCCTGCGTTGTTATGCACGAGATCAACTTATTGCAAACAAGTCACCAAAAACTCAATAACTAATCAGTAAATATACTCCTTTTTACCACAAAAAAAGATTTTTGGTTCCCCTTGGTTCTTAATATAAACTCATCATATCAAAGAGTATATAATTAACAAGATAACAAAAGTTGGAAAAACATAATATGTATATTGGTAAAGGAGCCTACTTTCTTCCATAAGAATCCGATACAACACCCCACAAGTATGCTCCAACCAACATACCAAAAAACGCCACAGTTGATATCAAACTCTCTTCACTCGAAGAAAGTCCCCACTCGGGTTGTATAGCTGGTCCGACAAATGACAAAAGCATCAATTCCATTGATTCTGCTATCCAACCAAGTCCAGCATATGCAAGCACTATAAGTTGGAACTTCCCGAACCCAATTGTAGAAATTGCTTCATCTAATGTATATGTATATTCTTGATCACCCATCAAACCATCAAATTTAAATGAGACAAAAGTTACAAATATGTCAACATACTAAACTTTTTGGAGCATACTATGCAAGCTTCATGGTAACAAATAAAGTCACAAACAATATTTGAAATTACTTCAAAACATGCAATTAAGTGATGATTACCACTTCGTTAGACTCTGAAAATCCGTTATCTTCTTGCAAAAAATATTGATAACCAGCAACGCTAAACGACGTATGTTTTAAAGGACACTACGTGAAAGACAATTTAAAAACTTTTGAGAATTCTCTCGGTAGAATCAAAGCATGGTTTTTTAGGTCGTAAACTAGACTAGAATCTTAAAAGTGAAATGGTTGATGAATTATTGAATCAAACATAGTCATGAACAGAAAAGTTTTAGTTTACCGTATAGAATGAAAAATATATGAAAATCTGTTCACAATATAAAAATAAATAAAAAGAACCGTTAACATCTTTACATAATTGTTTTTGGTAGGTTATATTGTTAACTTTATTTTTAAGATAGAATAATGAGTTGTTGACAAGGAAGTCATGAATATGAAAAGGACTGGCCATATGTACAGTTTTATAATAATGCAACAGAAATATATATTGTGGCATGAAAAACATTAACTAAAATTTACTAGTAATAAAGTAACCAACCCACCTACTCATAATTGAATCATGTGGCCACTATCTTTCATACTAAAGTTCGGTAGAAAATAAATATTTTTGCAATCGAAAGAAAATAGATTTTTTGTATTAAGATATATTAACTTCTTATACCACTTGTTGGTGCAAAATGCAAATTTATATTTTGTTTAAATATACTTTTTACACCCTTATGCTAAATGTTTGAGTAACTAGCTAGTCATGATTTTATTTATCTAAATCAAAAGACAAATGTTACGAAGCTTGTTGAATTGCTGATTATTGCCCTATCTCATAAAACTTGTAATGTTTATTTGTCAATATTTTCCAAAGAAAATAAAAATGAAAGCCTAAAGTCTTGCAATCACAGTGTAAATGTGTACTCCGTATTATATAGACCGTAACTAAAAACAAGCTTAATAGAACCAAGAAATACAAATAGATATAAAGAAATGAGGAAATGGTGAAAATTCACGCTTTATTTTTAGTCTAGAACGAAAATCCTGAAACAATTGCAAAGAAACGAGAAAGAGTAGTAGCATAGACATAATTAAGTATCAGCGTCCCTCTTAATTAAATTTTCATATCTATACTGAGTCGTAACAAAATAAATGTATGTTTGCTATTTTCGACTAATCATAGCATTTTTATAAAAGTATATATGAAATGTTATTGATGTAAAATGTAAAGATTACACATTTAAATATAGGGATTTGCTATATTCACATAAACTTTTCACAAAAAATCCTCACTCGCTGACGTGTCAGCGAGTGGAGATTTTTTGTGGAAAGTTTATGTCGCTCTATAGACTATAGTTAGTACGAAGAAAGTAAGATCTGTTTGTAGTTCAGTGGGGCTAAAATGCAGTGGGCTGATTGCCAGACCAGTTGAGCTCAAGCCCGCAATAACTGATTAGGAAAAATAAGGCTGGCCTCATTTCTCTCATATTCGTGTGTTTTTACTTTTTACAGTCTATTTCTGTTATGCATAGGATGGTAAAAGTTTTGAAGCATATAATTTCAAATATTATTTAAACAGATAAACTACATATATTTTTTTAATAGAAAACACGTTAAATAGATCTAGAAAGGTAAGTTTTACGATAAATGAATATATCAAGTTATCAACATCTAAGAACTGTGTGATGGGCCTAGTTTGGGTTATATGTAACTAGCAGTAACGGCATGTTATGTTAAGTGCGATTACGGATATACTTTAGTTAATTAAAGCTTTTGGCAAAAAAATGTTTGTTTGTTTTTTTTTTTTTTTTTTTTTTTTTTTTCACTTTTTTCCTCAACCCTCCAACTATAGGCTCTTATTTGCGACATTTCAAAGAAAATAGTGAGAATGTTACTCCCTCCATCCCATATTAACTGTCCAGTTTGACTTTTCAAGGTCTTTTTTTCTCAACTTTGACCTGAATATTTATTTGTGTTATATAATACTTGATGCAAAAATATATGAATAGAATGGGGGTTAAATGTATTTTCATTGATATAACTTTCATCAATATATATAACATAAACAAAAATATTTAAGGTCAAAATTGACAAAAAAAGACTTAAAAAAGTCAAACAGGACAGTCAATATGGGACGGAGGTAGTATTAACTAACAAGTTGACCAGTAAATATTACTCTATTTTATCACAGTGAGAGTGCTTTGTATATAGCAAGGAATCCAATATTTCATTCAAAGACAAAACATATCAAATTTTGTTGAGATATCTAGCGTAGTCATTTAAGAAAGTTTCTCGACAGCTTCACGTATTGCAAATATGTAGGAAAGATAACTAATATAGCATATAATTTATCGACTACATATGATAATAAATCATATATGATGGAATACGAAACGTGAAAGATACTTTCACATTAAGTAAGATCAGTAGTCTTTATCAAGGAGACCACACCATTATCACATCACCTTTAGTAGCAGCAACTACATGTACGATTTTGTAGACATAGAAAATGTCTCGATTCGCATGTTTTCTTCTTTATAGAACACGAACGAACCTTGGTAAAGAGTCTAGCACGGGAAGAGGTTCCCTGTCCTTAAAGGAATTATACGTACTCTGTACGTTGCGAGCCTTAATACGTAAATCCTTAGGATTAATGCAGATCCGTGTTGTTTTCGGTCAACGTACGAACGCAGCACAATGTCAATGATGAAGCAGAAAAAACTTGATATGGCAAAATGCAAAATACAGAAGCATGGCAGACTGAAGATATGTTTTTTCATGTGTATATACGTGTGCTTGGTGTATGTATATTTTTCTCATTCATAAAGAAAGGCAGCAACGCCTTTTAATATATGATCCAAACCATGCACCACGTAAAAGAGATCACCCCACAATTCAAGGATGTATGGATTAGTGGTTGGAACTAAGAGTGCCATCCAAAACTGCCCATGATCTTTCTTTCTCGTTAACCATTTCTCATGCACACATACCCACGATTTGCTACTCACACATATTGTATCTTATGCTCTCCGTGTTCTACATGAGGTTACTACAGTAACCATTTGTACATTGTGCTTCAGATTGCAAGAAAATAAAAAGTAATCTTGTGTACATGCTCATACATATACATCGTATGTTAGTTCCATCATGTACTAACGCAGGACACTAAGAAAACTTGCCAAACTCTCATAAATTTCCAACAAGTTTAGTACCACTTCATTCGTGAGAAAGTGAAAAGAAGGAACTGTGGATATGCAGAAAATTTCATACTGATGATAACGTGGCAGATTATCTGATGAAAGCAATCAACTGTCACAAGTTTATCTGGTGCAGATCCTCATGCGTCCTAACGGAAACGTAAGCAACTTGAAAATAGCAAAGAGGGATGTCGTATGAATATTGATTGAGCCTCAAACTAATCTTCAAGTGGGTGATTGTTAAAATGTAACAAGATACATCGTATGCAACTTTACAATAATTGATGAGAATCTAACACCACAACTTGGATGGTGCCATTGTCATGCATGATGTCACAAGTCAAGCAATTTGCTTATAAAACGCAATTAATCAACGTTTCTTTTTCATCCCATTCACTTCCAAAATCTCCTAAGAGTTCTTGTAAGAAAGCTAGAGAGGTTGTAATATCTCATAATACAAGAGATATAACATATAACTATTGGTGTTTATCCTTGTAATTAGAGAGTGTATAATCTTTAAGTTTCTACATAATAAAACCTATATTTCCTAGCTTGTGGTTTTTACCATATTGGGGTTTTTCATGTTAATAGGTGCGTCACCTTTTATCGCATTTTATATTTTAGTTGTGGTTTTGCTTCACTCTGGCATTACTTTTCTCAACCATTAAGTCATCCGCATGAGTATTCTCCGTGTTTCTTCATGACATATGGTCATTCTTCTTTTGTAGGAAAGGATGGAATCTAGCCCAACCACACCTGATTGTAAGAATATTAATCGATATTAATACACAATGAAAAAATTTATGTAAACTCGCTCGCACGGGTGTTATAACTATATAAGTCTTTATTCAAGATAAAAGAGATAGAAAGACTTTACTGAAAATTGTTTCTGAAAGTATTAGAATGCAATTAATGAGTCTCAGAGTGAAAAGATCCTATCAGGTTGAGAAAGTGGCTAAAGATTGGGATGTTGATATGAGATTTGTGTAGATAGCAAGTTGTTTCTAAGTCAAAAATGGTAAGTCTTTGTTGGTATAATCATGAATGTTCTGAGAATTATGATGAAGAGTGTATAATGCTGGTAGACTTTAATGAATTAGTTCGAGTTGTAGATTGTGAGACCGGATTCTATCCTTTGTGATATAAGGTGAGTTGTGAAAGATGAGACCCCTTAATTTATCAAAAGGTTTAATGTGAATTAAGGTGAATATGAATCATGCACGGTTGTTTTGTTCTGATGTATAGATAAGGAATTAGTTTGCATTAGCAGTTAGCATCATAAGTCTGTATTGCTGATGAGTGACTCTTTCTGGGATGTTTGGGACATGTCCAAATCCCATGGAAGTATCTTTGTATTCGTATACTACGTATATATTAATGGAGTAATAATATAATTCACTTTTTTCAAAAAAACAACTATATAAGTCTTAATATAGTTTCATAGAAAAATTGTAGACTTTACAAGACCATAGATGTATTAATATGACAATATTTAACTTCAAACAAAGTTATTGAAATATTATTACCCGTTATGCTATTTGCCTAAACACTATCCGTGCACGAGCTCTAAAACTAGTTACTGACATAGACATTTATTCCCATAAACACTCGATTAAGGGATCAAATGTAACATTTCCATAATCATTTTCTTTTCTTTCAATCATATACCAAATACAAATCCTATTATAACCCCACACTACAAAAAATTATGCCTTTTTGCACACTTTATTAGCTATTTCGTCACATTATAAAGTGTGAACAATTATATACTCCACACTTTGCTCTTGTGTGGGGATAATGGGTGTTACAAAAATATGAAAGATCGTCACAGTTATTATAGTGGATATTCATATAACTCTTCACGAAAATTAGTGTGGAGAAATACTATCATCATCACAATTTAGATCGTGGAGAAATCAGAAAAAGTTTCAGTGTTAAGTGTGGAAAATTTTCAAATACTCCACACTCTCATGTGTCAGCAACTTGAACAAACTTCCACAATTATAGGTGTGAACAATTTAAGGAGATCTCCACACTTTCAAGTGTGACAAATTAGAAAAACTCCACACTTCTAAGTGTGACAAATTAAACAAACTTCCACAATTATAGGTGTGAACAATTTAGGGAGATCTCCACACTTTCAAGTGTGACAAATTAGAAAAACTCCACACTTCTAAGTGTGAAAAATTAAACAAAGATCTACACAGCTCATTATAATTATTGGACAATTTAATAAATAATTATATACCCAGATTATTCAAAATTAATAGCTAAATAACAGAAACCTCAATATCATCACTAATTGATTGCATATAACCAAAAAATCAATTACACTGAATATACTGAATTAAAATGGAAACATATACATCGAAATCGAGACTAAAAATCATAGCATTCCGTCGAATTTAACAGGAAGAAACTAGTTACTATTAAACTTGGTACGAGTGCTCTAACTTGTTGCTTGCTTCATCAATTCCTCCAATGATGTGAGTTGGTAGTACCTGCAGTTCTGCAATGACATAAAGTGAAACATCAGTAAACATATTTCAGATCAATATATGACCTTTATGATATATAGTTTAGGTAGATGCTCTCAAAGACATCTGGAAAACAATGAAACCATTAATTTACCTTTATATCAGTCAGCTTCAAACAGTGACCAGCAATGGTAATTTCCTCTGCTTTCTCAAAAGACAAAATGTCGTCTTGTGACATTGCCTTCACTGCTTCCGCAACGACTTTCATTGATATTCCTAGTCTTTTACCCAACACACTGTTACAAATAAATAAATAGATAAAAGATACGTTATATTAGTTCGTAGTCTCGTAGAATATTCAACATAAAAGAACCCAAGAAAAGAGAATATAAGAGCATAAAAGTACCTCAAATCAGGTTCAACACGTCAAGTATTTAATGGATCATTGCAGGGCACAACAGACTTGACATTAAGCTTCTCTAATACATACTGCCGCGCAAATTCAGCCAGATAATTACAATAACAAAATTGGAAACATGAAGGTGGAAATAAATATGTATTTATAACTACTGACCTCTCTCAGTTTGCCAGAAATGTCGTCCAGGAACTCAGCATTTGGATGTACAACAATCATCTCCCTGAAAACATGTGTTTAAGACCCGTTTATTAGAAAGAAAAAAAATGACAAAACTAGCTCGGAATCATGTCAGGTACCAAAATAATATTTACCTGAGTGGAGTTTTCAAAGGTTTGTTATGACGGTCACGCAGATTACGCGTAGGAATGATTTTCATCATTTCATTAACACTTTCTTCAATACGGCTTTCCCCCTGAAACAGCATTATTAATCATCTATTTTACGAGACAAGAATGAGAATAAAGCTTCTGTAACAAAAACCAACATTACCTGCCCTTCTACTTCATGGAAACTGCAAAAGTGAATGCTTTCCTCTGATCCAGTGGATACATTCCACAAGTTTTCTAAAGAAGCTCTGTTAAAAATGGAGTGAATGTGGCCATCACTTTACAAAGGGTTAGAAGCACCTACATGCCATTTGTCAAAAAGCATGTGTTACAAATAAAATGAGCGTCTCGGAAATCGTTAAATATCCAAAAAAAAATACGGCACAACAAATGTGTGTGGTGATTCTACAACCATTATAATAGATAAATAGAAAGTGTTACATGGTAGAGAATCGAGAGTGCAATTTTGCAGTCATCTTCTCTAGCGCGGCCTTTAAATCTTTTTCGATTAAGCCGTACATATATATTTGTTAAACTGACAATGAATTTCAAGAGATAAGGAACCACCTGCAAATGTACTTGTGGATTAGTATGTATCCTTTATATGAAGTGTGAACATGTATAAGCATGCATATGACAATATATAAACAGAAATGTTTAGTTCAATAACCAACTTACTGTATAAAGTCGATAAGCATCCATTTCATTGCATTTTGAACCAAAAATCTATAAGCATTGTACCATGGTACAAATACAGATTTGACTTGCATACATAGTCGGCTCTTAATAGCTTTTCCAAATACAATAAGCTATTAACACTTAAAATAAGCTTACCCAAACACCCCTTATATGACAAATGGCCATAAGTGCATACCTTAAACTTGCAACCACCATGTGCACCATCGGAATCTGGTTTGTGTTATACCATTGAAGAGCATTCAAGACGAGCATCTTCCTTTTTTATTTCAAGATCCTTGAACATAAAGTGGATACAAAAACAAATATCAGGCTATGTTCTATTAAGTGTACTAAACATGCAGAAGATTTTAATAAAAATAGTTAATATCAAGTCCTTGTTAAAAATAAAATTTACAAAGTTATACGTACTTCCTGTGACTGAATGAACTCTAGAGACGAACTTAGTCCTTTGAGATTGCTCTGCAATCGGATAGAATCTGCATTCCAAAAGCATTGCGCAGGAAGTAAGGTTCACTAAGGCACCATTCCCTAACTCAATACATCTTTAACTAAACAATACAATTTTCCTCACCTTTCAAGTAACCCTTCAAAAGAATCTCGACTTCATCAGAAAGTTTAGCATTTTCAGACTCGACATATGATAGTTCCCCTTTCAGATTCTCCAAATACGTATCTGTGTACACAAATTGTTACAATCAATTATGTGGTCGCCATGAACCTAATGAAGAGAAAAAACTGATTTTATCGTCATAATCAAAAAATAAAAATAAAAAATACTTCGAAGGGGGTGTTTGTCTTAGTATGAAAAACGAACTCTCTATTTGGACCGACAGAATGCATAGGGGGTCTTTGTCATAGCATATTTGATTGGCTTATGAGCTTATTGAGAATGTGGCAAGCTCTTTTTTTTGGGGATTATAAGCTCATCCACTTGAGCTTATAAGCTTATAAAGTTCATAAGCGCAAGTGGATAAGCTCATAAGCCCGGAACATTGAGCTTATGAGCTTATAAGCTTATAAAGTTTATATTAACATCCATAATATGTGCATATTCTACACCAATTCTAACTGAATACTTGCTACTGCTTTAAAACTAAACGTCCTGTTGCTATTACAAAAATGTTAAGAAGCAAAAAAGTTAGAAACATGAATAATGAGCTATGCGTTGTATTGTTCTAACAACGAGAATCGTGGTGGTTTCAAGCAACACAAGTTTAGTGTATTTCAGTTTACATTAATTTCATAATAAGTCTCACGTGTCAGGCGTATTTTCATACTAATTCCAATCAAACATGTAACTCTTTACTTTTGTCGAAATCAGTGGTGTAAAACTCGGACTACAAGGCCAGGTAATCAGTTAGTACTCACTACAAGGTCAGTCAATGAGGCGAGTTGAGCCAAATCGGCTAAAAAATCAGTGAGTAAGGTTTGTTGAGTTTGGCATAACGGATTCCGATTCTATAGCGAAATGATAATCAGGAATCGGCGAAACGAGTAAGGAATTGCTACAATGTAACAGATTTTAAGAGTCAATGTAAAACTGGCTAGCTATTCACTTATTCAGATAATCAATGAAATGATAATATTATTGCCTAGTTAACCATTTGAATTTGATTCTTGATGCGCGACAATCACAAGGAAATCACACATGCAAACACCACCTAAAAGTATGATTCTATTACATTAATGTCAAAACAAGTAACTCAGAGTGATTTGATGAGAAATTCAACAAATTTCGATTATGATACTTTTTTTTTTGTTGCAAACTAAGAAAGGGCCTTTCAAATGTAAGAATGACCCATCATGGAATCGTAAATGCAAAAGTTATTTTCTAATTTGGCAGCTTTTGTATAGAGGTTCCATATACAGGTTGAAGTGTTCTTTGGCTTTTTGCAACAATGGTGGTCGGTTTGCAACGAAAGCCAAGTACAATAGTACAAAACATCAACATGGGATTTAATATATATGTTACCTCCTCATTTAGAAGGATCCAAATTAAAAGCTTCCAACGCCCGCTTCTAACACAATCTCTCTGCCATATCAATGTACCTTTACAAAATATACAAAAGAATGAGTAAACGCCACTAAATGACAGGAAAATAGTAGTAGTAACTATTAGATGGAGTATTCATACTCGTTTCCTCCATAGTATCTAGCACCAGGGTAACCTTCACTATATTTGTTGGTCATCACCGATCCAACAGCTTGCATCACTGACAACGATGTGAAATTCTCTGAAGGTATAAGCTCGAATCCCTATATTAACACAAACTAATCAAGTTCCAAAACATGACAAGTTACACTTTGACTTTTGAAGTCAATGCCGTAAAATTCCAAATGTAGGACAGTAATATATCTCTATTACAAATTTAGCAAGGATGTTATGTTATCATTATCATGTATACTAGTTACTTTAAAATTGGTGTAACCTAATGACATTCATTTCACCATTTCACAACTATTAACTACAAAACACATAATGTAACAGACATTCAAGACACATAGATGAGCATATATACACTTACCAGCGACAAAATACATCTCTTAACTTGCAGACCTTTCTCGAAACACTTCTCTAGATTCGGATCATCCTTCTTACACTACTGAAACGCAACATTTTCACCTCTAAACTTACCTGCTATGTTTCTCGATACAGGAAATTGACATCGTAGATGTCGGTATCGGTTTCCCGGCAGCGTCTAACGAACTCGCCATCAACGATTTTGACCTAAATCTCAAACCCTAACCCTAAGTGAGAATGCAGATCAAAGTATATGAACAATACACACAGTAATTCAAAACATATGTTGCCATTCAAGATACATTATTGGATCGACTGTTAAAAATCAAGTTCATAAAGCAATTGATTCAATCAGCTCAAAAAAAGCTGATTGAATGCATATACAGATCAAAATCAAAACAAATAACTTGAAAGAGTAATAAATCATACCAATGGACGACTGATTATCAAATATTTTGGACTAATTTACTTCGATCGGAATGATTTTGGAATAATGGCAAATTAGGGTTTATGTATTTTTTTAGAGAACTGATTTGGGGAAAAGTTAAGTTCAAACTTAACAGGACAAAGAGGGAATTTAAATTTGTTATAGAGTGACACGTGGTAATCTAAAAAAGTTCACACATTTGTATGTGTCAAACTGATTTCTAAACTTTTAAATAAATTGCCACACTTTAAAGTGTGAATTTACAACTACTTGCCTTATAAATATATTTTTTACGGTTGTATGTGTTACAAAATAATGAATATATTTTACACACTTTTATGTGTTAAGAAAGCATAATATTTATTCACACTTACAGCTATGAATGTTAAAAAATCACATTTTTAAGTGTTTATATCTTTTGTTACGATGGAAAGTGTGAATTTTTAGTATTTTTCTCATTTATAAGTGTAGATAATTTGTACACATTTACAATCGTGGACAATATAGCAAAATTGTACACATTTTAAGAAGTGTGAAAAAAAAAGTGTGTACTATTGTCCATTTTTTTGTAGTGCCATAATCATACCAAACGCACCCTAAATTTGATTGATGGTTACGGACTTACGGTATACAGATAGCTCAGGATTGTTCTCGTATTTTGTCATTTTATGTACCAAACCTGATTGGCTTAATTTTTTTCAATTTTGACTTTTAATGGCCAATAAGAATGTTTGATAATAAATTCCTTGGTAAAATCACCATTAATCTTCCCTCGTTTTTCTACGTAATTAATTCCTATTTCATTTATGTCTTGTAATTCACAATAGTTAACTGATAGATTCAAATCATACCCAAAACCACCAAAAATACTCTTATTTTCTTGTAGCTTTTCTCGGTTTATTCTCCTTTATGTCTGGTTGATTCCATAAACACTATTTGAAATGTCTCAAAAAAGAAGGTCGTCTAAGAGAAAAACCAAAATTCCGGCAAAGTATAGGGACCATGTAATTAGTAGTTTTTAACGCTCAGATTTAAATCTAAGTTCCACTGCTACTGAGAATGCTGTAAAGGCTAATAGTAACACTGTTAATAACGCTCATATTTTTGATACTATGAATAAGGGGGATACTCATAGGAATTTTTCAACTATGGGTCGAAAGTCATACGCTAGTATGGTAAATAATAATAGGGACAAAATGAATAACAAGCTTGATTTCATCCATGCTGAAACTAATAATGAGGGGAGAATTAGAGTAATATTTGAGGAAGGGTGTAAGAAATGGGTGCTTACTTTATGTGGGTATTTTGTGGGTTATAGGATGGGTATAAATGAGCATAGATATAATTTGATGAGAATGTGGGGTAAAGGCTTGAAAGAAGTTCTAAGTAATCGGAATGGTATGTATTTCTTTAATTTTAAAATGAAGAAGGTATGAATTATGTTGTAGAGAATGAGCCTTGGATGGTAAGAAACAAAACTTTGGTGGTTCAAAAATGGGATCTAAAGGTGAGCTTGGAGATGACTGAACCAACTGTTGTTCCATTGTGGGTGAAGTTTTTGAATGTTCCTATGGAGGCTTGGACTTTGAGAGGGTTGAGCACTATTGCTAGCACCCTTGCAAGACCAGTCATTATGGATGCAACCACTACAAGTCTATGTCAAACTGGTTCTGGTAAGTTTGGTTATGCAAGAGTTCTGGTTGAGATGGAAGTGATGAATGGTTTCACGGACAGTAATAATAATACAAATTGGGGGTGAAAAAAGTAAAGGTGGAATACTCTTGGAAGCCTCCAATTTGCAAACACTGCAAAGTGTTTGGTCATGAAGATGCTAAGTGTGTTAAAAGGCCTGTTAGTGTGGAAGAATTTATGGAAAGAGAGTCAAAAACAGAAGCCCAGAAGGAAAGGAATGAGGAATTTATTCCTGTATCAAGAAACAAAAAAGGGAACACTGCTGATAACCAAAACAATAAACAACGACAAACTGGAAGGAATACTAGGTTTGTTTATAAACCCAAAAACACACCCTAATCAGTCAAGGAAAACAAGAAAGGTGGGGAGGGGGGATAGAGGCACACAGAATGGATACTCTGCCCTTGATGATAATTGGTCTGATATGGAGTTCTTAACTAAAATGAAGAAAAAGGCAATAGTAGATGATTTTATTGCTATGAAGAAGCAACCTACCATTGAAGAGTCTAAGGATTAGTCTCAAAGCATGATGTACTACTTTAAAGAAAAGTGGGAAGCTATGGAAAGAAGGGGTGGCCGGGATAGGAGTTATGGTGATCTCTATGAAGATGTGATGGAGGATCAACATGGTATAGCAAAAATTTTACTGTAAAGGAGAATATGTGTTCATATAATGATGTTATGAGGAATGAAGTTGTAGGAGGTAAGGAATTTCAACACTCCCTTTAATGGATTTAAAAGTAGCAATATGGAATGTTAGAGGATTGAATAAATACTCTAAGCAAAAAGAAGTTAAAAATTTTATAAAAAATGAAAATCTTAGTATATGTGATGTTATTGAGAGTTTGAGACACACTTAAAAGAAAAGAAAATAAAAAAGATATGTGATAAGGTATTTGGGAATTTGAATTAGACTGAGAATTTGAGGTATAGTCCTAGGGGATGCAGAATAGTTATTGGTTGGAATCCAAAAGAGATTAATATGTTTGTGCTTTAGATATCCAAACAAGCTATGTTTTGTCTTGTAGAGTTGTAGAAACTGTTAGTACTGGAATTAAGTTCTACATGACTTTTGTATATGCTGCACGTCATGGTAAGGAAAGAATGCAATTATGGAAAGATCTTCCAATTCAAAGTAGGTGTACTAGGGATTGCCCCTGAGTATTCATGTGTGATTTCAATGTTACTTTGAAGGTTGATGAGCATAGTGCAGGGTGCTATTTTAGTACTGCTAAAATGAGGGAATTACAAGAATGTATTAATGAAGCTGAGGCTGTGGATTATAAGAGAACTGGGTTTCATTTTACAAGGACCAAGAGTCTTCATAAACCTAATTCACATATCTTGCAAAAGCTTGATAGGATTATGGGTAACGATCAATTTGTGGGTAAGTATAGAGAGGCTTATGCAACATTTTTTCCTTACCTCATATGTTTGTGGGTAAGTATAGAGAGGCTTATGCAACATTTTTGCCTTACCTCATATCTGATCAGTCCATTTGTGTTATGTATGCCAGCAATTATGAAAAAAAGGAAAAGGTATTTCAAATTTGTTAATTACATTGCTGATAAGACTGATTTTTTGTCTATGGTTAAGGAAGGCTGGAATTGTAATGTGGAAGGTTTTAACACGTTTAAGCCGGTAATTAAGCTGAAGCTGTTAAAGAAACCTTTGAATGAGTTGAATTGGTGTATTGGGAATCTCACTTTTAATGTCAATGCATTGAGTATTAAATTGAAGGAAGTTCAATGGTTCATTGATAAAGACCCATGTAATAAACAGGTTGAAGAGAAAGGTGCTACTTTTCTCAAAGAGTACCTTGAAGCACTTCATGATGAAGAGTGCCTTTTGAGTCAACAGGCTACAGTTCATTGGTTGAAAGAAGGAGTCTGCAATAGTGCTTATTTCCACAAGGTTATTAAGGGAAGAAGACTCCAAAATTTCATTTCCTGTGTTTGTGATGAAAGTGGTAATAAATTTGAGGGAGATGAAGTGCCTGGTCAATTTGTGAAACATTTTGGGAGTATTCTGGGTCAGAGCAGAAGCTTGAAGCTAGTAATATTATTGTTGATATGAAAGTTTTTGAGGTGGATGCTAAGGTTATGATAGCTGAGGTCACTGATGAAGAGATCAAGAATGCTATTTTTGACATTGAAGATAACAAGGCTCCTAGTCATGATGGTTATTCATCAAAGTTTAAAAAAAAGCACGATGTGTGATTGGAGGTAATGTGTGCAAGGGCATAAAGGAATTTTTCTTAAAAACAAAGTTGCTGGAAGAGTTAAATTCTGCTTTAATCTCTCTAGCTCCTAAAATTCCCAACCCTTCTAAAGTGTCAGATTTAGACCAATAACTTGTTGTAATGTTTTATACAGGTGTATTACTAAAATCTTGAGTAACAGACTTAAAGTGGTTTTGGATAAACTAGTAAACTTAAACCAAAGTGCCATTATTCTTAGTAGAAACATTTGTGATAGTATTTTGCTTACTCAAGAGTTGTTAAATGGGTATAATAGGAAATCTGGTTAGCCTAAAAATCATATGACACAATTAATTGGATGTTTCGTGAAGAGGTCTTGGTTTATTTTAGGTTTCCTAGGAAAATGATAGATTGGATTATGCTCTGTGTCACCACTCCTACTATTTTATATGTATCGATGGTGAGAGGGTTGGTTTCTTCAAGGGTGGTAGAGGATTAAGACAGACTAACCCCATGTCTCCATACTTGTTTACACTTGTTATGGAGAATCTCAATGTTATTCTGAAAAAAGATATTCATGACAATGGGAGATTTCTATATCATCCTGGTTGTGATTTAATGAAATTAACTCACCAATGCTTTGCTGATGACCTACTTGTCTTATGTAATGGAGACTTGAATTCAGTTGGTGTTATTAAGAAATCTTTGGATGAATTTAACCAATGCTCTCGCCATATGTCAAATTTTAGGAAAAGCACTGTATTTTGTTGTAATTTTAAGTGAGTGATTAAAAGAGCTATTTTTTACCTTATGCCTTTCTCAGAAGGTACTTTACCTGTCAAATATCTTGGAGTCCCTTTGGTGACTAGAAAACTCATTTAGTGATTGTAAGGGTCTTATAGATAAAGTAAAATCGAGAATTGAAGATTGGAAAAACAGATTTAATTTCTATCTTATGCTGGCAGACTACAACCGATTGCCTCAGTTCTGTCTGCCATGCATATATCATGGGCTTCCATTTTCTTATTGCCAAAGAATGTAATATATGAGTTAGAGAGATGTATGAAGAGATTCCTATGGAACAAAGGTGAAACTGCTAGTGGTAAGGCTAAATTGTCTTGGAAGTTGTCTGTATGCCAAGAAATCAGGGTGGTTTGGTTTTAAAAATTTGGGTGAATGGAATGAAGTATTACGTATGAAACACCTTTGGAACCTAGCTACAAATAAAGTTTATATCTGGTCTCAATAGGTTAATGTTACAAGGCTTATAGGTAGGAGTATTTGGGAATTAGTGGAGGATAAGAATGCTAGTCTGGGCTAAAACCATTTGATGTTTATGAGAGCTAAAGTAAGAAATCACATTAGGCATTTTGTTGTTAATGGCAACTAAACAATGGTATGGCATGATATATGGATTGGTGGTGATCCTTTATCTAAATCTATTAGTCATAGAAATATTTATGAAGGAAGGTGTAACTCTAGTGCTATGGTGGCTGATATGTTTGATTGTAAAAACTATCAAACTAGTGCTAAGAGTAAGAAATGGCCTGAAAGGTGGTTACATAGATTCCCTATTCTTCAGTTATCTGAGGGTTTTACTCTTAGTGCTGATAAACCTGATGAAGTTGTATGGATTGACAAGAAAAGTAGGGGAATGAAAGTTTTCGGTTAGTAGAGCTTGAAAGGACTTCAGACGTGAACAGGGTAAAGTTGGATGGTCAAAGGTTATATAGTTTTCTCAGTGCATCCCAAAGTGTTCATTCATTACTTGGGTTGCTATTCATGAAAGATTAAGCACACGGGACAGATTGAGCAAATGATTTGTTGGTAGTCAGATGCAGTGTGGTTTGTGCAACCAGGGTATGGATTCTCATGATCACATTTTTTTCAATTGTGCTTATTCTTGTAAAATAAGGAGTAAATTGAAAAAAGATATTAAGATTACTATGACTAGTAATAGATGGAAGATTATTATTAGTCATTGGGTGAGCACATATTAACAACATTTGGAATATTTTGAGAAGATTGGTGCTAACAGCCCCTGTGTATCATATCTGGATTGAAAGAAATGCTAGATTGTTTCAGAAAGTTACTAAAAATGAGGAAACTGTGTATAATGAAATAGTTAATACTATAATAATCAAGTTGTTTGGGTTAAAAGTTAAAAGATCTGTTGATGTTTGTAAAGTTGCTTTAATATGAAATATTATCAAAGTTTAAGCGGAAAGTAGATTGGGAGGAAAAATGATTTGTTATTAATGAAAGTTGTAGTTACAAAATGGAAGAGAGAAAGATTATATACAGAAAATCTAACTGCATATCAAACTATTTACAGTATTAGTCCTTGTAGTTTGGACTAATGTACAAACTACTCTAGTAACTCTATAGCCTCCCCTCAAGTTGGAACTTCTTGAAGACCCAACTTGTCAGACAGAAAAGTATGTTGAGCAGCTGAGCTTTAGTCATGATGCCTAGATGTAGATTAGTAGGAATGTAAAAGTCTGTAAGAAGCCATCTTGTACCTTGTCTCTAGTAAAATGACAATCAATGTCAAGATGCTTGGTTCTTTCATGATAACAAGGATTAGCTGCTATTTCGAGTGCTTGTTGTCACAGAACAAAGTGATTGGTACTTGAACTGGGATATGAAGATCCTTTAGCAAATAGGTTAACCAAACAAGTTCACATGTGGTTGTGGCCATACTCCTGTATTCTGCCTCAGTAGAAGACCTAGAAACTGTAGCTTATTTCTTTGTTTTCCAAGAAATTAAAGAATGACCAAGAAAGATGCAATACCCCTAATGATTTTCTAGTCATTAAACAGGAAGCCCAATCAGCATCTGAAAACCCTGCAACTTTCAAATTGACTGTACTGGTAGAAAAGACCGCTTGAGATTGTCCTTTGAGATATCTTAGTAAATGCATAGCTGCTTGCATATGTGGTTCTTTAGGTGAAGATACAAATTGACTCAAATGTTGAACTCCATAAGATATATCAGGTCTTGTCATGGATAGATAAAGCAGTCTTCCAACAAGCCTTTTGTATGATTCTGGATCAGAAATAGGAGCTCCTTTGTCCAATGATAACTTTAAGTTATGTGGGAGAGGAAAACTGGTAGGTTTTGCAGCAGTCAATCCAGCATCCTTGAGAAGGTCTAGAACATACTTTCTTTGATGCAAATGAGTACCATGATCTGTTGTACAGATCTCAATTCCCAAGAAATATCTTGCCAAACCTAAGTCTTTGATTGTGAATTTTTTATCCAAAGCCAACTTAGTATTAGTAATCTCTTGAGAACAGTTTCCAGTAAGTAAAATGTCATCCACATACACCAAAGCCATTGTGTATGAGTCTCCCTGTGCTTTAACAAACAGAGAATAATCATGCTTTGACTGTACATACCCCAATGAAGTAAGAAATCTTGAAAGCTCTTGGTTCCATTGTCTTGAAGCCTGTTTGAGACCATAAAGGGACTTGTTGAGTTTGCAAACTTGACCAGGCAAAGCTTTGGTATACCCTTCAGGTGGCTTCATGTAAATGTCTTCTTCCACATAACCATGTAAAAAGGCATTGTTCACATCTAATTGATGTAAAGGCCATCCCTTGGCAGTGGCAATAGCAATAAGAACTCTGATAGTAGCTGCTTTTGCAACTGGTGAAAAGGTGTGTTTGTAATCAAGTCTTTCCCTTTGATCAAAACCTCTAATGACCAACCTTGCTTTGTATTTATCAACTGTACCATCAGGAAGAAACTTGATCTTATAGACCCACTTTGAAGAAATTGCTTTCTTCCCTTCTGGTAAAAAAGTGAGCTCCCAAGTGTCATTCACATCTAAAGCATGTAATTCTTTATCCATGGCATTCACCCATTTTGGATCTGAAGCTGCTTGTGAGTAATGAGTGGGTTCCAGACTGGCTAAGACATGTGCCAAAGAAGCTACATAGTCTTCTGGATAGTCATCAAAATCCTTAGCATTAAACAAAGGATAAATTGGGTATTTAACTTTTGTTGCCATGGAAGCTCTGTGTTTGCCAATAACAAAATTAGCCATGCGCAGGTTGAGTAGTAGACCTAGCAGATCTCCTTGTTGGAATTGATGATTCAGAAGATTGATTAGAAACAGAAGTAGGTATCTCAGCTTGAGGTACTGGTGATGCTTCAGTGTTGTCAGCAGAAATAGAACCAGGAATAGGAACAACATTTACCTCAGAATTTTCCAAATTATGATCCACTGAACCATCCAAAACCACATCTTCTTCAATTACCTTTGAATCAGGCCAAAGCTTTTCAGCAGAATTGGGAACTTGAACCTCTTTCTTAAAAGGAAAAACTGTCTCATGAAAAATAACATCCCTGCTACAGAATACTTCCTTTGTGTGAAGATTATACAATTTATAGCCCTTTTGACCTGGAGGATACCCTATAAGTACACATCTAATACCTCTGGGTGCAAATTTGTCCTTATGTGGTTTGGTAACAGCAGCATAACATAAGCATCCTATAGTTCTTAAACTGTCATAACTAGGAGGAGTACCATGTAAAATTTCAAAAGGTGTTTTCCAATCCAAGATCTCCATTGGCATTTTATTAATAAGAAAAGTGGCAGTTAAAACACAATCCCCCCAAAACTTATCAGGCAAAGCTGCATGAAACTTTAAAGCTCTAGCAGTGTCCAACAAATGCCTATGCTTTCTTTCTACCACAGCATTTTGTTGAGGTGTATAAACCATGGATCTTTGATGAACTATACCACACTTTCTTAAAAATGCCAAGCATTCCTTGTTAACAATCTCAGTACCATTGTCTGATCTTACAAATTTAGGCTTAGCATCAAAATGGTTACCAATGTAAGCAAAGAAGTCAGGTAAAATAGACAACACCTGATCTTTAGTATGAACTAAATGTCCGTGCATCTAGAGTTATCATCAACAATGGTGAAAAAATAGTGTGCACCATTCAATGCAGGGACTTTGTGGACCCCACATAAACACATGTAAGAGTTCAAAAGGAACTGAAGATCTTGTATTACTTTTTGGAAAAGGCAACCTATGTTGCTTAGCTAGCATACATGTATCACATTTGAATTCAGAAAGATTCTCATGTTTACATTTGTTTACATGAAGCATCTTTGATACAGAAGTGTGACCAAGTCTAGAATGAAACAAATCAATTGTTACATCACTAGGAAATGCAGTTTTATTAACAAATGATAAAGGAATTAGTAGGAAAAAGATAGATTTTGTGGTCTGAGAAGTTGAAGGTTTGCAAATGTAGAGATTGTGTGTCCCTTCTCCTGAAGCAAGCACTTGTTTAGTTGAAGGGTCCCGAAGAAAACATAGTGGGAGGAAAATATGAGACTCTGGTTTTAAGGAGTTTTCCTACGATAACAGATTTACTTGGAAATCAGCACATGAACACATTGTAAAGAGTCAAAGTGGTGTTGATTTGAATGTTGCCTACTTTGGTAACCAGCTTGTTCCATCAGGTAATTTTATCCTTATTGGGCACTTAAGTATTCTAACACACTTAAACAAATGCAAATGGGGTGACATATGATCGAAGCCCCCTGGTCCACAATCCAATCAACTCTAATGTCTACTTTCAAGTATCTTGTTAATGCATTTAAAGATACATGAAAAGACACCGCAGGGTTTGCGCCATAAAAATAAGTACCTGCATGTGCATTAGAAGTACTAGCAGTGTTGCTTTGATCAACACCTTTACCCTTAAACATTTTCATCATTTCCTGACAAAATGCAGCTACCATCCTTTGATCCAATTCACCTTTACCCCCATTGACATCATTCTCACCAACAAAATCAAATGGAGTATCATGCTGCATATAAGACTCAAAATCAGCATTGACTTGTGCCACCATTCTTCCTCCTTTCTTGTTCTTTTTACCCTTGTACCAATCAAGATAACCCAACCTCTCAAAACATTGTTCAAACAAATGACCATCTTGCTTACAATAAGTACAATACTTCTTATCATTTCTAACTTCCCTGCTATCCCTTCTTGGCCTTGATTTTAGAACCAGTAGATAGCAAAGAAAGCAGTTGGATCAGTACGAATGAGTAACTTGCTTCTGTTTTTCCACCTGCTGTACTATTTAGTAAGCCTTATTGATGTTTGGTAATGGATCCATTGACAAAATCTGATTCCTAACTGATTCAAAGTCATCATTTAACCTCATCAAGAACTGCATCAACTTGGAGCTACTATCAATTTCAATGAAATTTAATACCACAAGTACACTCCCTCATTTTACTACAAGAACAAACTGGAATACCATTCAAAGACTGCAATTCATCCCAAAACTTCTTCAATTTGGTAAAATAAGCAGCAACAGTGAAATTTCCTTGAATCACCTTACTTAACTCCCTCTTAACCTAGTAAATCAAAGGACCATTACTTTGACCATATCTTTCTTCAAGATCTTTCCAAAGATCACTAGCAGATTGAGAATATAAAAAGGAATCAGAAAGTTCAGCAATCATGGAATTCAATATCCAACATGTAACCATATAGTCACATCTAATCCATCTTTGACAATTATTGTCAATCACTGGTGGTTTAGGCAAGGATCCATCTATGAACCCTAATTTCAACTTTGCCCCTAAAGCCATCTTAATTGTTCTACTTCATCCCATAAAATTGCTTCCATTGAAGGGCGTATTAGTTAACATCATTCCAGGATAATCAGAATTCGCCAAATACAACGGATCATTAGCATTCATTTCTGGAAATGGATTATTATTACCACCATTAACACCGTTATGATCATCAGAACCACGAGAACCATTATTTCCATTCGCCATTGATAAAACCTTGATTAAAAAAAGTTTCTTGATGAAATTGAACAGTCAATTTGATCAATTTAACAAAATCGATCAATTAGGGTTTAATTGGGAAAATTTGACAAGAACAGAAAACGGTTAGAAAGCGGTTAGGATCGAGCGGCCTGGTGCTCTCATACCATATCAAAGTTTAAGCAGAAAGTAGATTGGGAGGAAAAATGATTTGTTATTAATGAAAGTTGTAGTTACAAAATGGAAGAGAGAAAGATTATATACAGATAATCTAACTGCATATCAAACTATTTACAGTATTAGTCCTTGTAGTTTGGACTAATGTACAAACTACTCTAGTAACTCTATAAATATTCAGTGGTAGAGTTTGTGCAGATAGTTTATATTTATGAATTATTTGAGCATTGGTTTAGATAGATGGCCTTGTACCTTATAGTTGAAAGTCATATTCTAAAGTATTCACGGGTTTAAGTGTATCTGGAGGGATAGCTTCTCTTGTGCTCTTATATTGTTTTTGACAAGTAGACTACATAAATAAGGTTTCTTGTTTAGAATTGTTTGATGCAACAATTTCCTTGGTTGGCTACAGTTGAGGTTCAAGTTTGGTAGCGTGCATATATTGGAATCTATAAGAATAGGGGATTTATGTTAGGTTTGAGTAAAGGCATTGTGGTGTTCTAATGGTGTGTTTGACTTGTTCTTCTGCCTGGTATATGGTGCCTGGTTGCTTGTTCACCATATCATTGCTCCTCTTTTCAGAGATGTTCTCTTTTTTCCTTTCCAAGTTTTTTCCTACTGGGTTTTTCTTGAAAAGGATTTTTTTTAAAGAGGCAATATGTTGGAGATATGCATTTGTTGAGGATGATGCTCTTTTGAAGTTGTTGATTTGAAGAAGATGATATATAGTTGATGGTTTTCTGATTTGTATATGGTGTTCCATTTGTATGTTTTGATTTTAGTAGAAGTGTTGTAGTTGTTGATGTTCTTGAATAGTTGTTTACGTTTGACCTTCTATGATCCATGAGACTTGTTCATGGTTGCCATAGTTGGTCGTGTATGGTTGGATTTAATATTTTTTTTTTTGATAAATGGGATACCTCTAGTAAAATTTAGTACTTCAAAAAAAATATTTAAGTATATAGGATGTGGGTGAGTCTCACATCTAAACCCATTACAAAGACGGGAAACAAACGGACCAAATGTGCATCAAGCCAAAACTAACATAAGAAAGACAAACCAATCTTACGAACAACTATTATCAGGACATGAAATAAATCTAACGTTTCAACTGACTACGAAAGATTTACATCCATCGTATCACAGAACGCGCGTTGATCCGGAGTCAAACCTTGAACGTCATAAGTGTCATATAGATCATAATCTTCATACTCATGTAAACTAGCATCATATGCACCTTCTCTAGTCATGAAATGAGAGGTCTCATCATAAATTTCTTCGACTTCATAATCACTATCACTATCCGAAAGAACCAAATTCTCAACCTCAGAAAATGGATTACCTACATTGTTTCCCACGTATCCCACATTAGCCTTCTTTTGCATAGGAAGCGACTTCCCATCATCACCAAGAAGCACAAGCTCCCCCTCAATTATTTGACTTTCTAGCTTATTAATCTTATCAACGAGAGGTATAGTACTTGGACTGCCAAATGAATCGATAGTTGCACTTGCGTGCTTATCTATGTTCCCAGTTCCATTACCAAAATCCGAATCTTTACTAACATTGGAGGTGTTAACCACATTAACATCCTTACTTGGTTGTTTAGACGTAGAATCCTCCTAAGTATAGTCTTTCATAGGAAAGGCCTTGGTATTCTTATGATCAACCAGCCGATACTCCATTCCCTTGGTCTTAGAAACCCCAAAACCCGCTTATAAGCGGGACCTTTTCACTTGACAATAGTAAACCCATCATTCGACACCTCCTTAATAGTTCCCGAATGGATTTAGGACAATCAGCATTCAAATGACCATAAAACAAACATGTACCACACCAAGGTTGGTTCCTACTCGTATTCAATGCGAATAGTTTCCTTAGTATACCATTCCCTTACGAGTTTAGGAACAGCCAAAACTAAATTTTCACAAAAATCATTGGAAGCATTGATTTCAATCAAAGCTCTCGCATAACTACTACGTTCCCATGACTCCAAACACATGGTATTAGTATAAGAATCAAGCATCACAGGAGTACCAATTTTAGAGGCAATCAAACTCAAACCATCCGTAGATAAGCAACCATAGGTACATCGTGGAACTTCACCCATACCATAACGCTAAATGACATCATGTTGTAGAGACAATATGTAGAAGATGATAAATGTTCAAGCTAACTCACTGGCATGCGCATTTAGAAAAGCGTCTGCTCTATTGGGAGAACTTTTGAGAATTTATTCAATAGAATCAAAGCATGTTTTTTTCTAATCATAAACTAGAATGAAATCTTAAATTTATATGGCTGATGAATTATTGAATCAAATTTAGGAGGAACAGAAAAGTTGGTTCCATTAATGAAAAATATACAAAAATATGTTGATATAAAAAACAAAAGAAACGTAAATTTTTTGCATAATTGTGTACGTATTTAAAAAAATATTAAAAATCATATATTTGTATGCCAATCCTAAGATCACATCCTAACCATTGATATTTGATATATTCCTAATATTTATACTTTCAATATTGTATAAACAAGAACCAGACAAACAATACCACGACGAGCGTCATTGCAGTCTTTACAGCGTCGCATTTCGGCGTAATGGCCTTCCATCTGTTCAAGCATCTCAATGATAGTTGGAAAACTGTACATCTAATGCAATCTTACTCCACTTTTTTGTTCCTAAGAGCATGCTGATGTGTAAAAATGATGAGCAGATAAGCAGAGAACACCTTAGATGTGTGCATATGGTTTCAAAAGGCTCTTCAATTCTCTTGTTGCCTAAATTTAGTTGCGCTTAGATATTACATATCTTACACGTGGTACGTACCATCGTACATTTGTAATACATATTGATGTATAGGTCATTAGTTGATAGATAAATATATTCCTAGAAGGTTCTGGTGTTTAGTGTTTACAATACTTTGAACTGGCTTGAGGTAGTAAGTTATTGTTTATACGTATCGATCACCTGAATAAATAAATTTGAATTGTATTGTTTCTTAAACTCATATTATACAAAACAGATTCAACAAAAATGGAAAAATCAGTATGCCGAAAATGTAAGAAAGTTAAGAAACATAAAGTGAGATATGTACTCGTTGACTAAGGAAAGGAGAAGTTTGCAAAAACTCCTTCAACGCAACTAGCCGTATGATCAAGTGCGTGAAATGAAAGACATAAATGATGCTTGACGTGTCGACATTGCTTCAGTGTTTATTCTTTCTCACGTGATTGTCATCATTATTACGAATGTGATTGTCAGCGTCGTTTCTCCTACAAAGGTGTTTATCTTTTGGTTTTGTTTTTTCTTATAATAAAGTAAAGAAGCAAACTTACAATGGTGATGGAAAACAAACACAAACCCTAATTTGTATATATGCGACTATGTAAATTGAGGTAACTCAAAATATGGTCATCATGGAGGCAAAGTGAGGTTAAAGGTACCGCTAATCAATATAGTATGTGTCACAAGTTTGTAAGTGATTTAAACTAAGGCAGATAACATCAATTTTTATGTACGTAACATCAATTTTTTTATGTACGTACTTATTACTTGAGAATGTTTTCAAATACATATTTGGACAAAAGTTATTAAAAAAAATTATATAATATTTTTTAGGATAATAGGATATTTAGGGAAAAATAACACACAAAAACAATTTTCAGCCTTTTTTATTACTTAGATTAAATGAAGCAAATAATCAGCCAAACTTCCAATCTTTCTCGCAAATATGTGTTTGTATCGTATTTTGTTGTGCATTTAAAGTTGGTTTTTTCAATTGTTACGTGTTTTTTGGTCACGTAACCGCAGTTTTGGCTTGGCTTTTAGTAACACCTTTTAAAATGTGAGAAGTTTGATAATAACTTAGTTTGTAGATGATTCTATTAAAAGAGAATGTTTTAAGATAGTTATTTGTTTAATTATCCCTATATGTTATCGTCAAAATAATAATTAAAACAAATAACTCAAAACTCGACACTTGTGGAGGTTCTTGGCTTCCGTGACAAGGTTACGGGTGAATTATTTGTGAGATTACATTTTGCTTCAACCCACGTTAAAAAAAATACTTGGAAAACAATATTGAAGCAAAATGTAATCTCACAAATTCTTCTAGACATTATATATAAACTAATCCCATTAATAACAAACTGAAAGCAACTTATCTGGACATATTCTAGGTTATTTACTATAGATAATTCTATGCACTATCATAAATTCTTCTAGACATTATATATAAACTAATCCCATTATCCCAAATATTAAGTGGGCTTTATTTTTTCTGTGGACTTTATTTTTTTAGTATAGTTATAATGATCACTTTTTGAAGTAACGAGGATGGTCGTGGCCCGCCGCGTTGCGGTGGGGCATCGATTATACGTTTAAATGGGTATTAGTTTTTGGTAACATGTTAAAGACACGACGTGCGTTTTCAGAATTTCATTTGCTAGTGCTTTTGTCATGTTGGACCGGTATTTCTTGGTTTCGTAGATTTTTTTAGCTATAAATATTGTGCTAGCAATTCTAAATTTAGTCGTATGAAACGATTTTCGGTAGCAATATAATATTTGGCTTGTTTTATTTGTAATACAGAGATTTTTTCGGAAGTATATTTTTTTGTTGGAATCGCTCCTAAACCTTAATCAAGTGTTAGTGATTCACATGTAATAGTTAGCTTAATTATGGCCTTTATGTTTGTTATTTGTCTTAGGCTTATGTAGAAGACCCATAAGCCTAGGCCTAGCCCAATAAGGAAAACGATGGGAACTAGGAGTGTTGCCCTAGCTTCCCTCCTATAAATACTCTTGTATAACCCTCACTTGAGGGTTGGTTGTTCAATTTTTCCTTTCACTCATACTCTACGCATAACCATTTACTTATATCGTGTGTGTGTTTGGTTTATTGTTCAATCGCCTTTATCTCTTTCTATTAAGCTTGTGTTGTAAAACTAGTGACCTAACAAAGGGTATCAATCGCCTACTAGTTGGGTGAATCGTATTTGTTTTTGAAGTAGGTTTCGGTCCTATGCGTAAAACGTACGAGATACTTTGGTTCGCTTAAAAACTTATTTTTTACACTTTTTAATCCAAGATTCTTGTACTTTCAATGTTTTAAGGTGTTACAATAACTAATTTTGGCAAAAAGTTTCAAACTTTACGCGTGGATCACGTTTTAAGCTTGTTTTTGTGAGGGTTTCATCCTACGCTGTAACAGCTTTTAGGAGTTTTGGCTCATCAAGTTTCACACTTTTGTGTTATTTTGGTGATATTGAAGCTATCTCATCACAAAATCTGGTTTAGAAACATCTTTGGGCAAAATCATTTTTACGAGTAAAGCTACGCGAACTAAACCCTAGTTTTACTGCAACTTGCTCCTTGGTTTGATCTTCGCCAGGTTTACTCAGTGGTTTCTTGCTTGGATAAGCCTGAAAACACGTCGACTTTGGATATCTTTTGCATTGTGATAGTGTAAAAGATCATTTAGGATAAAACCCTAAACTTACGCATAAGCATAAAGCTTACGCGTTGAAAATCCTACGCATAAGATTCATCCTAAGCCTAAGCCTAGTCTTACGCATAAGATAATCCTACGCCTAAGTTTTCTACGCATAACTTATCGTGTTACGCATAACTTTAGTCTTTTTCCCTGCTTACCGTAGCTAAAACTACGCGTAACTCTCATTGTTACGCGTAACTTTGGTGTTTTTACGCATAAGTCCTACTTGGTTTATTGTGATTTCTACGCCTAAGGATACTTCATCAACAAAGGTTCATTCGACTACAAAGATCCATTTTTACCAACACAAGTTTTCAACATGTCACAACCACCATAGTCTAACTATTTCCCTTACACTTATTCTCAACATCAACAACAACTAAGTCCACAACAACAACAATGGAATCAACAACAAGCAATTTATCAACAACAATTTAATCAACAACATACTCCACAACTTGCTGCAATTCCACATCCTCAAATGGTTCAACCACCACCAAGTCTTCAAGTTCAACCCTACACAAATGACTTCAATCAACATCCATCAAGGAACACTATGAAGGAACCTACTTGGTTTGCAAAGATGTGTGAAGCTTTAAGCAGCCAACAATCAATTCATGAGGCTCGATCACTTGATAGACCTCCAATGCTCACTCCAGGAAACTACGATCAATGGGTGATTAGGTTCTTTAGGTTTTGTGATCTCAAGAAGCCACATGGAAAGTTCTTAAAGAAGGTTATCTTGGAAGGTCCATTTCAGATGCCTACTGTCATTGTACCCTGCGATCCAAATGCTAATCCACCAAGAGATGAACAATCAAACATTGCTATGCTGCCTGAATGCAGAGGAACTTCTACACTATGAAGCTGATGAGCTTGCAATGCAATATATCCTTTTAGGATTACCTAACCCAATTCTTCGAAGTGTTGATGCTCAAAATACTGCAAAGGCAATGTGGGAACATATTCATCTTCTTATGGAAGGATCTCAGACTCAATCAGAGGATATGGAATCCAAAATTTACTTGGCTTATGAACACTTCATGATTGAACCCGGAGAGACACTAGAGTCTTATCATCATCGATTTTCAGACATCATAAATGATTTGGATAAACACAACATCATCATGCCAAGAATTGCAGTTAATACTAAGTTCCTGAGTAGTCTTGGTCCTAAATGGGAGAAGTATGTCACTTTTCTCCGTCAAGCGAAGAACATGCATCATTCTACATACGGATTGTTGTACGATTACTTGAAGCCTCATGAAAAGGTAGTTGATAGGGAAAGGATTCTCCGTGCTCAAATTGCTTCAACGTCAAATCCGGAAAATCAACAACTTGCCTTGTATACTCAAAACAGTTATCTCCTCAACAGCAACTCAACCAATCGCTACAATCACACCATATGATCATTCACAGCAACAATCTCAAAAACTCAATTGGTTCCATACAACAACAACAATGCTCAAGCACTTGTCAGTGAAGCTAATGAGGAAATCGATCCGTTCGAAGCATTGCAACAAGGATTTGTTATGATTGCTAATGCTTTTAGCCGTTATACCAACAAATCCAACAACCGTATTCGCTCCTCATCTAACACAAGGAATCAAGCTGTTGTGAACAATGGACGAGTTGAAGTTCAATCGTGGTTATGGTCGCCGATGGGCGTGGTCAAGGGTTTAATTCTGTGGGTAGGAATAACAATAGAGCTCAAGTGGTGGAATAGGGAAATGCTCAGAATGGGTGGAATGGTCTTCGATGCTACAACTGCAATGAGAAGGGACACCCAAGAATGCATGCCCAAAGCCGAGGACAAGGGGCAGTGCTTATCACAAAGAGGCTCTTCTTTGGCTCTTAAGGATGAAGCTGGTGGAACTCTCACGACAAAGAACGAGCTTTATGGCAAATCCGACTCGATGATGATATGGAGGATTTGCAGCAATGCAAATTATGTTGATGGCTAATATGCATGAGTTACACATGAGTGACACAGCCCGTGTATGACATCGATGGCTTGTCTCAGTACCAAACAAACCATATTCATCTCTCGATCTAATATCTCCGCCAACATCTCGAATCCGGCAGGCTCGAATGTTCAAAATGAGTCGTCCACATCTCATTCCGATGATTTTCAACTAGACCCCGTAGTTATATTTGACGATAAAGATGACCAAATGGTTTCCCTTGATAATCAAATTGACTCGCGGGTTATACTTGAGGATCTCAGTAATGATCATGTGGTGACTCACGTTGAACACGCCGAACTTTTGCCTCATCCAGATTTTGCTCGCTTAATACAAGACCAACAAACCATAGTGGAAGAATGTCATGCAATTAATCAGGACTTGAAAAGTAAAAATGCATTGTTAACCAAGGATTTTGAATGTTTACAAAAGCAACTCAACTTTTTCAAAACTCAAGAAAAACGTGAAAAGGTTTTGAAGCAGCCTTTGCCAAATCTCATCAAAACGAAAAATATTTAGAGAGACAGATGATCTAGCCGCCAAGAATGCTTTGTTGTCTCAAATAGAACAACTGAAACATGAACATAAAAAGCAAATTAACGCTCTCACCTTGGAAAATCAAAAAGCTAAGGCTGAGTTGTTAACTTGTCAAAAACAGTTCCTGCATACAAAAAGCATTCAACGAAACGAATAGATGATCATCTTGAAGAAATCATCGGCTTGCAAAACAAACTTAAAGAGTTTAAAACTGTTGTTTACAAACATGGTGAGTCGGTCACCGCTATTGAAAAGTTTACTTTAAAACCAAATCCAAATGGCTATGGACCAAATCTTGCCGATTACAAACCTAAGCTTTCAACCAAAGCATTCAAACCAAATCCCGAAGTTTCCAATGCGTAATATAAAATTGATAATTCTGTTATGAGTGTTGTTGAATATCATCGTCAAGAGGAATTAGATGCATAAGACGAGAGTCGATCAAAATTAGAAAATGTTGTTTACAACAAACCTTTTAACTATTCAAAAGCGGTCACTTTCGTCACACCAACGGATTCTTCTAACACACCAAGGATTATCATAAAACATCTGAGTCTTCTAATGTTAATCCCAAACCAGATTATGCACAAACTTATGGTCCTTTACCTTCCATCCGTGAAGTAAACTCAAAACCTGAAAATCGCAAAATTCTTAGATATTTTGACCTTTTCATGGATGACCTCAAAACTTTACAACATGAGATAGAATATCATTCTGAAATCAAAGTATAACATTTTCAATCGCGTCTGCGCGCGAGAACAAAGAGACATTTTTCCGAAAAATCTTTTACCAAATGTTAAAAATTTGAAAAATTGTGCATTGTCTTGGGAACGGGACTTTCATAAGGAACTTGGAATGATGAAGGTCGTTTTCAAGAAAACATAAACATCTATTTCTAATACTAAACGGAAAAAGAAAATGTTGAGAAAAGATGTTGATCGACTCTTGGAAGATGTTATCTGTGTTGATGTCCATAATGCTGTGTTATTGAATTCTTTGTCATATGCATTTGATTATATCTCTGCTGATATTGTTGATTATGTGGTAAATGTTGAGAACACCGATAATGTGCTTCAGATCGAGTCCTTAAAAGTTGAAAATAAACGATTGTCAAATGAACTTTCAAATGCAATACGTCGTCTTAATTGGTGTCAAAAAGATATTCACGATCAACAACTTGCTTTTCAACACAAAATCGCCAAGTTGCGTGCAAAATCTCTCGATCCTAAAATTGAGCAACTGGATGATCAAAACGTGTCTTTTAAGTGTCAAATCTCAAAATATGAACAAGAACTTGTAAAAGTTAAAAGGAATATGGTGTCATATTTGATTTACTCAAAAGACTCGTGATGAAGCATCAAATGAACTTGATCATTATCTTGCACACACTAAACAAGTTATGAATTTTGCCGAAATATTCGGTCGAAAATCAAGATCCGATTCACACTATCTTCAAGTTAAGAGAAATGTTAGGAAAGTATGAACAACTTCCGCCTACCGTGATTAAGAGAATAGCACCAGTAACACTTAGTAATCATGAACCTAGAATCCCTACTGCCAAATCACAAGTTGCTAACGTGCCTCCTACTACTGAAACAGATAGTTGCGTCTTTTCCAAACGCCCCGCACTTCACGACCTAGAGCACTACATCATCAAGAATAGGAAGTTCACGACCTAAGAAAAGATCAATAAGGAATGCTAAAGTAGAAGAACACCCTAGGACTATGAATAAGACTCATGTTGATTCCACTATAGTTATTAAGGCCCGCAAATGTAATAGAAATAGTGATGTAACTAATGCTAAACCTTAAGTACCTTTGATATTCACCGATGCACCTTGTGTTATTTGTCGTAAAAGTATGAATTTTGATTGTCATGACAAATGTGTTGCTAAAGCTATCATCTCTCGCTTAAGGAATCCTAAGAACCGGAATACCTCTAGGCCTACTAATCTTTCTAAGTGCTGGCTTGGTAGACCCCTTTTAGATTCTAAGGAACGCATTGCTGTCCCTGTAGCTCCAATTTCAACTCCTAGGAATGTAGTACCACCTAGTGCATTCACTAAGACTAAAGCAAATACTAGTTAGAGATGGCAGAAATGGATATATAACACACTAGGATTTAAATGGATACCCAAGGCTATTGATGTGTGTATGTCTACTACACTGCTCGGAACCCCTAACATTTCGGTTCCACATCTACTTCTATTCCATCGTGTCGCCTGTGTCGCCCGTAATGCAGTGATACAGATCATTCTCTGGATTGTTGATAGCGGATGTTCCCGACACATGACAGGCAACCTTAAACTGTTATCCAACTTTGTTGCAAAGTTCATTGGCAATCCGTCGATTCGAATGATCACTTCGCAGCTATCATGGGCTACGGAGACTATATCAATGGGAACATCGAAATTAGCATAGTTTACTATGTGGAAGGCCTCGGTCACAATCTGTTTTCGCAGAGGTCAGTTCGGTTGTGATGGAGAATTGGAGGTTGCTTTCAGGGAGAAATCTTGTTTCATTCGTGATCTACAAGGAAACGACCTTATGTCAGGCTCGCGTAATTCCGTCTTTACACTATCTCTATGCAAGACATGGTTGCTTCATCTCCCATTTGCTTACTTTCAAAGGCAACATCAACAAAATCATGGCTATGGCACCGCCGTCTCTCACATCTAAACTTTCAAACCATCACCAACCTTGCTCGACACAAACTAGTTGAAGGACTCCCACGATATCGGTATTCTAAAGATCCCTTTGCTCACGGCTTGTGAACAAGGCAAAAGCACTCGTGCTCATTTTCCTTCAAAGGTGGAACACGACTCTCAAGATGTGCTTCATCTTCTTCACATGGATTTGTGTGGCCCGATGCGCGTGCAAACGATCAATGGAAACGCTACATCTTAGTAATTGTTGATGACTATTCACGCTGGACTTGGGTCTACTTTCTTCAAGCAAAGACCAAGCTCCACAGATGATCGTCACCTTTCTCACGAAAATACAAGTTCAGCTACGAAACACCGTCCGACAAATCGAATCGCATAGAGAGGCCAATTTGTTAACCAAACTCTTAGTGAATTTTATGAGAAAGTGGGAATTCTCGAGACATCTATTGCACGCACACCAGAACAAAACGGAGTTGTTGAAAGATGAAACCGAACGTTAGTGGAAGCCTGAAGAACAATGTTAATCAATGCTAAACTTCCAGATTACTTATGGGCGTAAGTCATCATCTGCATGCTATACTCAAAACCGTTCTATGATTACAAAACGCCACAACAAAACGCCTTTCGAGCTTGTCCACAAAAGAAAACCGAATCTCAAACACTTTCATGTATTTGGATCTCTTTGCTATCCGAATAATGATCGTGATGACTTTGGAAAGCTCAAAGCCAAAGCCGACATTGGAGTCTTTATTGGATATTGTGATAATTCTAAAGGTTTCGAACGGAATCGTCGAACAAAGGAGGTTATGGAAACGATTCATGCTCATTTTGATGAACTTACGGAATGGCTTCGAGTATAACACTTAGAACCCGTCACAACCGCTTAAACTTCCCCAAACCCCATCATCACCGATACAAAGCCCTCGCCTTACTGCCAACAAATGGAAAAATTATTTGCTCCTCTGTTCGCTGACGATATTGATGAATGTGCTCCGTGTGTATCCGCTGTTTCGCTGCTCAACCCGATACTACTCTTATACCGATACACTGCTACAACAACTACGGTTGAAGAAGCACCACCAATTGACTCCAACACAACAGTTGAACAAACCGCTTCCAACAATGATGAACCGACCGATGATGTTCTTAATGAAGTACCCCACCTGCAGATTTTGATCCAAATGCGTTCTTTAACCCGTTTGCTAATGAGATCGCTGCACTGATGTCTGAATCATCACAAGCCATTTGAATCCTCAAAATCTGCACAATGTATACCAACATCAACCCTCCACACATCGATGGACAAAAGACCATCCTCTGGAAAATATTATTGGCAACCCGAATCAACCAGTTGTTACGAGACAACGTCTTCACACAGACGGTGAACATTGAATTTATGCACTCACCGTCCGCCAATCAACCTAAAACATTAAAGACGCAATGACAAAGGACAACCGATTGAATCCATGCAAGAAGAACTTAACCAATTCAAGCGTCTTGAAGTATGGGAACTGGTTGAAAGACCAACGAGGGTCTTACGCCATTGGTCTTAAATGGATTTGGAAAAACAAATGGATGAAGGAACGTTATCGAAACAAGTCACGCCCGTGGCTAAGGGTTATCGACAGAAGAGGGTATTGACTTTGAAGAATCATTTGCCCGGCTGCTCGCTTGAGGTCGTTAGGATTTTTTCTCGCATTTGCGCTCACATGAACATCACGGTCTTTCAGATGGATGTAAAACTCGCTTCAATGGACAACGAAAGAAACGGTTTATGTTAGTCAACCAGAAGGATTCATTGATCCAGAGTTCCCTAATCATGTCTACAAACTGAACAAAGCTCTCTATGGTCTCAAACAAGCCCCTCGGGCATGGTATGATAAGCTATCATCTTTCCTCATTGCCAATAATCTTTACCAAAGGTCTGGTCGACCCAACTCTTTTCATACAATATCACGGGAACATATTTTAATTGTTCAAATTTATGTGGATGACATCATTTTTGGGTCAACTCATAAAAGTACTCAATCGCTTTTGCAAAACTAATGAAGAAACATTTTGAAATGTCCATGATGGGTGAACTTACGTTCTTTCTAGGACCGCAAGTTCATCAATCACCCCGTGGTATTTTCTTGAGTCAGTCCAAATATGCCCTTGAATTGTTAAACAAATTTGGAATGGAAAACTGTGACACCTATGCCACACCAATGGCTCATACCAAGAAGCTAGACGGTGATTTACATGGGAAATTGGTGGACCCTACAAAATACCGTAGTATTATTGGGTCTCTCATGTATCTACCAGCGTGCCCGAGATATTGTCTTTGCCGATATCTTTGCTCCCGCTATCGGCCGCGACCAATCAAACCCACCTCTCTCGAGGCTAAAAGAATCCGATACATCAAGGGAACCATTAATTTGGGAATCCGTATCCGGGATTCGGTTTTGAACTAATCTTTTTTCAGACGCTGACCACGCAGGATGCTTAGACTCACGGAAAAGTACTTCAAGAGCTTTACAATTTCTTGGTGATAAACCGTGTTCGGCAATCAAAGAAGCAGATTGTACGTCGCTTCCTCAACCGGCGCAGAATATGTAGCCATGTCGGCCTGTTGTGCTCAAGTCATTTGGATGAGAACACAACTCAAAGACTATGGTTACGTATTTGATGTAATTCATGTATCGCGACAATCGGAAGCATTGCGATCTCGTGCAACTCGTTCAACTCAAATCAAAGCACATCGATCTTCGATATCATTTCATCAAGGACCACGTGGAACAGGTATCGTTGAATTATATTTTGTGGGTACGTAATACCATGGCGCATCTTCTCACCAAAGCCTTGCCTCCCGCTAGGTTTAATGAGTTGGTCCACCGGAGTTTGGTATGAGGTGTTTGACTCAAGAGGAATTGGATGACCTCCTAAAAAATTTTAAAACCTGTCAAACACCAAAACTCTCTTTTGTAAATAAATTTTTCAAAACAAAATACAAAAATATAAAATCTGATAAAACAACAAAAATATTCTTCTATCTCTTTTTCTTTCAACATGGCAAGTACATTTCTTCCGTCAACACTCTAATCTTTCAAAATCAAGATTTTTCCGATCAAGTGTTGAGGGGGAGAAATAATACTTAATCGTTTCAAAACATCCGCGGTACTTGCATGTTAACCTATCCCGTTGATTCTTTAAATAATGGTGGTCACATTTCTGGTTCATCGACACTCCTGACTAAAATTTATAACCTTTCATTATTTCTTAAGTCAAGGGGGAGTGTCGTCAAGTTT
Organism: Chrysanthemum makinoi; assembly: GCA_910596185.1. Classification (NCBI taxonomy): domain Eukaryota; kingdom Viridiplantae; phylum Streptophyta; class Magnoliopsida; order Asterales; family Asteraceae; genus Chrysanthemum; species Chrysanthemum makinoi. Next base: position 275,632,406 of record OU343221.1, read on the forward strand.
CTTTCTTAAAATCTATCATTTGGTAACCAAAATGGAAGTTATATGGCTTTGGATGAAAATGGAAAAGGTGGAGGGACCAAAACTGCCAAAAGCTCAAACTCCTTTTTTAATAAAACTCCCTCACCTAACTTATCCATCACATTTATTACTCTTAACCAACTCTAATCTACGCATATAATTCGTTCAACAAATCCAAAATTTGATCTTCAATCTGTAAGTGGTTATGTTCTAACAAGTTTTAAGCAAGGGTTTTGATTTTTATGCAAATCCAACGGCAAAATGATAGTTATGCGGATTATGTGTTCTACGTATAAGCGTATGAACACACAATCATTAGTGTGTGTTTGTGGTTAAAACAAGTGTGCCAAAACGTTTAAATAACTTCAATGATACTTGGTTTATACTCAAAATCCACCCCGAAACACTAATTGATTCATTTTCAAAATTAGGGTCTTGAGTCGCTTTTGGGTATTTTCAAATGAGAATGTTTTTGGTGATAAAGATTGTTGTATGAGGTTGTATTCAAGTTGAATTGAACATATCTAAACCCGATTTCACCCGAAACTCAAATTGATTCATCAATGGGAATTTAGGGTTTATATTCATACGGTTTGGGTACTTTTGATTCTTGATACTTTTGATGTTAAAACTTGGATAAACATACTCTATATGCCTCTTATACCCCAAAACACTTTGTGCAATTCCTATGGTTAGAAATCATATGTAATTTTTGAACTATTAGGGTTTAGTCTTACGCAGTAAGATTTTTAACGTAACCGCTAACATGTTTTCATGCCTTGATCTGTTTTAAGAATGAATGTATAAGTCAAAATTGATGTTATAATGATTTTATTTCAGCTTGCTACCGTGATAACTTCGTAATCAAGGTCATTGATACTCACGCGATAAGGATCACGCTAGAAAGTTATGCGTAAGAGAAATCTTACGCGAATCGTACGCGTAAGGTTCTACAAAGGGACTACGCCGTATCCGTGAAGGATATGCGTAACAATGACCTCTACGCATAAGGTCTACTCTTACGAGTAAGCCTTACGCATAAGGTTTTATATACGCCTACGCGTAAGCTCTACGCATAAGGTTACTCGTTCCTACGGCTAACATTTCTTTACGCAGAAGACAGATTCCTACGCGTAGCTTGTGCCCACGATATAACCCCTGTTTACGCATAAGCTACCATTTCTACGCATAAGCCTTGATCAAACCTTCATTATGAATTGTTACGCGTGCAAACTTGTATATAAACGAATCATAACGTCACGAAACCAATAATGTCACTAATAAGTTTAAACGCTCAATATGTTGTGATTAATAAGTGATAACATAAACTTTAAAATTTAAAGTTAACTAACTCACTAAACTTTTCACGACGTCATTGGACTATTAGACATACAAGTGACTTTGGACTCGTAACAACCATTGACATTACACGTTCAATAATTAGACATTAAAACCTTCGTTGACTAACATTATGTCTTTCGATATGTTGGTTCTTTTGGCTAATGTTATTTCACATCACGACATGGCTGCTCAAATGAATGTGGATGCACCTGAGGTTCTCACAATTGCCTATATCTTCCTAATGGCTATCCGAGAAAGATTAGAAAGAACAATCTAAGAGTTGACTTTGAAACTCTTTCATGCTCGAAGTCTTCTGCCATTGCTGTGGATGTTCTAAAGAATCATCCATATCAACATGCTCTCACACTCGCCATCGCTCCGAGTTCTACATACAACAATCTCGAATACAATGCGATGGTCAAAGGTCAAAATGCGTGACAGTGACGCTCAATCACAAGCAACTCACCATCACCCTCCGACTTACGGCCGTTCTCCTCATTCCCGACATCATTCCAACCGAATTCTCTCGCGCACCTACAAGAAACTGTTATGCAATTCTTGATTAATATTGGGTATGACAAAGCTTCGGGGTTATCATTAAGCATTCTCACGTGGATCTCAAGAACATCCCTCAGCCTTGTAGAACCCTTTATATCATCATCACAAAATCCATTTCGGTCGCGTGACAGCGGCTATGAGCATCCCAAGCTCAGAACTGCAAATCTTCGGGCTCTAATCAACTGAAGCACATCGAAGTAGAAGCTCTGATTTGGGATGACATGATGACATTCCTCAAAAAGCTTGGCTCCAAAATTCCCTACATCGATATACTAAACTGTTGATCCAGAGAGCACTTGGGTACAACCCTGACATCCCAAAAGAATCAATGACCCCGACAATCATGACATGTTGACTGAACCCACTCAACAGCCGATTTAAGGAGTCAACGACTAAGAAACAAGGTGCTGTGTTGCCAGATCACCTTCTCACATATGAACTTAAACAACTCTACTCTTATAAAAGATATTTGGTTGCCGTGGAAGAGAACAAAGTTGGATTTCTTGATGAAAAATCTTCTCCGTACCTTTAAGGAAAACCGTAAGAGGAAGTGCGGAAGTGCCGCAAGCACCGAGTCGAGGATGTTCCCCGTGAGGAATCCTCCAAGAAAGAGGACAGCCTGCCAAAGAAGCTGTTCCTATTCCCGTACTCCAAGCCTGAACCGCAAAGAAAGCTAATCGACGAGGACTCGAGGGTACGTGATCGATGAAGAGTTTTACTCAAATCGCTAAAGATGAAACCCCAACAGTATCCAAACCTCCAGTCCTCCAATTGACCAAGGAAAAGGGAAGACTCCAGACTTGTGCCTTATGAAGAAAGCTCGATGAAGAGCCACCGAAACCTGATACAGAAAAAGTTCAAATTCCTTAGACTCCAATACGTGGCAAAAGAATTTGCTAAGGATCAAATGGGTGCCCCGAGGGTCGAGTGGTGGAGCTCAACTTCACCAGGTCCCGATGTTAATCAACCCGATAAGGGATCTTGTGCCACCACTTTGGTACAACAACAAACACGTGTGGAGGACACTCTTGAGTATGATTTTGAAGAACCAGAATTTGAGAAGTTAGAGAAGGTAAAAGTGATGAAGAAGCTGCAGCCAAAGCCAAAGCTGATGAAAAAGCTAAGTCTGGAAACGAAGAAGATGTTGAGTATGATAAGTTTCTTCTAGATAGTCCTGCACGATCAAAGGAGGAAACTTCTGAGCCACCTAAGGACCCGGAGTCTCCTCACATCTCATCATCATCGATTCTTCTTCACTCTTCACCACCACCATCAAAGAAATCAACCAAATCATCATCTAAATCAGTAAAGAAGCCAACTCCATCTTGGATATCTCAATCAAAGAATCGAATCGTTAAAGCCGTAAACGAGTCGAAAGAAAGATATTCTCTACGAAAGTTGAATTTCCTTGCCGACCAAATACAAAGATCTTCATGATGAGCAAGACGAGATGAAAGTTGAAAGGGAGTATGTACAGAAGCTTATGAAGGATGATCTTCAGGGAAGCATGGACGAGATGATCAAAGGATACTCTCACAAGTTCCTTATGGAGGTCATTCCTAAACTGACAAAGGAGATGTATACCAGACAACTTTATCCGAATCTATTACATCTAGCCAAGCAAGCCATGAAATCAACTCCACTGAATTTGAGCATCAACCAGCTTGAATCAACAATTTTTCGATGATGAATTGGTGAACCGGCTAGTAGCTCAAATGTCAAACGCCTGCAACGTTTGCCTCACACGGCTAAATTGTTTGAAGCCTTGCCGAATACCAACTCAGTCAAGATTCAGAAGAAGCGTAAGGCCTAAACGTTCAAGAGATGAAGAAGACAAAGATCAGGATAAAGACAAAGAGCCCAAACGCACGAAGAAGTCTGGTGAATCATCCTCCATTCAGTACTCAATGAAGCCTCCACCCCAAAGGACTCCAGCTCAACAAAGATCCCCTCCTCCCTCTTCTGCAGATAAACCTCAGATTTCTGAGACACCACCCCACACTCAAAACCGTGACCACTTTGAGTATACGGTTGGTGACGATGAGGAATACCATGAGCCCCAACAACAACCCGCCTCTCCCGACAAAGTACGAAACAGAACCCTCATCTAGGCCTAAGAAACAGAAGAAGAAGGCCCAGGCTCGACGTCCTATCATGGCTAGATGAAGATACCACAGAGGAATTTGAATGGTTTTCTACACTTGTTAATTCCACTCCCTACCCTGCTGAAGGTTAAGATCTGGTAGACGGTAATACATTGGAGCATGCAAAGATATTGCAAGAAAAATTCCGAGTAAAGAAGATGACGAAATCTGATTTGCGGCGAATCAAGAATGAAGCTTTTCAACTGTTAAAAGATAGCTCAGAAAGTGCCATCGAGGTCGAATATCACCTTGAAAACATTGCTCGAGCTATGTCTAACAACATGGACTGGCTCAACCCAGAAACAAACATCGACTTTAAAACGGACAACCCTCCATATTACACCGACTGGTCAAAACCCCTACCTACAATTGGCCAACCTAATGAACCTAGAATTCCATTCCGATATTTCTTCAACAAAGACTTGGAATTTCTTCTACATGGTGGCGATGGTTCTAGGAAATACGCTACATCTTTGACACTTCAATTCCCGGCAGCAATATACTCTAACTACATAGCCATCGAGGAAAGATCTAACCACTTGTTCTCCAACAAAGTGGAAGAGTATAACCGAGATGCAATGTATGGGATTCACCATTGGCCGGAACTCCGAAGAATCTACTACAGAAGCTGCCAAGTTCAGAAATCTCAACATGAAGTGTTCAGTCCTAAAAGTATCGTTGCCATCAAACACGTTGATCTTTCGTCCAAATGGGACTACACTTTTCTCAAGAAGATTGTGGTCAAAAGGCAAGACGAAAGAGATTATGCATTCTCTCGTGACTTTGAGAATTTGTCTATCAATGACATTGGAGACATGTACCTTGCCAAAGTACAGGGTCGCATGAGACAATTCTCCACTGAAGTACAACGTGAATTCATCAAGTCATTGCTCATCTTCATCAGACGCATAGTCATCAAAGAACGTGTAGAAGATCTCCAGCTTACAGTAGAATCTTATCAGACCCGTGTCAACTTCACTCCACTGCAGCTTGATCTTCCCGACATCAACCAGCTCTCCCAATATACGCTCATCAGCAAACCATTCGGCGTCGTTTACCGCAGTAAACTTCAAAGAAATTGCTTAATGGCGTGTAGAGATCTTCACAAGTTTGGGGATCACACTTTGAAGATGATTAGGGACGGATTGGCTTATCGGTTGAAGGATATACATCCGAAGATTGGGTCTCCTAAGCGATGGAATTCTCAGGATCGAAGGGATGTGAAGAGGATCATCACGATGATTGATGAACGGTTGTATCGAAGGGATCAGTTACGAAGATTGGAAAGCTATGTTGGAGGTCGACCCAGGATTAACATCACCGGCTTTCAACGCCCGATTCACACCTCGGCAACATCTCTGGACTACCTGGTACCCCTTGAACTGCTTCTTTCATTATAACTTTGGATGTATGATTTATTATGTCCATGGCTTGTGCACACATTTCAGTGTACAACCCGTTCTTGTAAATAAAGGACCCTGTGGTATGCTTCAGTGCCACAATCCTTATAAAAGGAGCGAAAGCTTTTTACTTTTGAGTAAAACCTATCAAATCTTTCACTTTTCAAGGTTTTGCTCAAAAGAACAAGTACTTCCCCTTATGATTTTTCAAAACCTCAACCGTTTATATCACTCGTTGAGGGGGAGTATTTGACAAAAAATCTTTATTCACAAATTTTTCTCAGTGGTCATCTTCCCACAAAACTCAAAATGGTCATATTTATTCTCAACATTTCTTCAAAAATAACATTTATATGCCATTTTTTAGGGGGAAAAAAATACGTGATAAGAAATATGTTGTGTTTTGCAATATGAACTCTCGTGTTAAAAGACTTCAACCCACGAATTGACGACATCTTAACTGTTAGTAACTCGAAAAGACTTGTCCGGGACGGGTAATAATTTCAAGTTAGTTCGCTAGTGATGTAAATGTGTCTCGCAAAGGACTTGTCCGAGTAGAATGTACCATTCGAGAAATTCTTGATAGACATGAACTTTGACGGGTTTGACAATCTTTCGGGGTTGTCCACACCTTCAAGATAGTTATGAGAGCTAGTTGTCACCTTGATTCGTGTAAAGTGAGTGGTGAAAAACACAATATCAACGTATATCAAAATAACCGTGAAACTCGACAAACCAACCTTTTAGGAAAAGGGTTAACGTGCCAAACCTCACGAATGTGATAAAAATGATACCGGGAAAGTGATTTCCCCGGGTCGTGTCCCAACGAGGTGTGAAATTGACGGTGTCGATGAATTTTATGATTTTGGACTTGAATTGGTTTAACAAACGAGGATTTTGATTACGCTAATCTACAAATTAAAGAACGAGAATGAAAATAAAGCAAGTAAAACAATGTAAACTCTAAATAAACTAATACTAAGCCTAAGTAACAATAAAACGACGCTAAACTACATCCTAGGGTGCTAAAATGTAAAAACGCTAAAAACCGGGAACACACCGAGCCCCGAAAGTGAAAAAGATGCAATTTAAGTCCTACGAGTGCAAAACTAATTTTCCTACATTCTAAATGACCAAAAATAATTTTAGAAAAAAAAACAGGAATTTTTTTCGACTTTCAAATTATTTATTACGAATTAAAAACTATAAAACACTAATTAAATAATTAAAAATACCAAACTACTTTTGAAAAATCTGAAAAATTCAAAAAAAGTACTAAGATGTGTACTAAACCTAAGAAAATTAAGAAACCTTGTGCTTGTTTTGGAAATAAGCCACGAAATAAGCTAGAAAAGAGCTTTAGCTTAAAACTGCTAAGTTGGTTAGATAATTAATGTTGCAAGTTAAAACACAAGAAAGTCCAAAGGCAACCTGGCATACAGGTACACACTATCCCTTACAAAGGGTGGAGGTCTCAGGTTCGAGCCTGTCTCCCCCCTTTTTGCCTTTTAATTTCTTTGGGTTTTAAACTTTAGAATTCAAAAGCCTTTAAGAGATTAGTGATGCAGATTTATAACAAAAGAGTTCAATAGAGCAGATGGTCTTTGGTCTGCAGTGTGTACTGAGTGGCGTGGGTTAAAGTCCCACCACGTCAGTTTTTGAAAACTCTTTTTTTTTTGAACTTTTCTTTTGGAGCTGAAAATAAGATTTAATATTAAGCTTTTGTAAAGAACATTTTTAGCAACCTTCCCAATAAGCTGTTTTAACAGCTTATTGGGACTGATCTGAGAGAAACAACCCCAAACAAGTCTTATGGTGATTTAAAAACTTGAATCAAGTAGGAAAACTGTTGGAAAAATAGTTTGCCAAACACTCCTTTTGCAATTTTTTTTACTTAAGCTTAAAATAATCAAGACCTGTTGCTTTAAAAAAAAAAACTAACAATACTAACTTTATATCTCTAAATCTAAACAAACGAACCTAAAATTATACTAAAGAAGGGAGGCAGTTGGCTATTGGTTCTAACTATAGGAATCCTAAACTACACTAGATCAAACAAGCTAACCTAAACTTGAATAAGCTTCTAGTAAGCAACCTTAGAAATTACTCTAATCTATATATCCTAAAAGCACTAAAGAGAATTGAAATGAGTGGATGTAGAACCTGGAAAGTATTCAAAAAACTAATTGACCAGCTGCAGTTGCAGGGTCAAATCAGCCTGCACAAGTCACTTTGGAGCTTATTTTTAAGCTGAAAGACAGGCTTCCAAGATCATGTCATGCTGCAGAAACAAAGTTAGGCAAGCACAGCTATATTAAAACTAATGGGACCCAAGATCTATTCTTACTAGCTTAAAATTAAGCTGACACCAGCTTGTTTTTAACACTTATTTCTTGATGCAAGTTTTAAAATTGTTGCCAAGGATTACTTTTGAGCTTGATTTTAACTGTGCTAGGAGCAACTCAAAGGTGTAAAGCGGAAACTAAACAAAGTTGGGCTCATAAGGATGAGATAAAAACTACTTTTGCACAAATTGGGTATCAAATAAGCCACTATAAGCTCACAAGATCAAAGCACGGCCACTGCCCTGCACAGCTTCTAAAACCCTTTTTTACTTGCCAAACTACTTCACCAACCTGAAAAATACTTCTTACCTATAAAAATTAACTAAACATCTTGAAAACACTTTGACCTTGAAGGTCAAAGTGGGTAAAAAATTGGTTTTAACCTGTTTATGAGCAATAGCAAAACAACCTTTAAAAGTTTTTTTTTTTTTTTTTTTTTTTTAACCTAAACCTAAGACCCTTTTTATGCAAACTGAAATGAGATTAGACCACACTTGATTTGGGAATTCACTAACTACTGATAAGCATTAGAAACATTAAAATGCAAAAGAACGACTTTCATTAATTAAGAAAATTTAATACAGGAAACTTAAGAATAGAAAAACTAATTTTTAAAACTAAGAAAAGGGTTGCCTTATACATTGGCATACATTCATCTATTTATACTCAAAAGCTAGGTCTTCTCTTGAGCCTCTTGTGTTGTGCTTCTGCTGTGAGACAAAACAGAACAAAGGCAACTTGTGCTTCTTTCCTTTCAATCCAAGCCATCCAAGAGGTAGGTACCAATTGTGAAACAATCTAAGCCGTCCATTGGGTTTTGTAAGCTAGGATTGCCATGGTGGCAATGGGGAAAAAGAGGAGGGAAGATGTGAGTGGGTTTGGGATTTGGGTGTAACTGGGTAAAGAGTTGTGATTCAGGTTGAGTGTTTTGGGGTTGGGTGATGTTGGGTAAAAGCTTGTAACTGGTTTCTGGGAAGCAGATAAAGGAGAAAAGGGATGGGGGGAAAACAAAAGGGTATGGGTCGGGTTATTTGTTGGGGTTGGGGAAGGGTTAAATAAAAGGGTAAGTTTTATTTTATTTGTTTTAAATGCACCATTTTTTTTTTGTTTTTTACAAGGCTATTTGGTCATTTGGGTGTCGGGAATTGGTAAAATGGTGATTTTGTTATCGGGTTAGGTTTTAAGGTTGTTTCCCCCTCATCACTCTCAAAAATGCGTCCCGGGCTCTGAAAATGTAGAAAATCCATTGCCGGCTCCGTCTGCTTCAGCACTTTTCTGATTTTGGCTTGGTTTTGCTCGTTTTCGCTCTGTTTTCAATCCTTTTATACCTGCAAGACATAAAACACACTCCGAGGATATTTTTGGCGTATTTTGATCATATTTGGGTGTTTTTAGTCATTTTTGTGGTCTTAGGTGGGTAAAAACGATGAGTGAATAGGCATTCATCAAATTCCCCCACACTAGGCAATTGCTAGTCCCTAGCAATCAGTCATGTGAAGTAATGAATGAAACTTGCGAGCATACCCCATTTTGACCTTTTTTATTCGATGCGAGAAATTTAAACTAGACTAAAAGTAAACAAAATGCTTATAAAGGTTGAAACTTCCAAGATGTTTGACAATATCCAATGATTTTCTTGCGTGATTAACATTTCAAAACACCTCACGAAAAAGAAACGAAATATAATTCACTCAATCACTCATTTTTAGTGGAGTAACAAGATAAATCACACTCATTGCTCAGTCATGATTAGATTATTACCATAAGCTTGTACAAGAAACAAAACTCCACCGACGTGGCGTGAGCACCAAGAAAAAACATCTAAAGAGGACTTTTATTCGGGTTATAATGATAGGCTTCGGGTTAAGGGTATGGATAAGGCATGGGAATATTTATGAAATTGGTGTTAAAATAAAAATGAAAATCAAGTCTAATACGCAAGTTGCTAGCTACCAAACAATCCGCCAACCAATAAATGATTACAGCTTCATTTTCTTTTCTTAGTCTTTCCACAACTTTTCGCTTTGCTTTGCCATGACATTTTTTCTTCGGATATAGCACATTGGCTAATACATTCATACTTTTTTTTTTTTTTTTTTTTTGGTGAACATATTAACTCATTCATGAAATGGCTCAATCAACTAATAAGATGCGGCACTCATAATCATTTGAACAATCTTCACTTTCCGGGTGACTAGCAACCAACTGATTAGACATTGACAAGGGGTAAGGCCAAGGCTTAAAGTGTAAAATATTTTTGTATTTTTTTTTGGGTGAAGCAAAAATGAAAAGGATGGCTCAGATGGTGTAACTAAGGGTATCTAGTGCTAAAAATGAGCACTACAAATGGGTCCTTGCAGGTGGTTAACTAACCGATGTGGCTAGCTAATATATCATGATATGAAAAATGGAAGGCCATTTGGGTTAAATCCTAAGGTGCCTCTTTATCACGCGAATTCACTTATATCGCACGAATGCGATCTCACTGCGGTCTGGTAATGATTTACAAGTACAAGTTCTAGAATAAATAAAATCACCGGCACACTCATAGCAAAAGATCCAAGCATAAAAGATGTATGCTTTATAGAACAGGCTTAAATCCTCACAATTTTAGTGGTAAGGGCTATAATTTGTGCTAGCAAATGTTTATCGATCCCAGAATGGATTGCAATATTAATCGGAACACATCTCGAAGTTTAAATTTTTATTATTTATTATTTTTTTTTTTCGCAAAAATTTTAAATTTTGGTCAAAACGGGGGTACTAGGGACTAAAGGGTACAAATGTGACAAAATTCGACAGAATTCCCCCCCACACTTAGAATTGAATATTGCCCTCAATATTCAAAGTCCCGGCCTAAGCCGATACCATTGAACGGAAAAAGGTAATACCACTAACAAAGTGTGTGGACGAAATCTGTTATTTAACACAAAAAAGATTTTTGAAAACATATCCCCAGATAAACGTTAGTAAAGTTGATCGGATATTGGACGGCTGGATTGAAAACAGGCGTATCAATCATCACGATCAAAGGGATTCCTGAAAATATGAGCAAACACACAAGAAGCAAACACTGTGGAAGTTTCCCCCCACACTTAGTTGTTAGAAAGTAGAAAGAAGAAGTTGAAACATGGGTGAAAACCCATGGAATGCTACTGTTTTTGTTAACCGAGTCGCTAGCTTGACTCGACCCCGAATTCATTGGTCCATGGGGGAGCAAGTGGAAGAGAAAATCTCCATCGGACTTTCTGAAAGTTCCACTCCGATGAGATACATCCGGCTTAGAAGAAAGAGAAATGCCGGGGTCAAAGATGGTATCTTCACTCCCATAGGAGTTAAGACATGGAGAAGTCATGGGATGAGAAAGCAAAGTGTCAATTACTTGACAACGGGTGGGATGGGTGGGTAAAAGATTAGATTGAGGAACATTGACGGAATGTTCAGAAATCTTATCCACCGCAAGAGAAGTCACAACATCCGTGTTGGACTTAAGAAATATCCGAGAGTGAACTCCCTTGAAAGGTAAGATACCAGGTTTGAAAACTTTGTCCTCGGAGAGGAATGAAACACAAGTATCAACCATGGTAAAATCCTCAAGGGCAGATGAGTTACTCATGGATAGAAGAGGATGTGGAGCATTTTGCTCAAAAAGCACATCCTCAATTCTCAGAGGAAGAGGATCGATGTGAGCGAGTTCACCAGCGAACTCCTCATGGAAAAGCCAACTCCTTTCGGAAGGAGGAAGTAATTCAAATGTGGACGACTCATACTCAGGAAGAGAAAGATGAAAAGTGGGAATGCCACTACTCTCCTTTTCAGCATGATCGTCATCAAAGCGGAATACTTCAAATTCCGGAAGAGAATCATTGGACAAAGCCATAAGTTCAGAAAATGGTTCGGGCTTTTCCAAGATATAGTCACTATCCACAACGGGGATAGGAGATGAAGCTGGTTTAGCACATAATGATTCGATCTTAGAAACGAGGAGATTTACATTGAACAATTTTTCACGAAGTATCTCGTCCTCAATTTCCAGATCATCAGAATCTCTCTCTAAGCTAACTAGCTAAGAAGGTAACTCCTCGACATAATCGATGTCTCCATAAGATAAAGAATCGTCAAACGAAGTACAATCGTTGTCAGAATCGGAGAACATCTCGACATGATCGTTTGGAATGTCAAGAGGAGGAGAAGAATCATCACCAACTGGCTTATCACACATATTACCGGAGATAACCTCGGATTCACTTGGGGTTGGGACAAGGTTCTCAGCACAAGATGGTTCCATTTCTGGAATAGTGCTAAGATGTTCGTCCCCCATTAAAAGGTTATCCGAAGGTTCTACGGTAGATAAGGTCGGAGAGTGGACATGTGCGGTACTTTGTGGGCTTGAGGTATGCACCTTGTCCTTTATCATCTCCCAATCCTCCTCATCCTCGTCATCGAGACGGCAAGCCTCGTTAAATAGGAGAAGCTTTTGAGCTGCTCGCTCCTCGGCTAGAAATCTTTCGTTGAGAGCTGCTTGTTCCTCGGAAAGTTCTTCAAGGATACAAGGATATTGATCGATGACGGGAAGTTGTGGGGGTTGGACATTGTCAAAACTGGAAGTGTTATAACAAGGATCGGGTCTAAAGTAATTTTGATTCCACGATTGACATTTATAATCATCATGAGGACCCCCACACTTAGCACAATGAGGGTATTGGGGAGAGAAATTATGAAACGATGTTTGATCATTGAAATGATGAAAATACGGTTCTGGTTCGTATAAATTTTGTCGAGGGTAGTTGAAATTGTTTTGAGGATAATTGAAAGAGTTTGGGTTAGAATCATAAGCGAATGAATTCTCGGCACAAATCGAACAACATCCATTGACAAGATAGTTTCCACACCACTCGCACATACATTTGTAACAACGAAAACCTTGTGGTAACAAGTCTCCACAACCGTAGCAATAATTTTGATCAAACAAAGATATTTCGGGCTCGAGAATAGGAATCGAGGGTTCAACAACATCACATATGGTAGGTAAAGTGGTATTTCCCGAAGTTGAATCTTGACGAAGTTCAATTAAGAAGTTTTGAATCATGTCATTTTTGGCCCTAAAGAAATCGTCGGTAAAACGTTCTGAAGATTCCGGAGGTGGGACAAGTGGTGTGCTCTTAGAGCTAGCAATTTCCACCACTTCCGTTATGGTCTCCGGCGTTTGAATGGGTTCATCGCAATCAATTCTAATTCTCGACCTTTTTTCATTGGCTTGAATTTGTTCAATTGGATTACGGGCTTTAAATTCAAAGAAATCGTCCTCGTAACCCTCGATGGGTGCTTGAGGTAATTCCGACGTTTGAACGGGTTCGTCAACATTAGAACGTATTTCGGGTTGTGGCGGGTGGTTGAAATAACTTTGAAAAGACTTTTTGATGGATAATTCGCACAAATCGCAAAATTCGCTTGAACTAGGCCTTCCACACACATGCATTTGTGACAATGATGTTGATCTTTTTCCATACAACGAAGATGATCGTCGTCATTAGAATTAAACATATAGAGGGTTAAAGAGATAGAATTAAACGGTTTTGAGGTTAAAGAAGAGTAGAATCAAACAGTACGAGAGGGTAAGAGAAATAGAATCATACGGATAAGAGGAATGAGAAGAATATTTTTGGATTTTTCGAAAACGAGTGCACATGCACATTCAAAAACAACACTTTCAATTAAAACAAAACCGAGGCAAAACACAAGGAACTTAAACCAATAATCACAAGCGTATTCACGCAAGTGACACAAAGGCAAGTTTTGAATCTTTGGTTCGGGAACTTATTATGATAACACTCAAGTTGAGAAGTGTTATATTGATTGTGTGTTCTATTTTATTTAAAACAACAAACAAAATTTTTTTTGTATTTTTAATCTTTTACATATATACAAAGAAAAGAAAAATATTTTTGTATTTTAATAAAAAAAAACAATAAGTTCACAAGGAAGGTTCTTCAAGTCACTAATCGTAAAAACTTCACGATATTGTCGCAACACACCTCCCCGGCAGCGGCGCCAAAATTTGATTCGTGTAAAGTGAGTGGTGAAAAACACAATATCAACGTATATCAAAATAACCGTGAAACTCGACAAACCAACCTTTTAGGAAAAGGGTTAACGTGCCAAACCTCACGAATGTGATAAAAATGATACCGGGAAAGTGATTTCCCCGGGTCGTGTCCCAACGAGGTGTGAAATTGACGGTGTCGATGAGTTTTATGATTTTGGACTTGAATTGGTTTAACAAACGAGGATTTTGATTACGCTAATCTACAAATTAAAGAACGAGAATGAAAATAAAGCAAGTAAAACAATGTAAACTCTAAATAAACTAATACTAAGCCTAAGTAACAATAAAACGACGCTAAACTACATCCTAGGGTGCTAAAATGTAAAAACGCTAAAAACCGGGAACACACCGAGCCCCGAAAGTGAAAAAGATGCAATTTAAGTCCTACGAGTGCAAAACTAATTTTCCTACATTCTAAATGACAAAAAATGATTTTAGGAAAAAGCCGGGTATTTTTTTGACTTTTAAATTAATTATTACAAATTAAAAATTATAAAACACTAATTAAATAATTAAAAATACCAAACTACTTTTGAAAAATCTGAAAAATTCACAAAAAGTACTAAGATGTGTACTAAACCTAAGAAAATTAAGAAACCTTGTGCTTGCTTTGGAAATAAGCCACGAAATAAGCTAGAAAATAGCTTTAGCTTAAAACTACTAAGTTGGTTAGATAATTAATGTTGCAAGTTAAAACACAAGAAAGTCCCAAGGGCAACTGGCATACAGGTACACACTATCCCTTACAAAGGGTGGAGGTCTCAGGTTCGAGCCTGTCTAACCCCTTTTTGCCTTTTAATTTCTTTTGGGTTTTTAAACTTTAGAATTCAAAAGCCTTTAAGAGATTAGTGATGCAGATTTATAACAAAAGAGTTCAATAGAGCAGATGGTCTTTGGTCTGCAGTGTGTACTGAGTGGCGTGGGTTCAAGTCCCACCACGTCAGTTTTTGAAAACCCTTTTTTAACTTTTCTTTTTGGAGCTGAAAATAAGATTTAATATTAAGCTTTTTGTAAAGAACATTTTTTTAGCAACCTTCCCAATAAGCTGTTTTAACAGCTTATTGGGACTGATCTGAGAGAAACAACCCCAAACAAGTCTTATGATGATTTAAAAACTTGAATCAAGTAGGAAAACTGTTGGAAAAATAGTTTGCCAAACACTCCTTTGCAATTTTTTACTTAAGCTTAAATTAATCAAGACCTGCTACTTGAAAAAACTAACAATACTAACTTTATAGCTCTAAATCTAAACAAACGAACCTAAAATTATACAAAGAAGGGGAGCAGTTGGCTATTGGTTCTAACTATGGGAATCCTACACTAGATCAAATAAGCTAACCTAAACTTGAATAAGCTTCTAGTAAGCAACCTTAGAAATTACTCTAATCTATATATCCTAAAAGCACTAAAGAGAATTGAAATGAGTGGATGTAGAACCTGGAAAGTATTCAAAAAACTAATTGACCAGCTGCAGTTGCAGGGTCAAATCAGCCTGCACAAGTCACTTTGGAGCTTATTTTTAAGCTGAAAGACAGGCTTCCAAGATCATGTCATGCTGCAGAAACAAAGTTAGGCAAGCACAGCTATATTAAAAACTAATTGGGACCCAAGATCTATTCTTACTAGCTTAAAATTAAGCTGACACCAGCTTGTTTTTAACACTTATTTTACTGATGCAAGTTTTAAAAATTGTTGCCAAGGATTACTTTTGAGCTTGATTTTAACTGTGCTAGGAGCAACTCAAAGGTGTAAAGCGGAAACTAAACTAAGTTGGGCTCATAAGGATGAGATAAAAACTACTTTTGCACAAATTGGGTATCAAATAAGCCACTATAAGCTCACAAGATCAGCAGCACAGGGCCATGTCTTCCGCCAGCTTCTAAAACCCTTTTTACTTGCCAAACTACTTCACCAACCTGAAAAATACTTCTTACCTATAAAAATTAACTAAACATCTTGAAAACACTTTGACCTTGAAGGTCAAAGTGGGTAAAAATTGGTTTTAACCTGTTTATGAGCAATAGCAAAACAACCTTTAAAAGGTTTTTTAACTCAGAACCTAAGACCCTTTTTTATGCAAACTGAAATGAGATTAGACCACACTTGATTTGGGAATTCACTAACTACTGATAAGCATTAGAAACATTAAAATGCAAAAGAACGACTTTCATTAATTAAGAAAATTTAATACAGGAAACTTAAGAATAGAAAAACTAATTTTTAAAACTAAGAAAAGGGTTGCCTTATACATTGGCATACATTCATCTATTTATACTCAAAAGCTAGGTCTTCTCTTGAGCCTCTTGTGTTGTGCTTCTGCTGTGAGACAAAACAGAACAAAGGCAACTTGTGCTTCTTTCCTTTCAATCCAAGCCATCCAAGAGGTAGGTACCAATTGTGAAACAATCTAAGCCGTCCATTGGGTTTTGTAAGCTAGGATTGCCATGGTGGCAATGGGGAAAAAGAGGAGGGAAGATGTGAGTGGGTTTGGGATTTGGGTGTAACTGGTAAGAGTTGTGATTCAGGTTGAGTGTTTTGGGGTTGGGTGATGTTGGGTAAAAGCTTGTAACTGGTTTCTGGGAAGCAGATAAAGGAGAAAAGGGATGGGGGGAAAACAAAAGGGTATGGGTCGGGTTATTTTTTGGGGTTGGGGAAGGGTTAAATAAAAGGGTAAGTTTTATTTTATTTGTTTTAAATGCACCATTTTTTTTTTGTTTTTTACAAGGCAATTTGGTCATTTGGGTGTCGGGAATTGGTAAAATGGTGATTTTGTTATCGGGTTAGGTTTTAAGGTTGTTTCCCCCTCATCACTCTCAAAAATGCGTCCCGGGCTCTAAAAATGTAGAAAATCCATTGCCGGCTCCGTCTGCTTCAGCACTTTTCTGATTTTGGCTTGGTTTTGCTCGTTTTCGCTCTGTTTTCAATCCTTTTGTACCTGCAAAACATAAAACACACTCCGAGGATATTTTTGACGTATTTTGATCATATTTGGGTGTTTTTAGTCATTTTTGTAGTCTTAGGCGGGTAAAAACGATGAGTGAATAAGCACTCATCACACCTAAAAGCTGATAATGTATCTCTTTAACTATACAACGTAATCGTGTCTCGCAAGGGATTGTCTATCTTGAGTCGATCAATTTGAAAAGTGCTCGCTCTTTCCTCACTGTGCAGATTTCTGTCAAAACTCTTAAGCACATGTGGAGGGGGAGTATTTCTGCTAAAAGATAAAACTCTCACAGTGGTTCAAACATGTTTTCATTTACAAACCCTTTGAGAGATTTTCTTGAAAATGGTTTTATGGCAAAGGAGTTATAAGGAGATTAAGGTTAGGAATAACCGTCCTATGATCCGCCAGAGCCGGAGGGATCTACCCAAGGACACTACCAATAGTTAGTATTAGAAGTCCTTAGGTATGATTACAAAAAGGAGAAATGAGAATCGGAGAAAGAAGGAGTTGAAGAATTAAAAAGAAATGCAAAGAAAAGGGTGAAAAGAAATAGCCCTCCAGATTATTCAACTTAGGGCAGATACCGGGTTCAATTCATATGCTACTGGTTGTCACTTGATGACACCGGTATTGAAGATTAAAAGTCGTCATGGACCCAGTGACGCATGCACTAAACCTTCTTAGCCACTCAAGTTTCTCTCAACAGAAACTTGTTTCATTCTCACAGGGAACCCTACGTAAACTATCGGCTATCTCTTAGAGATTGCTGGTATTGAAGAAGGAGACCCTCTCCCTAGTTTCCGCTCAAGAAAACCAAAACGCACTATTGAGTCTAGAGCCACGAGATTCATCAAAAGATCTCTTAGGTACACTTGACATTCCATCACTTGTTGTTCAACAATAAGAACATCAGTGGTACGTTATCGAGTCCTTCACAGATCTTAGCAATCTGTCGAGATCATTTATGAGAGGTTCACAATTGTGATCCTCAATGATTGAATGGAAACTCCTGTCAGGGTCAACATCAAACAACCCTGACAGCAGGTCGCTTCGGTAACTCCCCGTGGATTACGCTTAGTGGTCTCAAACGGTCTACAGTCGTGAGGTGATGATTCGGTGTACCTTAGCGACTCATCTGAACCGTAGATGTACTTCGGTACATCGCGTTATCTCACTTGTGGGACTCCGGTTCAGGAACGGCCTTTGTGAGAATTAGAGTTGTGTTTTAACACTATGATGTTAACACTCTCGAAGTTCAAACTTGTAAGTGCCGGAATCCGCTTATTACTAATCGTTTTTCATGTTTTCTTCTTATGGAAGCTCTGGAGCGGAATGATCGTGCAGATTTTTCACATGCTCATGCCAACATCACCACTGATGGAAGTTCTATCTAAAAGCAACATAAAAGTCAGAATGATTCTTCGTCAACCAAAGAATCTACAAAGTTAAAGACTTAAAGAACTTCATCAGTACTGAAATCCAACGTCAAAAGGCGTATGAGCGTGTTGAAGAATGACGTGGAGACACTGTAGCAGTGAAGCAGACTTGAGGCAGACTTGATGCATAACAACAACATACTAGCACAACCATCACAAAGAACAATGATCAAAGAACAAAGACAAGATGACGTCAAAGCAGAACTGTTCAAAGAAGACAATTTCTCTTCACTGGAGAGATTGTTCGAATCAAGGCAAACCTTCTCACAAGAAAGAAGAATGTCAGAAGACGTCAAAGCTACTATTACATCTGCTCCTTCACCGTTTACATTCATTCATCACTAACGCTTAGGGGGAGATTGTTGGAATCACTCCTAAACCTTAATCAAGTGTTAGTGATTCACATGTAATAGTTAGCTTAATTATGGCCTTTATGTTTGTTATTTGCCTTAGGCTTATGTAGAAGGCCCATAAGCCTATGCCTAGCCCAATAAGGAAAAGGATGGGAACTAGGAGTGTTGCCCTAGCTTCCCTCCTATAAATACTCTTGTATAACCCTCACTTGAGGGTTGGTTGTTCAATTTTTCCTTTCACTCATACTCTACGCATAACCATTTACTTATATCGTGTGTGTGTGTTTGGTTTATTGTTCAATCGCTTTTATCTCTTTCTATTAAGGTTGTGTTGTAAATCTAGTGACCTAACATTTTTATTAAAGAAATCGCTAGATATCTCTATTTTTTTAAATAATTATATAATAAACTTTAACACTTTTTATAAAATCGTATGTATGTTAAAAGTATATCAATATTGGGGTCGGTTTGTTTGTAATCCAGAAGCGTTTCTAACGGTATATTTTTTATTGAAGAAATCGCTAAATATTTGCTAGATATTTTGTAAATAAACTTTGTTATATAAAAAATGATAATTTATATATTATTTAAAGTTTCATAGAAACGTACGTCTTTGATCCTCGTATTTTAAACAAATTTTAGAATAATTTTTAAAGCTATTCGTTAGGTTAAGGGTACATTTTGAAAGTTCTTTTATATAAAAACTATATATCCATAAAACTTCAACATTTTTTTATAAAATCTTACGCATGTTTAAAGTATATGAAGATTGGTCTCGTTTTCTTTGTCATCGAAAGACCTTTGCGCATGTATTTTTTTTATGAAAGAAGACGCTAGATACATGTTAGATATTTGGTAGATAAAATTTGTTATATAAAAAAGCTAAAAAATTCAGGGTAGTTTTTGCAAGCTGCTAAATAGTTGGGGTTGTGTTTTGTAATTACATTTTTTAGCTGGGCCTTTTTTTTGGGCTGGTCATTTGTTTTGGCTTGTGGTAGACGTACCATGGTGTATTATGTGTGTTATAAATAATCAACTTAGGTTAATAATCCCATGCATGCATAACCTGTCCCCTTCTTACGTACGTACGTCCTGCCATCTTCTTGTTCCTCAGGTCGTTGATCAAGAATGTATAAGGTAAGTTGCACTAATTAGTTTTCTTCTCTGAGTTTGTGCTATCACTTCTTTCGAGCTCAATGCAATTGAAAAGTACCACCTATTGGAAAATCTTGGACATGGATCGTTTGGGGTTGTTTTTAAAGCGTTCAATAAGCAAACGCATGAAGTGGTTGCGATCAAGAAACTGATGACAAAGTATTACTCAAAAGAAGATTGCATGAACCTAATGGAAGTTAAGTCACTCGTCAAGATGCAGAACAATCATCCTAACATCATCCGCCTTAAAGAAATCATCAATGAAAACGAAACACTGTTCTTGGTATTCGAATACATGGAATGCAATCTCTACCAACGTATGATACAACATGAGAAACCCTTTTCTGAAACCGAGATTAGAAACATGTGCTTCCAAGTATTTCAAGGTCTTGCATACATGCATCACCGCGGCTACTTTCATCGTGACCTTAAACCTGAGAACCTTCTTATAAACAAAGATATAGTTAAGATTGCTGATCTTGGTCAAGCTGGCGAGATGAATGCTCAACGAACATTCACCTATAATGTTTCAACAATTTGTTATCGTGCCCCTGAGGTTTTTCTACATTCACCAGTGTACAATTCTGCAGTTGATATGTGGGCAATGGGTGCAATAATAGTTGAATTATTCACCCTCACACAAATATTTGAAGGTTCTTCTGAAGCAGATGTGATGTATAAGATTTGCAGTGTTTTAGGCACCCCAACAAATGATGCGTGGTCGGAGGACTTGATCTTGCAAAGAATATGTGTTATCGGTTTCCAGATCTGGAAAAAGGTCCGGTTGGTGAATCTTGTTGCTACACTCCTTTCATGGGAACCGAGCTATAGGCCAACAGCCATTCAGGCGCTTCAACATCCTTTCTTTCATAGCTGCTATTTTATTCCACCAACCGTCTGCCTTCAAGACACAAGTTTTACTCTCCTTGATTCCGTGCCACTCGTGTTCAAAATGGCGATGCAGCGTGAGTTGATGAAGAAGACAATAAGTTTTACAAGTTGCGCGAGTTCTTTGGAAAGGGTGGATTTTAACGAAGATCTGAGTCAATTTCTCCCGAAAGATCTATTTGTGTAATGAAGTACAAGAAGTAGTAGTTTGTTTTGGCTATTGAAAATCTGCAGTTAATGTGGTTGACTTTTAGTTTGTAATGAACCTAATCTATATACTACCTCCGTCCCTAAATAAATGTCCACATTTGACTTTCAAAGTCATACTTATTCAACTTTGACCTTAAGTATTTGTGTTTATCTTATATAATACTTGATACAAAATATATGAATGAATTGTGTTTTAAATATACTTTAAGTTGGTATAATTTTTATCAAGTATTATATAACACAAATAAAAATATTTAAGGTCAAGTTACTAGAACTTTAAAAAAAGTGAACATTATTAGAGAGGAAGATATGATGCTTATGTTGGATCTGGTTTGGTGAATCAACAGTAATTAATGAAATGTCAAATTTCTTGAATGATTAGTTATATACTCCATGTTTAATTAGTATCCACATTTTCAAGTTCAAATTTGCATGTTTAATTGAAGACCAATTAAGTCTTGAAGAAAGTTTAACAAACAGTTTACTCCCCATGCACACGTTTCCCCTTTTTTCATTCCATGTTTAGAGTATTGTTCTTAAAGACTAAGCTAGTGGTATTTAGTTTCTTTCAAGTATTTAGGGTCCGTTTGGTTCCCATAAATGGGAATGAAACTATGACTTTCAAAGTCATAGTAGGTGTTTGTTTTGTTTTGTTTTGTGGGCCCGGTAATGAAATGGGTATATCATAGTCATAGATTCATTACACACCAATTTGGTGTCTATGAAATCCATTCCCGTGGGGCCATCTTTTTACCACTACAAAATTCAAATATCTATACACTTTTTCATATCATATTTTATCAACCAAAACATAAACAATAAATGATACACTTTTTCATACCCATTATCATTCCATCTCATTCCAAATCCGATACCCATTGTCATTCCTAGCAACAAACCAAACGGGCCCTAATAGGTATGTAACGAGGGTATCGTAATCCGCGTGTAGCTGCGGGAAACTTCGATATAAAATTTTTACTCAAGTGAGTTTATTTTTTGAGATATAAGTAAATATATAGAGTTAAGTGGGTTAGTAGTTAGTTTGTTATAAGAAATCTTAATTAAAAGGGGCAAAATAAAACGTTTAGTGAGCATAATGGGCAATTTGTAACTTTAGTAAAGTTAAAGGGAGTAGTTTGACATTTATCAACCAATAATTAATGTAGATGAACAATAAATTCAAAGTTGATATTCAGGACGAAACCAGAGGATTTCGCGGATGTCCGAGACTCCTACAAAATTTTTCGATATAGTGTTAATTTTTAGAAAAACATCAATTTTTTTAAATGCATCTTAAATGCACACTGTATATCGAAATCTATTTTTATATGACGTTTTCAAAAAATTTGTGCACCTAATAATATTTGATTCTTCCGTCCCTGTTGATATTAGTTATCGAATAAAAGAGATAAACCAAGTTAAAGATCATGGTCACACTATATATTGCAACCTTACACTTATAACAAAACGGTTTCACGCAAAAAGGACACACACATATCTTCGCATCACCATCACCAAACTCGTTCATAATTAATTCAGAACAATCATTGTTAGGACAGTAAAACCTATCAAACCCTAACACCGTTGATTCACATAATGCATCGCACCATTTCTTGAACATTGTGTACATGTGAAATTTTGGTGCAGCAAGACAAGGGTTCAAGAGAGTGACTGCAAAAGTTATAAGGGCATTATTTGATGTCTGATATGCTGTCTTCGTCTCTTCGCGCTTGGCTTGGACGTATATGATCGTACAAGCTGTGTAAAACGAGTGGACGCATCGGTTGCTATTAATGATTTTTTTGTTGGGTGAATACGTTTGTTTGTTGATTCAGAACACTCGTTGGCTTGGACGTCCGTATATGATGATCATACAAGCCATGTAAAATTTCGAGCTTGGCATGAAAGTTATTTTAAAGATTTTTTTGTTGATTTGAATATGTAGAGTGGTTTAGGCATGAACTTATACTTACTCGCTTCATGTTCGGTGGCCTAAGTTCAATTCGAGGAATAAATGATTTTGAATGTGTATCACATTAATCGTAAGAAATAACATTTACTCTACTACAAACATTCTTTTTAGACTAAAATGCACCGTTCGTTCCTAAACTTGTTGCTGCGCATCGCGATGGGATAAACTTGGGCTTTTTCATCGTCCGGAGTCCCTTTTCCAACTTTTAAACTTGTAACTGGTCCTTTGACCATATTTCCGTTAGTCAAGCACGTCAGTTGCTGTTTGATTTGTCTTTAGTCCAAGGACACAATTGTCATTTCCTTTTTCAATTAAAAATTTCTTAATTATTGCCATATGTAATGTAGCCCTCTTCCCGCCCCATAAACACATAGTCTGTATTATTTTTCGTCCCAGAACTTTCGTTACAAGAATTATCAGAATTCACAAACCCTAATTGCATGTCACAAAACCCATGTTTATCAATAATAAAACCGAAACATGGACTTTACTCTATGGAAAGTAAGAAGACATCCAGGTTATCGAGTTGATGACACCGTCCTGTACGACTCTGCTAAGAAGAAATACGGTACTGTTTTTTTTTTTTTTTTTTTTTTTTAAGTCATTGGAATTTCTAATTAGGGTATTTATTGTTTGCCAATTAAGTTTTTAGAATGCCCTAAACATATATTGACATTTTTTCAGGTGGTAGATCTAATATGTTTAGCATAAGGGTTCATCACAACGGTTTCTTTAAATACTGGCCTGGTAGAATCTACGTTGGAGGTATGAAAAATTTAGTTGATTTGGTTGATGTTGATAGTGTGTTAGTCGAAGAGTTGAATGTTCTTATGTATGAATTGGGTTATGAGCTTGGTTTAAAAAATTACTATTACTTTGTTAAGCCTAGAGTAATTTAGATGATGGTTTATATAGCTTAAGTGAGAGTGCTAATTTAGAAATATTGAAAGATATTGTTGATGACCATAAGATGATAGAGGTTTATGTTGAGAATGGTAAGACAACATTGGATCTTGATCAAATGTCACCAAAGTCAATTAGGACAGTTATTGCTGATGTGGATGCAACAAAGAAAAAGGCAGCTCTTGCTAGTGTTCCATATTGCTCAAACAAATTGTTCTTAGAAAATATTGTTAATAAATCTGTGGTAGATGATATATGTGAGGTTACACATCAACCTTTGGAAGTCAATACTTTGGTATAATCTAGTCAGATGCCAGAAACAGAACCCTTGTTTTCATCTGTAGAGGTCTGTCGGACTCAAGATGTTGTAGGTGGTGTCAACCAGCATATATATATATATATATATATATATATATATATATATATATATATATATATATATATATATATATATATATATATATATATATATATATATATATATATATATATATATATATATATATATATATATATATATATATATATATATATATATATATATATATATATAAACATATTGAGCATATCCAAATAGATTGTCCTGATGAGGTATATCAAAATGATCAAGAGTTAGGTCATCATGAGGAGGAAATATGTAATCCTGTGGAGCATATCCAAAAAGGTAAATCTGTACAGGTAAGTGAAATCGATGAAGCTTTAAGTGATGACAATGTGAGTGAGACAAAAAGTTATATGAGTGATGATGATGATATTGAGAACAATCGTGATGGAAACACAGTTGTCGATGAGGCTAATACTTTTGAGGAGCCTGATTTTGATATTAATCTGTTCAAAGTGACTGAGACTACAGAGTTACCATCTATAGGTACCTCCAGCCAGATACCAGATATTTTTTTAAGAAAAGTGAGTTGGATCTGTTAGATGATAATGATTTTGCAAGTGGTTCTGAGAATGAGGATGAGTATGTTATTAGGAAGAAAAAAATGAGGGCATACAAGAAACAAAAGTTAAGTGAGGCAGCACAAACAGAGGACGAAATATATTTTTTCTGTGGTCAAACTTTTGTAACTGCAAAAGAAGTGAAAGATAGGATCTACCTGCTTTCAATAAAGACTAGGAGGAAATTGCAACTCATTAAGAATGACAAACAGAGAATTAGGGTTAGGTGTCTTGGAAAAATACCTGTTTGTGGAATAACCGAAGGTGTTGGGCTGGGAAAAGCCCCAAAGAGGAAAACTGGTCCGATAACTAGAGGCCTTGGAAGGGATGTATATTTGCGATCACTCAAGGAGCAAGCAACAGATTGCCCATGGTTGTTGTATGTAGCCAAAAATACAGCTAAAGATGTATGGATTGTTCGAACTTTCAGGGATGAACACAAATGTTTGCAATCAAGAGAGATTAAAGCTTGTGACTACAAGTTTCTTTCGAAGCAAATAGTTGACCAAGTTCAAGTCAATCCAGATATTCCAATCAAGGCTGTTCAAGATCAGCTCAGTAAACAGTTTGAAGTTCAGGTGTCTATGCAAAAGGCATTAAGGGCAAAAAACAAGGCAGAAAATGAGATTAGGGGTGATCATAAGCAGCAATACACCCTTTTAAGAGACTATGTTGAAGAGTTGCAGAAAACAAACCCAGATACAACAGTTAGGATAAGTGTACAAACTGCAACAGATGCAACAAGTCCAACCAGAGTTTTCAAGAGAATGTATGTATGCTTAGGTGCTTTGAAGGAAGGATATAAAGCTTGTCAAAGAGAGTTGTTGGGGTTAGATGGTGCTTTTATGAGGGGTCCTTTTCCTGGCCAGCTTCTTACAGCAGTCGGTATAGACAACAACAATGGAATATACCCTTTAGCCTACGCGGTTGCAGAAGCTGAAAGCAAAGACTCATGGATTTGGTTTCTTGAATGTCTAAGAGATGATCTTGACTTGCAACCAAACTCAAACTACACTTTTATCAGCGACAGGCAAAAGGTGATGTTACCATTTAGTTGATTAGATTCACTTGTATTTCCGATAAATGCAAGTTTTATTAGTAATGAATTGATGTTTATTTGTGTAGGGTATCATTCCAGCATTAGCAGCAATATTCCCTAGTGCTGAACACATATATTGTTTGAAGCACATTCATGATAATATGAAATTGCAATGGAATGCTAAAGCATACAAGGAACATTTGTGGAGATGTGCAGCATCAACAACCATCCAACAATTTGAGGCAGCCATGCTGGCATTCAAGAGGTTTAGCGAACCTGCCCATGCTTGGTTAAGTAAGATACCACCAACCCATTGGTCAAGGTCGCATTTTTCAGGTACCTAACCAAATCTATGTCTAAGTGTACATCTTTTGTTCTACGACATTGTTCAACACTGTTATTTGTATAAATCAAACATGTTGTATAAATGTGTAGGGAGGGCTCATTATGATGTGTTACTTAATAACATGTGTGAGGTGTTCAATGGGAAACTATTGGGAGGTAGGCACCAACCCATCATTACTGCTTTGGAATACATTAGAGGATACTGTATGAAAAGAATAGTGAACGTTGTGAATGTGATTCACAAGTGTGTCGGACCATTAACACCAAAGGCAACACTCATGTTAGATTCAATCAAGAAAGAGGCTTATAAGTACACCGTTTTACGGGTTGAAGGAAATAAGTATGAGGTCAGTGGATGGGGAGATAAGTGTTTTGTGAATGTTGAAGCTAGGGCTTGTACAGGTAGAAGATGGGAGCTTACAGGTATGCCATGTAAACATGTTGTTGCTACCCACCGGTGTATGAGGTTCAATGGAATGCAAGTAGAATCTGTTGAATCATGGGTTCATCCATGTTACTTGCTTAAGACTTGGGATGAAACTTACAAACACCACATCCAGCCAATAAATGGTTATCAACATTGGAATAAGTCACAAGTGCCTACAACCATTCTTCCACCTAAACATCATAAACCATTAGGTAGGCCACGAAAGAAAAGAACTAGAGCTTTTACTGAAAAATGATAATATTGACAAAACCAGTAACTTGTCACAGTCTAGTAAGAGTGTGGTTTGTGGTATTTGTGGCAATGTTGTACACAACAAGAAAACATGTCTTGGGAAAGGAGGTGTAACAGGAAGTCAAGGCAGTACACAACAGTCTCAAAAAACAGGTTCATCCCAGCCAAAAGTTACAGTAAAGAAGAAGGCAAAGGTTACAGGTCACAACTTTGAAGGAAATGAAAAACCTCAGTGTCAAACTGATGCTCAATCTGAAGGTGATTTTCAACAAAGTGTGGTACAGTCTCAATCTGGAAGTCAAGTTGATGCTGCTTCTGGTGGGTCTCCAAAACAATTTTGGACTAAGACCAAGATTATAGCAGCAAAGCTTTCTTCACCACAAAAAAATGCTTGTTAAGCATATGAAAGCCAATGTTTTCCATCGAATATGTATTCCCCTAAACATCATTTGATGTGTTTAAACAATGTCTGATTCTGAACTTTGTAGACTACAAAATTTTATGCATTTGAAAATATATCCATTTGCATTATGTATGAAATCATGTCATATTAGTCTATGCCTATGGGTTAAATTGTGTTTTTATTGTATTGATTTGCCACTTTACCGTGTATTTTTACGTATTGTTACTAGTTCATACGCATAGTAACTGTTGACTTTGACAAAGTCAATTACTGTTCACACATCCTTGAGATATTGTTATTCTATTATCACAAACATGAATGAAGGATAAAAAAATGGATGAACAACACCATATCAAGTTTATGTTGATACTCAGAAGTGGTGTCGGTTCACCCATCCTTGAGACTTCATACGTCTATGATTCTTGGATCTATTTTTCTTGGATCTGTGTTTTGAGTTGGATACTGTTATTCTATTATCACAAACAGGAATGAAGGATCAAAAATGGATGAACAACACCATATCAAGTTTATGTTGATACTCAAAAGTGGTGTCTGTTCATCCATCTTTGATACTTGTATCTATGTTATGAGTTTGATCATTTTACTAAGGTGTGGTTTGAATTGAATAATATTTGTGTGGCAACTGATGTGGGTTTGATCATTTATAAGGGGAAGGAGCAAGTATTAAAGGCATAACATTAGAAGGACTAAAGCATAAAAGTAAAACTACTTGTACTGTACAAGGACCAAAGTACATCAAACCATGACTTTTCACAAGTCAACCATCACCACAAGACTAATTACAGAGACCCTACCACCGACTCAAAAGGCAAAAAACCACCGACATTGTAAACCCACTAGATAAACCATATACAGACGACAATGATCAGTATCCAGGAGAAAACACAGAAGTTCCTCAAACGGCATATTTTCTCCTTCTCAAGAAGGAGTTCAGCTAGGGTATCTTGTTGACTAGCCTCTAGCTCATTGGCCCTGGCGACTGCGTTTACAGCCTCCATGGTCTCACCGATGAGGGCTTCTTGGCATTCTTGCAATGCCGCCTCATTTCGGTGGATGTGCCTCTGCAAGTAGAGGATCACCTCCCTTGCTCTCGTCGTCAATGGTGGATCCAACCATCCATTGATAGGACATCTAGATCCCTAAAAAAATCAGAAATCAAACGTTTGAAAACACTTAAAAGCTGACACCAAGATGAAACTATAAACATAACATGTTAAATTAAAAAAATACAAGCATTATCATTTAAAGACTAGACAACCTGAACAGGACAAGCATAGTAACGCCTGCCGGCGTTTACATTGTTCCAGCAGGTCTTTACTACCGCCCGCCTACCACAAGCACAACGCACCATTATTACAACTTGATCGGAAATATTAAGGATAATATTTTTTTTTTGAAGAGGAGACTTTAGGGATGAGTGGTGAATAAGAGTTGCTTTTATTAGGCACTAATTACTGTAGCACCCACAGAAAAGTGTATCGAACACGCTGTATTGAAATATGGAAATGACAATTGTGCCCTTGGACTAAAGACAAATCAAACGGCAACTGACGTCCTTGACTAACGGAAATATGTTCAAAGGACCAGTTACGAGTATGAAAGTTGAAAAAGGGACTCCGGACGATAAAAAGCCCAAGTTTGTCCCATCGCGATGCTCAGTAACAAGTTTAGAGACGAACGGTGTATTTTAGTCTTCCTTTTATAACATAGAATTAGGGTTTGTTGGGTTCAGTAAATACCCAAACCCCTTAATCTAGGATTTGAATAGAAAATAGCCCAAGTGTTTAGTCCGTTAAACACTAACAGGTCACTGAGTGCATAGTCTCTCAGTGAGTCATCTTCAGGATACTCAGTACGAGGCGAAGAAGAAGTCTCTCCACTCAGTAAGGCGGAACTTAAAGGGTGAAGACTGAGTCAAGAAGAAGATGATGGATTCAGTGAGTGATGACAATAACTCACTGAATCCCCAAGACTCCTCTCCAACTGCTTACACTGAAGACAAACTGAAGTAGAAGACTAAAGGATGAAAAGACTGAAGAAAGAGCGGGACAAGGCGGGATAAGTTTGAATCAGATAAGACAACGTCCTTATCAACCAAAGTCAACTTTCCCTGAATGGCAAAAGATCAGGCTCAGTGTCATCACTGAACTTAGGAAAGTAGTCTTGTCTCTTACCTAGAATAGTCTTTGTAAACAGAGACAAAATACATTAGTATTTTGTCTTCTGTATGCTGTCAATTTGTCACTTAAGAAAGAGTTAAAACTCATACATGTATAAATAGCATAAGAGATGGAGTGAAAAAAAAAATCTTGTGAATTGTAAAAACACACATACACGCAAGCCATCTTTTCACTCCTCCAAATACAACTTAGTTCCTGAGATAGCTCAGTGAGCTCTAAGAGTTGTGCTCAGACTTAGCCTGAGCTTAGAGAGGAGTCACCCAACTTTGTCATTTCAATCCCAAGTACTATTCCGCAAGTACTTGGGTAACGTATTCTTTGTTGATTTATTTCTAATAAGAATATGATGTTGAAAATTACTCTGTATGTTTTACTTATGTTAATTTCAGTCATAGTTCACTATTAACTTGTTTTTATATATTTAAACTGTTTTAAACGATAGTAAACGGGGAACAACAAGTGGTATCAAAGCAAGGCTAATTATAAAACTCGTTTTTAGGCCGCTCTAAAAGTTTTTAAATTAGGATCCTAAATGGCTGAAATTGATGTACCCCAACTAGTCGATAAAAAGGGTGGAGCTTATTCAGCTGTTGCCCCTAGACTTGAAGTTGGCAAATTCAACAAATGGAAAAAGCGAATGCTTTGCTATTTGATTGGGATGGAACCTTATTATATCAAGTGTATAAATGAAGGTCCATTTGTCCCAAAGACTGCTGAAGGGTTGCCCAAACCTGAAGCTCAGTGGACCCAGGATGAAAGGAGAGTGGTCAACCAGGACCAAAGACTCAAAAGTATCATAATATCTTGTCTTCCTGATGATATTATGGAGTCTGTTATAAGCTGTAGTGCAGCTAAGCAAACCTGGGATGACCTAGTTCATAGTCATGAAGGACCATCTGATACTAAGGAAAACAGGATAATGGACCTGAAACTTGAGTATAACACCTTCAGGGCTAAGGACTCAGAAACTCTCTCTCAAACTTACACCAGGTACAAAAATCTTTTAAATGAACTGTCAAATGATGGTGTTAAGTTGTCCAAACATGAAATCAATGTTGGTTTTGTCAACAGTCTCCCTGAGAAGTGGTTGAATTTCTCTCAGGGACTTAGGAATACTAATCATATCCAAAATCTTGAGCTTCCTGAAATTTATGGGAAATTTGTCTATGAGGAAAACCTCATCAACAGACGATACCCTGACTTAAAGAAGTCTCAAGAAGTCAAGAAGTCCCTGACCACCACCTCATCACCAATATCAACTGCTTTCTATTCTAACAATATTGTTCAAGATTTTCAGGAAAATTCTGATGATGAGCCTCATGAGAGATCAAGTGAGGAGTACCTAAATGACCTGAACACTGAATTCCAGGAGAGGGCACTCCTTGCTAACTCTCGAAGGTTTATAAAAAGAAACAAAGGTTTTTCAAATGCCAAAGCAAATGAGGACACTGAATGCTTTAAGTGTCACAAAAGAGGTCATTTTGCAAAAGACTGTTTTTCAAAAACAATTTCTGAACCCTCTTATAAACCATCAGGGTCAAATCAGTCCTCAGGCATTAGCAAATTTCAACCAAAAATCTATCAGTCTCATCAAAACCTTCAAAACAAATCTGATCAAAACAAAACTGTTGATTTTGAAGCAAAATATAAGAAAGTCAAAGCTAAGCTTGCATTGCTCGAGGCCAGTCCCTCAGACACAACAAAAAGTGTTCAATCTGTGCAGGGTAAAAACAAAGGCCTTGTTGCTGAGACCTTCGACTGGGATGAAGAGCCAGTGTCATCAGATGATGAAATGGTGCATGTCAGTGCACTGATGGCCCTCTCAGAAGAGGAAAATCTAACTGTTGGAAAGAATCATGCCAGAAACGGGGAATGGGTCAACATCACTATGAAGAAGGTAAACATCTTACTTTCTATTGATGACGACTCTGATTGGCAGTCTTATATGAATTATCTTAATGTTGACCTTAAGTTCGTCGAAGAGCAAAGATTAAATCTTTTTTCAAAATACAACAAGCTAAGTTTTGAATTAAACAAGTGTAGAGATGAACTGCTTATTTTAAAACAAGCCAAGCTTGAGGCTGTCACTTTGCAAATTCAAAACACTGAAATAGTTAAGAGAAATCAGGCTCTTCAAGATGAACTTAAAAGGGAACAAGATATTCTTGATAGTTGGACTGCTAAGAATCCCAGGGTCTTTGATGTTGTGGGTGCCCCCAGTAGCAAAAAGAGAGTCATAGGTGAAGATCATCTCCCTGACTCTCTCAACAAAGACCAGTCTCCTAAGCCATTTGTATCTGGTAGCAAGATTACAAATATGTTGACTAATCCCAATTCCAGTGATTGGATTGAACGGGTTAATCCTGAGAGTAAGCTTCCAAATTTCGATTCTGGAAGGATTCTAGAGCCTGAAAGTCAAGCTCTAAAGAGCATGCTTGGACTTCCTGATGTGCCCAGTAGTACTGAACACATCTCTGAGTCTGAAGCAGAATCTCAAGCACCGCTTCCACCACTGAAACCTCTTCAAGGTGCTGCTCCAAGCTCTGAGCTTACTCCACTGCAATTCAATCCTCATTCACCAAAAGAAAGGTCTGGACTTGGTAGAACCATCCTGAAAAGACCAACAAAACCAACTCAACAAGAGTCTACTCCTACTGAAACTTCAACATCCTCTGTCCCACAAGTGACCAAATTCAGCAACTGACTGAACTAGTGAGGAAGCTTACTGAAAAAATGGAATCCATTGAAAAGGTCCCTGAACCAATCAAGGAGACAAAGTCAGCTTCCTCCATTTCATCAAAGTCTAAGTCAACCTCCAAAAACAAGCAAAAGTGTGAGCTGTGTCATTACACCAGCCATACCACTGACAACTGCTATAGAATCCTTTTCTGCATGATCTGTAAAAAGGATGATCACAGGACTGCACACCATCTACAGTATGTCAGTCAAGCAAACTATACCAAAGTTGGTCATCAGTATGCTTCATCCTCCAAAGCTGCTCCCAAGAATAGAGCAAAACCTTTTCCTCTGTGCCCTCACTGTGGGTTTAATGATCATCATCAGGATGATTGTCTCATGAACACATGCTGTGATATATGCGGTAATCCAGCTCATGAGACATCCCAACATGACAGTGTCATTCATGCAAGGAGAAATTCTAAACAACCCAGAGTTACTGAGTCATCCTCAGCCTCTAAATGCAAAACCTTTGGTAGCACTATGCACACAACCACTGACCATGAGTCGATTGCAAATTTCAAAGAGACCTTGAGACCCAAGCCCACTAGTAAGTGGGTCACTAAAAGAAACTAATTCAGTTTACTGCTTGTGCAGAGACATGCTAGGGATCCTATTTGGCATCTAGACAGTGGATGCTCAAGAAGCATGACTGGTGTGAAGGAATATATGCACAAGTATGTAAAGGAACCAGGGCCCAAGGTAGTATTTGGTGATAACTCATCATGTCCCACTGAAGGTTATGGTTCAGTAAACTGCAATGGAATAGTTTTCTCTAGAATAGCCTATGTCAATGGTCTCAAATACAATCTCATCAGTGTCAGTCAACTATGTGATGCTAAATACATTGTACAATTCAATGATAAACAAGGTACCATTTTCAATGCCAACAAGGAAGTTGTGTTGATAGCTCCTAGGAGAGATGATTTTTATGTGTTAGACATGTCAACACTCTCCCAAGATGGAACTTGTCTCTTTGCTAAAGCCACTGAAACAATCAATTGGCTGTGGCATAAGAGACTCTCACACTTAAACTTTAAAAACCTCAACAACTTGGCAAAACAAAACAAGGTCCTTGGCTTACCATCACTGGTCTTTGCAAAAGACAAACCATGCTCTGCCTGTGAAAAAGGTAAACACCACAGAGCATCATTCAAAACCAAACAAAATTTCTCCATCAAAAGCTGCCTTCACCTCCTGCACATGGATCTCTTTGAACTTGTCAGTCCCAGATCAATCCAGCATGAGAAGTATACACTTGTCATTGTTGATGAGTTCTGAAGATACACTTGGGTATACTTTCTTTCCAAAAAGAGTCAGGCAGCTGATACAATAATGTCATTCATCAGGAAGATTGAAAACCAGAATGACATTACTATTAAACAAATCAAAACTGACAATGGTACTGAGTTCAGAAATCATGAGCTTGAGAGTTTCTGTGATGAAAAAGGAATTTCTCAAAATTTCTCGTCTCCATATACCCCTGAACAAAATGGGGTTGCTGAAAGAAAAAACAGAACTCTCATTGAGGCTGCTAGAACCATGTTAAATGGCTCAGCCCTCTCAAAACATTTCTGGACTGAAGCAGTCAAAACTGCTTGTTACAGTCAAAACAGGTCAATCATTGTCAAAAGACATAATAAAACCCCATATGAGATCTTCAAAGGTAGACTTCCTGACATCAGCTATTTTCATGTGTTTGGATGTCCTGTGTTCATTCATAACCACAAGGATCATCTAGGCAAGTTTGATGCAAAAGCTGATGATGGATACTTCTTAGGCTACTCACTGATCTCCAAAGCCTTCAGGGTTTTTAATACAAGGAGACAACAAGTTGAGGAAACTTTTCATGTCACCTTTGATGAAAGTGCTGAAAGCATCACGTTCACCAACACCTCAGTGGAAGAAATAGGAATTGATAACTCATCAAGATATCCTCCTGATGAGTACAACACTGAATTCAATTCCTCATATCAAGTTGATGCTGACATCTCATATTATGTCTTATCTCACAACCTACCCCAACCAACCATCAGTGAGTTCATTGATAATCAATCAGTCCCTGCTGGGATAGGAAACACTGATCCAAATGATCAGGAACCTCTAACTCATGAACCTCAAACTGAACAAGACATCTCTACAAATGTTCTAAATGATTCTGTGGCTCTTGCACCTGAACTCACATCTGAACTCCCAGTGACATCATCAAGCTCAGATCCCAGACCACAAAGTAAGTGGACAAGAACTCAAGACATTGAGCTTGTAAACATCATTGGTGAACCCACTGAGGGCATGCTCACTAGAAGCATGGCTGCTAATCTAACTGCAGCTTCAGCCAATGAATGTCTATATGCTGATTACCTATCAGATATAGAACTCAAAAGTGTCACTGAGGGTCTTAAACACCCAAGCTGGGTTCAGGCTATGCAAGAAAAACTGCAACAGTTTGACAAAAACAAGGTCATGACCTTGATCAAATGTCCTCAGGGTGTAGTAGTCATAGGAATGAAGTGGGTTTTCAGAAACAAAACTGATGAAAACGGCATTGTCATTAAAAACAAAGCCAAACTTGTAGCCAAAGGTTACAGTCAGCAAGAAGGCATTGACTATGATGAGACATTTGCTCCTGTTGCAAGAATGGAAGCCATCAGGATCTTCCTTGCATATGCAACATACATGAACTTCAGGGTCTACCAAATGGATGTTAAAAGTGCATTCTTAAATGGTGATCTCAAGGAAGATGTGTATGTTCAGCAACCCCCCAGGCTTTGAGAGTAGTGAATTCCCTGACTATGTCTGGAAGCTTGACAAAGCCCTCTATGGACTTAAACAAGCTCCAAGGGCATGGTATGAAACTCTCTCAACCTTCCTGATACAAAACAAGTTTGTCAGAGGAAAGATAGACAACACACTGTTTGTCTATAGAACTAAACAGGATGTGATACTAGTCCAAGTGTATGTTGATAATATCATTTTTGGCTCAACAAACTACAAACTTTGCAAACAGTTTGAAAAACTGATGACAAAGAAGTTTGAAATGAGCATGATGGGGGAACTCACATACTTTCTTGGACTACAAATCAGGCAAACTGATAAAGGAATATCCATCAATCAAGAGAAATACACCATAAATCTCTTGAAGAAATATGAGATATCTGACTGTGCCTTAGTGAAGACTCCAATGGTCTCACCTAACAACCTTGGACCTGATCTCACTGGAAAATCAGTCAATCAAACCCATTTCAGAGAAATTGTTGGATCACTGATGTATCTAACTGCTTCTAGACCAGACATCCAATTCTCAGTCTGTCTAATAGCAAGATATTAGTCCAATCCTAAAGAATCCCATCTCACTGCAGCAAAAAGAATACTCAGGTACCTGAAGGGAACCCCAAATCTTGGACTCTATTATCCAAAATGCTCAGGGTTTGATCTCAAGGAATACTCGATTCTGATTATGTGGCTGCAACATGGATAGAAAAAGTACCTCAGGGTCCTGTCAATTTCTTGGAGGAAAACTGGTTTGTTGGAGTGCTAAAAAGCAACAATCAGTGGCTATGTCCTCAGTTGAAGCTGAATATGTAGCTGCAGCTGGATGTTGTGCCAATGTATTATGGATGAAAAGTCAA
The DNA here is from genome assembly GCA_910596185.1 of Chrysanthemum makinoi. Taxonomy (NCBI): domain Eukaryota; kingdom Viridiplantae; phylum Streptophyta; class Magnoliopsida; order Asterales; family Asteraceae; genus Chrysanthemum; species Chrysanthemum makinoi. Next base: position 275,668,156 of record OU343221.1, read on the forward strand.
CTCAGTGACTATAACATCCATTAGAAAATGGTGCCCATCTTCGTGATAACACCAGTGCTATTGCAATCTCCAACAACCCTGTCCTCCACCAAAGAACCAAACACATTGATATCAGATATCACTTCATCAGGGATCACATAATGAAGGGTGACATTGAAACTCATTTCATCCCTACTGAATATCAACTGGCTGATATCTTCACCAAACCCTTGGATGAACCTACCTTCAGGAGACTGAAAGCTGAATTGGGAATGCTTGACATTGAAAGTCAGGTATCTGAAAACCAATCTCAGTAAGTTCTCTGAAATGGTTCGTCCTCCATGAACATCCAAAACAAATCTCTCACTGAATGAGTAAGACTCATTCAGGGTCCCTGACATTTGACATAGAGCATTGAATGAGTAACTAAATGATCCAAGTATCAGTTGCTTAAATGTCCTAGGTTGGTAACCACACTAATTTAATAAAGGAATATATGTCTCTTTGTCTTACTGTCATCCCACTTGGCATTTAATGCCTCCTCTCACAAAAAATATCAAATTGATATTTTATCTCTGCAAAAGTGCACTTTTACTGTGCACTGCAACTGTTCCCTTGAAAAACGGGATTTTACTGCGGGTAATGGAGTGGTAGCATTAAATGTGGAAATTCAAACGTTTTTCAAAAACCAACTCTTAATATTCCCATTTGTACACAAATCACCCTTCTCACCACTCTATAAATACCCTCTTCCAAAACAAATAAACACACACAAATTATTTTCTGCAACAAAACTCTATCAAAATCATTTCTAAAACTCAGAAATATTTGTGTGTGCTCAAAAACTCTTCAAACCTCTTTTGGAAAAACCTTCTTGTAAACATTTACAAAAGTTTTTCATCACAAACTTGAGAGATAAAAAAAAACTTTGATTATGCTAGTCAAAATATTTTCAAAACCCTAAAATATTTTAAATGGAAATGGCTAGAACTCAATCTCTCCAGTTTGCTTCTCAGTGGGTAGGGGATCTTACAAATGTTGAATTTAAAACTAATAATGTCATAGGAAACTTTGAATACCCTGAAACTGTCCCAGCCTACAAAGACATTATGAATTTTTTGTTTAATTGCCCACTGAAAACGGCCTTTATTCAGTGTCCCTCCATTGTTTACCAAAATCTCCTCAGGGAATTTTGGGCAACAGCCAAGGCCTATGACCCGACACCCTCCACTGATGAGAACAACCTCAGACCTCTCAGGGAATATCTCATCAGATTCAGTCTTCACGGGGGCAACAACAATTCACTCTGGATTACAAAACGTTTTGCACTTCAAAAGGGTTGGATTATAACAAAGGAGTTTATGTCGCCCATCCTGAACCCTCCACAGTGAAGGATGGGTTAAAACAAATCATTTTTGATCCAACGTTTTTGGACAGGACCCCAGTCACCAAAAGCTCATTTCCCATGGCTTGGAGGATCCTATTCACTTTTGTGATTCAGGTCCTCGGCGGGAACCACTCATCCACTGAACAAGTTAACTCTATTCAGTTGATGATGGCATACTGCTTAATGAATGGGGTCACTGTCGACATAGGGGAGATCATTTACAGTGATCTCGTAACCAAGCTACAGAGCAAAACTAGGACGAAATATGTTTTGTATCCTAGGTTTGTCTCTTGCGCTTTGCAAGTGTTACTAGGTTCAAATTATCCTCAGGAAGAAAAATTTTGTGCTTTACCAGGCATCCTGAGCCAATCAAATTTTCAAAAAGACCCATCCCTTGTCACTCCTATTGAATTGACGGCCCATATGGTTGCTGTAAACAACCAGGAGGGATCAGTGTCTCCAAACCCTGCTCCTAAAAAGAGAAAGGGGAAGTCTCAGACTGGGACTAAGACTAAACCCAAGTCCCAGGCCCCTGAGGCTTCAGGAACACAGCTTAAAAGGCACAAAAGGCCCGAGACTAAAAGACACCCACGATGACCGGAAACATCCACCCCCGTGACAACGAAGGACACTGATACATCACAGTCAGTGCCCTTGGTCACAACCACTACTCCTCAAGATCCAGAGGGACACATACATCCCTGGTAGGGGAGCGCCTTCCACAACGCCCAAGGATGACATTAGCAAATCACATCCTTTGTCTGAGGGCACACTGATCGATCCTAAAGACTCGAGAGGAATCAAACAACCCGCTGATAGGGATACAACTATCACTGACTCTGCTAAAGGCACTAGGAAACACCCACCAGTGTCTCAGGGGTCACTGGGGACAAAGACTCGGAGGGAAAGAAACAACCCGCTGATACGGAACCCAAAACCAATCCTGACTCCAACGAAGGCACTGGGAAACGCCTACCAGTGTCCGAGGGGTCAACGGGGGACAAAGACTCAGAGGGAAACATACCACCCGCTGATATGGAACCCTTCACCAACCCCTGGTTAACTGTTGCTGATGTTACTGGCATACTCTTTTCCGAAGATGAGCTTGCTGAAACAGATGATGAAATTTTATCAGCTGGAGAAGAAATAGACGCTGAGGTTCAAGCTGAACAAGAGCCTCATCCTGATCCATAGGAGCATACTGAATCACCAGTCCAGCCGGACAATGATGACTCCTCTTCCTCCACTGATGAATTTGAAAGATTTGATAATGTTCTCCCACTCACTGAAAGACAGCTTGTTCAGTGGATCACCAAAGCGTCTCGAAGGTTATACTCTGGGGTCACTGACACTCTGTGGGAACAACACACTGAGGCTGCTGCAAGTTATGCTGATCTAAAGGCTGAGTGATTCACGCACACAGATGCCAAACCGTCAAGTTATCTCACACAAGCTAGCCACTTGTGAATGACTAACCGTAAGAAACTTAAAACAGTTCAGACACTGATTCGCTGATAATGAAGGCTTAAGGGTATGTGTGTACGGATAAAACCTCAATATCGATATCAAAAATAATCACGAAGATAGATTCAAAATTCCTTTAGGAAAAAGAATATTAAACCAAATCCCGTGTGTGATCGTTGATACGGATTAGTCAACCCGAATCGTTTCCCAACGAGGCGTGAATTGCCAACGTCGTTATTGGTTTGGAATTTAATGCTCGATGTTTTGATTTGTTTGATTTGATTTATTAAACTACGGGAATAGGGAAAGTAAATAAGGGAATCTATTTTACGGGAAATCCTAAGTGCAAAATAACTAAAACGAAATGAACGAAACGTAATTAAAATGCAACTACGTCTAAATTATATCCTAAAAATGCCTAAAATTACTTTTACTCTAGAAATGCAAGGTGAAAACTATTTAGAAATTAAAACTAATTTTTAGGATTTTCTGGATTTTTAGAATTGAAAACTAATTTTTAACTTTTAAATCTAAATTAAAATACTAAAAATTATGAAAATTAAGGGAAAAATATGAAACTATTTTTATAAAATCTAAAATATCCTAAGAGAATTTTCAAAACTATTTTTTTATTTTTCAGATTATTTTTCTATTTTCTACGAATTTAAAACTATTTAAATCTAATTTTAATTGTGAAAAATACCAAATAAAAGGGGAAAAATAAGGAAAAATATTTTTTATGCTTTTTATAATTTTCTTAAACTGAGAAAATTGAAAAAATATTTTTTGGAACTTTTTCTTAATTATTTGCAATAAAAGCTATTTAAAAGTACCTAAAAACTGTTTTAAATAAAAAAAAATAGCAAACAGTGACCAAAAATTATGAAAAACTCAGGAAAATTCTAAAATCTTAATCTAAATCTATGAAAAATATAAAATATGATGCTTGTGTGTAGGAAATGAGGGATGCAGTGTAACTGATGTGGCAATAAGCACTTTAAAATAAGCAAATAAGCTCTAAAATGCACCACTTGAATACAGAAGCTAAATTTTACTATAACCACTCTAAATCAACTAACTATTGCTACTCCTAACCTCAAATAAGCAGTTTACTAAGGTTTAAGCTAACTGATCTTTTCTTCCCAAACAGGTTCTGACCCTCCTGTTTGAGCTTATCCACAAGCTTATCAGAAAAGCTTGAGTACAAAACAGATATGTAGTCTTAAAGACCACCTAGCAGACTATAACTAAACCAAAACTCAGACCTTAATAAGCTGTATTGAACCTTGTGCAAAGGCGCAATATCTGCAAAAACTGGTTTTGACATGATTTTTGACTTTTGAAAACAGTGACTTAGTTTGACTTTTGTGAGATTTAAGATCAAATGTTGAGCTGAAGTTGATGAATCTTGATGAAATACAATTGAAGCAAGCTAGTTTATCAAATTCTAAACCTATATGAAATGATTTCAGTAACTGGTTTCAACAAATGTGCACATGAGATCAGATAACTTGTGATTTTGACTTTTGTAAAAAGACTGATGTAAACTTTGGTTGAAATGACTTTACTAGTACTATCAGAGACTAATGCAACAGAAATCTTATACCAAGATAGCCTTAAACTCAGTTTTATCCACTGATCCAAACAGTCCCTTAATGAATCTAACAAACAATTTAAGCAATCTAATCCTATACTACTTATGCAGACAATGAAATAAGCAGTAAACTAAGATCCTAAAGCTCTAACAAAGTGCTAAACACAAACAAACAAGATCAAATCCATGACAGTTATGAAACAGTTTTAGAAAATAAACTCACTTAATATCCAGCTTAAATTGGGCAGAGTAACAGTACCAAATCAACCAAATCCAATACCCAACACTAAATCAGACCCAACTCAGCATCATTTCAACCCATTTCCATTTCTGAACCAAGTATAATCACCAGTTGACTTTCGTTGACCAAGAAGCTTTTGTTGTGTATTGATTGAAATGAGATAGTGAAGGCACAATATAAGCTCACTAAAGCTATATCAAGCTGAAATGAGCTTATTCCATTATTCAAAATAGCTTATTGATTACTTAAAATAAGAAATGCAAGATTAAATTTTAAAACTTGGAACTTTGATTAATACTGAAAAAGGATTACAAGGAATTGAGAATACAATAAAAGTTTTAAGAAAACATTTATAAAACTACTGAAATACAAGAACAATAAGCTAAATGAAAACTAAGGAATTGCACGAATTCAATGTGAGCCAAGAGGGTCTTTTTATAGCCTCCATCAGCCTTGGGATCCTCTTGGAAGAGCCTAGAAGTCCTATCCACAGCCACACAATCATTCCTTGTCACTTCCTCCAATCACATTGCTCCAATTCACATGTTGAGGTGTCGCGTCCAATGAGAGAGCTTGAAAGGGCCACGTGTGGAGCTTATCCTGACATGTCAGCTTCGGATAAGAATTCTAGAAAGATTCTAGTACGAGGTGGGTGATTGGGATGGGTAATTGGTGGCGTTTGGACTTGGGGAAGACAGGGGACAATTAGGCGCGTTTGGGTTTATTTATTATATCTCAAATGATGTTGACCGGGTGGATGGGTTGTTGACTCGGGTAAAATAACGGGTAACGAGGGATACGGGTTGAGTAATAAAGGGGGTGGCCGGGTTGTGAGTTTGGGCCGGGTGTTTATGTTTATTGGATTGGGCCGTGTATATGGTTAAGTGGATTTAGGATAGTTAAAGTAATCCAAGGCATATCTCAAGGACCATTTGTGTTAAATCTGAAATTCCAAGGACCAATCGTGCAATTCTGAAAATATCTTCCAAGGACCATTCTTGTCATTCTTAAATAGACCAAGGCTGAATTTGCAACTTTTGAATCTTCAAAGGTCATTTCTGCCAAAAACTCAAAGTTGAGGGGCCATTTTTGCCAATTCTTCAAACTTGAGTATATCTTTCAAAAATCATCCTCGGAGAATAGAATCTTCATAAATGCTCAATTTTGATCTTCCAGCTCAGCTTAAGCTCTCTTAATCTCTCGTGCTCGGATTTACGTCTGATTTGGTTCCTTTTTGTGTGTTTTTACATATCCGTACCTGCACAAGCACAAACTCAAGAAAACCACAAATATTAGCAATAAACGGCTCTTTCTTGGTTATTTTGGGTCAGTTTTGATAATGAAAAGGTATGTGTTTAAGCACATATCAAAATACCCCAGACGAGACCATTGTCGTGTCCCCACACAATGCAATCAACTCACGCTTCTAAAACCAAGGATTTCAATCTCTTTCTACTAAACCTATGAAGAAGTAGCAAAGATTCCTCAAAAGAGATTAAGAAAGCCTTAATTCTAAAAACGCCCCGTTTACCTTTTAATTCACATATAGATATTACGATTAAGCACATTCCGGTTATGAGTGGCGGTTTGCCGAACTTTCATGTCGATCAATAACTCCAACATTTTTCAATCAACACGTTAAGATCACGGAGTAAGAAACACAACACAGCGTGAAGTGACCATACGGATAGAATACATCGTCCCTGATTTTTCACAAGTCCCCAAACTAAGCGTAAAATCGAAATCATTGTTACAAACGACTCTAGATGCTAACACTACCCATGGAAGTTACTTGTATAATTACCTTTTGCTCCCATTTTCCTATTTGCCTCTAGATTTTTTTTATTTTTGTGAGAAATGAATTTCTTCATAATTCTCGTTTCGATAACTTTTATTCTGATAAAGATATAAAGCTAAGTCGCTAATTAGTTATCCATCTTCCCTCGAAAACCATTGCACACAAGAATGAGGTCCACATCAAGGTCCTAATTTCACACGATTTAGGGAGAATATCCTTTTTATGGCGACCGAGACAACTCATCTACGAGTCCAGAGACAGAAGCTTTATTTAGACATCTCCCGGATCCGAAGTTTGGCTTAACACTATTTCAGCACATTTGCATTTTTGCAATTCAAGCCCTTGGTCTTTTAAACTACTAACTCAACGGGATTACCGTTTTATCAGGAGTCTTATTATGATTTTGGAATTTCCTCTGCTTTTATAGAAGTCTAAGACAACTTTTATAGCTTTGGATTTTTCAACTTTAAAACATTTGGGCTTTATTTCATGTTAATTTTTGTGCCAAACTCCAAACCCTACGGCTTTTATAACAATAGAAACAATAGCAGCAAACTATCAGGAATCAGTTGTCTATTACACCGTAACACTGACAGTACCTCGATGTGTACCCAACTCTCATGGGCAAAGATTCTCTAAAGAAGACAAAGAACTAACTATCGTCAAAAACTCAACATCTCTAATTATTATTAGACAAATATGGGGTGAAACAATTTTTTGGGAACAAAAAGCCATAAGTACTTTCGATGGGCTCTAAAGAGAACCAACTACTCCACGCTTAGCATCTAAACTCATAAGTAACTCTATCATTTCTCGATCTCCACAAATTTAAAATCCCAAATAATGAGATCCGCAGATGCTTAGCCGATAATTTTTAGATTATCTATGGTTAAGGGAACAAGCTAGGGCTCAACACGCCCGGTCAAGTCAGAATTCTATTCCTACTCTCACCAGCGGAAAGTCAACAAGGTGTCAAAACATATATAAACTTAGCAAATGCTTCGTCTAATGAAATCAAGTTATGCATATTTAAAGTCACTCAGTGGAACTTTCAAAATCTTGGCCTTGTGAGCTAGAATTCGCATTTTATAGCTTCTTGTCTAAGAGACTAGCAAACTTTTCAATCAAAAAGACTTAACAAAAGCTTAAAAATTTTTAAAATTTTCTCATTTTTGCACAATTTGTTTTTATTTTCTAAGGAAAAACGGGGTTGCGAGAGTACACGACAAAAAACAAGCAAGTGCGGTCAAATCAAATCGAAGATTACCCTACCCCAGACTAGAACGAAACATTGCCCTCAATGTTTAAAGCAAGGGTATCAACGAAAATCTAAAAGCCGTTTATTAAGTATGCTAAAAGATAAACGTTAGTCGATAAGATTAGGATATCGGATTTCCATCAGCATCGATCATGAAACTCGAGTGGAGAAAAGACAAACTTCGAGCACGAGAGTCTTCATATCGGGAACATCCTAAACACAACATCACAAACAACCAAACACGAGAAATCGAAGAGGCAGACCCCTTTGCGTCACTTATTAGAAAATAGAAAGAAGATAGATGGATAAGCATGGGGTGCCTCCCACGAAGCGCTACTGTTTTTGGTTACCGAGTCGCTAGCCTGACTCGTCCCCGAATTCATTTGTCCTTGGGGAAGAAAATGGTAGAGATACCAGGGTCAAAAACGGTGTCCTCATTCCCGAAAGAATGAGACTGGGTGGGTTGGGAGGGAAAGAAAATGTCGGGCTCAAGCACATAAGGAATGACTCCTCCCAAACTCACATAAGGCATATGAAAGATCGATCCATCATCCGGCGGTTTTGCGGGCGGACGAAAGGATGAAGGATCGATAAAAGAATACTCCAAAGAAGTCGGGAGCTTATGATATAGAAAGGTGTTACTCAAAGGTTCATCAACAAAGGCATCCAAGAGAGGATCCTTATCTCGAATGACATTTTTAGCATAAAACTCATCGACGCGTATCCCGGGGTTGAAAATCTTGTCTTCGGAGAGGAAGGAGATCAAAGTGTCATCTATGTGAAAATCCTCACGAAGAGAGGAATCACTTTCGGCTAAAAAATATTGGACCTCAGGATCAACAAGTTCATCTGTCGACAACTTCACTTCCTTATCTTTCTTCGGAAAAAACGGATCATCATATTCTTCTTCATCCTCAGAGAAAATCGAGTCGGTAGGAGCAAGTTCATCGGTGAACTTCTCACTTTCTTCGTCAAAGAGTTGATTTTCAAAATTTTGAGTATATTCAGAATCGAATTCAAACAAGGGATTCGTGAATGTCGTTTTGAAAGATTCTGGATCGAAAGATGTCTCAAAATAAGGTTCCATGATTTCAGAAGAAGGAGTGGGATTGCCACTCAAAGGAAGGTCGATTTTCTTAGAAATCGGAGGTGGGACAAGTGGTGTGCTCTTAGAGCTAGCAGTTTCCACCACTACCGTTGTAGACTCCTTTTCTTGTTTCTTTTTCCGTTCAGCTTGTATTGTCGACATACTCTTGATCGTAAACCTTGAAAGATCAATTCGAGACGTTTTAAGTTCAACTTTCTTCACATCATTTGGATCATATGGTAAAATGGGATCACCACTTTCTTGAGAAAAATCAATCACACCGATGCTATGAATCGAATGATCATCGGGTGGAGGTTTTGACGTTTTTTCGGCATAGAACACTATTTTTTCATTTCCTTTTCTGATCGTTAGCGTTCCTTGGTAATGATCCACAATGACTTTCGCGGTTCTCAAGAATGGTCTTCCTAAAGTGAGAGGGACTCGGGCATCGACCTCTATATCAACTACGGCGAAATCCATGGGAAAATGGAATTTATCCACTCGTACCATAACATCATTGACTACACCAACCGTGTGAGCAATTGTTCGATTAGCTAATTCGATAGTCATACGAGTAGGTATAAGAGTCTTCAATCCAAGCTCATGATATATCGCAAGAGGCATGAGACTTATGCTTGCACCTGAATCGGTTAGGGCATTACATTCCTTAATATCATTTAAGGAGCAAGGAAGGAGAAATTTCCCGGGATCACCAAGCTTCTCGGGAGCTTGGTTCGAGGAAGAATTAAACGGTGTAGGCTCAAGTGAAATCTTTGAAATTTGTTCCAATTTCTCTTCATAAATCTTTTCAGCAGCTTTGATCATATCAGTCGTAAGTTTGAACTTGGTTCCGGAAACAACTTTCATTTTGTCGAACCGTGATTGAACAGATTTGCACGGTGTAAGGTTAGAACTCGGCATTATGACAGATATAGAAGGAACTTGGGCAACCAGAGGTTGGACGTATTTGGCTTTTCCATTATCAAGAGGAATTACCGGGTCCTTTGTCACCTCGGTCTCTCGTGCTACACTCCTCACCGGAGAGGTAGTAGTCATCGAGGGCCCATCATCTCGAATGGTAACGGATTTCATTTCTCCCTTCGGGTTTGGAATTGTGTTACTTGGGAGAGAACCGGAAACCGAGGGTTGACTCATTTGGCACAAAACAGCATTCAACATATTCTCAAGTTTATTCTGCGAAGCATCCAATTTGTTGTTCTGAAGTCGAATCTCATTCCTAAACTCATTGCTTTGTCTAGTTATCGAAGATTGAAACTCGTTTCTCAAACTTGAAATCTGGGTTTTCATGGTTTGGATGGTAGCATTATTGTTCTGAACGTAATTCGAGAATTCATTAGAGGGCAAAGGTGGAGCTTGATAGCTTGAAGCTTGATATCCTTGATTGTAATTGACTCCTTGATTCGGGTATTGATTTGGTGGGGCTTTGTATTGGTTTTGAACATTTGGTCCACGAACTTGATTTTGATTAAAACAAGTCTGATTATTCGATTGAGAAAATCCCGGAGGTACCATTTGATTACTAACACGAGGGTTTGGTTCAACTTGAGAACGGTATTGGTTACCTCCGGTTACGGCATTAGCATCGAAAAGATTACCATCGGTGGCGGTACAATTGTAGTAGGCATGCGGGCCACCACAAGTAGTACAAGTCGTTTCCACCGCTTTGACTTGAGCGGGTGGAGAAGAATTAACCTTAGCGGTCTTAATCTTAACCAAAGCCTGAATCATATCCGTAAGCTTATCAATCTTAGCATCGGTGCTAGACGTATTTTCGTAAGACGAGGACGATGGTGTAACACTCACTCGGGCAGCAACCGATTTGCTACGTGAGGTACGAACTTTAGATTTGTTCTCAATAATCAACAAGGCATCTCTCGTTGATCGGGTCAACAAATTACCACCCGCGGCGGCATTGAGAGAGTCTTGATCAGTTTCATTCAAACCGTTATAGAATGTATCAAGTTGGTGTAATTCCGTAAAACCATGATGGGGACATTGCCTAAGCAAATCTTTGAATCGGTCCCATGCCTCACTAAATGATTCATCAAATCTTTGTGTGAATTTCGTTATTTCATTTTTTAAGCTTGTTGTTTTAGACGGTGGGAAGAATTCGTTCACGAATTTTGACACTAAATTCTCCCATGTGGTTATCGATCGAGGGGGTAGTTTCTCGAGCCAAATCCGGGCAGCCCCCTCAAGTGAAAACGGGAAGAGTAGAAGCTTAATAGCCTCTTCCGGAACGTTACGGTACTTGATCGTAGACGTGAGCTTGTTGAATCGTCGGATATGAGAGTGAGGATCGTCCCTCTCAAATCCATAAAATTGGCTTGACGAAACCAAATTTATCAATCCGTGTTTAAGCTCAAAGTTATCGGCAACGATTGCCGGAACGACGATGGCTTCTCCATAACCCTCGGTGGGTGCTTGGAGTTGCTCTAGCATAGATCGGTTGTCCTCCGCCATTTCGATAATGGGCGGAGTTAGATTAGTTCGAATCTCGGGTTCGACTAATGGAGCACGTCTATTTCGCCTTCTCGGAATTGTAGCGGCTTCACGTATCGGTCTGTAGTTATTAGAGCGAGTGCGCATGCACTTTCAAAAACCAAGGCAATTAAAACGAACGGTATTCGAAAACACAGTGATCTTAACCAATAATCCCAAGTGAATAAATCACTTCTATAAGACAAACGCACAAGCGAGCGGAGAAGCTTTTTTAGGTCAGCGCGAAGCTTATTAAAAACCCGCTTCTTTTCAGCCGCAATTTAATGTCAGGCCGTCCTTATACCCACCACACATTTTGTTTATCAAATAGAAATAAATCAACTCACAAACGACACAAAGGCAAGTTTTTTATCTTTAGTTCGGGAACTTATTAATGATAACACCTCCGTTGAGAATGTTATATAATTGGTGTCTTCTATTTATTAGCAAAAACACAAGAGAAAATCTTTTTGTATTTTTAATATGATATATATATATACAAAAGAAAAAGGAAAATATTTTTTTACTTTTTTATTTTATAGAAAAATAGTAACTTCACAAAGGAAGGATCTCGAGTCACTAATCGTCAAACCTCAAACGATATTGTCGTGACACAACCTCCCCGGCAGCGGCGCCAAAATTTGACATTCGCACACAATGCCAAACCGTCAAGTTATCTCACACAAGCTAGCCACTTGTGAATGACTAACCGTAAGAAACTTAAAACAGTTCAGACACTGATTCGCTGATAATGAAGGCTTAAGGGTATGTGTGTACGGATAAAACCTCAATATCGATATCAAAAATAATCACGAAGATAGATTCAAAATTCCTTTAGGAAAAAGAATATTAAACCAAATCCCGTGTATGATCGTTGATACGGATTAGTCAACCCGAATTGTTTCCCAACGAGGCGTGAATTGCCAACGTCGTTATTGGTTTGGAATTTAATGCTCGATGTTTTGATTTGTTTGATTTGATTTATTAAACTACGGGAATAGGGAAAGTAAATAAGGGAATCTATTTTACGGGAAATCCTAAGTGCAAAATAACTAAAACGAAATGAACGAAACGTAATTAAAATGCAACTACGTCTAAATTATATCCTAAAAATGCCTAAAATTACTTTTACTCTAGAAATGCAAGGTGAAAACTATTTAGAAATTAAAACTAATTTTTAGGATTTTCTGGATTTTTAGAATTGAAAACTAATTTTTAACTTTTAAATCTAAATTAAAATACTAAAAATTATGAAAATTAAGGGAAAAATATGAAACTATTTTTATAAAATCTAAAATATCCTAAGAGAATTTTCAAAACTATTTTTTTATTTTTCTGATTATTTTTCTATTTTCTACGAATTTAAAACTATTTAAATCTAATTTTAATTGTGAAAAATACCAAATAAAAGGGGAAAAATAAGGAAAAATATTTTTTATGCTTTTTATAATTTTCTTAAACTGATAAAATTGAAAAATTATTTTTTGGAACTTTTTCTTAATTATTTGCAATAAAAGCTATTTAAAAGTACCTAAAAACTGTTTTAAATAAAGAAAAATAGCAAACAGTGACCAAAAATTATGAAAAACTCAGGAAAATTCTAAAATCTTAATCTAAATCTATGAAAAATATAAAATATGATGCTTGTGTGTAGGAAATGAGGGCTGCAGTGTAACTGATGTGGCAATAAGCACTTTAAAATAAGCAAATAAGCTCTAAAATGCACCACTTGAATACAGAAGCTAAATTTTACTATAACCACTCTAAATCAACTAACTATTGCTACTCCTAACCTCAAATAAGCAGTTTACTAAGGTTTAAGCTAACTGATCTTTTCTTCCCAAACAGGTTCTGACCCTCCTGTTTGAGCTTATCCACAGGCTTATCAGAGAAGCTGAAGTGAAAAACAGATATGTGGTCTTCAAGACCACCTAGCAAACTACAACTGTACCAAATTTGAGACCTTAATAAGCTGTATTGAACCTTGTGCAAAGGCTGCAATATCTGCAAAAAACTGGTTTTGACATGATTTTTGACTTTTGAAAACAGTGACTTAGTTTGACTTTTGTGAGATTTAAGATCAAATGTTGAGCTGAAGTTGATGAATCTTGATGAAATACAATTGAAGCAAGCTAGTTTATCAAATTCTAAACCTATATGAAATGATTTCAGTAACTGGTTTCAACAAATTTGCACATGAGATCAGATAACTTGTGATTTTGACTTTTGTAAAAAAACTGATGTAAAATTTGGTTGAAATGACTTTACTAGTACTATCAGAGACTAATGCAACAGAAATCTTATACCAAGATAGCCTTAAACTCAGTTTTATCCACTGATCCAAACAGTCCCTTAATGAATCTAACAAACAATTTAAGCAATCTAATCCTATACTACTTATGCAGACAATGAAATAAGCAGTAAACTAAGATCCTAAAGCTCTAACAAAGTGCTAAACACAAACAAACAAGATCAAATCCATGACAGTTATGAAACAATTTTAGAAAATAAACTCACTTAATATCCAGCTTAAATTGGGCAGAGTAACAGTACCAAATCAACCAAATCCAATACCCAACACTAAATCAGACCCAACTCAGCATCATTTCAACCCATTTCCATTTCTGAACCAAGTATAATCACCAGTTGACTTTCGTTGACCAAGAAGCTTTTGTTGTGTATTGATTGAAATGAGATAGTGAAGGCACAATATAAGCTCACTAAAGCTATATCAAGCTGAAATGAGCTTATTCCATTATTCAAAATAGCTTATTGATTACTTGAAATAAGAAATGCAAGATTAAATTTTAAAACTTGGAACTTTGATTAATACTGAAAAAGGATTACAAGGAATTGAGAATACAATAAAAGTTTTAAGAAAACATTTATAAAACTACTGAAATACAAGAACAATAAGCTAAATGAAAACTAAGGAATTGCACGAATTCAATGTGAGCCAAGAGGGTCTTTTTATAGCCTCCATCAGCCTTGGGATCCTCTTGGAAGAGCCTAGAAGTCCTATCCACAGCCACACAATCATTCCTTGTCACTTACTCCAATCACATTGCTCCAATTCACATGTTGAGGTGTCACGTCCAATGAGAGAGCTTGAAAGGGCCACGTGTGGAGCTTATCCTGACATGTCAGCTTCCAGATAAGAATTCTAGAAAGATTCTAGTACGAGGTGGGTGATTGGGATGGGTAATTGGTGGCGTTTGGACTTGGGGAAGACAGGGGACAATTAGGCGCGTTTGGGTTTATTTATTATATCTCAAATGATGTTGACCGGGTGGATGGGTTGTTGACTCGGGTAAAATAACGGGTAACGAGGGATACGGGTTGAGTAATAAAGGGGGTGGCCGGGTTGTGAGTTTGGGCCGGGTGTTTATGTTTATTGGATTGGGCCGTGTATATGGTTAAGTGGATTTAGGATTGTTAAAGTAATCCAAGGCATATCTCAAGGACCATTTGTGTTAAATCTAAAATTCCAAGGACCAATCGTGCAATTCTGAAAATATCTTCCAAGGACCATTCTTGTCATTCTTAAATAGACCAAGGCTGAATTTGCAACTTTTGAATCTTCAAAGGTCATTTCTGCCAAAAACTCAAAGTTGAGGGGCCATTTTTGCCAATTCTTCAAACTTGAGTATATCTTTCAAAAATCATCCTCGGAGAATAGAATCTTCATAAATGCTCAATTTTGATCTTCCAGCTCAGCTTAAGCTCTCTTAATCTCTCGTGCTCGGATTTACGTCTGATTTGGTTCCTTTTTGTGTGTTTTTACATATCCGTACCTGCACAAGCACAAACTCAAGAAAACCACAAATATTAGCAATAAACGGCTCTTTCTTGGTTATTTTGGGTCAGTTTTGATAATGAAAAGGTATGTGTTTAAGCACATATCACTGAGGTACATGGCTTTGATGAAAATGTTCATGAGCACAGGGATCTGATGTATGACAATCTTCACCGACTGGATGACAACATGGCTAAATTCCTCAGGCATCTTCAAGGTGTAGGTACAAAGATAGATGAAATCAAGGAATTTGTCAAAGAAGACCCAACACTCAACTCTAAAGTGCTAGAAGCGACTGAGGTGTACTTGAAACAATCCTCAAGCCTCATTGAACTGCTCGCTATGCTCAAGACTGCTAATGTTCAGGGTCTTCCATCCTCAGTCTAGTCTCTTCAAGCTACATTGGACTCTTTTAATACGCAGGTGGCTACTTTGACTCAGGCATCCTCGACCCTGGCCTGGAATCTTGGGCCCAGAATGACTGCTCTGGAAGTTTCTCAGGCTAATTTGGAAGCTAAAGTCACTGGTATTCAATCTGACACTTCCGACATCAAGGCTATGATCTCAGAAATTTATCAGGCCTTCAAGGGTCAAGCTGCTCAGTCCCCTCAGCACCAACTCCAACTCTTGCCCTCACTGAAGCTCCGGCAACAGTTGAGGGGAGAATATTGCTGAAGAACCTCCTTCTCACACTGAGAGGGAGCCAACACCATCAACATCAGTGGCACAAATCTCATCATCACCACCAGTCTCAGCAACACCTATCTCATCAATCCCACCAACAACATCAACAACAACAACACTGACAGTAATCACACCAATAACAACAACACCACCACCCCTGGTAGCAACTTCATTTTCCTCAGGCCAGGAAAAATGAAAAGGAAAAATGACAACTCCTGAGCCTGAGAAGATTCCCTACAAAATCGACGACACTGAATACCTTCTCACACCTCAACAGCTAAGTAAATATCATGCTAAAGAAGAACAGAGATTGAAACAAGCTGAAGAAGATAAGAAGAATAGAGAAGCACTGGCAAAGGTAGTCGGTGAAGAAGCTGAGAACATGGGAATTGATCCTAAGAAACTCCAAAAAGGTCAGGCAGGACAAAAATTCAAGGATGCTCAGGCTGCTCAGATGGCTGAAATGAGAAAACAGTTGGAAGAAAAGAAGAAGAAAAGTGAAGCCATCAGGCAAAGCAGAATTGAGCATTACAACTGGACAATGACAAGCCGAAGGCTTCCTGAAAGGATCACAGATGTCAGAATCATCCCCAATACCAAACCACTGGCCATGAACGTTTACAGAGGGGATGATAAAAGACACTTTGAGGTTCATGATCCCTCAAATTCACGACTTTGGGATCACTGAACTCGATGAGCTTGGTCCAATTATTGAAAAGAAGAAGAATGCGGTGGTTAAGGACTTGATGAAAATGCTCAGTAAAAGATATGAAAGTCTGAGGGATTGTCCACCCAATGGGAATTCAGCCCACCTTAACTGCACCACAAGGATCTCAACCACAATCATCCACTGGCAAAAGGAAGAGAGTTGAGTTCCAACCTGGGATTAAAGTGCCTGGACTGGAGTGTAATAGGGAGCTGCCTGAAGGAGTGAAGTTTGTGAATTGTCTTGTGATTGAAAAGCCTGAAAGAGGGCTATTTTTCATTGATGTCTATGGAAACCCAGTATTCCAAAGGTGGAGTGATATTGATCAGGCTGGAGTGGCTACAATGATCAGCTATATTCCAGTGGCCTCTCAAATTCAGATTCCTGCGAATATCAGGTTCTGCACTGACTTAAACGCAAAGATAAAAGACCATCCTGACAGGGAAACACTCATCACCAAAAAGGTCAAACTTGAAGCAGGGAATCCATCCGGTGACATCATTTTTTTATCTTTTGTACTAGTGATAGGAACTATGTAATCTGATCAATAAAAGATGTATGTTTTGTTAATTTACTCAGTGTTCCTTATTGTATTCATTAGTACATTCAGTGTAAGAAGAAGCCATTTGCTCACTTACACTGATCAACCACTTAGGCTATTTGTATATCCAAATAGGGGAGACTGTTGGGTTCAGTAAATACCCAAACCCCTTAATCTAGGATTTGAATAGAAAATAGCCCAAGTGTTTAGTCCGTTAAACACTAACAGGTCACTGAGTGCATAGTCTCTCAGTGAGTCATCTTCAGGATACTCAGTACGAGGCGAAGAAGAAGTCTCTCCACTCAGTAAGGCGGAACTTAAAGGGTGAAGACTGAGTCAAGAAGAAGATGATGGATTCAGTGAGTGATGACAATAACTCACTGAATCCCCAAGACTCCTCTCCAACTGCTTACATTGAAGACAAACTGAAGTAGAAGACTGAAGGATGAAAAGACTGAAGAAAGAGCGGGACAAGGCGGGATAAGTTTGAATCAGATAAGACAACGTCCTTATCAACCAAAGTCAACTTTCCCTGAATGGCAAAAGATCAGGCTCAGTGTCATCACTGAACTTAGGAAAGTAGTCTTGTCTCTTACCTAGAATAGTCTTTGTAAACAGATACAAAATACATTAGTATTTTGTCTTCTATATGCTGTCAGTTTGTCACTTAGGAAAGAGTTAAAACTCATACATGTATAAATAGCATAAGAGATGGAGTGAAAAAAAAAATCTTGTGAATTGTAAAAACACACATACACGCAAGCCATCTTTTCACTCCTCCAAATACAACTTAGTTCCTGAGATAGTTCAGTGAGCTCTAAGAGTTGTGCTCAGACTTAGCTTGAGCTTAGAGAGGAGTCACCCAACTTTGTCATTTCAATCCCAAGTACTATTCCGCAAGTACTTGGGTAACGTATTCTTTGTTGATTTATTTCTAATAAGAATATGATGTTGAAAATTACTCTGTGTGTTTTACTTATGTTAATTTCAGTAATAGTTCACTATTAACTTGTTTTATATATTTAAACTGTTTTAAACGATAGTGAACGGGGAACAACGGGCTTTCTAAAAGGTTTTACTTTACATTTACATGTTGAACATTTAATGCATCAAATGATTCTACTTTTGGTAAGAGATGTATACAAGATGACTTTAGCTTATGTTACTGCCTTGCAGGTTGATTATTATTAAAATAATGACAAACAAGTAAACTAGAAATGAATTTACTCCAGACTTCACTAAAATATAAGGATCATAAGTTAACTTTGAATTTGACCATAAGTTTTTTCCTAAAAATAGTTTTCTTTTCATATGCATTTCATAGTAAAATAAGCTATTATATCGTCTTGGTTGACAAGAGCACTGCGAGTGATTTGTTGGCAGGTATCGTTAATTTTGTTGGTAAGGTCTCGATGTTATGGTAAAACCAAAGAAGAAATAGCTGGACTTGTTATGAGCAATCGGTGGGGAAATTATTGTCATTTTGTTTAACTTAATTGGAAAAAATATTGTATATTTCAACATTTGATAAATCCTTGCTTTACATATCTTATGTTTTCCTATAAGATTTAACTAGGCATTAAAGAATTTGCGATATTTGACATAGATTTTGTGACGGACATACTTACATTTGTCATTTTAAAACGTTGATATATCATACTTACATTTGTCATTTTATGTTTTACCTTAGATGAATGCGACATCAAAAGTGAAAATAGCATGATTGATCAAATGGGGCTTAAGAAATACGACTGCATGTGACCACGTGATGTTTTCAATATTGATATTTGCAAAAAAAACTAGATAATATATAAAACATTTTATAAGTAATTTAGATTTTGGGCAAATTAACTTGTTTTTCAGTACGTACTCTTTGTTTTCAGGAACCCGATCATATACAAAGATAAAACCTTGGCTCTTTGTTGTGCTCCCTTTAAACACAGACAATCCTTCATGTGAGGCTTAGAGCATAGTGTCACACCCCAAAAATGGCGCAGCGCGCGGAAAGGCATTTACGGGATATGACTTCATGATCAAGAACGCAACGTGTCTAAATAGAGAAATACTAAAATGCATAACATACGATGGATCATAGTTGCAAATTCTCACAACCGGGATAAGTACAAAATCTAGAATGCAAACATAAGTCTCAAAGTCAAACTACTTCATAAGGAACAGTCAAAATGCAACTCCTCATAATACATCTCGGGAGGGTCTTGTCTTAAGTTTTGCTAAGCCAGGCCAATACTCAACCTTCTAGACAACTTCAATAACACCTGAAAATGGATACTCGAAAACGTCAACATAAATTTGGTGAGCTCGTAGGTTTGAGAGTTAAACCACGAAGCTGTGAGTAATTTAGAGTAGGACAATAGTGAGTATGATATACAAATATAAGCACTAACTGAAACCATGATGCATGCAACAACTGAACCTCACAAATGCCACGTGTACACGATTTTCAATAATCCCGATAGTACTATCAATGCTTCGGCTCCAAACGGAGTTAAACAGTTGTGCACAAATGAACACACAACAAGATCACACAGAAAGCACATATTGCAATCAAACGCACATAATTGTCCAAAAACACAAAATTAGTAGATCACAGCATAAAAACAATTTAAAATAACATTTGAGTACCATTTTTCCCTAAAGAAAATATTAGAAAAAGGGGCTACGAAAACTCACCTTAGAAGATAGCAATGAATAGTAACTCGGTAACGAAAACAGTGTCAAGAAGCAAGGCACAACGGTACACGAACGGCACAACCTAATAATCATTGTTTTTTAGAATATATCTCAAAATAACATAATGTACAATGGTTTAAAAAAACTAACGTTTTTTAGTTTTCGTGGATGACTCGAATAATTGTTTGTAAAAAGTTTAGTATCGAAGCTCGTGTGGTTTTAGGAAATATATAGACTCAACGTAACTCACGCCAAAATAACGAAGTCAAAGGAGTAACGAAAGGACGACAAGAAGGAATAACGAAAAGAAATGAATAAATAAAGGACAACGAAAAAAGACACGTCGATAACATGTTTCGGTGTTTTACCCCATAACCCAAATAGTTTGTAAAACGTTGAGGATTTGGAAAGAATTATTCATTTGATGAAAATGTATCATGTTAATAATTTAGAAACTAGAAAAGTTTATAACGTTTACAAATTGTAATGGTTTAAGTTGTAAAAATGGTTTTTATAAAAAATTTGGACATGATGCGTCCGTTTATAAAACATTTCCAAGTCGTTACGACTTTTGAATAAAAAGTTCTATTTATTACGTTTCACTAATTTGATACAATTTATACAAGTTTTATTCAATTTTTACAAGTTTTATTATCTTTTTTACAAGTTTTATTACTAATTCATCGTTATCATTCGCGTATAGATTAGTGTCGGGTTTATCGACTATTTTGTGTCCAAAATCGTCCATAAGTCCTTCGGCTAATACCGTAAATCCAATAACGAACATCCATATTAGAAAAGCATAGGTTTTTGTTACAATATCTGTATCCAAGACCATATCATATCCCAAGTACCCGAATAGCATCCGAAACATCATCGACAAAACCAAGAATATAAATTAAGTTAGTAAGCGTTAGATGAAATGATTAACGACATAATTATCTAGCGTTATTGGGCTTTAGGCCCAAATGTTTACACACTCCTACTATGCGACACCGGCTTATAAGCCCAAGGTCATAACCAACTCAACCAACAAATAATATCCCAATGTTAACCCAAGTCCCCACGACACGTTTTGTGTCGTGGTACACATTGCGAGCACACCATTGTGTGTCGCGTTAACCCACAAACAAGTCGGAACCAAGTCACGTGCACCATATAAGGTCGAGACTCCAATATGATAATGACACCAAGATGTTTTACCATGACACAAAAATTATAACACACACACATATAACCTGGTTCCGTCAACTTGTGACAACACCAACGACACCACATAAGAACACCATCACACACTAAGACCATGAATCAACTACAATAATCGCATATAGCCTACACATTAAGGTCTTGAACCTCAGACTCACGGTTCGTACCAAGAGACACCAAACAGTCTACCATGACTCGGTTGTCATCTCAACGCAAAGACCGTGACTCCCATGAGTCACGGGTTAGCCACTCGACACTCAAAACCTCCCCCCTGATCACCACGAAGTGCAACCAAACAACCCCTAAACATAAAACAAATACATCAAGATGATTTAAACTCGAAAATAATTTCAAGGAATATAGACATAACCACGAGTCAAGTGACTCAGTGGTGAGTCAAGTGACTCAGTGAGAGTCGGACGATTTTTGATGTTAAACTAATAGTTCCACCCGAGTTAGTTTAGAAAAACACAAGTTTTATTAGTTTTTATATAAAACCCGTTTTAATTTATTAAAACCGATTAGGGTTTTGAAAATAAAAAGTAATAATAAGGAAGAGTGGCGCGTGGGCTTACCAAACGAAAGAGAGAGGAGGGGGAAAGGTGGTATACACGGTGGTGACTGGTGGTGAACGGCGGTATATCTCACAAGTGGCTCGAACATGCTTCTTTTGCGCCCAACAGCTCCAGAAACGATCCCTACCTCTTGATCTACATGTCGGTATAAAAAGTTGGGTTGCCGGAAATTTGGCCGGAAAACGGTGCGGCGCCGGAATAAAGGAATCCGGTGAGTGTGAGGTATCAAATGGGATAAAACCCTAAAAAGTTTTCTTTTATATCCCATAAAGGACCTTTTCTGCCAATCAGGGAAAGAAGGGGTGGATGAAATAAATAGTAGGGTATATTTTGAAAAGTTAATAATATTTTATAACATTATAGAGTGGGACCCATTCGGGCTCGATCATGACCGATCTCGGACTCGGAATTAGAACCATTACGTTTAAAATAGTTTTTCCACGAAAAATGAGTGTAAACTCGACTAGTATTCCACGAAATTTTAAAGAAGGCTTAATAAAACATTTATTAGATTTTGGTTATGCCGGAACGTGACGTGTCATTTTTATCGTTTTCAAATCCAATAAGTTTAGAAAAGTTTGAAAATAGAAAAATAGGTATAATTTATTGTAAAACCAAGTCTGAAAAATTACGGGTTGTTATAATCTACCCCCGTTAAAAAGAATTTTGTCCTCAAAATTCAACTAAGGACCTGAGCTTGATCGGATAGTATTCACCCTTCGTTTACGTTGTACATAGAAGGCTCGGGTGTGGGTGTCAACCCAAATAGTACCGGGTGCTACTTCCCAAGTGGTACTATCAATACCTCCTAACCTCTTGCAATCACACAAATTAAGCCACATAATAACCACACAGTAAGGCAAGCTTCCGGTCCTTGAGTGAAGCCATCAAAAACCTTAAGCAAATTATTAGGTAGCTTAAGTTGAGCCTCAACTTGAATTTATGCTTAAACCCACAACTCATCAAACAAGAACTGTCATGAGGTTAAGCTATGCAACAAGTTGAGCCTGCCCTTAAGCTACGTAATAACTTGAATTCCAACTTAATTTCGCAGCCCAATCAAACAAGAACAACCTTGAAATTAAGTTAAGAAACTCAACGCTTTTGATGAATTGGCTCAATTTTGGGATCACTTTACAAATAAACAAATCAGTAGGTATCTAAAGCTTAGATTCACATAAGTTGAGGAAATTCAACTAGGGGGGATGCGTATTCCTGATTTCCTTCAAATCAATAGTGTGCGCCCTAAGTACATCTCCTAAAGTCGGATATCATGCCTACTCTAATCATCTGCCTAGAAATGGTAAGTCGTACTCAAACCTAATTGTGCTCAATGAATCCTATAGGGCCTGCCGAAAATCGCGGTGTGAACCGACTATCACGATCTGATGTAATAGATACGGGCGCTCCTCTTATGCGTCACTCTTAATTGGATATCCTTGAGTACTACGAAAACGTTGATCAAACCAAAGGACTTAACAGGTAAACTCGATCTGCTCGCATATAGTTCTGAACGCGGTCATAGGGTTGTCGATCTCGTGCACTCTTAATTGAGGATATTCGGATCGGGAATATTTCTTTGAGAAGTATCGCGCATTTTGTAATTAGTGTCGTTTCGGGAATTAAGTCTACGCGAGGCTCAATTCGTCAAGCAGGGGCAAATCGTGTTAGGTATTTACGACTTCCTTCAGGGAAGACTTAAGCACGCGAGGTATCTTTGGGCTTCTGCTCGATCTACTAGGCGCAATGAAATGGGCAATTCGATAGTAACTATCGAGCTATTTGGTGTTATGAAATGCCTCGTCCATTTTTGAGCCAATTTTTTTTTAAATTTTAAGCTAAGTGGCAACTTTAAACTTGATTTTCACATCTCATCAAACAAGAACTGACATGAAAATTAAGTTGAAAGTTGCTAAAAAGCCCTTTTTTTTTTTTTTTTGGAAAAGAACATTTTAGCTAAAGTTTGGGGTTGCTCAAAAATGAACGAATGATATCTCAGCACCCAAGAGTCTTGCTACTAGATGGTGGAAATCCGAGGCATCTTATTGGTCTCTATTCTTTAGTCATACACTATATCTATTCCATGGCTAAGGTATTGGACACTAGGTTTCAAACTTAATATAAGCATGAATTTGGTATTAACAAATCTATAATAGACGCCAGATTCAAATAGTATGGTAGCTTAATGATCGTTTAAAGAGGACATACCGGTACAATATTCAGGTCCTGGCGTCCTTCGTCAGCTTTCATCACAAATGCTTGACCACGAGCTGGGTTGCCATTGCTTCCACGGTTTGAGTTTGTTCCATTAGTCACTAAGGCTTGATTTGGGTTATTATGCACCTGCCCCTGTGCCCTATTCATCTTAGGACACGTGTTTCGGAAATGATCTGGGCTCCCGCACTCATAACAGGTCCTTTGGTAAATGACGTTGATTGGAGTCACCTGCATAGCCACTGCTCGACAATCCTTCGCAATATGACCAGGCTGATTGCAGTTGAAACACACTAAGCATGGTTAGTTTCCAGATGATGGTAGTTACATTTGGCACACTTAGGGTAATGACCTTTATATCCCTTACGGCCCGTGCTCGTTGCCACAAATCTTTTACCCCATTTCGTCTTCTTATTTTCACCATCTGCACCTCCTTGCTTACTTGGCTCACTCACGATCTTCCTCTTATCACCACTCTTGGACAATGACTCATTCCTAACCATCTCATCCGTTAAGGTTGCAGATTTTAGTATCGCATTCTGGAGAGTAGGAGGCTCAATCGCTCTCACCATCCCGAGAATCTCAAGGACCAAACCGTAGATGTACCTGTCAATTCTATTAGATTCAAGAGTGACCATATGAGATACTAGTTCAGCAAGTTCATGGAATCTATCCGTATAAGTAGCGTGACCAGCTTCTACCTTAGTATGGTTGTAGAACTCATGCTCTAGCTTCTGCATCTCGTGACTCGGGCAATACTCCTCCTTTAGCAATGCTTTAAAGTCAACCTAACTCATTATAGTAGCTTCTCTTCATCTGGCTTGGATTTGTGTGTTCCACCAGGTCGGGGCCTCATCCTACCAATGATCTTGCGACATACCTCACCCTATGGTGAGTTGCACACTTGCTTATGTCGATCACCTCTTCCATCTTCTCGATCCACCTGGTATACACCAACGCTCCTCTATTTCCGTCAAAATCCACTAGGTTGGCACACAGTAAATTCCTTTTACGAACACCCTTTCCCACCATTATTGTTACTTCCATTTCTGCCATTATCGTTGGTGTTATCGTTCTCCACATCGTTGTTCCTACTATCGTTGTTTCCGGGGTTGCTGGTGCGATCTCCTACCCGAGCTTCGATAGTGGGAAGCAAGTTCTGCAGCTGTTAGGCGATGATCGTGGAAAAGTCGAGGTTTACGTCGTTGTTGTTGTCGTTCCCATTTTCGCAGTTACCATTTCTTCCCCCATGTCTCCCAGTCCTTCCACCCCTACGGGCTGCACCACCATGGTTAACTCGAGTCGATCTTCTTGGATGCACGGTTTCCGCAAGGAAGGACATTTTGTTAACGCTATATAGGATGGGTTTATGTAGAGACGATCGGTAGTGGTGTCCTAATTCTACGTTGTAGTCACGTCCTAGTTCTATGTCGTAGTCGCGTCCTAGTTCTATGTCGCGGTCCTAAGCTGACGATCTATGAATTTGATAAGTCTATGTCGCATCATGTCATTGTGAAAACGTTGGCCAGGCATTTTTATAATAACACCATGCCACATTTACTTATCATCATCACTTCACGCCATCTAACCTATATTCCATCCTTGAGTCAATTCCTCAAATCCATTAAGTTAATTAACAACTTGCACCCATATAAATTTCGCAACCCAATCAAACAAGAACAGTCTTGAAATTAAGGTGCAAGTTGTTCAAGAAACTTAAGGGGTTTGAAAATAAATACTCAATTCAGGAAGGGTTCCTAAGGTCTAGTACTAGGTACTAATACATATAAGGCAAATAAACACATAATCACACACGTAGGTCCTATTATGCCAACTATATAAAGGTTCCTAGGTTATAGTCTAGTTTAAACCACCTAATTCTCTATAACCAAGGCTCTGATACCAATCTGTCACACCCAAAAATGGCGCAGCGGAAAAGCATTTATGGGGTATGACTTCATAATCAAGAACGCAAGGTGTCTAAATAGAGAAATACAAAAATGAATAACATACGATGGATCATAGTCGCAAATTCCCAAAACCGGGATAAGTACAAAATCTAGAATCCAAACATAACTCTCAAAGTCAAACTACTTCATAAGGAACAGTCAAAATGCAACTCCTCGGGATACATCTCGGGAGGGTCTTGTCTTAAGTCTTGCTAGGCTAGGCCAATACTCAACCTTCTAGACAACTTCAATAACACCTGAAAATGGATACTCGAAAACGTCAACATCAATTTGGTGAGCTCGTAGGTTTGAGAGTTAAACCACGAAGCTGTGAGTAATTTAGAGTAGGACAATAGTGAGCATGATATACAAATATAAGCACTAACTGAAACCATGATGCATGCAACAACTGAACCTCACAAATGCCACGTGTAGACGATTTCCATAATCCTGATAGTACTATCAATGCTTCGGCTCCAAACGGAGTTAAACAGTTGTGCACAAATGAACACACAACAAGATCACACAGAAAGCACATATTGCAATCAAACGCATATAATTGTCCAAAAACACAAAAATAGTAGATCACAGCATAAAAACAGTTTAAAATAACATTTGAGTACCATTTTCCCCCAAAGAAAATATTAGAAAAAAGGGGCAATGAAAACTCACCTCAGAAGATAGTAATGAATAGTAACTCGGTAACAAAAACAATGTCAAGAAGCAAGGCACAACGGTACACGAACGGCACAACCTAATAATCATTGTTTGTTTCAGAATATATCTCAAAATAGCATAATGTACAATGGTTTAAAAAAACTAACGTATTTTAGTTTTCGTGGATGACTCGAATAATTGTTTGTAAAAAGTTTAGTATCGAAGCTCGTGTGGTTTTTAGGAAATATATAGACTCAACGTAACTCAAGCCAAAACAACGAAGTCAAAGGAGTAACGAAAGGACGACAAGAAAGAATAACGAAAAGAAAAGAATAAATAAAGGACAACGAAAAAAGGCACGTCGATAACATGTTTCGGTGTTTTACCCCATAACCCAAATAGTTTGTAAAACGTTGAGGTTTTGGAAAGAATTATTCATTTGATGAAAATGTATCATGTTAATAATTTAGAAACTAGAAAAGTTTATAACGTTTACAAATTGTAATGGTTTAAGTTGTAAAAATGGTTTTTATAAAAAATTTGGACATGATGCGTCCATTTATAAAACATTTCCAAGTTGGTACGACTTTTGAATAAAAAGTTCTATTTATTACGTTTCACTAATTTGATACAGTTTATACAAGTTTTATTCAATTTTTACAAGTTTTATTATCTTTTTAACAAGTTTTATTATTAATTCGTCGTTATCATTCGTGTATATATTAGTGTCGGGTTTATCGACTATTTTGTGTCCAAAATCATCCATAAGTCCTTCGGCTAATACCGTAAATCCAACAACGAGCATCCATATTAGACAAGCATAGGTTTTTGTTACAATATCCGTATCCAAGGCCATATCATATCCCAAGTAGCCGAATAGCATCCGTAACATCATCGACAAAACCAAGAATATAAATTAAGTTAGTAAGCGTTAGATGAAATGATTAACGACATAATTATCATGCTTTATTGGGCTTTAGGCCCAAATGTTTACACACTCCTACTATGCGACACCGGCTTATAAGTCCAAGGTCATAACCAACTCAACCAACAAATAATATCCCAATGTTAACCCAAGTCCCCACGACACGTTTTGTGTCATGGTACACATTGCGAGCACACCATTGTGTGTCGCGTTAACCCACAAACAAGTCGGAACCAAGTCATGTGCACCATATAAGGTCGAGACTCCAATATGATAACGACACCAAGATGTTTTACCATGACACAAAAATTATAACACACCCACACATATAACTTGGCTTCCGTCAACTTGTGACAACACCAACGACACCACATAAGAACACCAAGACACACTAAGACCATGAATCAACTACAATAATCGCATACAGCCTACACATTAAGGTCGTGAACCTCAGACTCACGGTTCGTACCAAGAGACACCAAACAGTCTACCATGACTCGGTTGTCATCTCAACGCAAAGACCGTGACTCCCATGAGTCATGGTTTAGCTACTCGACACTCAAAACCTCCCCAATGATCACCAGAAGTGCAACTAAACAACCCCTAAACATAAAAAAAATACTTCAAGATGATTTAAACTCGAAAATAATTTCAAGGAATATAGACATAACCATGAGTCGAGTGACTCAGTGATGAGTTGGCGAGTCAAGTGACTCAGTGAGAGTCGGACGATTTTTGATGTTAAAATAATAGATCCACACGAGTTAGTTTAGAAAAACACAAGTTTTATTAGTTTTTATATAAAAACCGTTTTAGTTTATTGATGCAGGTTTTACTGACCAGGTCTTAATATTTATAGTGTCTCGTTATACCTATGGTCTACCCTAGTGCACTAACGGGCAGTGTACCCGGTCGTGTGTAGTGTAGTAATCGGTAAAGCCGAGGTCGTCCCAAGAGCTATGTGTGTTGGATTATTACTAAGTCTAGGTGTCACAGATTAATAAAGGTTTCGATGGGGATTTAATTAATTAAACTACTAATGCAGAATAAGGCAAATAAAAGCAAATAAAGGATAAAGGGAAATCAATAGAGGAGAGTGGTGATAACCTAATTAATCTTTCTAGCTAGTTATGTCTACGTCTACTTACTTCCAGTTACTTCAGGTGGGGTCAAAGTCGAGAGGACAACATTTGGTCAATTCGCCCTAACCTATCAGCAAATATGCCACCACCGGAGAAGTCAAGCGCACCGTCATAAGTCCTGTTGTTCCTGGTCCCCTAAGCCGAGTCATTAAGTACCGCTACATGCTAGATTTATAATAGTCATTAAGGCTTTCGTATACTTCAGTACGAAACCCGGACTTCAACATAATGGCTTCTGGACACATCAGTTCAGGACCCGCACTTCAAAGAAAGGAAAGTGCTTATCAAAATCAAAGGTTTTTAAATATTTTTCAAGCACTATTCCTAAAAACATAATGGCTTGCAGTTACTTCAGACTGTAACCCGATCTTTAAAGAAAGGAAAGTGCTACGCAAAATCGATTTTCATATATATCGAGCACTTATCCTTAATCACATGAAGATAATTTTTCTCTAAATATCTTCAAAAGATTTTTAAAATCTTCATCTTGCGTACCATTAATTTGAAATTTTTCAAAAAGATTTTTCAAAATCTCTCACATTTGGTACCAAGATAACTCCCTCTAAACCCTTAATTGATTCTAAAATTTTCTGTTTGAAAAATATGCTTTTGTT
Organism: Chrysanthemum makinoi; assembly: GCA_910596185.1. NCBI lineage: Eukaryota > Viridiplantae > Streptophyta > Magnoliopsida > Asterales > Asteraceae > Chrysanthemum > Chrysanthemum makinoi. The sequence goes on from OU343221.1 coordinate 275,697,166, forward strand.
AAGGGGGAGTATAAAACAAAAAATTGTTCCAAAATTCATGCTAAATCAGTTTCTCTCCAAATGCTTTTCGAAAAACATATCTTTTAATCATTTTGTTTCAAAAACATCATGGATATGCTATTTTTGAGGGGGAGAAACGTGATTAAAATGTGATCAAAAAGTTTAATGATCGTTGTTTGAATCTCAAAAGAGCTCGACTCAGACGGAACCAATGAATTGACGAGTAATCAAAGTCAGTAAATGTACCATTTCTAGAAACTTTCTATGGACTTGACCAGGACGGGTAATAATTTCAAGCTAATTCTCTAGTGATGTAAACGTGTCTTGAATCGGTCTAGTTCATTTAAAGTCGATCAATTCAAAAAGTGCGAACTCTACCCTCTATGTGCAGATTTCTGTCAAAACTTATAAGCACATGTGAAGGGGGAGTGTTTCTGAAAATATAAAACTCTCGAAGTGTTTCAAACATGTCTTCTATCATAAACACTTTGAGAGATTTTTCAAGAAAATGGTTTTATGGCAACAATAGGACAGCCATGGAGTTATAAGGTGACTAAGGATAGGAAAATCCGTCCTATGATCCGCCAGAACCGGAGGGATCTACCCAAGGACATCACAAATAGTTAGTAGTAGAAGTCCTTAGGTATGATTGAAAAAAGGAGCAATGTGAGAAAGGAGAAAGAAGGGGTTGAAGAATTAAAAAGAAATGTGAAGAAAGGGTGAAAAGAAATAGCCCTCCATATTCAACCTTAGGGCATAAACCGGGTTCAATACATATGCTACTGGTTGTCACTAGATGACCATGGTATTGAAGACAAATACGTCATGGACCCAGTGGACGCGCACTAAACCTTCTAGCCACTCAATTCCTCTTAAAAGGATTTGTTTCATTCTCACTGGGAACCTTACATAATCTATCGACTTTCTCTTAGAGATCGTTGATATTGAAGAAGGAGACCCTCTCCCTAGTCTCCGCTTAGGAAAACCAAAATGCACTATTGAGTCTAGAGCCACGAGATTCATCAAAAGATCTCATAGGAACACATGACATTTCATCACTTGTTGTTCATCAATAAGGGCTCAAGTGATATATTCTAGAGTCCTCATGGTCTTAGCAATCTGCGAGAACATTTATGAGAAGTTTCACATCGTGATCTTCATGATTGAATGGAAACTCCTGCCGGGGTCAACATCAAGCGACCACAGCAGTCACCGGTAACTCCCGTGGATTACGCTTAGTGTGTCTCAAGCGGTCTACGATGCGTGGGGTGATGCTTGGTGTACCTCGGTGACTCATCGAGCTGTAGATGTACTTCGGTATATCGCGTTATCTCACTTGTGGGACTCATTCGAGAACGGCCTTTGTGAGAATTAGAGACGTGTTTTCACACTATGTTGTTAACACCCTCGAAATTTAAACTTGTAAGTGCCGGAATCCGCTTATTACTAACTGTTTTTATGTTTTCTTCTTATGGAAGCTCCGGAGCGGATGGATCGTGCAGACTCGCCACATGCTCATACCAACGACACATGAAAGTTCTCATCACAATCAAAGGCTATACAAAGTGTAAAGACTCGAGAACTTCATCATTGGAAACTCAAAGTCAAATAGAAGTGTGAGCATGGTGGAGAAAGACGTGGAGACACCTAACCAACGAAGTTGACAACGGCAGACAACCACATTATCTGATCACAAAGCATGAAGGAACAATGAATCAAGACTATTCTATATCTGCACGCAAAGTTCAAGCTCAAGGAGAGTAAAGATCTTATCAAGTGGAGCATATTTTGAATGACCACCCCTTAGGGGGAGATTGTTAGCCTTAATAGTTTTTATTACAAGTGATGGTCATTCACATTTAGGAACTTTGTAACGTGTGTTAGATATCGTGCTAGAATAGTCAAAGGGCTCGTGGATTGGGCTAAGCTAAATGGTTAGACGTTTAGTTAAGCTAGCCTTGTATAAGTTCATGTAACCCAATCCATGTCCAAGCCCATCTCACGGCCCATGGCCAAGCCTTAGGGCATCATCTCTCTTACTATAAATACCCCTCAAGTATGTCATTTGAGGGGTGTGCTTGAGTGTGTTTTGTGTGTGTTTTACTTATGAAATAGTGTTTCATCTTCTTTCCTTTGTCTCTCTAAAATACACATATCTTCATTCAAGTCACCACTTCTTTTCTTCATCTTTCTAGTATTATTGTGTGAAATGATTTGAATAAAAAGGTCCTAACAAACTTAGACACTCACCCCCTAATTCTTAAGTTCATCCAAACGATAGGTGATCAGTTGGTCAAATCGCACAAGTAGAAAGGGTCGTCAGTTGGTCATATCTTACCCTTCCCGTCTCAGTCCGCTCACCTAGGGTCAGTTGGTCATATCTCCTAGGCAATTGGCCTCTATCGCCATTCAAAACTACCGAACCAAGGGTGGCTACCAATAAACTATGCATGCATACACTTAGAAATAATTGTGCGGAAGTAAATTAACGCATAAACAAAACAATTAAGGAATCATAACTAGGCTAGCACCAAAAGGTGCTTAGCCGCTCATATTAATCATGTAAACCAATTCAATATTCAAAGGTACGAAATACATGAATTGAAAGTAAAAGAAATATAAAACGCTAATGCTTATCGTAGGGGAGTGATTTCTCCCTTGGAGACAGCTCCATATGCTCCTCTAGACCTGCCTTGAGCTTTTTCCCACGTTCTCAGAGTGTTGTGTGTGGAATGGAATGAATAGAAATGCTGGAATTCGTGGGGTATTTATAGGCCAGGTCTGGGTTACGGCGTAACCCTAAGAGTTACGCCGTAACCTTCCATTTCTTTGAATAATGCACTAGCTCTGCTGGTTACGGAGTAACCTAAAGAGTGGTTACGTCGTAGTCTTCAATAAGCTCGGTTACGTCGTAGTTGATGCAGTAGTTACGGCGTAAGTATCAGCGGCGTGGAACCTCATTTGACCTAATGTAGTTACGTCGTAACCTTTGGGAAGAGTTACGCCGTAACCTAATGATAAGTTGTCTTTCTGAGTCACGCAATAGTTACGGCGTAATGTGAGAGACGAGTTACGCCGTAACTTGTTCAAAATAGCATACTGTGATAAATCTTTAGATAATTCTCCAGTTCCGCGTCTCTTTAGCTCCAATGCTCGTAATTTTACCTGAAAGTGGAAAACAATGGAAAACAAGCGTAAATCCATATAAATGATATAAACTACAAGCATTATCGGGGGAAATTAACACAAAATATTCAGGACTATTTGATGTTATCAAATATACCCCACTTGAACTCTACTTGCCCTCAAGTAGACCTTATTAGAAAGATTCCTAAAAAGATATCTCCCATAAACTGGAAAATATGAGTTTACAAATCCCTTATGCTAGAATAAAAAAAAGCCGAACACCTCACGAAAGGGGAACAAACACTCAAATCTCTCAACTATTCTAAGTGTTAATTTTGGGGTGATCACTCAATCGCACAGTCATAGCATGTATTCTATCACAAGCTTGGCGGTTACACAAATCTCCACCATTAGAGTTAAGGGCTAAACAATTCTCGAAGGCAATATGGGTAGACACGACAAAGGTTAAGGGGTGACTCGTCATTACTAACATGTCACGGCGAAGTGGACAAAATCAATGATACATGACCAAATCCATAGCCAAGACACCAAAGATTGCTCGATGCATCACCTAGACACGCTTCATGACTAAAGGGTAGGATAAGACATGGGATATATAATTGGTGTAAAATAAAAAACAAGCATGTAGTCTAAATCTATAACCAAGTCATCACCACTTACCGTCCGTCCAAAGTTAAAGTTTTGAAGTCAAGAAACCGGATCATGAAATGCAAGGTAGATGTGTCATTAGAGGACGTCATGATGGGCACACTACATTTTCTCCAACTGTTGGCATAACTACCAACTCCAATCTTCAAATGTGACCGAGGTGGCCTCCTCGATACTAAATCAATAAATCTCATACTACAGTGCTTATAACATTGCACTTTACATAATCATAAAAACTATATATATATATATATATATATATATATATATATATATATATATATATATATATATATATATATATCAACATAACAATAATAACATAACATAATATCCTCCCACTTGAGATGAACAATGGGAATTCGGGGGGTCTTCAATGATCTTCAGAAATGATGTCGATGAAAGCGTGATTTCCGAACCTTTCCACTCGAACCTTGAACTTAGGCAAATGATGACTTCCTAATCACAAATAAAGACTACAGGGTAGGCTAAGGTGTATAGGTGTATCGAAACAATATATCGGGTTAACAAAATGAAAGGAATGGCTCAGAAGGGTGTATCTAGGGGTATCTTGCACTAAAGATGAGTGCAACAAAAGGGTTTCACATGGGTGTCGAGAAGTCGAGGTGACTAATCGATAGACACACAATGGTAGGCTGTTTGGGTGATAATCCTATAATTTTGCCTTCTAAAACTGAAAAGTCCAAATACATCGAGCTAACTCAACATACCTCGTCTATGGTCTCGAAATGATGCAAAGGCCAAGTTCTAAAGTTTACAAGCTACCGGCACACTCATAATCTGGTGGATTTGGGGTAAAATATAGGAAACAGATAAGGCTAATCTCACCATATAATATCAAGGGTTGTATGTGCTCGGCTAAGGTCTAATCTAGTTAGGTTAAGAAAAACATGTCAAAATTTTAAAAATGGCATAATTTTTCAAAATAAACTAGAAAAATGAGGGAAAATAATGTTCAAGAGATAATTCTACTCCCGTCCCCCCACTTGAATTGTACAAAGTCCCTTTTGTACTAAGCATTAAATAAAGGTGAAGAGAAAGGTAGAATTAGAGCTAGAACTTCCCTGAAATTTGCTCCATAAAGAAGGAAGGCCCACGAAAAAGAGACGTACCCTCGTATAAGCATCATGAACAAACTTCAATCCCTGAAATCACACTACCGACAAGCATAATTCTAAAAAGACAAAATGAAAAATGAAAAATGAAAAATGAAAAACAAACCTGACTCACTTTCGTAGGAATCACGGTTGCATTTAGCGAATGCAACAAGCCTTTTAAACCACTTGGTGTCCCAAGTGGACGAGTGAAGTCTCGTGAGGGTTTCAGGAACACACCCACAAAGTTCATTTAAAATACTAATACAAGGTTATTGTGTTTTAAAATGAAATAATTAAAGTAGAGGAAGGTTACGTCGTAACTCTTTTGAGAGAGTTACGCCGTAATTGGTAATGCGTCAGGAATTCTGCTGCTAAAAGGTTGGTTACGACGTAATCACCAAGATGAGTTACGCCGTAACTCTGTTCAGATCAGCAACTGCAGCAGAAATTAGTTCTTCGTTTCCTGCAAAAATAGTTAGAAAACACAAAACCCAACATAAATGGAAATAAAACTAAAGAAATGGATCATTCGGGTTGTCTCCCGAAAGAGCACTTTTCTTTATTTACGAGTCTTTAAGTTAGACTCAGAGCCACGGGGCTTCTATGGGGGCCTTTGGACTTCCCCGTCCTCCTCCATATCATATTTCATTGAATAATGCTTGTAGGATATTGGATTTCACATACACATCACAACATTAACACAATGAGCACATAGATGGTTTTAGAGAGAGAAAGAGTGGGATATTCTAGTAAGAGAAACTTGTAGAATGTTAGATTACCAAAGAACATCCAACCCTCTACCTTGCAAGGTAGAGGGTATTTATAGGTTACAAACTAAACGACCTCCTGACGGCCTGTGGATCAGGAATACAGTGGGTAAAGACCCGTCCTTCTTCCACGGTGTTGTACTAAACTATTTTACGCTACTGATTAACTAAACAACTACATAAATAAGTAACTAACGATAAGTCTACGAGCTAACTTATGCTAGATAACAGTTGGGGTGACTGACTCTTCAATAATGGAATTTTCTAATTCCTAACAATCTCCCCCTAAGGGAGGTCACCCCATGTTTTACATTACAAATCCTAGCATTCAATACTTGACTTTGTCCTTGAGCTCGTAGACAAAACAACTTCAACGTCGCAATCTTTGTGCATAACTAGTGCAACTTCAAAGTCTGCACAGATTTGTACTTTAATTGGAGGTCGTTAATGATTCATGAAATAATAATTTTGAGCCATCATTTGAGATCATCAGCAATCAAAAATCTCTGTGACATCCTTTGTGGTGTAGGTATTATGTGATGTTGTGACTTTCGGACCGACATGCTCACATTCTGGATCATGATATCTTCTCATCTGAGTAGCGGAAGCATTCGTTGATTCATGATATTGGCGCAGCGTGCAGAAGCATGGAGTGAAAATATCAGAGTCATTGATGCACTAATCATGATTTCTTTTGAGATGAATGTGTTAGGTGAGCATGCGGCTATGGATTGGCCGCTTCATTCACAGCTGCAAACGTCCGGGGTGTACCGCATAAGACAGTTAGCAATAAAGCGCGCGAAAGTGTCTTTGAACACTTTCGATGAATTGAGGTACACGGCCCACGGTTCCCCGTTGATCAGTACTGCCTGTGATCAGTATAATTCGAGGAATTTCCTTGGACAGGGTTTCGCAGTTGCTCTAGCTGTTCTCAAACCGGAACGTCTCAAAGAAGACAACACGGAGTGAGTGAACCAGCGAATTTTCGTCCACTGATTGATGAAAAGAGATTTGAAAAACAATCGTGTATTGCTCAATAGAAATTGTTTTTGCAATATAACAAAGGTTTTAATGAAAATCAATTATCAATCATAAAACACCTTTTGATTTGAAAAATTAGTACACGGTCGACGTGCTTAATGAAAAGAGTTTTAAAGCACAAAGACCGGTTTTTCAAAGGTATCCGTCAATCCATAACCTGAACCAGGATTGATTCAAAAGATTGAATCGCCCCATTGTTTCTGTTCAGTTGTCACATGGTTGATCTGTATAATAGATCTCACATGCCACCTACCAGGAGCTTGTTAGATGTTGGCTCCAGAAGGCTTTCCATCTTCATTGTGAGTATGTTTGCATATCACTCAGATGTTCTGGCAATACCACAAGGATAATGCGTAGGACTCAAGATATAATCTCTTTCCACATTGTGTGAAACAGAGAGTCTTCATTGAAAAGTGTCCTAATGAGATTTATTGATGATCTCGTGGCTCTAGACTCAATTTGTGCATATTTGGATCCTGTGCCGGAGACTAGGGAGAGGGTCTCCTTCTTCAATATCAACAATCTCTAAGAGAAAGTCGATAGATAATGTCGGTTCCCCGTGAGAATGAAACAAGTCCTTTTAAGAGGAACTTGAGTGGTTTGGGAAGTTGAAGTGCAGTGCGTCACTGGGTCCATGACGTCTTGTCTTTAATACCGATGTTACCATCAGTAGCATATGAATTGAACCCGGTTTCTGCCCTAAGGTTGAATAAATGGAGGGCTATTTGTTTTCACCCTTTTCTCATTCAATTCTTTTTAATTCTTCAACCCCTTCAGTGCTTACCGAGACTTCATAGCTAGAACCTTGTTGGGTTTATTCCAGTACTAGCTCAGTCTCAGTCCGCACTCTTCCCATATCTCATTTTTCTCCTTTTATCATCATACCTAAGAACTCTACACTAACTAGTGGATAGTCCCTGGGTAGATCCCTCCGGTTCTGGCGGATCATGGGAACACATACCTAACCTTATTGTCCTTATATCACCATACATAATGTAAAGTTGGTCGGTCTTTTTGGTATTGTTCATCTGCCATAGGAACCAATTGAAAACCATTTGAAAATCAATCCAGATACTTATGATATATTATCAAAGCATTTTGTACCTGAATTGTTTTTTATATTTTTAGAACGAGAACTCCCCCTCAACATGTGCATCAAGTATTTGAAAATGTTTTGCACACGGAGGTAAGAGAAAGAATTAACTTCTTTGATTACCATTTTCTAAAAGATATCAACATCACTTCCCAAATCGAATCAAGTAGATAAAGCATTTTGAGGAAGGATGAGATTTTCATGATTTGCTCCCCCTCAATATGTGCTTCTAGGTTTGAAAGGAGTTTTACACATACTAGAGGGAACCCTTTAAGAGGTTCATGCATGATCACCAAGAAAGAAGCCATACGATCACGGTACCTTAGAAATGTTTAGAGTTGTGTACCCTGATGACTTGAATTTGCAAAGAGAATTCTCCCCCTTAATATATGCTTCGAGATACGAAAATTGTTTAGCACATATTAGAGAGAAGTATGCACAAAAAAATTGGTCATCTTATCTTTTAACATCTTTCATATTTATATCACATTTTCTCCCCCGATCAAAAATCTTAAATCCTTTGAGATTTTGGATCTCAAGTGATTTAAATATGTATGAGGTAAAATATTTGTAGGAGAAAAATGTGTCCGGTTTTATATGATCAGACGTGGACAACACAGATGTTTCCCTTTTTACAAGGGGAAACCACAGTACAAACCCTAGCACTGTTACATGTATTACAGTTGTTCACATTTAGTACAACACATATTACAAAAAAAACAACATAAACTGCATCCCGAAGAAGTCTTCATTCAGACCTCTGAAGAAGTTTGTAGTGACCATCACGAAGCCTTCCACCAACAAAACTTTCAAGGCTGCGGAAGATCCTTCGTGTGTTGAGTCTTCGTCTGTTGCAGAATGAAATGTTCGCATCTCTTCACGTCATCATCAGTCCAAAAAATAGTTTTAACCCAAGATTTCATATCAAGTTTGGCTTCTTTCACTCTGGTGTCAAGTTCTTCTTCGACCAATTTGAGCGTACCATCACTAAACTTGTAGAGTTCACATAGACGCATAAGCATACGAGATCCATATCTGTCGGTGAAGATGACGGCTCTAGGGGAGTCAAGGACTTTGTATTCACGATGAAATTCATGCCCAGTTGCATTCCATTGAGGACTTGTAAGGTTGATCCCGTTTGGTAGCTTTCAATGCCAAGCTGAAAGTCCTCAACTCGTTTTCGAATGACAAGGCCCCTGATCCAAAGAGTGACAGCTGCAGAGAGGGCCTTTTTCTCACGGACAGGTAAATGCTCAAGGTGTCCTTGAAGATTTAAGAGATAGAGATCTTCGAAATCATTTGGCAAGAGATGTTTGAAGTCGTTCTCTTCAATAATATACTCTTTGAGGTCTGCTCTTTTAAGTACTATCTTCTTCAAGTACTCGTATCCATAGATAGGGAAGATCTCTACTCTAACAACACTTAAGATTTGCAGCTTTGATCTGACATCATTGCGTCTTTTATCAGCACCATGTCTTTCGATGTAAAACTTCTTCTTTTTGAACCACCAGTGAGAAATACCATAAGAAGCTGCAATATCATACTTTTGTTCTTCATCACCGAATTGATCAGGAACCATCTGTTCAAGCCCCTGATCAGAGTAGGTTGCATCTTTCATCTTTGATATTGATAGAGCAGGTCTTCTTTCAGCAGAGTGAGCACACAGATAGTCCAAGTCGTGATTGAAGAAGAATTCGGCCTGAATGGTCATATGACCAGGCTCACCACCAAGAGGAAGAGATTTGTTGACATTGAAACGACTGATTTGCTCACTGACTTGGTCATTTAGCATCTTATGGCATTCTTCCATCTGATATTGAAGATGATTTGCATCTGAGTGGAAGACTTTGACAATTTCGTAAGCTTGTCCTTCAAGATCTCTTGGAGTTATGGATGAGATACTCTTTCGTTCACAAAACCATCTGATAAAACTTCCCATATCACATTGTAGTGTGAGAAGAGAGTCTTCAGCTGGAACTTCGTAATTGTTGGTGATTACTGAAGCCCAATTGTTGTCGAATCATAGAATCGACTGGAATGGTCCATGTGGGTTCTAGAGAAGGAGGTCTATCTTCCACAATGCAGCTTTGAATTGTGTCTCTTGAAGGAGCAATTCTGGATGTACTAGTGCGATTCCCAGCCATGTAAGTATCAAACCAGTCTTCTGATGGCTTAGGAATATGCTTTGTAGATGCATCATCTTCATCGTTCGAGTCCGCCATGACATGCGACTCTTCGTGAACCATTTGATCATCAGGAATGGAGGTGGATGTGGATGTGAACCTTGAATCAACCGTTGTCCAAGCTGCAGATTTCTTCTTAGTACTGTTCTTTTCGTAGGGTTTGATTGATTGGAAGGTTTTGGCGGTGATGATGGTGGTTGTGATGGAGGTGTGTTGGTTGTCGTAGAAGGATTACCAGCTCCAGAAGTTCCAGCGCCTCCCGTTGGTGGCGGAGGTGGAGGAGGGTCTTTGCGGTTTTTCATCAATGTTTCCATCACAATTTTTCTCCTTTTCTTTTTAGCTTCTTTTTCCCCCACGTCAATCATAAACTGCTCATAATTGTCGAATTTAATGGATTCTTCAAGTGCCTCATAGAGTTTCTTGTGAACCTCATGCTTGTCCTCTTCAGCATCATACATCTTTTCAAACAGAGCAGCTCTCATATCTGTGATAGGAAGGTCCTTGAATCGTCTAAGAAGTGGAGCCTCCATAGCCCATTCCACAGCATCCTTGACTTATCCTTCAATAGCGGCAGAACCTTTCATTGAAGTTGAGGTGCTCCAATCTATAGACACGATCCACCAGAGAATCAACAGATTTAGGAAGTTTCCTTTCCAGAGCTTCTATCCTTTTTATGGCTTTATCCAGTAGTTGATCAGAGGTGAGAATCTGGAGGGAAGCGGTGGAGCCACCTCATCTGCAATTGTAATGACATGTTCAGGGGTTGGTGACGATGTTGGTGGTGTTTGTTCAGTTGATTGATCAGGTAAGGGAGGTGGAAGTGCAGTTGATAGTGAGGATGCTGACATCGGAGGAATAGTTGACGTATCTTGCTGAATGCTGACAGTATACATGGATTGTGCAGTATCTAAGGATTTGTCATTAATGAATTGATCACCAAAAGAGAAATCTGCATCAAGATTCTTAAGTGAGGATAGAGAGTTAGTAGACAGATTTGGTTCATCCATCTTCAAGGTCTCATCAGATCTTGTCTCAAGGTTCTCCTGCGAGCCTTTTTGCAACAGAGCGTCAACATTCAATCTAGATTGAGTCTCACTAAGAGTAGGAGTTTCCTTAAACGTTTCAGGCACTTTGACCATTCCAGATTGTTCTTTTGCATGAGATGATTATGTTCTTCTCTTCAGCTCATATTGATTTGTGGTGCTTGATGGAGATGATGAGATAGTTAAAAGCATGTGAGCAGCTTGTTCAGTTTCAACACTTGCAACCCCTTTACTCTTGTCGTGTGTAATTGGGGTTGTTTGTCGAGGTAGTTGAGCGGGTTCTCTTAACACAATTCCACCTGCTGGAGCTTTCACATTCTGACTTTCTAGGCTTCGCTGAATTCCAAGTTGCAGATCAGCATCATCTTCATCAGTTAACCTGGTAACATTCCTTGGTATCTCAGTGTTCTCACCAATTTCCTTTTCCACTTTCTTCCTTTTAACTTTCTGCTTCTTGGATGCGGTGTCTGACTGTTGTGACCTTTCAAGTCTCTTTTTAGGAAGAGATGCATATGAAGCTTGTGAGGCTGACTTGGTCATGGGAGCATTTGGTTGTAGAGGAGAGGGTGTGACATCAGCAGAGAGTTTGGTTGCTCTTTTCTTGTATTGCTTGAAGTAGTCCTTCTTCTTGATATCTTCTGTGAGAAGACAGTCAGGAATTGGCAATCCAAATAGTTCATTGTCCATACCTCTAGGAACATATTTCAGGTTTCCCAAGACATATTCATCTTCTGCATTATGTAGAGTTGATTCACTCCTAGGATTGAATTGGTGAGTTTGTTGTAAGTACTGGATAACAAGCTTAGAGAATCTGATGCTGGGAATTACAAGCTTGTTCTGTTTCTTTCGGCCTTGAGCTTTGTTCTGGAAATTTATTCTGTCAGATATGAATGTGTTCATTGATAACGAAAATTCTTCCCAAATACGATCTGAGACATTCACATCAACCCTATTAACGATTCCCCATAGGATTTGCAAGATAGGTAGTCTCACTTTATCGAACCCGATGTTTTGCCGATAAGCACAAGTTAAGAATAGTTGCAATAGCTCTCCAGGGTTGATACATATGTCCGTGATGATGTCGATGCTCTTGAAATACTGTTCGATAACCCAACCCAATTAGAAAGACAATCGATCGTCAGCACCGGTGGAGATTCAGAACGAAGGTCAGGGTTACATGGGGTGATTCCAAGAGCCTTGCTCAGAACGTCAGAATCAATTGTGAACTCCCTATCATCCAGCTTGCAAGAGTATCGTATGTGATTGTCCCATTGAACGGTGTTCCAGAATTGTTGAATGTAAATGGTCGGAATTGAGCATTGCTTGGTAATTGCTCCGAAGAAGTTTGTGTTTTTGAGGATGTCAATAGAAACTTTGAGTATCGGATTTTGTTGAAGCCTTTGTAGGTCCACGTAACAGTTGCTTTTTCCAATAACTGCCCATTGACTCCTGGGAAGAATTTCTTCGTCTGAGAGAACTCTGGATGATGCCGAAGGGGTAACGCTCTTTTCTGGGATTGAACTTGCCATTGATAGTCGAGTAATCATACAATCACAAGAATGAATGGGAACGGTTAGATGATAAATGATAAGTGAGACAACATTGAGAGCACCCTTATGACATAGACACATAGAAGTAGTCACTCAGAAGGGGTTCCCAAAAACACATACAAAGACATATATGACAACTTCCTTACGAGAGATAATTCAATGAAGTATTATCTTACAGATAAATATTCACATGACGAGCAGATAAGGGATTAACAGGCAAAAAAGAGAGCATTGCAAAGGGATCATGCCATGAGCCACGATACATATGTAGAAGTGATATAACAAGTGTGCATGAGGAAAAAGAAACATTTGGTTGTCGTGAGAGAAACCAAGTACCTTTTGCCTAAACAGACTTGACATAGCAGATTACATAGAGTATGTAGACTCAACAAATTGAATTAGGAGTTCCTAAGTGTTGTGAGAATGAGATCAACTATAACAATGAACCTTTGAACATTTTAATAACCCTTGATCCTACGACTAATTCGCAACATGAGAGTGATCACTGTGGAAAACTTATAAATACAAGTCGCTATCACTAGAGTCATAGACAATTCGCTAATTGTTTAGCACTCTAAGTCGCCATGCTAATTCGCTACCTTGTAACGACAAGTCGCCATTAACAGTAACTAAACCAAGTCGCTACAAAACTGTTAACTACCAAGTCGCTACAGACAAGTCGCCATGAACAGTAATACTACCAAGTCGCTACAGATTTGTTGACTAAGTCGCTAATGTCACTGATTTGCCAACTTGTAAAGACAAGTCGCTGACTACTAACTCGCTAACCAAGTCGCTAGAATAAAATAGACTTATTCGCTACAGAAACATAGTCACTAATATGATCGCTAACTCGCCATGAAGAACACTCAAACTAAGTCGCTACCAAGAAAAAGTTAACTCGCCATCAAGAACACCAAACAAAAACCCAACACCCCAATCCACTTTACCATACATCAAAATATTCCAAACAATATTTTCCAAACTATATATTCCAAACAATCAATATATTCCAAACACTTTGAACACGTTCAATCATTATACTAGCAACAAACACACGATTACATGATAAATCGAACCTAGGCGAGAGACAACAAGTCACAAATCACGAGCTCGAAAGGATCTGGATATAAAGACAAGTTAGTAACTTAACCCAAACGCTTAAGAGAACAAAGATAAGAGGGATTCGATGCAAACCTCTTGCTAAGTCGCTAAGATGAGCAATATGACGAGGAAGAGAAAAACGAGAGAGAAAAAGACACTTTTGAGAAAAGAAATGATAACTCGCTAAGTGTAATTCGCTAGGGGTATACCAACTATCTTTGACAGTATGACACAATTGGTCCTTGAGGTTTTAACATGAGGTAAGGTACGTCGCTAGTGCAACATAACATTCACTATATGACAAGTTTGGTACCTATGGAATTCATGAACGAGTGGTAAGTTGCTAACACGGATTATAGACTAAGTTAGATTATCACAATGATCACCATGAATCAATTAAACATTTAGACATGTAAGCATTTAAATCTAAGCTAGGCACTTAATACGTAGGTACACAATGATAATCACATGAGCAAGATACGACCACAACCTACAAAAAACCATAACCAGATAGTTACAAAGGCAAAGCACGACCTCAACTTACTAACGAGCAAGCATTATAACCAGCACAGAAGCCAATGGCATAGGTAGTCAAGAAAAACATATACACAATCTCCCCCTCAATCAATGTCATCAAAGAACATTGATTGACATAAGTTAACCCCGATATTAAGAAACAAGAATATTTCAATTGTTCGAACTTCATCTATGATCCCGTGCCATTATTGAATGACATTTCTAGGACCGTAGATGTTATCGATAACAGAGAAAATATTCTTTATTAGATAGGAAACACATGATAAAATTGTAAATTTAAAATAAATTTTTTTTTTTTTTTTTTTTTGGAAGAAACTTGATTTATACAAAGATATGGGAGAACGAGTCCTGATTCAAAATGAATAGGAGTCAAAGTAGGTAGTGCATCAACTCTTGCACGCTATAGCTCCTGAATGAGCTATGTTCATTTCCGATGGGAACCAAGTCATGAAGTTCCTGATTGAGTTGAGCATTGTACCTGAAAAAGACTGAGAGCACATTGTACTGGAAGCACATGTAGATTTGTACATAGAAGAGTTAGTGACATGTTTAGTCTCACATTTGGATGCATCACAGTATAATACAGACTTATCATTAATGGGGATCCTATTAGGTTCTACATTCTTGAAAAGTTTACCTGTGGGAATCCATTTGAGGCATGATCTAGGAATGTAAGTTCGTTTAAGTCCTGTAAACATAAATAATCTGCCAGTGGGAATCCATTTGAAGTCACAGTTAGTTGAACTAAATGAGTGTACAGCCTTGTTTTGACTATTTGTCCTTTTGTGATCAGAGAATTTCTTAGGGATTGATCTGTAGATGATGTTTTGCATGAGACCTAGTTAAGCTTATTGCATTTCTGATCTGTGGGTGATGACCATTAGTCCTATGCTTGGGATTCATCATATCTGAACTAGGCAATGAAGTGACTGGTTTTGACAAAACAGACTTATTATCAACTTGGGATGTAGGCTTAGATTTTAATGGTTTAGCTCTTTCAGACCTAAAGGCATTAGGTTGTTTAATAACTGTTCGTTTCAAGTGGTTCTGAACATTTGACTTTCCCAAAGTTGAAGGTTTTGCAAACTTAGTGTTCATCCTATTTCCAACACGCTTCCTGAGCTCATTTTTTATGGCAACAATATTGAAGCTCTTATCCTGAATTTGTGCTTTGAGGTCATCAATATCTTTCATCAAGAGGTTAGATTGATTGGCTAACTTAGAGTTTGTTTCCTCAAGGTTTTTTCTTAAATGCTCATTTTCTCTTAGAAGGTTGGACACACATAGAGCTAGTTCATAATTTCTAGATTCTAGTGTATCACTCATCTCATGACAGTCATATTTCTGGGCTTCTGAAAGAAGAGATTTCAGATTTCTTATGGTCAAATCTTTGTCCTGAATCTGGGATTTTAACTGATTAATTTCAAAAAATTCTCTAAATTCCGGAAGTTCCAGATTACTACACTGTTTTTTGCATAAAACATTTCATCCTTATGTTGTATTTCAATTTGCAAAGAAATACAGTGTTTTTCAAGAATTGAAAATTTGTTTGAAAGCTCATCATATACCCGTTTTTCAATCATGTTACTTGCATTAGATTCAGGCAAAACAAAGATTGATTCCACATTGTTATGTTCAGAGTAAGAGCCATGTACCTTTTTGAGAGAATTTGTGTGATCAGATAAGTGTACCTTATTGATTGATACCTTTTCTGACTCTGAGAATTTGAGATCAGTGCTGTTCTCTTTATCCATTTTCATTTCAACTGAGATTCTACAATCAGTGTCATCTGCTGGTTCAGTTGGAATGTAGCATGTCATGTCTTCATTGCTCCGTGGAATCTCTTGGCACACATTCAATTCATTCAGCTTGTTATTCTCTTTAGCAGCTTCATTGATGTATGTTTCCATATTACTCATAAGTTGAATAAATGAGTTTCTGAACTCATGAATTTCCATTCCCGTGTGTTTCTTGAAAGACATTCCAGTCATGACATTATCAAAATCTGAGGAGTATTCTTCCCGGGTAAGTGGCTGAAATTGGTTGAAGATGGTTTGGAGAGCAGCACGAGAATCATCAGTTGAGAGCTTTTCATTGGTAATATGAAACCTCAGTCGTTCTAAGTTAAGCAAAACAGTTCTTGTTAAAGTGGGAAAATCCTGACGAAGGATGGCACAACTTGTTCGATCCATGGTTGTAGATAAGAGTAATTTGAGAAGCTGACTGAGATGTTGAAACGGCTCACATGTGCATTCCATATTCTTAGCATCATTTGCAGACATTAAGAGTGACTTATTTGAGTTGTTCTGATTAATCGATACTGAATCATTAAGTGCATGGCATTCAGATAAGTATCCTGTTTTACTATTCTGTGTTGTGTCATAGAGAGCAAGTACTTTGGTGATTAAAGGATCCGTGATGACTGACATTGTGTTATTATGAATTACTCCCCAAGTCTCTAGATATTTTGAACCAACTCGCTAGCAACTAATTCGCTACACCACTAAGTTAAAACTCACAGGTCCCCAATTCAAGCTAGACAAATGCAATTCGCTAAGTAGTAACTCGCTAACCTCAAGTCGCTAGCGAAATTTTGGCAGCAATTCGCTACTCAAGTCGCTAGGAGTACAAGTCGCTAAAGAGCAACTCGCTACAGACCAAGTCGCTACCACCAAGTCGCTACCCGTAGTGGAGAGTCCACTACTTGTACTGTTAATCGCTAGGTAAGTCGCTAGCTCCAAAACTGTAACTCGCTACAAAAATGTGAAGCAAGTCGCTACGAAGAAACTTTTCCGTGGCTCAAGTCGCTAGCATGAAAAACACATAAACACCACTTTTCAATCCAAAAACAACCCAACCACTATGATTCAACCCTTCTAGATCAAAACCTAAACACTTGTGATGATTCTAAACACAAAAGTACAACCAAAATCGAAACTTTAACACTAGAAATCAATCAAATGATGCAAAAACCACTAAACTTTTTCAAACTCAAAACCACCTAAAACCACTAGAAATCCAAAGATGTGCAAGATATGATCTAACCATGGCTCTTGATACCAATTGTAGGATATTGGATTTCACATACACATCACAACATTAACACAATGAGCACATAGATGGTTTTAGAGAGAGAAAGAGTGGGATATTCTAGTAAGAGAAACTTGTAGAATATTAGATTACCAAAGAACATCCAACCCTCTACCTTGCAAGGTAGAGGGTATTTATAGGTTACAAACTGAACAACCTCCTGACGGCCTTGGATCAGGATACAGTGGGTAAAGACCCGTCCTTCTTCCACGGTGTTGAACTAAACTATTTTACGCTACTGATTAACTAAACAACTACATAAATAAGTAACTAACGATAAGTCTACGAGCTAACTTATGCTAGATAACAGTTGGGGTGACTGACTCTTCAATAATGGAATTTTCTAATTCCTAACAATGCTGGTCCCAAACATGCGGAGAAACAAACCGAGTAATTGAGTATCTTTTCTGCAGGAAATTAGCTTGTGTCCATTCGAAACGAAATTTAGCCTCGTCTTCCACTTTTATTTTATCATATCCAAACTTTACTCGTAACCAATTTTCAAAGGAGATTCCCCTGTATCCTACTTCATTTCTCTTATCTTCGTCAAAACATGCCCATTCCTTGCGTTTGAGCCATTTAAGTTCAGGGAATTCTCCTCCATCACTGATCTTGCGGTTGGGGTTGCATGTAGGCATTGCCATCGTGTAGTCATCGGCTTTGATAGCGGGTTCACAAAAATGTATGGTCCAATCAATTTCGGTGAACCATTCGCTAAAAACATTATGCCCTTGTAACCATCTTTTTCTAATAAGATTCTCGTCTTCCCAGCACCACCAAACTTCCGCAGCTTCTTTAATCATACGAATGGGGTGCTTTCCTCCTCCATTGCATCGTTTTTGAAAAGGAGAACATGTGGGTAATGTTACTTTGGTCTCCTCAACTAAACAACTATTAGGAACACAACAGTGAATTCTTCCTTTCACAACACAACTGGGTACAGAAAACGGGATCTCTTCCACATATTTTTCATCGTCACTTGATTCGGTGCCCTGCAAATGGCCAAAATATGAAGGCGGAAATCTATCGGAATCATCTAATTCAATCCTCGGTGAATCCTCAGTCGTAACAATTTTGTTTGGTTCAAGGCTTAAGGTTTTATCCAATTTAAACTCCACTATATCGCCACAGTATCCACCGTAATATCCTAATGTCTCCAGGAACGGTTTACCGAGAATCAAATGTTCCTTTTTGTTGCTCTCCATGTCGATGACTACAAATTCTGGGGCTGAAACAAATTTATCAACCTTGATACAAGTACCACCTGTAATTCCTAAAGGGGTAACCTTGGTGTCTGTCGCCGGATTAATCAAAATATCTGTTTCCCAAAGGTGTACCGTCTTAAGTTTTAGGAATATGGAAAGCAAAGATGATGTTTATACAAGATCCAAAATCAACCACCCCCAACATATTAATACTCCCAGCAGAACATGGAACGATTAACCCGTTTGCGCTAATATCCTTAACTAAAAATAAACTTGTTTTTTACCTGGATACGGTTTCTGAACTATGGTTACGCCGTAACTCAGGGAATTGGTTACGGCGTAACCCTTTCTGCATGTCGAATATCATAATCTCCAATTCATCGGTTGTGGAATTGCATTCCTCAACCACCTCCCCGAGGTTATTGGAAAACAAATCAGCGTCGCATTCCACCGTGTGCTTGGTTTCATTAAGTTCAATTTCATCAATCTCAGCACTGAGTTTTTCAATCATTGCTATAAGCTTTTTTAGGGTTTCGTCATGCCTGGAAAGATTTTTATTTGTGTTTTCCTGGAAACCCCTTAACCATGTATCTTGTTCCTTTTGTTTCTGGGCTGATGTTTTCAGGAATTTATTAATTGTTTCTTCAAGACTGTGCTTTCTTTCTCCATAAGGCCCACGGTTGTAATTTCCACGATACCCATTACTATTTCGATTATCTCCGTAAAATGGTCGATTTTCTCCATACTTGGCTTCTTCAATATTTTCTTCGTCCATATAAGGACAACTCTTCGTTAGATGTCCTCCTCCACAGCTTTCACACCCTACTTGGATGGCATGAATGGTTTCTCTGACCTTCAGCATATCTCGACTGAGATTTTCAATTTTACTAGCTATTGCTGCAATTCCGTCAAAACGTCCGCTTTGGTTTCTTTTACTTCCTCCGTCGTGCCATTTTTTAGAGTGATCTGCCATTTTTTGAATGGCTTCAATTGCAAGAGTAGGAGTCATGTTCGGGATAGGTCCTTGATAGTCCAGCATTTGGCTTGTAGTTACATTAATTCTTTTGTAGAAAATGTTGACTTTCTACTGGTTGTTCGTGATCATTGGTAGGACACTTGTAAAGGAGATCGTTGTATCTATCCCAGGCTTGATACAATGTTTCGTCGTCTTTTTGTTTGAAATTATGGATCTCCAAAAGCTGGTTAGAAATCTTCGATGGTGGACAATATCTCTGAATAAAGTGCTTCTTAAGTAATGCCCAAGTATTAATTGCCCCGACGGGCAATCTTTCGATCCATCTTCTGGCAGCTCCAGTAAGAGTCATAGGGAATACTCTTAGCATAACAGGAACATGAGACACGCCCGGAATGTTGAAAAGGCTTGCGATATAAAGGACATTTTCGACGTGCTCATATGCATCTTCGTCCCTGTTTCCTGAAAAAGGTTAGCGCCAAGATCCCTTATAACCGTCTTTGATTTCGAAACGGACATCGCTCCAATTGCGGTCTTACGAGACCCGCCCTTGTTACCCTTGTCAACGCCAAGTATTCCTCAAGAGTGAGGTCATCGATGTTAAAAACTTCCATGGTACCTAAAAACTTGAAATATGATCGTGAGAAAAGGTTTAAAACAAAATGAAAGACTTAATATCAATCCTAAAATAACTCCCCGACAGCGGCGCCAAAAACTTGATGCAGGTTTTACTGACCAGGTCTTAATATTTATAGCGTCTCGTTATACCTATGGTCTACCCTAGTGCACTAACGGGCAGTGTACCCGGTCGTGTGTAGTGTAGTAATCGGTAAAGTCGAGGTCGTCCCAAGAGCTATGTGTGTTGGATTATTACTAAGTCTAGGTGTCACAGATTAATAAAGGTTTCGATGGGGATTTAATTAATTAAACTACTAATGCAGAATAAGGCAAATAAAAGCAAATAAAGGATAAAGGGAAATCAATAGAGGAGAGTGGTGCTAACCTAATTAATCCTTCTAGCTAGTTATGTCTACGTCTACTTACTTCCAATTACTTCAGGTGGGGTCAAAGTCGAGAGGACAACATTTGGTCAATTCGCCCTAACCTATCAGCAAAGATGCCACCACAGGAGAAGTCAGGCGCACCTTCATAAGTCCTGTTGTTCCTGGTCCCCTAAGCCAAGTCATTAAGTACCGCTACATGCTAGATTTATAATAATGAGCGCCCGACCGTTAGGAACTTAGACACTCACCCCCTAATTCGTAAGTTCATCCAAACGATAGGTGATCAGTGGGTCAAATCGCACAAGTAGAAAGGGTCATCAGTTGGTCATATCTTACCCTTTACATCTCAGTCCGCTCACCTAGGGTCAGTTGGTCACATCTCCTAGGCAATTGGCCTCTATCGCCATTCAAAACTACCGAACCAAGGGTGGCTACCAATAAACTATGCATGCATACACTTAGAAATAATTGTACGGAAGTAAAGTAAACGCAAACAAAACAATTAAGGAATCATAACTATGCTAGCACCAAAAGGTGCTTAGCCAGCCATATTAATCATGCAAACCAATTCAATATTCAAAGGTACGAAATACATGAATTGAAAGTAAAGAAATATAAAACGCTAATGCTTATCGTAGGGGAGTGATTTCTCTCTTGGAGACAGCTCCGTATGCTCCTCTAGACCTGCCTTGAGCTTTTTCCCACGTTCTCAGTGTGTTGTGTGTGGAATGGAATGAATAGAAATGCTAGAATTCGTGGGGTATTTATAGGCCAGGTCTGGGTTACGGCGTAACCCAGATAAGAGTTACGCAGTAACCTTCTATTTCTTCGAATAATGCACTAGATCTGCTGGTTACGGCGCACCTAAAGAGTGGTTACGCCGTAGTCTTCAATAAGCTCGGTTACGTCGTAGTTGATGCAGTAGTTACGACGTAAGTATCAGCGGCGTGGAACCTCATTTGACCTAATGTAGTTACGTCGTAACCTTTGGAAAGAGTTACGCCGTAACCTAATGATAAGTTGGCTTTCCGAGTCACGCAATAGTTACGGCGTAATGTGAGAGACGAGTTACGCCGTAACTTCTTCAAAATAGCATACTATGATAAATCTTTAGATAATTCTCCAGTTCCGCGTCTCTTTAGCTCCAATGCTCGTAATTTTACCTGAAAGTGGAAAACAATGGAAAACAAGCGTAAATCCATATAAATGATATAAACTACAAGCATTATCGGGGGAAATTGACACTAAATATTAAGGACTATTTGATGTTATCATTTATTAAAACCGATTAGGGTTTTGAAAAAAAAAAGAAATAATAAGGAAGAGTGGCGCGTGGGCTTACCAAACAAAAGAGAGAGGAGGGGGAAAGGTGGTATACACGGCGGTGACTGGTGGTGTCATGGTGGTGAACGGCGGTATATCTCACAAGTGGCTCGAACATGTGATGCAGGTTTTACTGACCAGGTCTTAAATTTATAGTGTCTCGCAATACCAATGGTCTACCCTGGTGCACTAACGGCCAGTGTACCCGGTCGTGTGTAGTGTAGTAAATGGTAAAGCCGAGGTCGTCCCAAGAGCTACGTGGATTGGAAATTAACTTAAGTCTATGTCACGATATTAATGGCTTTTAAGATTGAAATGATAAAATTAACTAAAAAAAACAAGGAAATAACAAAGCGATAAGGGCAAGAGATGTGATCAATGAAGGAGAATGGTGCTAACCTAGTTACTCATCCTAGCTAGTTATGTCTACTTCTACTTACTTCCAATTACTTCAGGTGGGGTCAAATTCGAGAGGACAACATTTGGTCAATTCGCCCTAACCTATCAGCAAAGATGCCACCATAGGAGAAATCAGGCGCACCGTCATAAGTCCTGTTGTTCCTGGTCCCCTAAGCCGAGTCATTAAGTACCGCTACATGCTAGATTTATAATAGTGAGTGCCCGGCCGTTAGGAACTTAGACACTCACCCCCTAATTCTTAAGTTCATCCAAACGATAGGTGATCAGTTGGTCAAATCGCACAAGTGAAAAGGGTCGTCAGTTTGTCATATCTTACCCTTCCCGTCTCAGTCCACTCACCTAGGGTCAGTTGGTCATATCTCCTAGGCAATTGGCCTCTACCGCCATTCAAAACTACCCAACCAAGGGTGGCTACCAATAAACTATGCATGCATACACTTAGAAATAATTGTACGGAAGTGAAGTAAAAGCAAACAAAACAATTAAAGAATCATAACTAGGCCAAAGACCAGGGTGCTTAGCCAAACATATAATAAATCATACCAACAAAAAGAATAAATCATAAATTGAATTGAACATAATGTTTGATACAAATTACTTGATGTAGAGCTAATAATGATGATGATAGCGAGTGAATTCTTCCTTCAAAACTGGCTTCGGACTGCTGAAAAATGCCCTTGAGTGGTGCCCTAATCGACCTCTGGGAGAGGGGTGAAGAGAGATACTCAAAAATGCAGATTTAGGGCTGTATTTATAGGCCCCGACATAGTTACGGCGTAATTAAATAAATTAATTACGTCGTTACTAAAGTTACGTCGTAATCAAATATTAGTTACGTCGTAACTAAAGTTACACCCTAACTAATAGTAAATATACCAACTTCGTACTTTTCTTCATCCTTTCATTTACTTGAAACATTTTTGCACTAGATGTCGCTTTAGGCCCCTCATCGTACTTCTTCATTTATATTGTAGTCCTTGAAGTAAATAAACTTCATATAAGTTGTCACCTTTAGTCCCTGATCGCACTTGTTATTTTTACTTTTCATCCTCGGAGTAAATATTATCTTCATTTAGCCACGGGACTTCAACACCTTAGCGCCCAAGTAATAATTACGGCGTAATTAAATTACCGAATTACGCCGTAACTCTTCAACCGTATATTTTTATCCGCTCCGTAATTATCTCTACCGCGTAACTAAATTGCCATGTTACGCCGTAACCTTTATAAAAATAATTACGACGTAACCATAAGAGATGGTTACGCCGTATCCTTCAAAGCTCATATTTACGCCGTAACATTATTAGCTAGTTACGGCGTAGTCTTCACATAAAATCCAAAGGCCCTCGTAAATCAATCTTCAGAACATATACTTGGCCTTTTATCACTTCTTTTCTGCTCCAACGCCTCATTTATCTTGAAATGCAAATATGAACGAATATGAAAGAATTAAGTACCATATTAATCCAAATGAGGCCATAAACACGGGAATTTGATATATAAAAGATCAGGCTAACTTGATGTTATCAACATGCTTCTTTTGCGCCTAACAGCTCCAGAAACGATCCCTACCTCTTGATCTACACGTCGGTATAAAAAGTTGGGTTGCCGGAAATTTGGCCGGAAAACGGTGCGGCGCCGGAATAAAGGAATCCGGTGAGTGTGTGGTATCAAATGGGATAAAACCCTAAAAAGTTTTCTTTTATATCCCATGAAGGACCTTTTCTGCTAATCAGGGAAAGAAGGGGGTGGATGAAATAAATAGTAGGGTATATTTTGAAAAGTTAATAATCTTTTATAATATTATAGAGTGGGACCCATTCGGGCTCGATCATGACCGATCTCGGACTCGGAATTAGAACCTTTACGTTTAAAATAGTTTTTCCACGAAAAATGAGTGTTAACTCGACTAGTATTCCACGAAATTTTAAAGAAGGCTTAATAAAACGTTTATTAGATTTTGGTTGTGCCGGAACGTGACGTGTCGTTTTTCTCGTTTTCTAATCCAATAAGTTTAGAAAAGTTTGAAAATAGAAAAATAGGTATAATTTATTGTAAAACCAAGTCTGAAAAATTACGGGTTGTTATACATAGGCATGTTCACCTTAGGTTAAAGTTTTACTCATTGTCACCTCAGCGTCACATCAGCTTTAACTTTTTAACCGTAACTAAAAAAAACACCTCTTATCATATATCAACTTTAACTCAACCTTAACTCAACTATTTTCAAATTCAACCTCTAAACTAAAACTAATACTTCATTTAATAAAAAACATAACATTAAAAGTTAAACATTACATTATGAATTAAAAAAAAAAACAAATTTACAACAAAAAAAACAACAAAATAATAAAAATACGACATAAAGGAAACTACAACATAAAGGAAATTACGAAATACAATTACATCTACTGTCGAGGTTGCAAGTTATATTTTTTGATGATTATATCTCTTTCCTTAGCTGCCCGATACGCCATGTATGCCTCTTCCCATTTTATACGATACCCGTGTTGCATAACCTCTCCGAATTAGCTTGACGAGCTCATTCATCCGGTAATAGCTACCCCGGTACTTGTCGTGCTCTCGGATTTGGCTTTCTTTGAAGAGCGCTTTTTGCCCATCGGACGTGGTTGTTGATCATGACCAAATAGCGCCTCGTTTGTTTGGCTTGGGACATCGCCGGTTATTCCGGCGCATCCCATTTTTGATGAGCACGCAAAACTGATAACATCAAATTAGCCTGATCTTTTCTATATCAAATTCCCGTGTTTATGGCCTCATTTGTATTAATATGGTACTTAATTCGTTCATATTCGTTCATAATTGCATTTCAGGATAAATGAGGCGTTGGAGCGGAAAAGATGTAATATAAGGCCAAATATATGTTCTGAAGATTGATTTATGAGGGCCTGATAATTATTTGTGAAGAATACGCCGTAACTTATTAATAATGTTACGGCATATTTATAATGCTTTAAAGGATACGGCGTAACCAATTCTTATGGTTACGTCGTGATAAGATCGTTTACAAGCTCAGCTAGGGATCAATAACAAAGACTTATAACATGCACAGCGGAATAAACTAATCAATTCTTTGTTATTGAACTAGGTTTTCATTCACTAACACTAACTAATCATAGACGTTTATAGGAACACGTCTAGATAATTAAACTACTAACTAAACTAATAACCTAGGCGTTTACAAGACTATACGCCCAGGACACATACACACACCTTTACTAGACGTCTACATTATGGAAGACTTGTATTTAAAACCTACACCTATGTCCTCTTTATATACTAGAGGATTAGGGTTTACAAAATCCTACAAAGGACTAAATAATAAATCTTCTTTAGCAAGCAAGTCCTTCCATCTTTTTGTAGGTTTCTTTCTTGTAATATTAAGTCCCTCTTGTTTCATTCTTTTTGTCTTATCAACTCAAACGTATAATTCCCAACAATCTTCCCCTAGTTGACAATGACAAAACCATTCTTGAACGAACTTCCCTAGACGAAGTAGAGAAATTGAGATCAGGGATCTCACCATGAATGAAACAAGTATGTCTTCCTTTGTCTTCCCCTTAATCCATGTCACGCCACTCAAACATCTCTTCCCCTTTTTGTTATTATCCAAATAGGGAACGTATGCAAATAATGATCTTGACCACTACGAACCAATATCATACTTCCAATCTAAGACTTCCAATGCTTCAAATCTACCATTACGCATCATAAGAAAAATGGATCCAAACCAGAAGAAAACTCCAACTAGCAGTAGTAATAATGATCAACAGTAGTAAAAATCAAACACTTCCCCTTGAGTGATGCATGTAGATCAAATGATTCTTCAAATCTGTAAGCTCCTTGTAATGATCACTTGTGAAGAAAATCAAATATAACGAACTTGATGATGAAGTAAAATAACCCAAACTTGTATCTTATGTCTTGTTTTTCCACGTGACGTTGAACTTATACCGCTAATAAAATATAAGTAGATCGCAACCTCTTGACAAAATCCTCATCTTCAATGAGACACTGAGCACTACAATGTAACTCCTTTAAGTGATAGTTAACTAGGTCTTCATCCATCCACCCCTTGACCTACGAAAACTAGATTTTGCAAGTCTTCGTCAACATCCTTTAAGCACGAACAAGTTATCTACAAAGTGTAACACTCACTTTGAGATATGATAAGAACACAAACCTGTGAAACTCAACTACAACATCAAATAAATGATAATCAATCTTCTTCGTAATCAATTCTTCAATAAATCTCCAAACCGAGCCTTTTTTAAATCATTTTAAGAACAATTAACCAAACTCCTTGTGTGTGTGAACAATAACCTGTGTGTGTGATATCCAAAAATCATAACAATAATTATGCTCGACTTCCCCTTAATTCCAAGTCTCCTCGTAAGAAACCATTATACTGCCAATCCAAATAAATTTCGCCATGTAAAAACCTTGAGCAGTACTTTGAGAAGGATCAGTACCTTGAGCAGTACTTTTAAAAAAATCAGTAGTACTTTCAAAAACTCTAAGCAGTACTTTGCGTCCAATGAGCAGTACTTTAATTCAAGAGCAGTACTTTCATCCTAATGTGCATTACTTTCGTGTCCAAGATCAGTACTTTCGAACTCAGAGCAGTACTTTGTAAAAACCCTAACAGTACTTTGAAAAAGGGTAGCAGTACTTTGCGTGTTCCAGCAGTACTTTCACAGCAGCCAACTTCGACAGCATATATCTTTCACATAAAAGCTCAGATCGAAGATCCCTCCGGTGGAAAGTTAGATTAATATATAGAGAACATCCACCCAAAATTTCGTTACGATCCAACGGTTAACGAAAAAGTTATGATCGTTTCAAAACAGTCCTGCAGAAGCCTTACGGAAATTTCTGCAGCAGACTTCGACTGCTTATATCTTTTGATTGAGAGCTCTAATTGACAATCCCTTTGGAGAAAATTTTGATAGATATACTGAGATGCACCAGCCAAAATTTTAGCTTGATCCAACGGTTCAATAAAAAGTTATGGCCTCTTGAAAACAGTGCTGCAGAAGTAATACGAAAATTGTTGAAATTCGATTTTCTTCTTTCTTTTTCGCCAAGAAACCTTGTGAATCCCTATGTAAAGAGCTCCCCACTCTGATACCAATTGATAAGATCGTTTATAAGCTCAGCTAGGGATCAATAACAAAGACTAATAACATGCACAGCGGAATAAACTAATCAATTCTTTGTTATTGAACAAGGTTTTCATTCACTAACACTAACTAATCATAGACGTTTATAGGATCACGTCTAGATAATTAAACTACTAACTAAACTAATAACCTAGGCGTTTACAAGACTATACGCCTAGGACACACACACACACCTTTACTAGACGTCTACATTATGGAAGACTTGTATTTAAAACCTACACCTATGTCCTCTTTATATACTAGAGGATTAGGGTTTACAAAATCCTACAAAGGACTAAATAATAAATATTCTTTAGCAAGCAAGTCCTTCCATCTTTTTGTAGGTTTCTTTCTTGTCATATTAAGTCCCTCTTGTTTCATTCTTTTTGTCTTATCAACTCAAACGTATAATTCCCAACAATCTTCCCCTAGTTGACAATGACAAAACCATTCTTGAACGAACTTCCCTAGACGAAGTAGAGAAATTGAGATCAAGGATCTCACCATGAATGAAACAAGTATGTCTTCCTTTGTCTTCCCCTTAATCCATGCCACGCCACTCAAACATCTCTTCCCCTTTTTGTTATTATCCAAATAGGGAACGTATGCAAATAATGATCTTGACCACTACGAACCAATATCATACTTCCAATCTAAGACTTCCAATGCTTCAAATCGCCCACCATTACGCATCATAAGAAAAATGGATCCAAAACAGAAGAAAACTCCAACTAGCAGTAGTAATAATGATCAACAGTAGTAAAAATCAAACACTTCCCCATGAGTGATGCATGTAGATCAAATGATTCTTCAAATCTGTAAGCTCCTTGTAATGATCACTTGTGAAGAAAATCAAATATAACGAACTTGATGATGAAGTAAAATAACCCAAACTTGTATCTTATGTCTTGTTTTTCCACGTGACGTTGAACTTATACCGCTAATAAAATATAAGTAGATCGCAACCTCTTGACAAAATCCTCATCTTCAATGAGACACTGAGCACTACAATGTAACTCCTTTAAGTGATAGTTAACTAGGTCTTCATCCATCCACCCCTTGACCTACGAAAACTAGATTTTGCAAGTCTTCGCCAACATCCTTTAAGCACGAACAAGTTATCTACAAAGTGTAACACTCACTTTGAGATATGATAAGAACACAAACCTGTGAAACTCAACTACAACATCAAATAAATGATAATCAATCTTCTTCGTAATCAATTCTTCAATAAATCTCCAAACCGAGCCTTTTAAAAACATTTAAGAACAATTAACCAAACTCCTTGTGTGTGTGAACAATAACCTGTGTGTGTGATATCCAAAAATCATAACAATAATTATGCTCGACTTCCCCTTAATTCCAAGTCTCCTCGTAAGAAACCATTATACTGCCAATCCAAATAAATTTCGCCATGTAAAAACCTTGAGCAGTACTTTGAGAAGGATCAGTACCTTGAGCAGTACTTTTAAAAAAATCAGTAGTACTTTCAAAAACTCCAAGCAGTACTTTGCGTCCAATGAGCAGTACTTTAATTCAAGAGCAGTACTTTCATCCTAATGTGCATTACTTTCGTGTCCAAGATCAGTACTTTCGAACTCAGAGCAAAGTACTTTGTAAAACCCTAACAAGACTTTGAAAAGGGTAGCAAGATTACTTTCGTGTTCCAGAAGTACTTTCACAGCAGCCAACTTCGACAGCATATATCTTTCACATAAAAGCTCAGATCGAAGATCCCTCCGGTGGAAAGTTAGATTAATATATAGAGAACATCCACCCAAAATTTCGTTACGATCCAACGGTTAACGAAAAAGTTATGATCGTTTCAAAACAGTCCTGCAGAAGCCTTACGGAAATTTCTGCAGCAGACTTCGACTGCTTATATCTTTTGATTGAGAGCTCTAATTGACAATCCCTTTGGTGAAAATTTAGATAGATATACTGAGATGCACCAGCCAAAATTTTAGCTCGATCCAACGGTTCAATAAAAAGTTATGGCCTCTTGAAAACAGTGCTGCAGAAGTAATACGAAAATTGTTGAAATTCGATTTTCTTCTTTCTTTTTCGCCAAGAAACCTTGTGAATACCTATGTAAAGAGCTCCCACTCGATACCAATTGATAAGATCGTTTATAAGCTCAGCTAGGGATCAATAAGAAAGACTAATAACATGCAACGAGAATAAACTAATCAATTCTTTGTTATTGAACAAGGTTTTTCATTCACTACCACTAACTAATCATAGACGTTTATAGGATCACGTCTAGATAATTAAACTACTAACTAAACTAATAACCAAGGCGTTTACAAGACTATACGCCTAGGACACACACACACACCTTTACTAGACGTCTACATTATGGAAGACTTGTATTTAAAACCTACACCTATGTCCTCTTTATATACTAGAGGATTAGGGTTTACAAAATCCTACAAAGGACTAAATAATAAATCTTCTTTAGCAAGCAAGTCCTTCCATCTTTTTGTAGGTTTCTTTCTTGTCATATTAAGTCCCTCTTGTTTCATTCTTTTTGTCTTATCAACTCAAACGTATAATTCCCAACACGTCGTAATTATTTTTATGAAGGTTACGGCGTAACATGGAATTAGTTACGCCGTAGAGATTATTTCGGATCGGATAAGTATAAGATGACGAAGGCTTACGGCGTAACCCGATGTTTAGTTACGCCGTAATTTATTACTTGGGCGCAAAGTTTTGAAGGCTATGGCGTAATTATAATTAAATTACGCCGTTATTAATTAAATGCGGCTATTTTATAAGAGAATTATTAAAGTCAGGGACTGAAGTTGCCAAAGTTACTACACAATTATATGTGTAGTTTGTGAAAAATAAAAGAAAAAGGCCATGTTGCTAAGTTATCATAGTTGGAGGACTAAAGTTGCATATGGATCAAAGTTATTTATTATATATATTAGACACGTTCACATGAATCATTTATCAATTGGGAGTACAGCATATTTATTTGCTGTTGTGTCGTACGAGAAGAAAAAGAATGAGACAAGGTTTTTTGTGGGCAAACCGGTACTCAATTAGGAGATCGATAGCTTTATATTTGGCACGATATGTAATTATTTTCTGACTCATAATATTATTTTGGTTTCATTATTGTTTATTATAATCTTAATTCTCAATATAATTGTTGGCGAATTAATTCTTATTGTATTCTTAGTTAATTGTCTTTTTATTTATTATTGGCCAATTAATTATAAGATGTTATGTCTTTGTTTATTTATTGTTTTATATGGTAATTATATTTGTCATTCCACTAGGGTATTATGGAGATGTGGAAATTAGTTCTTGGTCAAGTTTTGATTCTTTTTATTATTAATGTTTTTGCGTTATTAATTGTTTCTAGTGTATGCATGCATAGTTTATTGGTAGCTACCATTATTTCGGTAGTTTTGAATGGCGGTAGAGGCTAGTTGCTTAGGAGATATGACCAACTGACCCTAAGTGAGTAGACTGAGACGGGAAGGGTAAGATATGACCAACTGACGACCCTTTCTACTTGTGCGATTTGACCAACTGATCACCTACCTTTTTGATGAACTTAAGAATTAGGGGGTGAGTGTTTAAATTGCTAACGTCCGGGCACTCACTATTATAAGTCTAGCATGTAGCGGAACTTAATGACTTGGCTTAGGGGACCAGGAACAACTGGACTTATGAAGGGACACCTGACTTCTCCAGTGGTGGCATCTTTGCTGATAGGTTAGGGCGAACTGATCAAATGTTGTCCTCTCGACTTTGACCCCACCTGAAATAGGAATCTAGTGACTTTTAGA
This sequence comes from Chrysanthemum makinoi, assembly GCA_910596185.1. NCBI lineage: Eukaryota > Viridiplantae > Streptophyta > Magnoliopsida > Asterales > Asteraceae > Chrysanthemum > Chrysanthemum makinoi. The sequence continues at coordinate 275,728,401 of OU343221.1, forward strand.
ACCCATGTAATGCGATAGTAAGCGTCGGCTCTTAATGACTGCTATTAGATTGTCGAATGATCCCGGGTGACCTGTTCATCTTGGTGAGGATTCTAAGAACCATAGGGTAGGCGAATTGACCAAAGGAGTCTATCGACTGTTGCCACTTGTGGAAGAACTCGGTTTAAGAATTGCATCACTATCTTTCCCATTAGCTTGTTTACCAGAGAACCAGCCCAATTGATCACGTGACACCTTAAATATTATCAATCCTATCATTAAAACTTATTTATTTGACCAATTTAATTAATTAGACAGTTAGGAATAAACCGTTCTTGGGACGACCTCGGTCTTACCATTCCCTCACTACATGCGACCGGGTACACTGCCCGTTAGTGCATTTGGTAGGCCATAGGTAGACGAGTTACAATAAATGTAAAACCCTGTCAGTAAAACCCCGCATCAAGTTTTTGCGCTGCGCCGGAACGATCTTCGTATTTTTGGTCGTTTGATTGATATTATTCTACAATTATGTCTTCGTCTTGAGATTACGAGTAACCTTGGCCATGGTTACAGTAATCTATTCTATATATATATATATATATATATATATATATATATATATATATATTTATATATATATATATCAGGTTTCTTTCAGACTGAAGTTACGGCGTAGTTAGTATGGACTTACGCCGTAACGAAGTCTGAGTCATCTTAAAATTATGAATGATGTGTTATATCTCACTTGTTGCTCATGTTTATTATTTTTACACATTTAATGCACGAGGTTGTGATAGTGTGCAGGTTGAGCAAGAAGAACAAGTGGAGGGAATCTCGACAAGATCATAAGCCGAGATTAGTTGAGCAATGGACATTATTTGGAGACGTTCGATTGATGGCTGTTGCAGGAGTCTAACTTAAAGACTCAAGGGAGATAAAGAAAAGTGCTCGTTGGGAGACTACCCGTCCCTATCCTAGATTTAGTTTTTAATTTTATTTCATAAACCTTTTTGGATATTTTTGTGGTTTTTAGATTTTGTAGTTGGTTTGGTATGTTTTGTTTATGTTGTTTACAGGTTTCAAGACCAATGATAGATGATAGGAGTTCCAATGACTCCTCTTTTAACACGTAGGAAGAAGTTGACATTTTGGACATTACAACATCAGTGAGTAATTATGGCGTAATGGGCCGATCCATTTACGTCGTAACGGGCAATCAGTAAGGTCATCTGCCCACTTCATCATAACTACGGCGTAACTAGGCCGATCTAGTTACGCCGTAACTCCCTTTGTCCAGGTATTTTCTTTCTCGGGCTTTCTTATTACGTCGTAACTGGGCCGATCCAGTTACGCCGTAACCCCTTTTCTTGGTACACATTTTATTAAATCAACTCACCTACGCTGTAACTGGGCCGATCCAGTTACGCCGTAACTATCCTTTGATATGAAAATTTTTAATAAAAACAGTTTCAAAACATTTTCATAACCTTGTATTAGTAATTAAATGAACTTTGTGGGTGTGTTCCCTGTAAACCCTCACGAGACTTCACTCGTCCACTCGGGACACCGTGTGGTTTAAAAGGCTTGTTGCATGCGCTAAATGCAACCGTGATTCCTACGAAAGTGAGTTAGGTTTTATTTTGTTTTTATTTTTATATGTCATGCTATTTTTTCTTTTTATCCGGAATTATGCTTTTTGGTATTAGTTTTTCTTGCAGCAATACAGGTTGAAGGATTATGGAGTTATGATTGGCTGCAAGAGAACACTTTTTATCCGTCCTAGTTGAGTGACATGGTGTTTGCAAGGAGCGTTGATGATGGAGAATTGATGTTGTTCGTGGAGGCACATTGGGAGCATGTTTTTGAACATGCATTATTTATCATACTGAGCAAATCCAGGGGAGTTTTTCGTTCCATCTCTAACCCTTCATATTTTTCAATTATATGCTTAGTATGACCCAAGTGGGGGGAAGGGATTAGACATAGACACCCATTTGATTTTACTTGCCTTTATTTTTCTAGTTTTTGATGAAAAGTTTTTCATTAAATTTTGACATGTTTTTCATTACTTAACTGGATTAATCTAGACTGAGCACACCTACCCTATATTTACATTGTGTGAGGATAAGCCTTTCCGTTTTCCCCTTATACATAATACCATAAAAATGAGTGTGCCGGTAGCTGTAGTATACTTTAGAACTTGGCTTTGCTTATCTTTTCGAGACCATTATCATGAGCATTACACTGAGGTAACTTGGTGTGATCGGTGCAGCTAGGATATAAGGAAATTTTAGGATTAAACCCAAATAGCCCATATATGTATTGTGTATATTGACTTTTCACATCGATTAGTCAATCCCCCTGTTAAACCCTGTTTGTTGCACTCACCATTAGTGCAAGATACCCCTAGATACACCCTTCAGAGCCTTTCCTTTCATTTTGTTCACCCAATATATGTTGTTTCGTTACACCTATCGCCTAGCCTATCCTGTAGTTTCCTTATGTCCATGGTCCGGGCGCTGTTAGTTAATTTTGGTTCCACTAGTGAAAGTCGCGGGTTTTGAATAAGGGGTTTTGGATGAAAATCGGGTTTAGATGATAGTTGATCTCAAGTGGGGGGATGCTTTATATGTTCGTATTGTTTTTATTTTTATTTATGTATACCTTGTCTTGCATAAAAAAAATGAATGAAAAAGAAAAAGAAGATATCAGAAAAAAAAAAAAAAAAAAAAAAAAAGGAGAAGAATGCAAGCAAGAGTTTATTAGTTTGTTTATAGCTGATCTAATAATAATCAGCTTATGTGTCGTATTGTGTTAAGTATTCTCGCCTGGTTCAACTAGGCGTAAATTTTTACAAATTCGTTTTGTCTTACGGATAAAATTAGAAACCCGAACATTTCTATCTCGCCTTTCAAATTTTAATCATTATTCATACAATGGGGACATTGTACATTTCAAGTGGGGGGATGGGAGATAGAAATGGTTGATTTTGGTAAAATTATGTGCTAAAAGTACCTAAATTTTAAATTTTTTATAGCACATACTTTTTTTTCAATTAATGATGAAGGCCGAGTTAATGCATCTTATTTGCCTAAGTTTATGGAGTTTATGAGGCACTACGTTATATTTTATATGCATTGACTCGTTTATTGAATACCCCTTGACTCTTGACCCTCGGTTTTTGCTACGGGATTGAATGCGACTAGTGGTGGGGCGACTATGGACCTAGGAATCTATTTGTTTCGTGTCTTTTTATTTACACCCATTAAATGTGTTCCCATGTCTTATCCTACCCTTAGTCATGAATCGAGTTTAGGTGAGGAAGCGAGCAATCATTGGTGTCTTGGCCATGGATTTGGTCATTTATCATTGATTTTGTCCCCTTCACCGTAGGTCGTTAGTAATGACAATATAACCCCATAAGCCTATGTTGTGTCAACCCATTGCCTTTTAGAATAGCTGCATCTTTAGACTCTAGTGGTGGAGATTAGTATATTTGCCAAGCCTATGATAGAATACTCGCCATGACTGAGAAGTTGAGTGATCACCCCAATATAAACACGTGAATTATGAGAGAGAGTGTGATTTCAATTCCCTTTTTGTGAGGTGCTCGGTTTGGAATTTTCTATCTTAGGTGATTTTTAGACTCATATCTTCCAATTAATCTTGGGAGATATCTTTTTAGGAATTATTTAAAGGGTCTACTTGAGGACAAGTAGGATTCAAGTGGGGGGATATTTGATAACATCAAATTAGCCTGATCTATTATATATCAAATTCCCGTGTTTATGGCCTCATTTGTATTAATATGGTACTTAATTCGTTCATAATTGCATTTCAGGATAAATGAGGCGTTGGAGCGGAAAAGATGTAATATAAGGCCAAATATATGTTCTGAAGATTGATTTATGAGGGCCTGATAATTATTTGTGAAGATTACTGATGAGTGTCTAAATACTCATCATTTTTGTACAATCTAAACTGCAAAAACATCTGAAAACACTCAGAAATGCATCAAAATGATGAAAATATCACAAATAAGTGTTTTATGTGTTTTAAATGCAAAAATACCAAAATCAGATGAAAAACATATCAAATTTGCAAAATTGGCAGTTTTAGTCCCCCAAGTTTCAAAAGTTGTCAAAAACAGTCCCTGGTATATCAAAAATCAAGAAAAATATCATTCAAGGTCCCTAAAATATTCTAAGTTGTAAAAAATGGTCCTTGATTGATTCTTTGGTCAAATGGCGTAGTAAAAGGTCTCTAAACTTTGAAAAATTGCAAAATTAGTCCTTGGATATTTTAAAATGGAAAATGATTAAATTTTATCCTTGTACTATCAAATTTTTCAAGTTTGGTCCTTTTGATACCTTTGGAAAATGGGCAAGTTCAGTCCTTCAAGTTTGGTCGAATTACAACTCTAGTCCTTGTATTACTACTAATACCAAACGGATTCCTTAATTATCCAAACCCAAATACACAACCAATAAGCCCAAACCCAAGTCCAATACCCCTTTTACCCATCCAACCCGTCCACTACCCACCCAGTCAAACAAATCCACCCCGCGCCTTTTTCTTCCTTCTCCACCTGCTACCCTGCAATCACTCAACCCCTCCCCTCACCACCAGCTCAACTTCACCCCTCCTTGTCCCCTCCACCTCAACACAAGACAAGAAACATTAAATACTTCATCCTCCTAAACACTCAATCCTTCCACCTGGCTAAAACCACTTTCCCGCCAAATTGCATCAAACGGCTAACATAGTCCCAACCCATCCAATGGCTCAGAATTTAAGTGGGATTTTCTCAGTGGACAAGTGGAAGCACATTTGGTTATAAAAAGAGATGAAAGAGAAGCTTGAAGGAGAGTAGTGTAGTTTTAGTTTAGAAAATGTCGACTAGTTAATCTCTTTAAATTTCAGTGTTTATTTAAGCTTCCAAGTACTTTGTTATGTAATCTCAGTGTATTATAAATCTTTCTCAGTATTCAATTTCAAGTTCCCAGTTTGATTTCAGTTTGTGCAATTTTTAAATTCAAAAATATCAATAGGTTCGAATGTTGTTTGTAGTTGTTGATTTGAATTTATAAGCCTGCATAAGCTCTTATAAAGCTTTTCTAAGCTTTAAGAATCATCAAAACTCAGTTTAGACTCAAATCTCAAAAATACCAAAAATTACTTAAAAATAGTTGGAAAATTCAAAAATCAGTTGAGAATATGAAACAGGCATTGAAGCGTGGTTACTTATGGATTTCTCTGGGTTAGTGAACCTGTGGAGGTTCTATAGGAAGTGTTCTTTCAATTCAAGTTGTAAGCCTTTTTAAGCTATTTTGGCATTTCACTGTTAAAGTCATTTGTAAGCTTTAATCTTTGTATTTTTATGTTTCTTAGCTGTAGTTGAGTAGAATTGAACATTAAAACAGTTTGTTTGTTCATTATAATTTGTATTTGTTAAAAATCTTATTTTAATAGTCATTTTAACATAATTATCATTTCTTAGTTTTATGTTGTTGTTGTTGTTATTTACTGTTTATTTAGCCTCAGTATATGATAATATAAAGTTTTTAATTAGTTGCATGGTCTTAATCTGAGAAATCATTTGAAAATCACAAAAATCAGTTTGTAAAAGGTTGTTTGTATTTATTGTGTTATCAGTGTTAGAAGCTGTTTTTGTTGTTGCTTGTTGTTGTTTTGAGTCACTTTAGTACCCAATAACTCATTGCATCCATAAAATATAGTCCTTGTTTTAGAAAAAGTCAAAATCATCTTTAATTTTCTCTTATTTGTTAACTGTTAGAGATATAGATTATATAATCATGCATACTAGTTTACAAGTTGTTTATCTAGCTTAATTTAGTCTTAATATAGCTTATTATAACATATTCAGTCAATAGAATTGATTATAAGTTCATATAAGTCAAAGTTTTAGAGTAGTTAAAAAGTCAAATTTTTCATTAGCCCGTTTTTGAATAAAACTTAGAATTTTATTGTGTGTTTAATAAATAGAGTTAGTTCATAATCTTCTAGGATATTAAAGTTTAGCTGCTTAAATAAATTAGAAAAATACTAGCTTTTGTCTAGTTAGCTTATTCACTGCTTAATTCATAGCTTCTTTTGAGACCCTTGTTTGAAAACATGCCCTGTGCACAGATTTGGTAGCTCATTTCTCAAGCCCTCATAGAGCTTATTAGTTAGCTTCAATTTGTGTATTTTGGCTTTTTGAGAAGCTCACCTAGCTAACTCAAGGTACCAAGTGCTTATTTTCCATAATTAGCTTATTTAGCAAGCCTGCAATTGTTTTTGTTTTGTCCATTTTGTTTAAGTGTATCGCTTAATCGAGTTTTCCAGTTTTCAAAAGCTTCTCACAAGCTTATTTGTGAAAGCCAATCTTTGCAAATTAGCTTTTTGGATAGCTCAGTTGTTCAACTTGTTGGTCCAAGTGTTTGTTTTCAATTTGTAGCTTATTACAGTGCTTAAGAATAAGATAGAAAGTACCTAGAAAACTAATAGTGTACTGTGTAACAGTTTCAATTAAGTGCTTATTTTGAATTTGTTATGCTTATTTCATAAGTAATTGTGCTTATTCAGTGTTCATACTAGCTTATTTATAGTTACTTAGCTTATTTCAGTTTATCTTTAGCTTATTCACTAGCTTATTAATCAATTTAACTCAAGACTTATGCTTATTTCATATTAAAGCTTAACTGTGATAAAATCCTAGCTTATTTCAGTGCTTATTAGTAGTTTTTAGAAAGAGTTGTAGCTATAAAAAGTGCTTATTTAAGTGTGCTTAACAAGTTTCAAAAAGAAAATCAAAAAGAAAAAAAAAATAAAGTCCAAAAAAGAGTTGCTCAGGTTCGAACCTGTGACCTTCAAAGACCATTCCCACGCTCCAACACACCACACAGAAACCAACTGCCCTTGGGACTTGTCTTGGTTTAATCTTGCACAATTAAATACTTACCCCTTTGTTTTCATTTTAGCTTCTACGTACAAGCTAGCTTATTTCTAGCTTATTTAGACCAGCTTTTTCATGTTTTGTATTTTTCTTATCTTGGTAATAGTATAAAGTATTTTATCAAAAAGTTTCAGATTTTTCCTAAATGTTTTAGTATTTTTAATTAATTAATTAGTGTTTAATAGTATTTAATTCATAATAAAAAATATAAAAGTCAAAAAAATATAAATCTTTTTTCTAAAATTTTCTTTTGTCATATAGTAGGTAAGAAAATTGTTTTTACATTAGTAGGCCTTTTATTCCACAAATTTTACGTTTTTGCTTGCGCTCCAGCATAATTTTTATTCATAACTTACGTTTTCATTTTAAATCAAGTTTTTAGGTAATTTAAGTTTACGTTTTAGTTAAAATAGTTTATTTAAGTTATTTTGTTTCATAAAAACAAAAACATCATTGTAAAAATAGTGATAGCGTTTATTTAATATATTTTAACTTTTTAATTTTCTTAATTTGCATTTAAGTCGCTGTTATTTATAAACTTTTTCTTTAGGTATAGTTATCCATCAAAATCCTTTCTGATCACTATCCTTAGTGATCATTCTATCGTCTGATCAAGTGTTTTGATACACCATTGAGTCTCCGTGGGACTTAACGACCCGGGAATTCATTCTATTCTCCTGGACTTCATTGCATTTGCTTACATTTGTTTGAAGTTTGTTACGGTTGGCCATTCACAAGTGGCCGGCTTGAGTGATTAAACTTGACGGTTTGGAGCAGAACCAATTACGCCGTAACTTATTAATAATGTTACGGCTTATTTATGATGCTTTAAAGGATACGGCGTAACCAATTCTTATGGTTACGTCATAATTATTTTTATGAAGGTTACGGCGTAACATGGAATTAGTTACGCCGTAGAGATTATTTCGGATCGGATAAGTATAAGATAACGAAGGCTTACGGCGTAACCCGATGTTTAGTTACGCCGTAATTTATTACTTGGGCGCAAAGTTTTGAAGGCTACGACGTAATTATAATTTAATTACGCCGTATTTAATTAAATGCGACTATTTTACATAAGAATTATTAAAGCCAGGGACTGAAGTTGCCAAAGTTACTATACATTTATATGTGTAGTTTGTGAAAAATAAAAGAAAAAGGCCATGTTGCTAAGTTATCATAGTTGGAGGACTAAAGTAGCATATGGATCAAAGTTATTTATTATATATATTAGACATGTGCACAGGGATCATTTATCAATTGGGAGTACAGCATATTTATTTGCTGTTGTGTCGTACGAGAAAAAAAAGAAGGAGACACAAGGTTTTTTGTCAGCAAACCGTCCGGGGTTTGGCCCGGTACTCAACTAAGAGATCGATAACTTTATCCTTGGCACGATATGTAATTATTTTCTGATTCATAATATTATTTTGATTTCATTATTGTTTATTATAATCTTAATTCTCAATATAATTGTTGGCGAATTAATTCTTATTGTGTTATTAATTAATTGTCTTTTAATTTATTATTGGCCAATTAATTATTAGATGTTATATCTTTGTTTTTTTATTGTTTTATATGGTAATTATATTTGTCATTCCACTAGGGTATTATGAAGATAGGCAAAAGTTCAATATAGAACCAAAATTTACCAAAGATCCAATCAACCAATAATAGCCATTCATTTTTTTATTATGATAAACTTTCACCCTTTTAAAAAAAATTAAATATCTTGCAAACCGTTAATCGTTCCGTGATAAAAATTATACCATCGTGACGAGAATTAAATTATCTTTCTATAGATATGCATTACTATATATTTTTAACAACTTTTTTTTTTCAAAATTTCGGTCAACAAAAATCATATATGATTTGTGAAAATCATATATGATTCGATTTTTACGAATCACATATGATTTTTGAGAATCATATATGATTGTAAAAATCATATATGATTCGTAAAATCGAATCATACATGATTTTTTAAAATCATATATGATTCGTAAAAATCATATATAATTTTTCGGATGGAATTTTTGAAAAAAATGTTTGTCGAAAATATGTAAAAGTGCATATCTATAGAAAGATAATTTAATTCTCGCCACGATTGGTATTTTTATATTTTGAAGATTTACCGTTTGTAAGATATGTTGTTTTAAAAAAAAAGTGGAAAATGATTTTGTATTAATTTAGATAAAAAATTGATGGTTATGATTGGTTCATTTGTTCTATGACAAATATGAGTTCTATATTGATCTCAACTCTATGAAGATGTGGAAATTAGGTCTTGGCCTAGTTTTGATTCTTTTAATTATTAATGCTTTTGTGTTATTAATTGTTTTTAGTGTATGCATGCATAGTTTATTGGTAGCTACCATTGTTTCGGTAGTTTTAAATGGCGGTAGAGGCTAGTTGCTTAGGAGATATGACCAACTGACCCTAAGTGAGTAGACTGAGACGGGAAGGGTAAGATATGACCAACTGACGACCCTTTCTACTTGTGCGATTTGACCAACTGATCACCTACCGTTTGGATGAACTTAAGAATTAGGGGGTGAGTGTTTAAGTTGCTAACACCCGGGCACTCACTATTATAAATCTAGCATGTAGCGGAACTTTATGACTTAACTTAGGGGACCATGAACAACTAGACTTTTGAAGAGACACCTAACTTCTCCAGTGGTGGCATCTTTGCTGATAGGTTAGGGCGAACTGACCAAATGTTGTCCTCTCGACTTTGACCCCACCTGAAACAGGAATCTAGTGACTTTTAGAACCCAAGAATCTAGGGACACCTGACTGCTATTAGATTGCCGAATGATCCCGGGTGACATGTTCATCTTGGTGAGGATTCTAAGAACCATAGGGTAGGCGAATTGACCAAATGAGTCTATCGACTGTTGCCACTTGTGGAAGAACTCGGTTTAAGAATTGCATCACTATCTTTCCCATTAGCTTGTTTACCAGAGAACTAGCCTAATTGATTACGTGACACCTTAAATATTATCAATCCTATCATTAAAACTTATTTATTTGACCAATTTAATTAATTAGACAGTTAGGAATCAACCGTTCTTGGGACGACCTCGGTCTTACCATTCCCTCACTACATGCGACCGGGTACACTGCCCGTTAGTGCATTAGGTAGGCGAGTTACTATAAATGTAAAACCTGGTCAGTAAAACCTGCATCAAAAACCTCCCATGCCTCCTCGTTTTCCACTTTCCTTGTATCATATCCTTGTTGCATTTTTGAAAAATGAGTCTATTGAACTCATTGATTACCCGTTTCCAAAACGTATCGCGTCTTGTGTACGCCCGAATTGTGAATCCTCAGTAGTGGCCACATAACACTTTGCAAGTAGTGTTTCCTCACTTGATTGCCAACGTGTATTGGTCACGTTGGGATTTTCTTCATTCTCCTCGATTGGGTCGATTGGTTGGGGATCTTTAGATTTTTTGGCCTTTCGTTTACCACCTCGTTTGAATGGCTTTGTAGGAGACGTATGTGTTTCGGAAACTTCATATGTTCTAGTTTGTGTTTGTGATGATTGGGATAGCGGTTGTGATTGTTGTGAGAATTGTAGATTTTGGAAATTGGTGTTTGGTGTGTTTTGTTGGTTTTGTTCCCAATATAGAAATCGTTTATGTTGTAGGTAAAGTTCTTGGCTCGACAAGCCAAGTAGGTTAGGGAAAGGGATGTTGGGTGATGATGAACCCATGTTCGGTTTTGAAGATGAACCCACGTTTGGGTTATTCCACCCACCCATGAAATTCAAGAAACTATCGTTGTTGTTGTTAAATCTCAACTTTTGTTTTAGCAAATGGAAGTTTATGTAGATGAGATTGAGTTGTGGAAGTGTGAAAAAAAGTTGTGTGTTAATTGGTTACTTATAGTGGATGAAAAATGGTTTTGAATTTTTTTTATTCCAACTAGCCATTTTTAAACGTTGGGGGCTAAATTTTTTTAAACCAACAATCATTCGTCCAACCTTGTTTTTGTTTCATTTTTTTCCTTAGCTGCCCGATATGCCATGTATGCCTCTTCCCATTTTATACGATACCCGTGTTGCATAACTTCTCCGAATTAGATTGACGAGCTCATTCGTTCGGTACTCGCTACCCTAGTACTTGTCGTGCTCTCGGATTTGGCTTTCTTTGAAGCGCGCTTTTTGCCCATCGGACGTGGTTGTTGATCATGACCAAATAGCGCCTCGTTGTTTTGGCTTGGGACATCGCCGGTTAAATCAAGCGGTTCCGGCGCATCCCATTTTTGATGAGCACGCAAAACTTCCCATGCCTCCTCGTTTTCAACTTTCCTTGTATCATATCCTTGTTGCATTTTTGAAAAATGAGTCTATTGAACTCATTGATTACCAGTTGCCAAAACGTATCGCGACTTGTGTACGCCCGACTTGTGAATCCTCGGTAGTGGTCACATAACACTTTGCAAGTAGTTTTTCCTCAATTGATTGCCAACGTGTATCGGTCATGTTGGGATTTTCTTCATTCTCCTCGATTGGGTCGATTGGTTCGGGATCTTTGGATTTTTTGGCCTTTCGTTTACCACCTCGTTTGAATGGCTTTGTAGGAGACGTAGGTGTTTCGGAAACTTCATTTGTTCTAGTTTGTGTTTGTGATGATTGGGATAGTGGTTGTGATTGTTGTGAGAATTGTAGATTTTGGAAATTGGTGTTTGGTGTGTTTTGTTGGTTTTGTTCCCAAAATAGAAATCATTTATGTTGTAAGTAAAGTTCTTGGCTCTACAAGCCAAGTAGGTTAGGGAAAGGGATGTTGGGTGATGATGAACCCACGTTCGGTTTTGAAGATGAACCCGCGTTTGGGTTATTCCACCCACCCATGAGATTCAAGAAACTATGGTCGTTGTTGTTAAATCTCGAAATTTGTTTTAGCAAATGGAAGTTTATGTAGATGAGATTGAGTTATGAAAGTGTGAAAAAAATTTGTGTGTTAATTGGTTATTTATAGTGGTTGAGAAAAGATTTTAATTTTTTTTGTTTCAACTTGCCGTTTTTAAACGTTTGGGGGGTGTAAATTTTTTTTTAAACCAACGGTCACATAGACGTTGGTAAGGGGGTTAAATGATTTTTTTATTATTATTTGTTAGTGTAAATATTACGATATTTAATCTATACATTCTCATTTGTTTTGTTGATGACAAACATGTAACTTGTAATACATAACGTAAAATGTATAAGTTACTTGTAATTATATTTTGTCTCAACACCTCTCGATGACTCAAGTCCTTGTATGCTACAACACAGGTTCGGACATGTTTGTTATGTTGCGTTATGATCAAACCCCCAACAAACCATTATAACATGTTTAGTTAAATAGTTTATGTATAACAACTAGTGTTTACATATTGGGTAAATATATGCATAACTAGTATTTATTATAATGGGTAATATAAATGGGTAGAAACTTAAGTATTTGACCCATTGACCAAATACATTGAATGTAGTTGGATAAAACCCAAAGTCTAGAAACATTGTACCTTGGTAGGCACTCATAACCCATTTGACTAGATGCATTGCATCCATTAGATACATTGTATCTAATCTAATACCCATGGATCAACCCATAACCCATTTTACTAGATGCATTGCATCTTGTAGATACATTGAATCTACTTGGTACCCATAACCCATGACCCATGACCCAAAACCCATGGGTAAAAGGGAGCATCCCACGGATCCCCAGTAATACACTGGACGGATCCCTCAAGGGAGGGATCCGGGGAACAGTGGCTATTTTTCTTCTATAAATAGTGAGCCATTTCTTCATTGTTTCACACACTTTCACACATAATTTCTCTCCACCATTTCTAGGATATTTAGATCATTAGGAAAGATGTAAACCACCCTTATCTCATATGATCATAATGCTTCTAACTTTCATTTGTTGTAAGCATACTCCCGAAGTGATCCTCCAAAGCAAGCTTTGAGATCTTGCTTCCTTACCTACTGAAGTGGTCACCCATCACAAGATACAAGCACATGAAGATCTTCTACAACAAGCTTGGGAAACTTGTCATCTTCATTCATATAAGACTAACTGCATCATGCTTTGTGTTCTTGATGTTTAGTTTAGGATTTCATATCCATTAGACACATTGTCTTGGATATTGTCTAGTATCATATCCTTGTATCTATGACTAGACTAGATGGTTTATGTGTTTGTGCCATAAAACATAAGGTTTGTTATGTTGGGCCACAAAACATAACGGATATCATAGATGTGTTATATATCTATGAATAGACTAGATGGTTTATGTGTTTGTGCCATAAAACACAAGGTTTGTAATGTTGGGCCACAAAACATAACGGGTGTCATAGATGTGTCAAAGGCATTAGTGAAGAATGCTAAAAGAGTCAAGATGAAGGCCTTAGTGAAGGGTGCCGAGTAATCTAACCAAGGGCATTAGTGAAAGGTGCCTAAGGTGTACATTCGATATGGTGTGTTTCGATGTACAAGATAGAGTAGTATTGGATCCAAGGATATTGATATCGTTGATGGTGTTGTAATAAGGAGTTGGTCTCCTTAGGGGTATAGGTTTTGTGTAGTGTTGATTAGTAGTTCCTCCATTGTAATGGAACTCGGTACTCAGCCTAGTACCGGATAAAGGGTAGGCGACGTTGTGGTAGGTGTGGTTCACCTTGGTGTGAAAGAACCCGGTGGTTAGCCTAATACCAGAAAAAGAGTAGGCGACGTTGTGAAGGCTTCTCCGCCATAAGGAGTTGGTGTCGTGTAGTGATTACGAACTCTCGAGTAGGTGACTCGGGGAGTGGAGTAGGGCAAGGAAGGTGTCCTTGTAGCCGAACCACTATAAATCCTCGTGTTAGTTTGTCTATCCTTTTACTTATCGCTTTACGTTTATTCTTGTATTACATTGTTTATTTTCTATGTGGTTGATGTCTATGTTTGTGATGCATACTTGGTCTTTCATATAGTCATAAACTATATTTAACACTTTACATATTATGACACGACTGATCAAGAAAAACAACCGGACTAATAATGGTGAAACTTGATTTATAATGAACCATTAATTTTGCGAAATCTTATGTGATATTAAGGGGTTGGCCTTACATGCAGTAATGCGTTAAATGGATTTATAATGAACCATTAATCTTGCGAAATCTTATGTGATATTAAGGGGTTGGCCTTACATGCAGTAATGCGTTAAATGCATCCTCGCGTCGAGATTAGCAAATGCAATGGTTTATACTATATTTGATATAAAAGTTTTTAGTTTGAAATGAAAACGTATTCACCCCCCCCCTCTACGTTTTCACAATTGGTATCAGATCAGGTTGGCTCTAGTTTTTAAAACAAATGGTTTTTAAAACAAATGGTTTTCAAAACGAGTAAGGTCCTTGTATCAAATTTTTGGTAAAGTCAAGCATAATATGAAAAGTTTTTTGTTGATTTTTTTTATCTTTGAAGTTTTGTTGTTAGATATCTTGTTAATCAAGCTTGGATAAAGGTAAAAATGGGTAATATAACTTCACTAAAAAGTCTACAAAGGTTAAACCTTTTCGTCGGGTCAAAACATGCCTTTTTTTTAATTCTGTGTGAGATCCGCGGATCCCTCAGGTTACACAGGACGGATCCCTCAAGCAAGGGATCCGTGGGACAGAAGACAGTTTTTGTCTGAATTTCAAAAATTCATAACTAATTAACCGTAAGTCGTTAGAAGTCGTGCCACCTATCGTTTTAAAGGTATTTGAGTCTACTTTCATTTAAAAATAATTTCATAAACTGATTCAAAACAAAAATTTACAGAATCATTGATTTATAATAGAAAGTCATTTTTTTCATAACCTTGCACAAACTTTTGATCTAATTGGAGACAGATGTTTTTATCTTTGAATAACAATGTGTCCTCTTTTGAAATTAAGGTTTTGATCATATTTATAAAATAAACTAATCAAGCTAGGTATACATGTTTATATTTAACACAAAGCGATGAAAAGAACTTTCGTATGCTATGCTAAATGATAAATTGTCTTCCTTTCATTACTTGATTATTTGCTTATCTCAAATAGTTTTTGTGCTTGTTTGATTGAATAACATATGTGGTTTCCTTACCTTGCTATTCATTCTCTTGCTTGTCGATTTAGTAATTTTCTACTAATCAATGTGCTACTTGAAGGAGTGATTTGGGATAACATCTAGTTGTGTCAAAAATGTTAGTTTTGTAAGTTGAAAAATGTTTAAAACATATAACACACCAAATAGCTTTTTGATTGAGTTTGTCATGTGTGCAACATAAATGTTTTATGTGCTTATATGATTTCTTGATTTCATATTTTCTTGTATCGTTTTCTAAAAACAACAAGAATGTACATCGGATCATAACCTACACTTGTGTTGATGATGTACTCTACCATTTTCCTTTTCATGATCGCTCTCCAAGCTTCATAGTAGGATTGACAACTTGATTATTTCATCCGATATACTCAAGTAAATTATTTTGCAACGCAAATATAATTGTTCATATCCGAAAGTCCAAACTCGAGCTTTCCAACAACATATGTTGAACTAGCTCATCCAAACCATTTTTTTCCTCACCATATGGACAACTTTTAATTTTTTGACACCTTCGTCAGCTTAGTTGTTTCAAGTATAATATTAATAAAAACGAAGCAAAGTATCATCATTTTTACTCTTCGATGGGCCATTGTAGGATCATAAATTTTCTTAACTTGAGAATGAATACTGGAGAACTTATTGCACTAGAAACTCAATTTGACCTAACGGTTGAATTGCTTCCTTGATTGAAGTTGGGTATGTGAAATCGCCCGTAAAAAGGTCGTGTTTAGCCGTAATTGAGCACCGCTAGTAATAGTCTCATATTCATTCTTTCACTTGAGAAATTTATACTCCTATGTTTTCCTTAAGTAAGTTTACAATGGAAATACTTTGCATTGTCTTAGGATTACTAATCAAACAAGTTGTAAAATTAATTTTTCTTTTAATTAATCACAACCACTTGTCTCATCAAGCGATTATCTTGCTTTGATCGAGAAGAGCTACATGACTTCATGGACGAAGCTCATTGTATGCTAATTACCATCTGTAATGACTAGATTGTCCTAAACTAGCACCTTACAACTCATTTGTCTTGAACACCATCATGTGCTCTTTTCTTTCTAGACATATACCTTGCATGTCATTTTTAGTGTAAATGATTTACTAATCTAGACCGTAAATCTGTTTTGGGCTTCTTGAATAGTGCTTGTTAAGTTTGCTAAACCTTTGTGTTATTTGTGAGCTCGATCTCATTTGATTGCCTATATGTGATCTCTACATGCTCTCCTTGCTTTGCTTAACGTGTATACATGTATGCTTGCTGTAGAAACAATTTGTTTCATAATTCGAAACATAGAGCAAAATTCTGCAACTATTCTGTTAAGAAAATATGTCTCAGACGCCGGATCCCTTAGATGTAACTAGACGGATCCCTCAAGTGAAGGATCCATGGGTTCCGGGTGGACAGAAGTTCCTTTTTAGCCTCCTTGCATTAATCCAACATTCTAGACCTTATTGGACTAGTTAAACATGCTACGTTAGGATCACTTAAACTTTCCTTAGGCTCAGTTGATCTCACATTCACTCATGGATGATTTAGGATCACATTCGAAGTATTTTTTGATTTATCATTACTTCAAAACTCACCATCTTTCTACTCATCTCAAAACACCTAGTTTGGTATTTCTCTCAATTTTAGCAAGTTGATTTTAGTCATCCTTACCTCAAAATAGGCCAAATTTTTTTTTTCTTATGAGTTTTAAGAAATTTTCCAAATCTATCTTAAGTCATCATCTGATCTCTAGGATCATTTAACACCACTTGACACTCTCAAATTTCTTAGTGTCATCTTTGATCATCCACTGATGCTCATAAAGCCCCATTCCTTTCCATAAAAGGCAATCATTAGATACCATCAATCATTTTCTCTTGATCATTTAAGTCCATCTTCATGTAAGACACTTAATAAACTAAGTAACTTAGGATATGTAGGTGCTAGACCTTGCTAGAACCCAATCACCTATTTTTCACCTCATCTGTTAGCCGGATCCCTAGACTTAAGCTAGCCGGATCCCTCTAGTGAGGGAACCGGTGGAACCGTGGAACAGTAGGTACATTATCTCTTTAGATAATCATTTCAAATTTTCTTTTTCCACAAAAGCACTTGTTCAACACTTAGGATTATCAGTTTCTTATATGTTTATAAATGAGTTGCATTTATATGATTCTTTATGTGTTCTTTCTTTTTGTTTCATGATTTTATGTGAACAATTTATCCATTTGTATAAATGCTTTCCTTTTGTACTAACCTTTTTGGATTCTTGTAGGTTGACAATGGTCGACTTCATCATCAAGTCAAGTTGTGCTCATTCGCAAATTTCTTTTTAATCTTGCATCATCCTAACCATCTTACTCCACTTTTATCACTACTCACAAAGTCATCATATCTACCACCTTTATTGAGTCATCAACCAAATCAAAGATTAACCTTGATACCTTTCATCACCTCTACCACAACTTCCATACCTCTAAGTCATAATGATTATTTCTATCATTATCACCGTGTCCAAGGTCTAGTTCATGAACTACGTGATGAAGTATGTCTCATGTTCTACCACATTCTATTTGTGTCAACCACATCCTACAAGTGTCTCACTATCACTACAATTCATGGTCGCTCAACCATCCTTCACAAACATCTATGTTGTCAATAGCCAAGTGAATTTCGTAATGAAATGCGTCTCATCCCTAAGCACATTTTTCTCTTACCTTGAACAAACCTTACAACCTCTAAACCAACCACGATGATGCAAGTAGTAGGATTATTCTCTTTTTGACGCTAATCCTTTCTTTGTAGGTTCATATATATACACTTTGATGTGTATGGGATTCTCGTCTATTTATGGACGAATTTTACGCTAATTTTTTTTTGTAGGTTCTTCTTGACGCCCTCGAGCTAGGGGGAGCTTCCGTCGAGCATTTATAAAGTGCATCATATGACTTACTCGTCCAAGGACGAATATAATTTTGCACTAAATTTTTGTTTTGTAGATTTTCAAAATACACTAGGAGAACTTGACGCTCTCAATAAAGGGGAGTTTTTCGTCAAAGCAAAGACATTGCAAATTTTGCAATAATTTCGTCTTAGCCTTCCTAAAATACTTGACGCCTTTAACAAGGGGGAGCAACCATCAAGGGGGAGCATGCACACATTCATTCTTCAAAATTCCTTTATATTTCAACAAAAGGGAGATTTCTTTCTCATCATATATTTTTCCTTTTTCTTTTTCTTCTTAACACTAACCTTGATGTAGGTTAAGCCTCAAAAATTTGGTCCATTTAGCCGTTGGCAATAATGGTTATAATTCAAAGGATCCGTCTTTTTTTTTGTGTGTGATTCTCTAGGTTCCTCTTAAAGGCGAGATCACCACCTTTTGAAGACGTGCAAGCTCAAGGTCATGAGTTGCTAAGCTTCGTCATTAGTGTTTCGTGTTGAAGGTATTGGGTGGTGTGCTAATTGGAGCAATAAGGTGTTTTCATTTTAACTTCACTAGGGATGATGCAAACTCGCCATTCTTAGGAGAAATTAAGTTTAAAGGACACACCCTTTTTGTTTCGACAAAAGGGGGAGAAGAGTGTAAACGAAGAAGGTAATGTATAGGAAGTACGGACACAAGTAACTTTGACATTTTACCTATCTATTACGTTTACATATATTTTGTCATCATCAAAAAGGGGGAGATTGTTAGTGCAAATATTACGATATTTAATCTATACATTCTCATTTGTTTTGTTGATGACAAACATGTAACTTGTAATACATAACGTAAAATGTATAAGTTACTTGTAATTATATTTTGTCTCAACATACTCTCAACACCTCTCGATGACTCAAGTCCTTGTATGCTATAACACAGGTTCGTACATGTTTGTTATGTTGCGTTATGATCAAACCCCCAACAAACCATTAAAACATGTTTAGTTAAATAGTTTATGTATAACAACTAGTGTTTACATATTGGGTAAATATATACATAACTAGTATTTATTATAATGGGTAATATAAATGGGTAGAAACTTAAGTATTTGACCAATTGACCAAATACATTTAATGTAGTTGGATAAAACCCAAGGTCTAGAAACATTGTACCTTGGTGGGCACTTATAACCCGTTTGACTAGATGCATTGCATCCATTAGATACATTTTATCCAATCTAATACCCATGGATAAACCCATAACCCATTTTACTAGATGCATTGCATCTTGTAGATACATTTAATCTACTTGGTACCCATAACCCATGACCCATGACCAAAACCCATGGGTAAAAGGGAGCGTCCCACAGATCCCCAGTAATACACTGGACGGATCCCTCAAGGGAGGAATCCGTGGGATCCGGGGAACAGTGGCTATTTTTCTTCTATAAATAGTGAGCCATTTCTTCATTGTTTCACACACTTTCACACATAGTTTCTCTCCACCATTTCTAGGATATTTAGATCATTAGGAAACATGTAAACCACCCTCATCTTGTATGATCATAATGCTTCTAACTCTCATTTGTTGTAAGCATACTCCCGAAGTGATCCTCCAAAGCAAGCTTAGAGATCTTGCTTCCTTACCTACTGAAGTGATCACCCATCACAAGATACAAGCACATGAAGATCTTCTACAACAAGCTTGGGAAACTTGTCATCTTCATTCATAGAAGAATAACTACATCATGCTTTGTGTTCTTGATGTTTAGTTTAGGATTTCATATCCATTAGACACATTATCTTGGATATTATCTAGCATCATATTCTTGTATCTATGACTAGACTAGATGGTTTATGTGTTTGTGCCATAAAACACAAGGTTTGTTATGTTGGGCCACAAAACATAACGGGTATCATAGATGTGTTATATATCTATGACTAGACTAGATGGTTTATGTGTTTGTGCCATAAAACACAAGGTTTGTTATGTTGGGCCACAAAACATAACGGGTGTCATAGATGTGTCAAAGGCATTAGTGAAGAATGCTAAAAGAGTCAAGATGAAGGCATTAGTGAAGGGTGCCGAATAATCTAACCAAGGGCATTAGTGAAAGGTACCTAAGGTGTACATTCAATATGGTGTGTTTCGATGTACAAGATAGAGTAGTATTAGATACAAGGATATTGATATCCTTGATGGTGTTGTAATAAGGAGTTGGTCTCCTTAGGCGTATAGGTTTTGTATAGTGTTGATCAGTAGTTCCTCCATTGTAATGGAACTCGGTACTTAGCCTAGTACCGGATAAAGGGTAGTTGACGTTGTGGTAGGTGTGGTTCACCTTGGTGTGAAATAACCCGGTGGTTAGCCTTGTAACGGAAAAAGAGTAGGCGACGTTGTGAAGGCTTCTCCGCCATAAGGAGTTGGTGTCGTGTAGTGATTACGAACTCTCGAGGAGGTGACTCGGGGAGTGGAGTAGGGCAAGGAAGGTGTCCTTGTAGCCGAACCACTATAAATCCTCGTGTTGGTTTGTCTATCCTTTTACTTATCGCTTTACGTTTATTCTTGCATTACATTTTTTATTTTTAATGTGGTTGATGTCTATGTTTGTGATGCATACTTGGTCTTTCATATAGTCATAAACTAAATTTAACACTTTACATATTATGACACGCTTGATCAAGAAAAACAACCGGACTAATAATGGTGAAACTTGATTTATAATGAACCATTAATCTTGCGAAATCTTATGTGATATTAAGGGGTTGGCCTTACATGCCGTAATGCGTTAAATGCATCCTCACGTCGAGATTAGCAAATGCAATGGTTTATACTATATTTGATACAAAAGTTTTTAGTTTGAAACGGAAACGTATTCACCCCCCCCCCCTCTACGTTTTCACATTATTATTATTCTTTCTACCCTTAACATAGCGTTAAGCTACTAACGCACTTAACGCACCTGCGTTAAGCCTTAACGCAACTAATGAGTGAACACACCGTGTGCTCTTAAGGTACATTATCATACTATCTTATAATGCACAAAGTCATTTTAAAATTAGGAATACTTAAAATTCAGCATTTCTTATTATAGTAAGATTCAACGGTTTGCACATAATTAAAAACCAATTAATGTGATTAAGATATTTATTGTAGTCAAGTAATTAACTAGTCAATAAATACAATTATTAAAATACCTCTTACACAAAAAATATAAATTATCAAGCATATTGTACAAGCAACTCAAACACAATTATTACATTTCACTAATACAAATAATAAAACACATTATACAAATATTCAAGTCCGAACGAAAAACGGGCCAATCGGGGTCGAGCCCGAAGGGCATGGACCAAACAAGTTCGAGCCCGAACGGGCACGGGATAAACGAAATTCTTGATATCCGTAAATTTATTGTAAAAAAAAAACATAATAATCTAAAAGACATGATTTAACGAAAATTTTTATTTCAGGTTACCCGCCACTACAACACGCGAATATCCTGCTAGTCAGTCATAAACAAAGAATAAATCGATCCTTGATTTAAAGTAGAAAGATTCTACTCAGTTTTATAGATCAAATCAAAAACTTAGGCTGCCTTGAAAAAGTACCTTTGCGTCTGAAAACAAATGTTTATTTATGATAAATCTTTTATATAATAAAAGAATTACATCATTTTGGAGTGTTTTTGCAAAACCCTTTTCATTGAAAAAAAATTGGACCAATAGGAGAGGTTGATTTTGCCACGTAAGCGAAATCGGGCGACGTGATTGGTTAATAAAAGTCAAAATTAAATTGATTTTGATCAACCTTTAGTTTATTTGGTGTAGAAATTTGGTTGAGAAGAAAAAACATATAAAAATATAGGTGTCAAATTTGTGAAAACAAAAACTTTAAAAAAGAAGGGGTAATAATAAAACTTTAGTGGTTAAATTTTTAAAAATTATGTAGAGTTAAGTGTAATATTATAAATTTTCATGTTTTTTAATAACTTTGAAAATTAAACAAATACTCCTTTATATTTTATACACTCTATACTTTATAACTTAAAAATACAATATATAACTCCAACATATAAATATACATAAGATTATAAATGTCATTTTTTTTACTATATATGTTTACTAAAGACTCATTTATTTCATATTAAAAAGTATGACAAATGTGGACACGAATTTGAACTCATGTAACTTTGATTTATTTAGGGCCATTTACATCAATATCCTTACAAAAACTTTAAATTACATCAATATCTTTGCTAATTTAATTATTACTTCAATATCCTTTCAAAACACTAAAATTCACGTGTATATCCAAAACCACATTTTTACCATTTCTTAATAAATATATTATTAAAATTTTTTGTACAAATAATGTTTAGCATGTCACTTTACTTTTTTACCCTTGCCTATTCATTAAACAAATGCAACTTTAATGGGTTTTTGTAGTCGAGATTGCAACTATATAGCACTCAGTCTTGATAAATTACTGTATAAAAATTGTTTATTCGTGATGGTGGCTTTTAAGTGGTATAATAAAAATTGTTTATTCATTAAACAAACATAGCTATAAAGGGTCTATTAACGTTTTGATCGTCATTGTTTTGTTGATTTACTACAAGTGGTAAACAAAGAGAATTAAATTAATTACTGGAAGCAAACTATAATTTGATAATAGTATAGATAGCGTGAGCTGGTAAATGATTTTGATAAATCATATTAAAAGGTAGTTTGGCTAATTGTTGGACTCTTTAATATTTTTTTATCTGTTTATGAAGATAAGGGCAAGGAGGTAATATAACATATCAAATAATATTTATATAAAAGTTTTCAATATTAATTCCAGAAAATATGATGCAAATGCATTTTTGGATATTTGTGTGTATTTTGAAGTTTCTAAGGGATATTAAAGTAATTATAAAAATAAGATGGATATTGATGTAATTTAAGACTTTTTCAAGGATATTGACGTAAATCTCCTATTTATTTATATAAAGATATGTAGAAAAATATTTTTAAAAAACTTTAAGGAGTATATTTAAGCTTCATCAACGTTTATTATGTGCAACTAAACTCACATCTTGTGTACATCATAATATCAATAGTGAAATTTAAATAGGAACATCAACATCCATATCAGCTAAATATAGTTGCATTTTGAGTTATCTAACAATTTTTTTTTTACAAAATTTGATTATACAAAATTCTAATGGATATAATGAATAATGAAAAACTCGTGCATAAGTATATAATTATATGTAATTACCTTTAAAGACATAATATTTAGCATTGATACGAAATATTTTTTTTTGTCAAAACCCTGTGCGTGCACAGGTATTATAACTAGTGTTTATTACGTACAAATCTAAATTTATTCATATAATATACTAAAATCAAATATCGGTTAACTAGCTTAACGTTTTTTAATAATATGTTTATACTATTATATTGGAAGTGGGAAGGATAAGTGGGATAGCTGGTCAGTTTGTGGGCTCAAATGGGTAGCCCAAAATAAGTAATGTATGGGCCTTTTAGAGTCTTTATATTGGCTTTTCGTTTCTTCAGTGGGAGGTTTTATGTGTGGTGGTGGTTCCTCCAGTTTTGAGTAGATACGATGGTTTTTGCTTGCCAGTCCATTGTTGTATATTAGCTTTTGATGCTTTGATTTTTTTGTTTCATGTTGGTTGTGGTTGCTTTTTTGTGCCTGTTTGATTGTTAGACGTTAGGAGGTTTGGGGTTTTTAATTTTTTTTCACCTTTTTTGCCTTTTTTTTTGTGCTGTGTGAAATATTTGCTTTACCATTGCTTCCTTTAGGTTAGTTTGTTGTCTAGCAGCTTCAGTAATTAGTATGAGGAATAAGAGTGCTACTTGCAAGAGAGTTGGTAGGGTTAGTGGTTGTTCAGAAACCTCAAAAAAGGTTGGGCATTTTCGAACTTTAGGGGATGTTGTTTTTGATGCACATGGTTTGGTTGTGAGCCTGGATTGTGCTATTCCTGCGGGCGGATCATTCTTGGAAGGTGGTTGCGACGTTGAGGTGCTACCACAGTTTGGTGAACCTGTGGTTTTGATGGGAGATGGTGATATTAAAAGGAAGAGCATTTGTTTTGATGGTGGCGTTACACAGGAATGTGGCCCGTCTAGCAAGGAAGTTTGTGCCTCACCTTTTGGTATGAAGTTCGCATCTGGTGCTGATTGTGCCTCTAAAGTGCTAACATGTTCTTATCCTGACATTATATTTATGTCACTCTCATTATTATTGTTGTGAAGTTTATATGTAGTGGCATATGTTGATATCGTGTTTGTTTTTGTAGATGTGCTGCCCACAACTGTGGCTTCATGTGGTCGGTTAGTAGTTGAACGCTTGGAAATAAACTGCGAGGATTCTATTGTTGGGCTGTCGGGATGTGGTGGTGTTCATTTAGTTGTGCAAGGAGAGTATGCTGGAGATGGTGGCATGCTAAACGCGTCTGATCCAACACATGCTATTGCTTATGTGCACGAGGGGCATCGTTGTGACGGTTCTAAAAGGTTGAGTGGTATGTTTGATGACTGTGGGCAGGGTTCGGTGCCTAAAACTGTTAAAAGAAAGAGGGTTTCAGCACCAGACGATATGGAGGAGACGGAGAGTGAGTTTGACATAATATTAGAAACTCATTCTGGCAAACTACAAATGTTTAGTAAGCTACATTCAATTTACATGTCTGCCCAATTTCCATTGCTGTTTGTATTTGGAGAGCATGTCAACCATCTAGATTTGAAGTATGTGAATGTTGGGATTGTGTTGCGATATTATACGTTTGCTTATCACCATTTGTATCGGTTGCAGAACTATGGGAGATAAAGAAAAAACTCAGCTATCAGAAAAAAGTGCACCACAGGGAACGGTAGCAGGAATCGGTGCTACAAGCGTTATCAAAGGCATACAGAAATCTGTAGTACCAGAGCCAAACGCTGAGGATATCCAGGTTCTTAAATCTGCTGAAACATCTGGAGGAACTGCCATTACTACGACTGATGTGAAAGACAAAGGGAAGCACACTATTTCTGAGCCCGTTGGCACCAGCATTGAGAATATTAAGCCACAAAAAGCGTGGTGGAAACCGCAATTATGCAGGTTGGTGTTACCAGTGGTACCAAAGATGAGGGATAGGCTATCGTGCAGGAAACTGGTGTGGTTGACATCACGAATGTTCAGCCAGAGGACCTCCAAAAAAATTTATGTGTTAAAGTTTATCGCAAATGGGCTTCGAGAAATGTTTCGGATCCAAACCCCACTGGCCTATATTTCATACTGCTTGACAAACGCGTAAGTTACGAAAGATCAAAAGATTACTAAACTTATAAAACTAATATCCTAATAACGGCCGCATTTTTTTCCACTACAGGGAAACGCGATTCAGGCAATCGCAGACGTTCAGGATATTCAACAGTTTGAATTAGGGGTGAGCATATATACCGAGAACCGAACTGGAACCGAGAACCGAACCGGAACTGTCCCGACCCGAACCGATTTTTAGAACCGCGGTTCGGTTCTCGGTTCTTCAATTTTCCCAATTTCGGTTCTCGGTTCGTTCGAATCGTTGAACGCGGTTATCGGCCGGAACGAAGAACCCCAACATTAACTAATTTCAATTTTTTTACCTTGCTCTATAATTACTGACGCTCTAACTATGGCTTAGATAGTAGGGATCCATATTAAATCATATATAGTTCATTAACTAATAAGATACATTGCATGAATCACAAGAAATACACATGACGAGAATAAAACAAAACAACCAAACCGCTCTAACTTAAACATTTGCATGCAACACACTCTCTATTAAATTGTCAGATACTCCTTTTGCATGTTGATCTCTTTACACCATTTGGCCACAAAGACGAACACCATTTATCCTCGTTCTCACCTTCTTATTTACAAATTTCGGTTCCAATCGGTTAGACCCGCGAGGAATCGAACCGAACCGAGAACCGAACCCGAACCGATGCATGTTAGTCGGTCCGGTTCTCGGTTCCTTGAAAATCCATTTTGCGGTTCTCGGTTCTCGCGGTTCCGGTTCGGTTCCGTGCGGTTCCGGAACCGCGCTCACCCTTAGTTTGAATCAGCTTTGCACATTGGTTCATGTTACAAAATCACTAGGTTTGGCTACAAAAACACAGATTCCTGGCAACGCACGCTTAAGAATAACATTACACTATTGCTTGGCAAATACACAAATGTTTGTCCAATTGAAGACGATGGCTTCTCAAACCACTTCTTCAATTTTGTTGCTTATAACCAGCTTGAAACCATAGTTAATGTGCGCGATGCAATACTAACAGGTATCATTCTCGCATAAATACAGGAGTCTAGATTAACATAGCAACTTTTTATCTAAAGGAAAAAAAGTATTCATATGTATCTACAGACTATATAGGGATTATTTAGAGTGTCGGCAAGATCAGTTCATTCGGGAGCTCAACGACGAATCGCATACTGATGAAGAATGTTGAGATTCAAAATTTAAAGTACGTATCCCTAAAATCTTGGCTTTCAAAATAGGTTAAGATCTTCGTGCAACAACACTAACTAGATTTTTCTAACAGTGGGAATACCGTTACACTGAGCCTTTGGAACGCTATGGCCACTAAATTTGAAACAGAAATAAGTATTCCACTGGAACGACCTATTATAATAGTGGTTAGCTCATGCCTAGTCAAGACTTATGCTGGAAATATGCAGTTATCGGCAACCCCCGCAACGCGTTACTATTTCAAACCGGATGTCCCAGAGGCAAATGAAATACGCAACTTGTAAGTTTATAATATTGAATGAATGCCTATAACATGTTTCACAGGCGCTTATCACTAACTTTGCCAGCTAAATGGTCAACCAGTTATGCTTAGTTATTAGGCACCACTGAGCCTTTAATGTTGCCTCCACTGCAACAAGAAACGCAGGAAGAGGGTTTACTCGATGAACCGGTCAAGATAGCAACACTGTTACAAATCAGTCCGGAAATGTCTAAACTTAGTGATAACATCAAATAGTCCTGAATATTAAGTGTCAATTTCCCCCGATAATGCTCGTTATTTATATCATTTATATGGATTTACGCTTGTTTTCCATTGTTTTCCACTTTCAGGTAAATTACGAGCATTGGAGACGCGGAAATGGAAACATTACTAAAGATTTATCACAATATGCTTATTCTGAAGAAGTTACGGCGTAACTCGTCTCTCACATTACGCCGTAACTATTGCGTGACCCAGAAGTCCAACTTATCAAGAGGTTATGGCGTAACTCCTTCCTAAGGTTACGACGTAACTCCATTTGGTCAAAAGAGGTTCCACGCCGCTGATACTTACGCAGTAACTACTGCATCACTTACGACGTAATCGAAGCTTATTGAAGACTACGGCGTAACCCCTTATAAGGTTACGCCGTAACTAGCAGATCTAGTGCATTTACGAGGAAATAGAAGGTTACGGCGTAACTCCTCTATTGGTTACGCCGTAACCCAGACCTGCCTATAAATACCCCACGAATTCCAGCATTTCAAAGCATCCCATTCCACACACAACACTCTGAGAACGTGGGAAAAAGCTCAAGACAGGTCTAGGGAAGCATACAGAGCTGTTTCCAAGGGAGAAGTCACGCCATTACGATAAGCTTTAGCGTTTATTATTTATTTTACTTTCAATTTATGTATTTCATACCTTTGAATATTGAATTGATTTGCATGATTAATATGAGCGGCTAAGCACCCTTTGGTGATAGCTTAGTTATGATTCCTTAATTGTTTTGTTTGTGTTTACCTTTACTTCCGTATAATTATTTCTAAGTGTATGCATGCATAGTTCTTTGGTAGTCACCCTTGGTTCGGTAGTTTTGAATGGCGATAGAGGCCAATTGCCTAGGAGATATGACCAACTGACCCTAGGTGAGCGGACTGAGACGGGAAGGGTAAGATATGACCAACTGACAACCCTTTCTACTTGTGCGATTTGACCAACTGATCACCTATCGTTTGGATGAACTTAAGAATTAGGGGTGTAGTGTCTAAGTTCCTAACGGTCGGGCACTCACTATTTAGAATCTAGCATGTAGCGGTACTTAATGACTTGGCTTAGAGGACCAGGAACAACAGGACTTATGACGGTGCGCCTGATTTCTCCCGTGGTGGCATCTTTGCTGATAGGTTAGGGCGAATTGACCAAATGCTGTCCTCTCGAATTTGACCCCACCTGAAGTAATTGGAAGTAGATAGACGTAGACATAACTAGCTAGGAGGATTGACTAGGTTAGCACCACTATTCCTCTATTGATTTCCTTTTTACCATTTATTTGTCTGTTATTTTATATTCTGCATTAGTAGTTTAATTAATTAAATCCCTATCAAAACCATTTTTCTCTGTGACAATTAGACTTAGTAATAATCCGACACACATAGCTCTTGGGACGACCTCGGCTTTACCATTTACTACACTACACACGACCGGGTACACTGTCCGTTAGTGCATTAGGGTAAACCATAGGTATAGCGAGACACTATAAATATTAAGACCTGGTCAGTAAAACCTGCATCACTTAGTACCTGTTTAAACAGCAAAGACAAAGGTTTGTCACAGAGGCTGTCGTAACCAAGATACATGAGGAAACGGGCTGGTACAGCAACCGCTGCAACAGAAGCATTGAGCACGATAGGCCTCATTGGTATTGTCACCAGCTGGGGGTACCTGTTGTGCCAAATTACAGGCAGAAATAATTATGTCGTTTCGAATACCCCATATTACTAACCAGCAGCAATGCTTAACATCCACTTAATTGTAAACTATTCGCAGCTACTGTTTTAAAACTACTACTGCCGACGTTACTGGCGAGGTGTCACTCACGTGGTACAGCCCAGAAGCACACGCTTCACTGTCGATTTGTTCTGATATGTTCCTGATCCTAACCGATGGGAACTTCCTCAGATTATCAAGGACTTACGAAACACCAAACGCATGTTCGAAGTTCACTTTGGTAACGGCAGCAAAATAGGTGCTCCAAGATTGATACTCGACAACGTTACAGACGCAGCACAACCTTTGCTACCGTCAACAGCCGTCGGGGAATCGTCGGCATTAGCAATATCTTCACCTGCAAAAAACTCCGCTGAATAGGTTCTAACAGATATCCCCAGGCCTCCATCGTTTTCTGCTGACCTTTTGGAAAAAAAAAAGAATTTGCTGGAGCAATAGAAACTTCCGCAACTCGCAAGCAGTTATCCGCATACCCAACAGAACCTGAAGATAGCCGTGCAACAAGGAAACTGAAAAGCAACGCTGGTGCACAACCACCGGTCTAATGACAGCCGCAGCAACATCTATATCTTTTGTGATGCAGTTCCGATATCACTACAAAACCACTTTCTTCACTACTTATTAGATGTCATCTATAAGAATGGCCAGTCTACTATAAAAAAATGGCACAACCTAAGAAAAATGTATGTATAGTCGTGTTGTAACCAAACGAATGCAGACGCTGGTGTACACACAGTATCGGTGTATAATTTTTGGCCATTGTTTGTGGCTTAGCTGCAATAAAATGACAACTATTATATGCTACTTGCACATGTACAAGTCAATTAAAACAACGTATCACACACGTTTATTTTTCTGCCAGTGAATTCCACATAATATCGTGCAAAAGGCAACAGCGCAACTAACAAATCGTACCGCATACGAATATCCAAAAAAAAGGCAACTCGAAAAAACTCCAACTGGGTTTGGCATAAGTAGTCTCAAGCTTAAACGTTAACACAACATAAACCATAACATTCTCAGCGTTATAAACAAGCGTATAGCCACAGTTCAATACAAATACAAGGAAAGAACTTTATTGATGAGATGTCTTAAAAACATAACAGGAACAACCGTCAACAGTCGTCACATGAAATAACAAACAGGACGCGCACGACAAACTTAAAAAAACGTACTCACATATGTTGTGCATTATGACAGCACCCGAACACTGTTTATGTACCCGGCCAAGGCACGAACAGCAGTGTGCGCCTCACGTAACATTTCTTGGAGCGTAGTCTGTCTAGAAATCTCACGCGATTTAACCTGTCTCAGAAAAGTTATAGAATTGGTAGCAGGGTCCACAAATTATAACAAGCGCGCGAATTTTTTTTTATTAAATCTGAATCTTACATATGCGTTTCTAACACAGAACAGCCATGACCGCATACAAAACACACAAGTTCAGCAAGTAACACAACAACCAAAACAATCGACAAAAAGACACAAAGAAAGGATTCAAAGCTCTAATATTGTTGATATAGCCTGCGGCGGCACGGAGCGCAAGATGAGCTTTACGTAATAATCCCTGAAATGCAGTCTGCTTAGATCGTTCGCAAGCCTGAACCTCTCTAAGAAATCTAACAGAGTCACGAACAACCAAACTATCCCGTTCGTGCAAAACCTCTTGGATAAGGTCTTCCAAATATGTCACGCTCGCTCTGATCTCAAAACAACGACCGCGCACCATGCTTTCCCACTCGCGCGCTGCAATCACCTCCCTTTCAAAAAACAAAACCATCTGAGCTTGCAAAGCATCGCTATCACATGCAAAACTAAGTTCGGCTAAGCAATCAGTGCGCGACATCTTTAGGACGAAATTCTCAGGGTTAGATAAAAGCACACAGCCATACACATATGTTTTTGCCTAAACTTATAGACACAAAATTTTGCACAGACTGCTCCACTATCAACAGCACCCCACACTACTACAAAAGCACTTCATCTAATCATCCAAAGTGTGCAAGTAGCAACAGCAAAATGCAATTACAACACTATGCAGAAAATTGTAACACTCAATATAGCACTACCAGCGATTTGAAAAAAAAGGGGCCCAGCCACAACCCGCTCGAAAGCATAGAGTGCAGAAAAAACATATGGTTTATAACGCACAAGCCAACAGCTGCAATACTAACCATAAAGAGTGCCTAAAATTGCAAAAGCAAAAGGCAACTATGCCACTATAGAATAAACCTACAAACAGTAAAGACACCACTACTCGGGCTATAGCAGAAAAAAGAAACCGAGTGTACCAACAGTGTGCAAAAAGAAAAAAATTTACATGCTCACTCATGCAACCACCAACCATCGTTAGAGTAAAGATAAATAACATCTAAGAACAAGGAACTGACAAAACTCACAAAGCGACGAAACCATTACAAATAAGCAGTTTCAGATTACGAATGTGCTCCATAACTTACTATCTGTATATCCGTTACAGATGCCATCCACCCATTCAACTTACACAGATTCATCATAACAGCTCCATAATAACTACTGTTCCACTATCGACAAAAAGCAACCCCCCACCAAAGACTTTCGATCCCTGGCGCCAAAAACTTCCGACCATCTGATGCAGGTTTTACTGACCAGGTTTTAATATTTATATTAACTCGCTATACCTATGGTCTACCCTAGTGCACTAACGGGCAGTGTACCCGGTCGCGCGTAGTGTAGTAATCGGTAAAGCCGAGGTCGTCCCAAGAGCTATGTGGATCGGAAATTAACTCAAGTCTATTTCACGATTTTAATTGCTTTTAAGATTGAAATAATAAATTAACTAATAAGACAAGAAAGCATATAACGGCAAGAGGAGTGATCAATGAAGGAGAGTGGTGCTAACCTAGTTACTCATCCTAGCTAGTTATGTCTACGTCTACTTACTTCCAATTACTTCAGGTGGCGTCAAATTCGAGAGGACAACATTTGGTCAATTCGCCCTAACCTATCAGCAAAGATGCCACCACAGGAGAAATCAGGCGCACCGTCATAAGTCCTGTTGTTCCTGGTCCCCTAAGCCGAGTCATTAAGTACCGCTACATGCTAGATTTATAATAGTGAGTGCCCGGCCGTTAGGAACTTAGACACTCACCCCCTAATTCTTAAGTTCATCCAAACGATAGGTGATCAGTTGGTTAAATCGCACAAGTAGAAAGGGTCGCCATTTGGTCATATCTTACCCTTCCCGTCTCAGTCCGCTCACCTAGGGTCAGTTGGTCATATCTCCTAGGCAATTGGCCTCTACCGCCATTCAAAACTACCGAACCAAGGGTGGCTTCCAATAAACTATGCATGACTAAGGGTAGGATAAGGCATGGGAAATTTTAAATGGGTGTAAATAAAAAGACACGAAACAAATAGATTCCTAAGTCCACAGTCACCCCACTACTAGTCGCATTCAATCCCATAGCAAAAAATCGAGGGTCAAGAGTCAATGGGTCTTCAATAATCCAATACACGAGTTAATGCATAAGAAATGTAATGTGGTGCCTCATAAACTCCATAATCTAGGCAAATAAGATGCATTAACTCGGCCTTCATCATCAATGAAAAAAGAATGTGCTATATAAAAAATTTTTAAATTTGGGTCAATTTAGCACATATTTCTATCAAAATCGGCCATTTCTATCTCCCATCCCCCCACTTGAAATGTACAATGTCCCCATTGTACAAATATTGATTAAAATTTGAAAGGCGAGATAGAAATGTTCGGGTTTCTAATTTTATCCGTAAGACACAACGGATATGTAAAAAGTATCGCCAATTGAAACAAGGCGAGAATACTCAACAAAATACGACACATAAGCTGATTTATATTACGATCAGCAACAAACAACTAATAAACTCTTGCTTGCATTCTTATCAATTTTTTTTTCTTTTTTTTTTAACTTTTTTCATTTTTTTTTGTTTTTTTTTTGTTTTTATTTTTTTTGATGCAAGACAAGGTATACATGAATAAAAAATAAAAACAATACGAACAAATAAAGCATCCCCCCACTTGAGATCAACTATCATCTAAACCCGATTTTCTTCCACAACCCTTTATTCAAAACCCGCGACTTTCACTAGTTGAACTAAAATTAACCAACAGCGCCCGGACCATGGACATAAGGAAACTACAGGGTAGGCTAGGCGATGGGTGTAACGAAACATATATAGGGTGAACAAAATGAAAGGAAAGGCTCTGAAGGGTGTATCTAGGGGTATCTTGTACTAATGGAGAGTGCAAAAACATGGTTTAAAGGGGGATTGACTAATCGATGTGAAAAGTCAATATACACAATACATATGTGGGCTATTGGGTTTAATCCTAAAATTGCCTTATATCCTAGCTGCACCGATCACACCAAGTTACCTCGGTGTAATGCTCATGATAATGGTCTCGAAAAGATATACAAGGCCAAGTTCTAAAGTCTACTAAGCCCACCAAGCACACTCATTTTTGTGGTATTATGTATAAGGGGAAAACGGAAAGGCTTATCCTCACACAAAGGAAATGTAGGGTAGGTGTGCTCAGTCTAGAATAATCCAGTTAAGTAACGAAAAACATGTCAAAATTTTACTAATGAAACACTTTTCATCAAAAACTAGAAAATAAGGGAAGTAAAATCAAGCGCGGTGTCTATGTCTAATCCCGTCCCCCCACTTGGGTCATACTTAAGCATATAAATGAAAGATAAGAAGGGTTAGAATTAGAACAGAAAACTCTCCTGGATTTGCTCGGCATGATCGAAGACTCACGAGTAAACGTGTCCCGCTTTGAGATCTATGAGCAAACTTTAATAACCCGAATTCACATAAGATAACCAAACGCATCATACTAGAAAAACAACAAGCAATAAAAGAAAAAACCTCACACACTTTCGTAGGAATCACGGTTGCATTCAGCATATCCAACAAGCCTTTTAAACCACTTGGTGTCCCAAGTGGACGAGTGAAGTCTCGTGAGGGTATATACAGGGAACACACCCACAAAGTTCATTTAGTACTAATACAAGGTTATTGTGTTTTAAAATGAAAGAATTAAAGCAGATGAAGGTTACGTCGTAACTCTTATGAGAGAGTTACGACGTAACTAGCAAAACCTGACATAAGCTGCAAAAAGGAGTGGTTACGGCGTAACCATGGAGATGGTATTACGCCGTAATTATTAATGCGTCAAGAATTCTGCTGCTAAAAAGTTGGTTACGGCGTAATCACTAAGATGAGCTACACCGAACTCAGTCGACAGCAAACTGCAGAGCAATTACTTCCTCTTTCCGCAAAATGGTTAGAAAACACAAAACCCAACTATACAATAAAATGAGAAAGAAAAAGATAGGCATGGGGTGCCTCCCACTAAGCGCTTGTTTTGTTCGAAGTCACGAGCTTGACTCCACCCTTATTTACTACGTAAAGGGTGTTCATCCCCTCACTGAAATCAAGTGTGGGTGAAAATAGCAATAAACACCATGAGGGTGTGAATTTGCTATGGGGTGGGGAAATGATAAATTATGATCATACGTGAAAGGAGATGTCATTTCCCTCCATACCTTACCCGTTTTAGTTGATGGCATTGATGATTTGTTCACCTCGCGGATATGGTTGATTAATCGGCTCATATGTCTCCTTGTTTATCACTGAGGTGTCCAAGATTTTTTCTTCTAATTCCTTTGCCGATCAACTAGGAATTGGTTAGTAGTCGAAGAAGCTACATAACCATTATCGGGTGATGTGATAGGTTGCACGATTTCATCCATAATTCAGACACCTGCATAGAAAAACAAGCAAGATTGTTAGGAATAAAAGAAGAGTTAGAAGTAATACCGTTATGTGTTGTGGTTGATTCCTCATTAGCTTGTGCGCTGCTTTCATCACTCAGTAAGTTCTTGCTTCCATTTTCTTCAATTGATCGTCGATTGTTCTTTTTTTCTCGTAACCTTCAAACGCCCCGAAATGGGATAGGTGGTACATAGGGTCTGGATATAAGGTAAATCACGAGGAAACCGGCTCCTAGTTGACTTCTTTCATCTTTCCCACTATTGCTTTGATTGTTCCAACTGCATTCTTTTTACTTTCCAGGACCTTTTGGTTTAACTCTTCAAGCTTAGCCTCCAAGCTTTTCCTCTTAGCGTCAAGATTCTTTAAATTCAGGTCAGCTCTCCTTGAATTCCCTGATCATTTCGTCATTCGATTGTGCATCCTTTTTAATTATCCGAGAATTTCTTGACGGTTCCTCCAATGACTGATGAACGTACTTGACTGCTCATATTCTTGGCGTTTTCTCGGAGAGAATGCTCTTGTATAGCACTAAATGTCTTCCTTAACCATATTCATATCACATCCGGTTCATCATGCTTGGTTATGTCACAATGTCATCCAAGCCCTTGCTATTTGTTAACCAAGTGATTGCTCCATCATACCAATTTAGTGAATGGTCACCATCTTTTCAATTGATCTAAGGGCTTGTGCGGGTGGCATTGTAGGGATAGGTCCTTGAGAGTCGAGCATTTGGCGGGACGGGATGTTTAGACCTTTGTAGAAAATAAGTACCATCGATGGTGCTGATATCATGCGTTGGGCATCTGTAGAGAAGGTCATTATATCTTTCCCAAGCTTCATTGTCACACCCCCAAATTACCTGTTTTGCAGCGGAATGGAATTCCTGGGGATTGACTGTCATAGCATCACAATCACAGTTATATTGAACGACCTAAAGTGTCGTTTGAAAAGAACATTGTTTGATTTAATAAAACAATCAGAGTTTACAAAGTAGGTCCCAAATGAAAATCAACTTGTGCGGAAATAAGTTTGTTACAATTCAAACGATGTTTTAAAGTACTAAAAACCCAAGTGAGACGCATTCGTCCACGCGACTCCATGATGTGTCCAAATGCATGCCATGAAGTGAATGCCTTAGATACCTGAGATAAAACATGCTTAAAAGGTCAACACAAAGGTTGAGTGAAATCCTAGGTTTAATTAATTCGTTTGAACACAATCATCGTAGTGTGAGTTAAATGGTTCCCACTCATCGTTGAAAAACAAAACGTATATTTCACTAAGTTCATGACACCAAAGCGTAAACATCGCACCAAATAAAATTGGTAATCATCGTTTCATCGCCGCCCTAATAGGTAAACTTGCCAAATTACCTTACTGGTTTTCAAAATAGTGCGCCGATTTCCCTAACTGGGCAATAAGAGCTGGGAGTGTTAATTCCCATAGGCCTATTCACAATATTCGCCTCCACTGCAAGTGACAATGGTTCATGATGTAGGGACTTCGAACATGGCAAATACTTAGTGATAATAAAACATTCGGTTATAGCATACAAGTTCAAAGCTTGTGTTCGATAAAAAAATGTAGCAGTATTCCCCAAGAGTTTGAAAAACAGTAAAGAGTAAAAGTGGGGCTAGAACTCACCTGTTGCAATGAACGATGACAAAAGGGGATACAAGAAATATAGCGTGAATCTCTAAAATTACCTATTATGAATGATATGATATGTAATGAGTTATGATATAATGTTATGCATGCATTTCGTATGTTATTTTAGACCATTTGTGAGTTTTGAATATAATACTTATCGTCGATAAAATATCTTTTTACGTTCTTTTGCCCATTCTAAATCATTTACAAGTATTTACGGTAAAACTGTCATCCTCAATAGTTCTTAATGATTTATAGTGAAATTATCACTTTTTCGTCACGTAAAATAAAGTCGTGGAAATTTCATGAAAGTGACAAAAATGGCTTCCGAAAAACTAGTCGTGTAAAATGGTGTATGTAGACGTTAGGAAAGGAACTCGACGGTTTTGGAAAGCTTGTATCAAAATCTAGAAGTTTTAGTACATGAGTTTTCGTCCTAGAGTCTGAACATAAAGATATAGGGGTTAAATATGGTGATTTTAGGTACCGGAACACTTATCTCGTAAAAAATAATATAGTTTTCTAAAAATAATAGTTACGGCAAGTTTATGAAAACGTGTATATCTTAGTCGTTTTCAAATCCGTTTTTCTCCGGATTATACGTCCTTAGCTTCGTATCAAAGTATACTAATATATTTTTGATAAGTCGAAATAATTTATATAGCTTAGGACTCGTTGTTTGACGCGTGCAAAAACTAAAATAGGTTGCTGAAATTTCAGAAAATATATATTTCGTCCGTCAAACTTAACAAATTAATAACTTCTTCGTTATAACTCCGTTTTAATCGTTCAGCAGGACACGGATTCGTTTTTAAAGTATATTTTCTAAATATCTAGGCGAAATTCGTGCCTACTGTCGGATTTCAGATAGAAAAACAAAATAAGGACAGACACTTTATATACTTGTCGAAATAGTTTTATCGTACTAAACCTATCCAATCCTCAAAACAACTCCAAAGCTATTCTCATCCTACCATACACCTTCTTAGGGTGTCATGGGTTCCTAGACATCACCAAAACTAATATATAACAAGGGATAATTATAGGATGACTTATATATATATAACTTCTAAAAACAATGTAAAAATGGTATAAACATCCATAAGTCTTGCATGCTTTGCTCAAAAATGATGAGATAAATATGAAATGATAATGAAAGATGAAAATGAAGATGATATGCTTACTAGTTACTTGATGAGGTGACTAGAACAAAGGATTTAACTTAAACACCCTAGGTTTTAACACCCAAAACACTTTATTTCTTCCCTTCCTTGGCTCGACAGTAAGTATATTGCTAGAGAGAGTATTTTTATTTTTATTTATTTATTTGAGTTTTAAATGATTTGAGAGCAAGAGTGAAGGGTTAGGAATGTAAGCGTGTTCAGTTATATAAGAAAAGAGAAGGAGGGAGTGGAGTTAGTGTGTAAGTTTATACATCTCTTACACATTGTACTAGTTTTAGAAAGTCAAGCAAGTTAAGCATGAAATGATTGTGTTGAAGGGTGTGATAGTGGGCACAAAAGAGAAAAGAAAAATACTGCATGATCATTCTTAATAGTATTAAGAGTGTGTGTCTAGTCATTCTACGCAAAGAATGAGTCAACCATAGTGAGATGATATATTTTTTTTTGTGTATATCAAAAGGTGTAAGTAAATGGATAGTAGAGATAACTTGCAACTTGTATATACTTTTGAGTTTTGTAAGGTTAGTTTTAGCTAAACATAAATTTTAATGGATCAAATGTAAAATATAGTGAGGTAATAAAAATTGTAAAATACATTTCTCTGCAACATTGAGGGATATAATACTTGATCGTGTAGTTTTTAAGAAAAAACGTCGTAATAATATTAAATTTAAACAATTTCTATACAAAATAAATTTAAAACAATGGGAAACTCATAATATTAGTTTTATGAACTTCATGTAAGTATAAATAATATATCGGGATCAGTGTTTTGGAAGTAGCGGATTTAAATGTTCCCAATATAAGAAATGACGCGATAAACTGTTATTTAATATAAATTTACGCGGTTAAAGGTGAAATGCAAAGTCATGAATGAACAACATGATGCAAATGATGCTAATGAAAATGTAGACTAAACTTACCATATGAATTGAGTTGTGATATGATCATGAATTCGCCAGCTAAACCACTTAAGGTTAAGCTGGAATTTGGAAACACGTACACCTAGTTTACGATAAATGTTGAAAAATAGTGAAGATTGAAGTTTTGAGAAATGAC
>OU343221.1:275766951-275987868 GCA_910596185.1 Chrysanthemum makinoi
GGCAAAGTGAATAGGATCAGTGAATAAGAAATCAATCATTCATGAAACCTTCTACATCTATCGCTTTTTGACCGTAGCTAGCAACAAGGTTATGGGTTTGAGAGTACCGGGTCGCCATCATGGACGGCGATTTAGCAGCAAGGGATATGAATTAAGCAAAGGAAAGTTATTATTGTGGTTTATGGAGGAGCCAAGATGAAGTGGTTTGAATATCAATTTAAATGATCCGTCCGCGATTTGGGGAGATAAATATACTTCTAAAGCGTCAAATTAAGTATCCAAAACAATCGATGCTATTATGGTTTCAGACCACTATCCGTGGTTTGAAAACAGCTATCCGTGGATACAGAATTGCACTCCAATCAGTGGATCAATAAATACAGCAAGCAGATCTATGTCTAACTAAGAGATATCTCACAAAAAGATGAAGGATTACACAATTTTTTTTTCTACCGACACTGAGTTATCTTTCAACAACTCATCCTTATCTTGATGATGATCAACATTTCCTCCAGTATTTAATACATCATCAGCTGGACCTTCCTTATCAAATTTAGATTGCAACTAGCTTTCCACCTTTCAAACAAATAGAACTCCTGTGTGGAGAATCAGCCTTTGAAATTGCTTCTGATCAATCCTTTTGTGCACTGCATCAACATTAGTGGTGTTCTGCAATGATAGGCTCATAATTCATAGATTTGGTTAGCATATCAATGTTAAACAACCAGTCCGGTCCTTTGGTCTCAACACTAGGAGTCTTTTCACTGAATTGAACATGTAGATTCTCTTCAACAATTTTAGTCCTCCTATTGTATACTCTAAAGGCTTTACTATTAGAAGAATAGCCTAAAAAGTATCCATCATCAGCCTTTTTCTTGAAACTTGCCTAGGTAGTCTATGGTATTCAAGATAGTAACAGGACACCCAAAATGTTTTAGGAATGCAATCATTGGCTTCCTATCAAGTAAATGTACCATAGTGGGTCTTGTTATGAGGCTTCACTACCTTACTTCTATTCTCAGACATAACATGCCTACAAATTTCAAACAAAAGCGGTAACTTTAGACTCGACAACATTGTCCAGCGTAATTCAATTAGTGTCCTATTTTTCCTTTCAGCTACACCATTCTGTTGTGGTGTTTTAGCAACACTAAACTCCGTTTTCTATACCTCTTAACTACACAAATGATTCATCACATCATTTTTAAACTCAGCCCATTATCACATCCATTATCTTGACCTTATGATTTATTAGATTTTCTATCTTGAAGGATGAAACTCGAGGATCTCACTAGTTTCACTTAGCTACCAAAGTATACCCAAGAAAAATCTACTATATCATCATGGATAACTAGGCACACGCTATGGTTCAAACTTTTAACAAAGGTAGGTCCAAATAAGTCCATATAGCGCAAAACAAAGTTAAAGCATGTGTGTTAATGCTTTGGTCTTACAAGAAGCTCTATGTTGTTTTCCTTTTTGACAAGCCACACATAGCTCCTTACACTCAAAAACCTTAGAAGGTAACCCTCTCACTAAGTTGCCTTTCACCAGTTTATTGATTGTTTTGTAATTAAGGTGACCTAACCTTCTTTGCCATAACTTAGACTCATCTACGTGATGCTTTAGCAAACAAGCGTGTTAAGGACCTATTAGGAATTACATCTTTAAAATCAAAACAATATATATTTTCCTTCCTAAAACCTTAGTCGTATATATATTTCATCGCATCTTAAATTTAGGACAACCTACACACCTCAGCCACCAAAAAATTGTACCACACACATTCTTGAGAAACACCTAATAAATTATACTTAAGTCCCCTTGCACTGTATAGACCTTTTCAAAGTCTAAATTCTCGCTCTGATCAGTGCCTCGCTAAGTATCCTTCCTCCCTTTGGATCATTGCCAAATGCCACATATCCTCCATTAAAAGCTTCAAAATCCCTGTGTTTCTCCATCCTTAAGTCATGTCCCAGCAAACCACTATCAAAACTCCTTTGTCTTTAGCTCATCTTGTAGATTGCCCCACATGAAATAAACAGATTTAGTTCTGGACCAAGCCAATATCGACTGGGTCCTGCATCCGGCATCAATATAATCAAATTTGTTTAGGTCCATTGATGCACAGTTGACATGATGTAGAACCTTGGTCTTAGGGTTTATCACAACTACCGATGCCTTTATAAAAGATAAAAATGGTTTCCAACCACTATGTCATTATCACCTTTGGAATTTTAAAACTTCTTTTGTATCATGGTGATATTTTTTGCCAGTATTTACACTTTGCTTAGCGTTGTTTACATTTTGCTTAGCAAAGTTGGTTGGAACCCATTTGGGTGCAGCAGTGACAATTGATTTTGTATTTCCATTCCTCATTAACACTGCTCTAGGAATCATGTTTTTGTTATGATGAGGGTTTGTATTCTTTGAAAAGTTTTGATGATTTACCCTCCTCTAATGATTCCAAACTTGTGGTCTGCTTTTATAACAGCCTTAGTGCTCAAAACTACCACATGCAAAACAAGCCTTTTTAACACATTGAAACTCATCTCCTAATCTATTTGAAATTAGTCCATTGAAGTTTCTTTGGTTTCCCCTAGGTATGTATCTTTTCATCTGTTCCCTAGGTACTTCCTTGTACTCTCTACTACTTTCGTAGCAATTTGAGCTCCAAATCTAGGTACGGCCTCGGCCGGCTTAGTATCAACTTTCTTAACGCGTTATATCCTCCAGCAGTGGTTGATACTGCATCTATCTTTCCTCAATCATTCCCAATCTTCAATTATGGAGCATCGATGACTTAATAGAACCTATCTTAGGTGATTCATTCTTGTTAGTCTCACCTATAGGTTTGTTGAAACTAAATTCAATCGCTAAATGAGAGCTCTTTTGCAAGGTGCATGTTTCATAAGAGATGGTGGTGGCATATCATTGTAACCTAGGCCAGTACCATCCTTGAATAATTTTTTGACCTATTGGTTTATTTACTAGATCATAAGCATATTGTGTTTTAGCAACCCTAACAACATGTTTTTCTTTTTCTTTTAGGGCTTATACTTTTACACTTTTTGCCTTTTCTAGTTTCTCTTTAAGCATCTTAATCTCTATCCTAAGATCAATTTCTCCACCTAGTATATTAATTTTATCAACATACTCAAACTCACATTTGATACACTAATTAAGCCATTCTTCAACACTTTCTAGACCAACTCTATAACCTAAGTTATCTAGAGAAGTCCTTTCTACTTCTTCCTTAAACTCGGTGATACTTTTTGAGATTCTAAGTTATCTTGACATGATTTAAAAAGAACAAGGTAAAGAATCATTTGATACCTCGGAACTGGAAGATGAAGCATAGGCCATAAGAGCAAAGTTATGCTCCTTTGAAGCTTCACTAGCAAGAAAAGTCGAAATGGGTCCTTCTTCAATTTCATCTACAATCACCTATACAATCTTGAGCCACCAATGCTGTAAGAAAGAGCAAGCTCTTCGCCAGTCTTCTTGATGCTTTCTATCCTCGGTGCTCTACACTCCCTAGCAAAGTGCCCCCTCTTTTTTGCAGCTTAAAGCACTCTATCTTGCTTTTATCAAATCCTCCTTTGTCCATTATACTTGACTTGTATTCCAGTCCTCCTCGAAACTTCCTTGCTTGAAGAGTCAACATTGCCATTTGCCATTGAAGATTAATCTCTTCAAGATCATCATGATCAATTTGATCTAGATCTTGATTCAAAACAGAACAATCGTATCAAATTTAAAGCATAAATTGCACCATCACTAACATTATCACTAAAAAGGGTACTTTGCAATAGCCGTGGTTATTCCATAGGCAAGAAGGATACATCTTGTGAACTCCTGTGATTAGTGGAAACAAAAGCAATGTTTTGGCTAGATGAAGATGTACCAGCAATGTTGTTCTCTACTCATATACATTCAAGTTGTTGTAGAGATTGTCCAGAGTCATCTTTTCAAAGTCATCCTTGTTCCTCCACACAAACAAGATGCATAGCCCAAAGTGATAAACTTCGATGAACTTTAGATTAATATCTTCGAGTAACTATAGTCCATCGACTTCAGTTGACCGATGAGCTTTGAAGTCCGTTATAAGGTACCATCAAGTTTTTATCCACCTGCAAAGAAGTTTTCAAGTCGATGCTTAAGCATATTTTTCTTGATTTCTTGGTAGCTTCATTACCAAAGAAACCTTGTTTCTATAGCATCCATAAGTTCCTTAGCGTGACTATATTGTTCAAAGTCCAAAGCATATTCATTAGGTATTCCCATATAGAGAATACTATGAGCTTTAATCTCCATCTTTCTCTTAGCCTTGTCAATCTCACTAACAATGGAGATTTCTTTGCCATCTTCACCCTTCTTAGGAAGAGTATCACCCTTTTCCACAACATCCCAGAGAGCATAATCAATCATAACCTAATATATTGCTTTATTCCCATTCTCCGTGGTATTTCCATCCATGCTTGGAAGCAGTCAAACTCAAAATCTTATCTCCAACGCACAAAAGGTCCTGCACAGCTCATACCAATTTTGATCCCACTTGAGCAAATCCATCTAATATAGAAACTGACTTTAAACAAATATGTATTAAGTATCACTCGGAATTTAATTTTAATCTTAAGAAGAAGAACAATAAACATTCAACACCTCAATATTATTATTAATACGAATACTCTAACGGTATTAGGTTTTACAACCTTGAAGTGTATCGACCTTAGATATAAAACATACGTATATCTAGTCTACCCTAGGACCTCCTTTATAGGCTAAGAGTCCTTACATAATACA
Organism: Chrysanthemum makinoi; assembly: GCA_910596185.1. Lineage (NCBI taxonomy): Eukaryota > Viridiplantae > Streptophyta > Magnoliopsida > Asterales > Asteraceae > Chrysanthemum > Chrysanthemum makinoi. Next base: position 275,771,758 of record OU343221.1, read on the forward strand.
ATACGTAACCTACAAGATAAATATCTTTTCCATATTTATCTAATATAGAATACTAAACCGACTATACAAAACTAGCAGTGGTTACATTACATTATCAATGGTTACACAATACTACGAGCCGCGGTTTGTCTTCAACAAAGGGTTCCATTCTTCTGTCCGTGGTTTCATCAAGACTGTCCGTGGTTCCAACACTTAGAATAATTCTTGATCCAATGAACCAAAAACCCAACAAATAACAAACCAAATATCTATATCTTTTGATTTTACATATGTTTCAAAAACGGTTTTTCCAATAGATAAATCCATAGGTTTCAAAGAGTGGTGGTCTTTGCATAGATTTCCCTTCTTTAAAGTTTTCAGAATCCATGGATCGTTTCAAGTTTATAAAATACAAATTATTTTAGAAATTCTTGAGCAACGAGGCTCTGGTACCAATTGTAGAAAACTAGAAAGGGGGTTGAATAGTTTACCGATTAAAAAACTTTGTTTTGAAACTTATTGAAAGATCAATTTATATTGATCTTATATATGTTAATGAAATATGTAAGCAATATGTAAAGAGTAAATAAGGAAAAAAGTAATCAACCACAACAAGTTGTTTATAGTAGTTCGGTCTACAAGGACTCTTTCTCCTTGCCCTACTCCACTCCCCGAGTCTCACACTCGAGAGTTTAACTTCACTAGTAAATAAGCTCCTTTCACCGGGTGGAGAACCCTTACACTCACATAACTATTTCCGACACTAAGCTAGATGTCGAAGTTCTTCCAAGTACAACCACTCCACACACACAATGTATTTTGAGGACTAAAATACTAACCACTCACACTCACAAGATTATGATAGTTTAGTACAACAATGAAGTATGAATTAACACAAGATCATACAACACTAAACAAACAAGACTTCCAACTTCTCGTTGAAGTTTGAATGTGACTTGATCTTCTTTGCTACAAAAGAGATCACTAATATGATATGAAACTGAGTTAGAAAGGTTAGAGAGAAGATATGTATGAGAGTATGATGGAAAGGGATGAAAAACTACTTGGTTTGGCTTTGCTATTTATAGCCAAAACCATCAGCAGGCACCACGGACCACTTTATAGATTTTGGTGCCGCCGAGGTCTGACAGCAAGATATCAAGATCTTGCCAAATTCTACCATATCTATGCAAGATTGTGTAAGATATGAAGAGTCCAAATCAACACAAAATATCTAATGAAATCTTCCAATGATTTCCATGATGCATCACATGATATCATGTGCTGTTTTTCTATTTTTAGAAATATGCAAATACATATAAACGCTTAGTTTTAAGAAACTAAAACATTCTAAAAACAACTATCATACATTATGGTTAGAGTCATATTAAGATATGATTAATCACAATGTAAATGCTTGAGTGATGAAGATATTGTTTGAAAAAGCTTGTTTTAATATCTAATAAACTTGACAAGCTTTAAGCTTTATAAAAATTAAATTTTCTTTTGTCGTTAACAAAACGTATGTAAAGATAAAAAATATAAATAACGTTTAATGACGATATTTTCATTAACACTTAGCAATAAACCACGACCTTCAACAACCTCGCTCTTAAACAGGAATTTAAAACAGGTGGTGATATCACTCGAACCAGTGGCCTCCTTCAACTCATCAATGTTAGGAGAGGTCGTCATCGTTTTTTCACACAGTTAATTGAAAGATACAAGAACGATCGGCGATCAAATGACAATTAGGGATCTTACCTATAATATAAGTATATATACCCCAAATCCTTTCATAGCTACCCCAAAAAATTCTGCCTCTGATAAAAATGTGAGCCAAAAGAATGATTACAAAACATAACTGAAAACGAAACGGATGAAAGTTTAGATAGTTGCAATATAAACTTCTTGCACTATGAGTCAGCATCACAAAGAATATGATACAAAAAACCATACACTTCAATAACTTCCAAAAATAGAACCAAAAAACGAGAAATCTTAAATCACCCGCTCTGAAAAAATTCAAACGATAAATTTAAAAACCAAACTAGAATGAATTTTGTTCAGTTCGGTTTTCACATATTACAAACAAATTGAATAGGGCGTAGTTCAATTTTAAATATGACCGGGTAACACAGACACATATAAAATAACTTTTCATTTATAATAACAAATACCTATTACAATTTTTTGTCAAGTCATAAACCCAAAAAAAATATCGGTCTTTAAAAAAACCTTTAATAAAAAAACCACGACAAATACGTTTACAATTTTCTTTTCCAAAACATATACAAACAATACAAAGAGAGAAAAAGATTGCCATAACGCCCAAATTTTTTTTTGAAAAAGCTCGCCGCAACGCGGCGGGGGATTTCTTACTCGTTTAAAATAAGTATCAACTTTTAAACTACAACAAACCAAAATATTTCTAAGACAAAAAAAGAAAGAAATATGATGGTTAACATTGAGATATCTGTACTATTCTAAAATCACGTGTCACTACTAAACAATTGGGTTTTGAGACCCCATCATAAAGACCCTTTTGAGCAGTTGCAACGTTAACATGGGGGAGGCGTTAAACCCACGTTAACATGTGTTAGATGGCGTTACCCACACCATATGCCCACGTTATTTGACGCAACCCCTAAGTTACCAAGGTAACAAGTAAGTAGGGAAAAAATCATTTCACCCCCTACACCATTTCAAATAAATTTCACCACCCCTCAACCTATTCAAATTCAAATTTAAATTATACCTGTTAATTATGAATGGATAAATTCAAATTCAAATTTAAAATTTAAAAATCATATATGAGCGGGATTTATTCAAATTCAAAATCAACTCTGCCTATACGTACAATTCTACCAGAGTTGTTTAGAACACACAACTTACACACACAACTTACACACACAACTCACACACACAAAAATGTCTCGCAAAGATTTTTCTCAACAATTCCCAAGTCCACAACAGGTTGGAACTAGCTTTCCAACTCCAACTCGTTGAAAACTAGATTTCAACTCCAACTCAGCTCGTTTGGAAACTAGCTTTCCAACCTTAAGAATTTGAGGTTTACTCAACACCACCTGAAGATGTCTTTCCGGTTTTTCAACCGGAAAATGTATTTTAAACACCGCACCTATGAACAATCCAATTGTTAACACTCCAAATTTAACAATCCACCGCTAACAGCCTACGGTGGATCTTGAAAACAATCCATTTGTTGTTGAGGCTTCCCTTCACAACTGAACAGACGAAGAAAAACTATAGAGAGATTATGAAACAGAGTTACGCGAGGAAGCCGCTCGTCGTGAACAAGAAGCGTGGAAGCTCAATATCTTCGAGATAACTACTTTGACATCATGGAGACAAAGCTCTTTAATGGCGAGTTTTATTCCTCTTCAAGTGACGAGGGTTGGAACTCAGATGATTCATATTCTTAAGTTTTAGTAGTTTTATTTTTTACTCAATCTTCTGTAGTTTTAATGTTTAATGTAATTCGTGTTTAATGTTTAATGTACTTTGTGTTTTAATGTTTAATGTGACATGTTTTTTTTAATAAATGAAGTGTTTGTTTTAGTTTAGGGGTTGAATTTGAAAATATCAAATGTTAAACCTTAACTTGGGATGTTATGATTGCGGGTGTTTTTTTGGTGAGTTAGGGTTAAATGTTAAAGTTGATGTGGCGCTGACGTGGCAGGAGGGTAAACCTTAACTTGAGGGTATGATTGCAAGTGCTCTTATAATAAAAAACAGTCTCAAAACTTGTTTCTGACCCCATCCAAAAGTATCAAGACCTGTTTAGCGAAAAAACCCAGTTTTATGTAAATAACAAAATGAGACCGGTTTTAAAACTAAAAACACGTCTCCATTGGGCCTTAATATAGACCGGTATTACTTTTGAAACCCGGCTTCTATGTATTTTTTGGAAGTAGAAACTTGAATTAAATATGTAATCTGATGTAATTATTACATATTTATTTAAATTTTTTTAATATGTTTGCTTTTTTACTTCCTGGGTAAGATCAGTTGATTGTTTGTTTCATGAATTATTAGGTTTTTGAGGTTATTTGGGTGTATTGTTAGTTGAGAAGCAGAATCATGTGGTTTTAGCGTGCATATAAGTGTTCGATGAAATGCTTAATTGTAGTCTAATGATTTTTTTTCCCTCTTTTTTTGCACATTCAGAGGTTGCTTAAGATGATGGATGGTTTGAACCTTAGGGACCTTGTGATATTCTTGTCTACTTCTAATCCTAAATCAAGTATGCATTACAAGATTGATGTGATTTTCTTAACACTTTATTTGGATTTCAGTATTCGTAATCGAATAGAGACTAAGAAACAACTTGGGTTGTGTTTCTAGTTTTCTAAACTGAATTAAAGCTTTCATCTTTAAACTGTGTTAGTGACTCATTTAGCTTGGTGTTCTTATGGATTTGTTTGAGTAGCTCTTTATATTGAATAACACTTACGATTCTTTTCACCATTAAAAAAGGACACATAATTTATGACATATGAAGTAACGATATTTTTTGCCTTCGTGTTGCAGTTGGTGGTGCAATAACATTCTTTGGCGGCTATGAAATAAGTTTGAATAAGAAAAAAGAATTGATGTAAAATTAGTAGACTTATAAAGTTTAACAGGTTTAAAGGTTAGTTTGCTCTATCATTAAACCTGAAATAGTAGAAACATTACTTTTAATAGGTTTAAAGATTAGTTTGCTAGATTTATAAACATAAAAGGGCTTTAAAATATAAAAAATTAAAGAGAATAAAAGCTAAATTATTTGATTTTGTAAAGTTTAGGGGTATTTTATAAAACTTAAGGAGTATAAGAGTTAACTACTCTAATTGATTTAGTAAAGTTTAAGGGATTTGTTTGAATACCAAGTAAAGGTTACTGTATATGAACAATAATATTTAGTTAGTAAACGTTACAAAGATATAGAAAATTAATTAAATAAAAAAGGACTAAAATACATCGTTCGTCCCTAAACTTGTTGCTGCGCATCGCGATGGGACAAACTTGGGATTTTTCATCGTCCGGAGTCCCTTTTCCAAGTTTCATACTCTTAACTGATCCTTTGACCATATTTACGTTAGTCAAGGACGTCAGTTGCCGTTTGATTTGTCTTTAGTCCAAGGGCACAATTGTCATTTTACCAATGTCAATTAATTAATATTACCGTCGTCCACTTGTTTACCGTACGCCATACAAGAAACCTTGCTAATAAAAGGGAAAGTTTATCATCACTCATCCTTTATCTTTCCTATCCACTAAAATCTTATCTTCTTCACCGACGGTAAAATCGAAAATGGTGCCGTGGTTCATGCAATGTAAGGGTCTTCGAACCCTGCTAGAACAACACGAACCCAGGCAGGAGGTTCTATGTCTGTCCAAGACAGGTTGGGACACTTAATTTTATTTCATTTTAAAGTTGGCATGTAGTGGTTTACCTTAAAATGTGTTGATTATAGTAATATCTGTTTTATTATAATTGTGATTTTATACAAGTGGGTTTAGTTGGTGTTTATGCTGCAAGCATATGCTAACATTTTGATTATCAATTTTAGCCTATAACATGTCCGTTCATTGGGTGGTACGATCCACCCATGCAAAGGAGAGCGGGATGATCATCTACTTGCAGAGGACAATCTGAGAATGAGGCGGCATTACAAGAATGCGAAGCGGCCCTCATTTATGAGACTATGGAGGCGGTCAACGCTGGTGACCGGGAAAACGAGCTAGAGGCTGCTCACCAAGCAGCCTTGGCTGATCTCCTTGTTGAGAAGGAGAAAGTTTGTCGTCTCAGAAACTTTTGTGTCTTGTCTTGGATGATCATCTTCTTGGTTTTTCTATGGTTCTTCTATAGGGTCTAGAAAGGTACTGGTTTTTGTGTTTTGAATCGGTGGTAGATGGTCTCCAATGTTGATAGTTGTGTTTAAGAAGTTTTAGTGTAGGTTGACTAAGAATAGTCTTTTGGCTTATAATGTTTGGTCCTTGTACAGTGGTAATATATTTCTTTTATGCTTTGGTCCTTATAATCGTACGCCTTTTAATAGGTCCTTTCCCCCAAAAAATCATATATCACTTGCCACACAAATACTAGTAAAATGATCAAACTCATAACAAAGATACAATTATCAAAGATGGATGAACAGACACCACTTTTAAGTATCAACATAAACTTGATATGGTGTTGTTCATCCATTTTTGATTCTTCATTCCTGCTTATAATAGAATAAAGATCCAACTCAAAACACATATCCAAGAAAAACATATCCAAGAATCATAGACGTATGAAGTCTCAAGGATGGGTGAACCGACACCATTTCTGAGTATCAACATAATCTTGATATGGTGTTGTTCATCCATTTTTGATCCTTCATTCATGTTTGTGATAATAGAATAACAGTATCCAACTCAAAACACAATCCAAGAAAAAAGCATCCAAGAATCATAGACGTATGTCTCAAGGATGGTGAATGCAGTAATTGACTTTGTAAAGTCACAGCTACGCGTATGAACTAGTAACAATATGTAGAAATACACGGTAAAGTGGCAAATCAATACAATAAAAACACAATTTAACCCATAGACTAACATGACATGATTTCGTACATAATGCAAATGGATATATTTCCAAATGCATAAAATTTTGTAGTCTACAAAGTTCAAAACGTACATTGTCTAAACACAGAAATAATGTTTGGGGAATACATATTTAATGGAAAACATTGGCTTTCATATGCTTAACCAATGCTTTTTTGTGAAGAAAGCTTTGTTGCTATAATCTTGGTCTTAGTCCAAAATTGTTTTGGAGACCCACTAGAAGCAAAGATCAACTTGACTTCCGATTGAGACCTGGACCACACTTGGTTGAAAATCACCTTCGATGAGCATCATTTGAAACCGAGGTTTTTCATTTCCTTCAAAGTTGTGACCTGTAACCTTTGCCTTATTCTTTGTTGTAACTTTTGCTGCATGAACCTCGTTTTGAGATCATTGTACCGCCTTGACTTCAGTTACACCTCGCTCCAAGACATGTTTTCTTGTTGTGTCCAAAGATTGCCACATATACTACAAACCACACTCTTACTAGACTGTGACAAGTTACTGGTTTTGTCACTATTATCATTTTCAAGAAAAGCCCTAGTTCTTTTCGTGGCCTACATAATGGTTTATGATGTTTAGGTAGAAGAATGGTTGTAGGCACTTGTGACTTATTCCAATGTTGATAACCATTTATTGGCCGGATGTGGTGTTCTGTAAGTTTCTTCCCAAGTCTTAAGCAAGTAATATGGATGAACCCATGATTCAACAGATCCTACTTGCATTCCATTGAACCTCATACACGGTGGTAGCAACAAAGATGTTTACATGGCATACCTGTAAGCTCCCATCTTCTACATGTACAAGCCCTAGCTTCAACATTTTCAAAACACTTATCTCCCCATCCACTGACCTCATACTTATCTCCTTCAACCCGTAAAACGGTGTACTTATAAGCCTCTTTCTTTATCAAGTCTAACATGAGTGTTTCCTTTGGTGTTAATGGCACACTTGTGAATCACATTCACAACATTCACTATTCTTTTCATACAGTATTCTCTAATATATTCCAAAGCAAAGAATGATGGGTTGATGCCTACCTCCCAATAGTTTCCCATTGAACACCTCACACATGTTATTAAGTAAGACATCAGAATGAGCCCTCCCTACACATTTATACAACATGTTTGATTTATACAAACAACAGTGTTGAACAATGTCGTAGAACGAAAGATGTACAAGTAGACATAGATTTGGTTAGGTACCTGAAAAATGCGACCTTGACCAATGGGTTGGTGGTATCTTACTTAACTAAGCATGAGCAGGTTCGCTAAACCTCTTGAATGCCAGCATGGCTGCCTCAAATTGTTGGATGGTTGTTGTTGCTGCACATCTCCACAAATGTTCCTTGTATGCTTTAGCATTCCATTGCAATTTCATATTAACATGGATGTGCTTCAAAAATATCTGTTCAAAGACTAGGAATATCACCGCTAATGTCAAAATGATACCCTACACAAATAAACAAAAATTCATTACTAATAAAACTTGCATTTATCGAAAATACAAGTGAATCTAATCAACTAAATGGTAACATCACCTTTGCCGTCGCTGATAAAAGTGTAGTTTGAGTTTGGTTGCAAGTCAAGATCATCTCTTAGACATTAAAGAAACCAAATCCATGAGTCTGCTTTCAGCTTCAGAATCACAGAGCAAGGGTATATTCCATTGTTGATGTCTATACCGACCTAAGAAGTTCTGCCAGAAAACGGACCCCTATAAAAGCACCATCTAACCCCAACAACTCTGTTTGACAAGCTTTATATCCTTCTTTCAAAGCACCTAAGCATACATACATTCTCTTAAACTCTCGGTTGGACTTGTTTGCATCTGTTGTAGTTTGTACACTTATCCTAACTGTATCCGGGTTTGTTTTCTCGCAACTCTTCAACATATTCTCTTAAAGGGTGTATTGTCGCTTATGATCACCCTAATCTCATTTTCTGCTTTTTTTTTGCCCTAATGCCTTTTGCATAACACATGAACTTCAAACTGCTTATCGAAATGATCTTGAAATGCCTTGATTGGAATATCTGGATTAACTTGAACTTGGTCAACTATTTGCTTCGAAAGAAACTTGTAGTCACAAACTTTAATCTCTTAATTGTGAAACATTTATGTTCATCCTTGAAAGTTCGAACAATTCATACATCTTTAGTCTGATTTTGGCTACATATATAACAACCATGGGCAACTGTTGCTTGCTCCTGAGTGATCGCAAATATACATCCCTTCCAAGGCCTCTAGTTATCGGCCAGTCCTCTTTGGGGCTTTTCCCACCAACACCTTTCTTATTCCTCAAATGTATTTTTCCAAGACACCTAACCCTAATTCTCTGTTTGTCATTCTTAATGAGTTACAATTTCCTCCTAGTCTTTATTGAAAGTGGTAGATCATATCTTTCACTTTTGCAGCACAAAAGTTTAACTACAGAAAAAATATATTTCATTCCTCTGCTTGTGTCACTCTCACTTAACTTTTTGTTTCTTGTATGCTCTCATTTTTTTCTTCCTAATAACATACTCATCCTCATTCTCATAACCACTTGCAAAATCATTATCATCTAACATATCCAACTCACTTTTCTTAAAAAATCATCCGGTATCCGGTCGGAGGTACCAATATATGGTAACTCAGAGTCTACCACTTTGAACAGATTAACATCAAAATCGGGCTCCTCAAAAGTATTAGCCTCATCTACAAATGTGTTTCCATCACGATTGTTCTCAATATCATCATCATCACTGATATAACTGTTTGTGTCACTCACATGGTCATCACTTAAAGCTTCATCGATTTTACATACCTGTACAGATTTACCTTTTTGGATTTGCTCCACAGGATTACATATTTCCTCCTCATGATGACCTAACTCTTGATAATTTTGACATACCTCTTCGTGACTATCTATTTGATATGCTCAACATGTTTATTTATATGCTGGTTGACATCACCTACAACATCTTCACCGACAGGACCTCTACAGATGAAAACAAGGGATTTGTTTCGCATCCGACTAGATTGTACCAAAGTATTGACTTCCAAAGGTTGATGTGTAACCTGTCATATATCCTCTACCACGCATTTATTAACAATGTTTTCTAAGAAATAACTCAAGATCTTCTGGACATTTGATCAACATCCAATGTTGTCTTACCATTTTCAACATAAACCTCTATCATCTTATGGTCATCAACAAGATCTTTCAATATTTCTAAATTAGCACTCTCGCTTAAGCTATACAAACCATCATCTAAATTACTTTCAGCTTACAGAGTAATAGTAATTTTTTGAACCAAGCTCATAACCCAATTAATACATAAGAACATCCAACTCTTCGACCTATTACACTATCAACATCAACCAAATCAACTAAATTTTCAATACCTCCAACGTAGATTCTACAGTGCCAGTATTTAAAGAAACTGTTGTGATGAACCCTCATGCTAAACATATGACGTGTCTCGCGTGATGCAAGTTTTAAAATTTATAAACATTCATTTATCCGGCAATTACTATACACATATGAGCAAGTATACTCGTTCGTGATAGCAAAGGTGGGTAAGTCGAGATCGTCCCAAGAGATTTTATGCTTTAATTTGTTAAAATATTCGAGACAAGAAAGCTTGTCAAGGCTTCCTTCAAAGTTGTGGTTTAGTGAAAATCAAAATTAAGAAACATATACTTGTGTGAAGTCTATAGGCAATCATAGAGAGTGTTCATGAAGGCTTGGTGTAAACTCTTGATGTAATGCATAAATCATAAGCAAATGATTTCCAACCCATGGTTTATGTTTTCTAAAATCATTTTAAGAACACAAACATATAGGTAATCCTTTCGGTCCTTATCCTACTGATTATTCTTTAGAAAATCCATTTGTTTGTAAAAGGTTCTCAATTAAACTTGTTCCTACGAATCTTTCAACCCTTTCGTGATGAAAACGTTTCTAGTCTTGTTTCAATATGTAAACATGGTGAGTGTCAATCACCATATCCCCATACTAGTTTGTCACTTAACTTTTTGGAATAAAATATAAGAGAAATCCTTTCGGTCCTTTTTCTTAAACATGTTTTACCGACAAATCAAACAAGACGAGTAGTTTTTCCAACAAACTCATTTAAACAAGATCATTTACATGCATCACATATAAGAACACTCCTACACACTACAAGAAAAGTGGCTTTTTAGGACCCCCATAAGCGTCATAAAATGGTACTTTTTAGGACCTTTCATTTAATAGGACCAAGGATGAAAGCGTTTCATGTAAGGCGGTTGTAATAGGTCCAAAGCGCCCTAACCCTTATGAAACCAATTTTATGGTCGTATTATATGTCTATGAACAACACAAATAAGCCCCTAATAAAACCATATTAGGACACTTTCACAATGTTTTAACATGTGATTACCTACTTTTAATCTTTTGAGACACATAAAATCCTTAAGTGTTAGTAGGACGCTTATGATGTAACATCATAGCTATTTTAGCAACCAAGAAAAGGGTACTAATAACTCAAATAAGATTATGATACCAATTTTATGGTCGCATTTTAGGTTTATAAACAACACAAATGCCCTAATAAAACATATTGACACTTTTCCAATGTTCTAACATGTGGTAACCTACTTTTAATCTTTTGATACACATACAAGCTCCCTTAATGTTAATTTTAGGACTTATCATATACCATTATAGTTACTTTAACACCATGAAAAGGGTCCTAATATCCCAAATACGATTATGAAACCAAATTTATGGTCGCATAATATGTCTATGAACAACCAAATAACGCCCTAATAACAACATATTAGGACACTTTTACAATGTTGTAAAACGTTGTTACCTAATTTTAATCTTTTGATACACATACAAGCGTACTTAAAAGATAATTGTTAGGACGCTTATCATATACCATTATAGCTATTTTAGCACCAAGAAAAGGGTTCTAATATCTCAAAGAAGACTATGAAACCAATTTTTGGTCGATAAAATGTCTATTAACAACCTAAATAACGCCCTAATAACAACATATTAGGACACTTTTACAATGTTAAGTTAATTGTTAGGACGGTTAATAAGTTTAATAGGATAGGACGCTATTTTCAAAGTCCGGACAAGTCATATGATAGGACGCTATTTTCACCATGCACACTCTATTATTACGATATGAATAAAACATCAACTAAATATTAAATGAATAAAACGAAATTGTATTTCAAATTAGCAATTGTCATAACAAAATCACTAAACATAAATAAGGTAGACAGAATCTAACATAAAGTCTGTTAACATTAAACAATACATTAACGCCACAAGAAGCTTAGTCCGTGGTCATCGCATCATCATCTCTTAATCCTCACGGACCACCTACAAATAAACACCCATGTATAAGCATTAAGCTCCATGTTAGTAAATTATTGGTATCACAAGATTAACAAAGACATACCGAGATAAAGGGACAAGGCCATGCTATGGTTGCACCAACAAAGTCTTCAATTGTGGCAAATAACCCATAGGGTCTCACCAACACTTCATCTCTTTTTGTTGGTACTTGAACTTACCTCACACCATCCTCGCCCAATCTCTCTGTACCACCAACTATATCATTTGGTTCAAGCTCCTCACCCATCCTTTGCTACAGCCTCGTTGAGTTTAGAATGCTTTTAAGGAAAACTTCATCCCCACCTAGATTTTCGCCAACAAACATTTATCAATTTATAGTCAAGACACATGTATTAGGTTAAAATGGATAATACCTATGTATGGAGGTATACAAAAGGAGGTCAAAATTGATCTACCACAGTGGAGCCGATGCCCTCGTGGTGGCAATGGTTAGCCCTGCAGCCACTTTGAACTATCAAAGCCGAAAAATCATAAAAATAAGCTAACCTCAGGGATTCAAAAGCTTAGATGGGGAATTTCAAAACATGTAAAAACTTGAATCTATCTCACCAAAATTCACAAAAATTCTCCCAAGATCCGAAGTTTCACTAACATACCATTTTGACTTTTTGATTTTGAACTTAAACTTTGACTTTAATGAAACTTGTTTGATCCGTATGCACTAATTATGATTATTTAAGCTATGATAACACTAATTTAAGATACATGAACAAGATTTAGACCAAGTGGGTGAGATTTGAACCTCACATGTCCCAACAAAGGGTGTGAGAGTGAAGGTAATTTGATTTTGACTTTATCTAGTTCAAACATTGGTTTTATAGTTTTACTAGTTCTAATATCACCTAGAGGTCATAGTGTGCAGATAAACAAGTAAAAAGGCAACTACCATGCTTGAAACAACACAGTAACCAAACACCTTAATAACCGAAGTTAACAAATTTAAAAGGCAAATGAGCAATCTAAATCATAATACCGATACATAAGCTTGTAGCCTAGGTTCATTAGCTATCAAAGATAAAATAAGCTATAACAAATAGAAAGGAACGATTATATATAGAAACATACCCGTAAGCGTGGAGGTTCATTGGTTACAACAAGAGAATCTTGTGATGTAAGAGGTGGAACAATGGAACTATCCATCGACCCATTCTTCTCTCGATAACCGGCTCGAACTTTTCATTTTCACTAGTAAGTTCTCCATTTCTAGACTTCAATTGTTTTTTTATGACATGCTAAACGACTTGGTATTACACCCCAAACGCAGTAACACGAACACCTAGACCATACATGCTCGATCACCATTTCGATCTTTACCCATAACTCGAGAAAAATATCATCTCGTCCAGATTATCAATCGAACCTCATGCATTATCACTAAGTTGTTTCATATCATCCTGCATTTTATATAAACATGAACAACATATAGTAAAAGCATGTATTACAAAAAAAAAAAGCAAGGTTAAACTTATGCTATTAATACATTTTTGCAAACACAAAAGCATATTACTTACAATCGCTTTTGCAGTGTCATCATTTTTGGTATTTCCATCTATGGAGAAGCATGCACTAAAAAGATCCAATCGAGTTGGATCTCGACCCAAATATGTCTGTATGAATAAAAAGAAAATGAATATTAAAGTGGATATCCACGTGATACATTAACAATCCCACTTTCTCCATACACTTACCTTTAACTCTTCCCTTTTGCGAGCATAACTTTTTTACCGGTTCTTTGGATCATCTTCTTTTTTGCCCGATTCGCCTTGTTTTTTCACTTAAACTCTCAGCAGATGAAAGTAAAATATCATAATGGGAAATTAAGTAATGTTATTTAAAGTGGAATAGTATTTCACACCTTAGTGTTTTCTGTATTCCAATACTTCACAAGCTTCTTCCATTGTTTATTTTGCACTTGCTTTGGCCTAGATCTTATTTGTTGCTTAACTGACAAAGACGGATCATGGTAGTGTTCCTTAAGTCTTGCCCTCCAGTTCTTCACCTTCTGTCCAAATGATTGCAATATCCATTTTCCCAAATCCTAATATCAAATTTTGTCTAAAAATGTAATAGCTCACATTAGAAAACAAATACTTTATTCATTAACATACAAATTTAACATTGTGTACCTTTAAGAGTTCCAGCAAAGCTTTTTTTCAACAACTATTATTCCATGGTTTATAAATCGGACAATACTTTCCACTTCTTGAAAGTGTTCCCATGAAATGAGTCAGATGACTACTTTTGTCATATAGGTTGTCCGTGTTCATTAACTAAAATAGGAATTATATCCCCTTTTTCTTGGGCGCAAACTTTTGCCATAATGTTGGTCCCTCTTTCTTTTGCTTACAATCCGAACTACAAAAAGTGAACATGATTTACAATAGATAATGATACATTTAAAATAACTAAATAATTGAAATGGAGGCAATATCTTAGTGTTGTATTTTGTCTTGTTTTAATTTAACTTTATTATATATTCTTCTTATATGACACAATATATGATATATGATTTTTTAAACGATGCAATCAAGTAGACCATGTTAACCTGTTTCATTTCGAGCTTGTGTAACTGCATGGTTTTCTTCATTTCGTAATGCTCACCTTGAATCTCTCCAGTAGATCATCGCCGCCATTTGTTAAATCATTCACATACTCCAAATCATGCTCATTCTCCAAATCATCCATGTCTTTATCTACATCATCTTCTTAAGTAGCTTGTTGTTCAATATCTTCATTCATAGGTATGTCTTCGATATCATCATTTTCAACATCATAAAGGTCTTCATTGTTATCTATATTAAAATTTAAAAAAAAAAAAAAAAACAAGTAAGCACCAAAACAGCTTAACCTAATATACTAATAGTAATTTAATATCATATATAAAGTATTTGAAATTATGTATAGTTACCATCGATCTCAAGTCACGCCCCGTGGTCATGATGTTGTCAATTGCAACTAAGTTTCTCCCGCCAGCTTAATCTCCCTCTCATTGAATTTGGTTGATCATTTCTCTTTTGACTTGGTCGGACTCCTGTAATCTACTACGTATTGCCTCCCCGTATCAACTTGTCCCTTTGCGATTGAGATTCTCAAGATGTTAGCCAACCGAGACATTCGGAGCACTCATTCGCTTTTGCTAAATTTTTATATCTAGTCATGGACCGAGCAATGTATTTTCGACCGTTTCATGCAAGTAGAATTGTTAGAAAACAAACATAAAGAAAATATAGTAGCCAAATTTATTATTCGTACCTTTTTTTTTGTTTGTGTAGCCTTCGGGTTATCTTCCTCAAGATTAAGATGGAAGTCCTGAACTGCACATATAATCTCCATCTTTTCACCGTATCCGTTGGTTTCTTTTTCTTTTTCTTTCTTTTGTCACTCTCTACTAGACTTGTCAAAGACTTAGCAATATTTTTCACTCCCAAAGCTTGTAATCTCTGTTGGTTTTCTTGAATCCTTGTCCTTCTGGACATTTCATAATCATTCAGATTTCTCGTGGTAATTTGGCTTATCCTGTTATTTTCCATAACCGTGCACAAAACAAATAAAATTATTATGAGATTGCAGAACAATAATGCTTGAGAACAACAAAACTCGAATCAAATCAAGATTCTTACATGTTACAGAATGAAATACATTATCTACAAACAAAAATAGACTCAAATCCTTCAGCTATATGTCACGAATGAAATACATTAGCTAAAACCGATATCAAATCACTATCACTATCACTACCCAAATCCTTTGACCCAACTTTACACATGTATACCAACATTCATTTAAATTAAACAGAGCAACTTAAATACAACTTGTACTACATCACAAATAAGCAAAGACTTATGATCACATATGAGACTCATCACAAGAGGTCAACCAAACACATACCGAACCCACCATTTCCCACACTAACAATGTATAACAATGATAATACCAATAATAATAACAAATAATAACAATAACAATAATAATAATAATAATAATAATAATAATAATAATAATAATAATAATAATAATAATAATAATAATAATAATAATAATAATAATAATAATAATAATAACAACAATAATAGTAACAACAAGAGAGGTTTGACACTCAAGAGTCGATCTTCATTCAAAAGTGAAAACCCACAATCCTTGTTTTGTTGCCCACATACAACCCTAAACCAAAATTGAGATTTTAACCGCCTCAGAAAAACGATTTCCATTAATAAAATCAATCAAATACTTGAATTCAAAAGATATGCTTGATTTTCTACTAAAAGTTATTTTAATCTGAATTTTTCCCCAAAAATTTTAAGGTTTATGTGAACGTGGTGTGTAAGTTTTCCCTAATTTTTAGATTATAATTAGATTTATAATTAAATTAACTAATAGTAGTATATAGTATATGAAATGTATTATATTATCTTATATTATTGTATATATGTAATATATAAGTATTTTATTGTATGTGAAACTAAAAATAAAGTAGATTTGGCATCGCTTTTTCCGACTTCCGGGTCAAACAACATTATCAATGTGTTGAAGTAATCACTCGTTGTATCTTAATGCCCTAAATGGAGCGGCTCCAGATAGTTCATTTCTTTTTACGCGCTATTTAAAATGTTTATTTTCTTACCGGGATTTATCCCACGGTCTACGCTTGTTAAAGCGATCCGCATCTAGTTGACCCAAAAGATAAAGTGAGATGTAGGACAGTAAACCACACTAGAGTCATATATGCCATTGGTGCATCAATGAGAAGGACATGCATGGAACCCTATGAATAATAATGAAATGGCTGGTTTGAAACCGGGAGTCGATATCATATCATAATCGAGTGTCATATCAAAAGGTTCATATCAATGTTGCAAATTAAAATCGCGAATCAAGAGTCGGGCGGTCACCACCTTGTAGGTTGTAATTGGTCTCAGGGATGAATCGGTGATAGGGTATAATTTGATGTATAAGTAAATTAATTAATACTACCTAGTATACGATATGAAAAGTATTGTATTATTGTATATATATAATATATAGGTATATATAGGTATTTTATTGTATTTGAAACTAAAAAAGAACTAGAGTATTACCCGGTCGTTGCTCGGGTTATCAACTAAGGGCCCGTTTGGTAGGTGGGTGTTGCTTTGGATTCTGGATTGATTGGTAAAACGTAAAGTTTATGAAATAATAACTTTGAAAAAGCTAATATGAATAACTCTCAACGGATGCGGTAGTTCATTTATATCGCAAGAGTTTTACGTAAGTCGACTTCCCATGACGCCACATTCGGATGCTTTGTAGCCTATATTCTACACATATTGAACGGAGGAATTGTCCTAGGCATTTGCGAGGCCAATATACGCGAGGTGATCATAAAGTGCCTAACTATTATGATTGAATGTATTGCTTCGCATGAAGTCATAGATAGGACAAAGAATCCAACACGAGCCCGAAACATAACATATCATATCATATAAATGTATAATCCAAGAATCAGAGATAATGATATAGGATGCATCCATACTCCCCTGCAGATAACATAGTGGCCAAACATATACTTGAGATCATATGAAGATTCGCCATTAGGTTCATCAAGGTCGACAACAGGCAATATCACCGGTTCATATGACCCAAGTGTACCGCTTCAAGTTGTTCGGTTAGTTTGGTTTCATTCAATTTGAAAATAATAATCATGAATATTTTAAAAATAATATTCAAATTATAACCATTTATAAAGATGGGCTGGATCTTTTGAAATTCACGGTTGAAAAGGTTAAACGGGTTTTTGGTTGACACAAATAACCCTTTTTGATACAAAGTTGCCACATTTAGAAAAAAAGCTTAAACGGGTTAGATGGGTTAACCCAAACCCACCCAATTAATTTATTCACAACCCGAACCTACCCCGATTAATAACGGTTAGATGGGTCGACCAACCCTAATTCGAAATATATTTTATACTCAACACGAAGTTACTAGTTCCTTCCTTTGTTACAACTGCTTCAAACTCAAATCAATTGGTTACACTTTGAGTCATCCCAATTAAAATAATAATCATCAATATTATGGGAACGTATAAGTATTTCTAACCTTTGATTTTCTCAGTAGCCTCTTCATTTGTCATCATTACTTGTTTTAATTATTTTATTTCTCATTAATACTCTTAATTTTTCTTCATGCATCTACCCTTTTATATATATGTTGGTTTTATTTTTTATTTTTCAGCTTCATCCATATACTATTTTCAGTTCATAACTTTTTCACTATATACAACCCTAATTGAAAATGTCTGCCAAGCCATACTTGAAGGAGCCGAAAGATCTTGTGGTCCGAAAAGCTTCATGATTGTTTTATTTTTCTCAATATTAATGAGATACCTACGAATGAGGTCAACATGAGAATGTTGCGGCGTCGCCGAGACGACATGAGAATGCAAGTGGATAATCAGAAACGTAACAAATTTCGAGGTGTTTTCTTTGAATACCGATGAAGAAATGGCGTACCGAGGATGTTTATGATTCAATGCATGAAGTCCAACCATTGAGAGGCGCATTGGTTGAATCTCTGCAAGTGTTGTCGCTGATTTTCAGAGGTTGATAACATTGTGAAGGAGACCATTAAGATTCCGAGAAGTATGATGAAGAATGGGTAGTTGTTGGGTCTTTTTGTGGTTTTGTGTCCATGGTCTCATGTTGTTGGGTTATGTAATTATTTTGATGAAAACTTGTTATGTATTTAGGGTGAAGGGGATGGTTTGTGAACAATGGTTTCTGAACAATGGTTTAGGATAACTTATTATGGTTAATATTTCAATGGTATGTGCATATTTATGTTTAATGGCCGTTTGTTTTGTTATGTGTTTTGATGATAATCCATATGTGCTTATGTTTCTTATGTTGATAATCTGTGATTGTTAGTTGTTATTGTTAAATGTTGGTTGCTTTTGTTTATATGTGTTTAATTTAGCCTAGTACAAGCTTATGTATCAAGATATGATTTAGATTGATCATTCCTTTTAAATTTGTTAACCTTATTAAGGGGTGTTTGGTCTCGGTTGTTTCAACTGTGGTAGTTGCCTTTTCACTTGTTTATCTGCACACTATGACCTTTAGGTGATATTAGAACTAGTAAAACTATAAAACCAAAGTTTGAACTAGAGAAAGTCAAAATCAAATTACCTTCACTCTCCAAATTCATCATTGGGACATGCGAGGATCAAATCTCACCCACTTGGTCTAAATCTTGTTCATGTATCTTAAATTAGTGTTATCATAGCTTAAATAATCATAATTAGTGCATACGGATGAAACAAGTTTCATTAAAGTCAAAGTTTAAGTTCAAAATCAAAAAGTCAAAATGGTATGTTAGTGAAACTCGTCTTGGGAGAATTTTTGTGAATTTTGTGTTGAGATTCAAGTCATGAGATTTTTACATGTTGAAATTCCCCATCTAAGCTTTTGAATCCCACAGTTAGCTTATTTTATGATTTTTTCTCTGGCTTATGTGATAGTTGAAAGTATGCATGTGGCTAACCATTGCTCTCGCACTGTGGGTCACCAAAACCCCAACTTTCCATGTGCCTTAGCTTCTTCATTAAGCCAGTTGAGCTTATTGGTTTTTTTGAAATCCAATAAGCTCATCTATAATGTTCATGGCTTATTTCAAACTTTTGAGCTTATTAGATAGGTCTGCAGATAGCTTTTTGTTTGTCCAATTCCACCCATACACCGAGTGATCAAGTGTGACCACCCAAGTTCAAGCCCTCATCAAGTTCTTATCTTGGGACCCAAACCTTAGTCCTAGCTTTTAGAAACCTCAATAAGTCACCTTTTCATATCAAGTCTCACTTTGATCCCCTGCCAACCCTAGTGGGACCCACAAGGGCTAAGGTTGTTGGTTTTGGCCCTGCTTGGCCTCGTGATATTTATCAAGTGATTATTCGTCTATAGCTTATTCCTTTAGCTTATCCGTAGTGTTTAGCTTAATCTAGTTACTACTAATGTAGTTACAGCTTATTTAGCTTATTGTAGCTTATTTGTAACTTATTATTCCTTTAGCTTATCAAGCTTAAGGGGTTTGGCTCAAATGGGTCAAACGGTCAATATGGGTTATCACCGTTGGCTCAAATGCCCATATTAAGTGCTTATTAACTACTCATTCTCTGCAACTTCAATTCCCATTTAGCTTCAACTTCTTTGATAACAACCAAATGCATCCATTACTATCTCAAAACATCAACAACTCAGAAATGCATCCACACATATATCCCATAACAAGCATTTCATTAAACAAAAGGTCATTACATCAAACCTACATAACAAGCATTTCATTACACAATTTTTGACAACATAAACAAAGAATAACTAAACACAAACAATAACAATTTTCTTTAAAAGAACCACACTAGACTTGCTTTCTTTCAATCCCAATTGCCATTTGCTTCTCCATAGTTTATTTTTGAAACTCAATCTCCCTCCTTTCCAAATCTCTTATTTTTCCATACTTGTCTTCTTTCAAACGTTTTTCCTTTTGAATCAAACTAAAAACCTCTTGTTTGTATAGTCATTAGGCAACTCAGATCTAGCCAAGAAAATGTCTTACATTTTGAACCCTATATGGTACAAACAACAAACATCACTAATATCAACGCATCCAAGAAAACGCATTATAATACTCAACGAATCCAAGAAAACTTACATTATAATACTCAACGATCCAAAAACGCTTTAAAGGGAAATCAATTGTCTCATAAGTCCATTTAATTACTTATGCAATTTTGACTTTTAATTTCTAATTTTTAGATATAAATTAGTTTGTCTAGCTTTGAAGTAATAATTAGGCAATTAATTAAGAAATAGCTTTAAAATAAATTGTAAAAGTATTTCTAATTTTAAGATCCAAATCCACATCATTTCCACCATCCAAAATTGCCAACAGGAATCACCACCATCATCAAGACCATGTAATACCTCATAAATGAAACCCTAATCGCTTTTGCTAATTTTTATGAAACAACATATGGTTAATTGAATTAGGCTCCCTTTCTTTTGTTGAATTATATGTGGTTTTCTCGTGGTTAATTGAATTAGGTTTAAGATGGATACTAATTTGGATGTCTTTACCTAGATTTACCATTGAATATAAAAAAGGTCTTGACGACTTTCTTGATCATATTTTCTATAATGAGGGTAAAATGGACAGATTTCATGTCCATGTATTGATTGTGGTAATCAGATATGGGTAGATCGGACGGAGGCTACAACACATCTGTTATGTGTCGGATTTATGAAAGGTTATACAATTCCACCTTTCAGCCCAAATCAAGTGATGCTCCAATGTTGATGTCAAGATGACATGCAAGGGTTGGTGAATGATGCCTTCCATCGGTTTGGTGATGACACACTAACTGATGACATGGGAACACAAACCTAGTATGAGTATGCCAAACCTAAAGGCTTAAAAATTTTATAAAGTGTGGGAGAGGCAAAGAAACCACTATATCCCGGGTGTAAGTTATCAGCTTTTCTTTTATCATTAGACTATTTCATGGTAAGTGTGTTGGGAAATGTAGTGATAATGGTTTCAGCAAGATGCTAGATACAATGAGGGAAGCCTTCCTCGATGCTTCTATACCAAAGTCATTGTATGAACTAAGGAAGATAATTCGAGAGTTGGGACTTAGTTATGATAAAATTGATGCATATCCTAATGATTGTATGTCAGACCGAAAGAAAACATTAATAAAAACAATGTGATATATGCCATACGTCAAGGTATAAAGCAAGTGAAGTTGATTGTGCAGATGAGTCAACCACACCTGATAAGTAAGAAGATTGGAGCAAAGGTGTTAGGTCATTTTCCGCCTTTACCACGATTGCAAATGTTATTTATGTCATCTAAAACAGACGCCTCCATGAGATGGCATGAAAAGAGTCGCATCTAAAGATGGTTTGAGACATCCCGCAGATTCCCGGCATGGAAAGCATTTGATTTTTTGATAAGTTTGCCAAAGAATCTCGTAATGTCACGCTTGGTTTAGCGAGTGATGGGTTTAACCCTTTTGGAACAATGAGTGTTTCTCATAGTACATGGCCTGTTGTTTTGATGCCATATAATCTACCTCCTTGGATGTGCATGCGGAAACCTTATTTCTTTCTAACGTTACTTATACCCGCCCATCCGCTCCCCGGAATAATATAGATGTCTATATGGAACCGTTAGTTGTTGAGCTAAAGGAGTTGTGGGATCGTAAAGGAGTAGACACTTATGATGCATCAACAAAAAGTAACTTTCGGATGCATGCTTGTTTGTTATGGACGCATCGCTGACTTTCCGCTATGCAAATTTATCCGATGGAGCACCAAAGGTAAACTTGCATGTCCTAACTGCCATAAACATACAAAATCAACACGCTTGAGTCATGGCAAAAAATATGTTTTATGGGACATCGCCGATATTTGCCTATGATCATGCTTTTAGAAGAGATACAAACTCTTTGATGGCACGTAAGAACGAGACAGCAAACCCCGGCTTAACAGACAAGAAGTACTTGATGAGTTAGATGGTTTTGAAGTTAAATTTGGAAAACTTGTGAAGAGCAACCCGAATTTACCTTTTAATTGGAAGAAAAAAGTATTTTTGGAGTTACCGTGATGGAAAGATAACTTGCTACGCCATAATCTAGATGTAACGCATATTGAGAAGAATGTTTGTGACAAGTGTCTTTGAACGCTAATGAATCTAGATGGGAAGACCAAGGATCATATAAAAGCACGCCTAGATTTACAAGAAATGGGCATTAGACGTGAACTTCATCCTATAGTTCAAGATAA
The DNA here is from genome assembly GCA_910596185.1 of Chrysanthemum makinoi. NCBI lineage: Eukaryota > Viridiplantae > Streptophyta > Magnoliopsida > Asterales > Asteraceae > Chrysanthemum > Chrysanthemum makinoi. The sequence goes on from OU343221.1 coordinate 275,794,573, forward strand.
CAACAAAGTTTATTTGCCACCTGCTTGTTTCTCAATGGATAAAAAAGAGAAAGATATTTTTGTCGTGGTGCTTAAGAAGGTGAAAGTTCCAGATGGTTATGCACCTAATATATCAAGATGTGAGTTAAAACCTCCAAAACTGTTTGGACTTAAAAGTCATGATTGCCATATTTTGATGCAGCAGTTGCTTCCCATTGCCTTATGAAATGTGTTGCCTAAGCACGCGTATGTATACCTGTGATGAAGCTATGTCGTTACTATAAACAATTATGCGCAAAAGTTCTTAATCCAAATGATTTGGTTCAAATGGAAACCGAGATTGGAAAAATACTTTGTGATTTAGAAAGGATTTTTCCGCCATCATTCTTTGATGTCATGGTTCATCTTTTGGTTCATCTTGCTTCGTGAGGCCGATTAGAGGAGGGACAGCCATTACCGTTGGATGTATCCAATCGAGAGGTGCAAATTACTATTATAGTAAATACCTTTATTAACAAATATTATTGAATCTAAAATTATTGGTTTTGATATCTCATGTATTTAGCTACATTAAAATCTTACGTATAAATAGGAATAACCGGAGGGTTCCATTGCGTATGATATCTAGTCAAGAGTGTGTGTCGTTTTGTTCATTGTACTTATCCATTGATGTTGAGACCGTACATAATAAGACAAGTCGAAATAATGATGACGATGGTTATGAGGATGTTTTACCTATCTTTTCTATGGCGGGTCGATCGATTGGTGCTACAAAGGTAGAAATGATGGAACTTGACATTTTGGCTAAAGCACATTCATATGTGTTGTTCAATTGTAGTGAAGTTGATGAATTTCGAACGTAAGTAATTATATTAGTTGTGAGTTTCATAAATTATATTATACGATTAATAGTTGTCGTTTTTATCATCATTATCATCTCTGCACACCGCAGGGAACATCCGGGCGTTGGTTCATCATCAAAATCGGAGAAAACGTAGTTGACATTCAACGCTTACATAGTGAGACTTTTGAGTCGTGGTTTCAAGATCATGTAAGGCATATACACATGTTTATTACTTTTGAAAAATAATTATAATGACATAGCATTTTCGACCTACTAATAACAAAACAATTAACACATCTTGCCTTATTTCAGGTTGAGGAGCTACATGCTATAGGGGATCACAAAATCACAGAAAGTCTAAGGTGCTTGGCAAGTGGTCCATCTGAGTATGTGAAAAATATAAGGGATTTATCATAAATGGTTTCCGATTTCACACAAAAGATGTAGAACATAATAGGAAAACACAGAAAAGTGGGGTTAATCTTCGTGCCATGACAACAAGCACTCGAGTGCTACAGATAACAATCCTATCGCTGAGATGTAGCTTACTACGGGTTTTGAATGATATAATTGAGTTGGAGTATGGTATTGACAAGAAAGTAGTTTTGTTCGATTGTGATTGGATTTCAAATGGTTCAAGGAAAAAAGAAGATGACAACGGGTTTACTCTATTGAATTTTGAAGGATTGAAGGCTCATAAAGAGCCTTTTATACTAGCTTCTCAAGCACATCAAGTATTTTACGTTGCTGATAGTGTTGACAAAGGATGGCAAGTTGTGATCAAGATAAATGCACATGTTTATGACATGGATGAACAAACAAGTCTTGATGACGTGGAAACACATTTGCATGGTGACTCATTTATGTGTCCTCAACATGACGAAACAATGGATATTGAATTGGTTAGAGGTGGTTTCGATGGAACTGTTGTGGACAACAATGACTTAGTTATTGCCGATGAAGAAGATCCGCTTGAAGAAGCTTAATGATTTCAATTAGCTAAATAATAATAGTCCCTGTTTTTATGTAAAATTAGTTGTTAAGAATGAATGACAATCCTCATTACGCTTTGTATAACTCCTTCTTATACAACCCCTTAAGGGGTGTTTGGCTCAAATGGGTCAAACGGGTCAATATGGCTTATCACTGTTTGGCTCAGATGCCCATATTAAGATTTAATGCTTATTCACGTTGTTTCTCTTCTGTTTTTTGTTCCTTTAGTAGCTTGTACTTGACTAGAGAATTCTCGAGCTTAATTGGGATTCTAGATCTTATCTTGTTGCTTTAATTTGGTCCGCTAATCACTTCATTAGGACTGAGATGCCTCTGACTCACATATTTGTTTTTAATCAAGCCTAGTTTATTTTGTGAGTGCAATTCTGGCTTAGTATAGTACAGTAATAATGCACCAAATTAACCATTATCATTGATAGATAAGGACAATACAAAGACAGATAACCCATACATAACTTCCAAAATATTAAGACATATAACAATACAAAGACAGATAACACATTATCCATGGTTTTTGACTCCAAATGTCTTTTTTTTTATTGCATCCCAAGTAACATTGTTAGCAAGACCTAACACTTGTATCCTTTTACCAGGAACTAGTTCAACTTTGTCAACATTTTTGCCTTTGACTTCTTGCCTTTTGACTTTTGGCTTCCGACTTTGTTAATCCTTTGAATTTCCAATTAGGTGGAAAGTAATCAGCCCAAGATGATTTTGAGCTTAACTCATCTTCAAATTCTTGACATAGGTGATGATTTTGAGCTTCAAATGGTTATCACTTCTGCAACTACATCCAAGAAAACGTTTTAAAGGGAAATCAATTGTCCGCGAAGTCTGCTAATTACCTGTGTTCACAATGTGTTGGTGGTGGTGGCCGATTACTTCTATTTGAGGAGGAAGACATTTTATGTTTTTATTTATTTAGGGTTTATAATTGGGGAAAAATAATAGGGGAAGTATTATTATAATAAGGATTTAGTGGAAATCATACATGGCATAAAACTAATGTTTAAATAAAACTTTTGTGAATAAGCTGCTTCATAAAACTGATATTTTACGACTCAAATATCAAGTGTCCTATTAAGTTTTGATACCCAAGTATCAAGTGTCATACTAACTAATGTTTAAATAAGACTTTTGTAAATAAGCCTCTCTAAAAACCGATGTTTTATGACTCAAATAAAGGAGTGTTCTATTATGGTGTAGGATAATAAAACCACAACAAATAAGCTGCACTATAAAGGGTAATGTTAAAAGACAGCTTGTCAAGGGTCCCGTTAATTTGTGTTCAAATAAAACTTTTGCAATTAAGCGCTCTATAAACTAATAAGCTGCTATAAAAAGCGGATGTTTTACTACTCTAAAAAGATGTGCCATATTGTGGTGTATCATAAACAAACCATTATGAATAAGCTGCTATAGGTTAACGTTATAAGACGCTATTGTCAAGGGTCCTATTCACTTTTCTTATCAAAAAACGCTTTATGAATAAGTGTTCCATAAAACCGATGTTTTATGACTCAAATATCAAGTGTCTTATGATGGTGTATCAATCTATGGGACCCAAGTGTCAACTGTCATATTAAGTTATGTTTTAATAATACGCTTGCGTAATAAGCTGCTTAAATAATAAATGTTTTATGACTTATATATCAAGTGTCCTATTATGGTGTATTATAATAAAACCATAATTAATATGCATCCTTTAAGGGTCCTATTAAGTTTTGTTATAATAAAACTTTTGCAAATAATCGTTTTAAAAAAATGATGTTATAAAACCATTGTACATAAGCGCCCTATAAAGGTTAACGCTATAATACCGACGCGGTCAAAGGTCCTATTAAATTTTGCTAAATAAAACTTTTTGTGAATAAGCGCTTTAACTAACTCCGATGTCTTATGACTCAAAACTCACGTGTCCTATTATGGTTTATTATAATACAACCATAATGAATAAACGTCTTATAAAGGTAATTTATTAGGACCCATATTTTAAGTGTCATATTAAGTTATATGATAATAGGACCCCAAATCATCTACCATCCTATTATATACCTTTTTAGGACATCGCCTAAGTAGCAAATATTTAAAAAGGACCCTAAACGCTCATATGTCCTATTAAACAGTTTTTTAGGACTCCATTATCATACCGTCCCACACAAAGGGTCCTAAAAAGCCACTTTTGTTGTAGTGACAATTTCCTACATCCTTACACACAAGTATATTCAAGAATTACTCCATGACAATCATAACATAACACAAGTAGTAACAAGGTAACTCAAATAATTCAATAGAATAGAAATTCATGACAAGTTCAATAGAATACCTAAGCTTTGGATTACAAGAATTAGAAATTGTGGAATATAGCAACCACACGCCTCTAATCGTCTTAGCCTAACCAACAACTCAAATGATTACACAATGGATGAGAATTTGTCTCACCACTTTCCCCGGACGCTTTACACAGATACAAGACTTTTGGGATGAATAATAAGGGTTGGTAATAGCTTTGGTGTAAACTATTACTCTTTTGGTTGTTTCACACTAGACTACTAAGTCTAGGTTCATTTTATAGCTAAGAACCCTTAACTATCATGCTAAAAACGTCCCAAACAAGTTATTAACTAGAAATGATCTACTCTCATGATTAATAGAAGTTAAGGCAACAATAAATGACCAAAAGTGTAACCTGTGGTTTGCAAATGGATTTGTCAGACGCAATGATCCGGTTGCGTTTTGTCCATCACCCCAGCCGATCCGGTTGCGGGCTCCGACCGATCGGCTGGGAGCCTTTCGTACACCCAATCTTGACTTTGGTTGACTTTTCTTGATTCTTTCCTTTTTCTATAATTGAATCCGAAAATTCAATCACTACAATTCCTTTTGCAATGCATTCCTATATCAATTACCCACTTAATTCTAAAAGATTACAACTTAATTCGAATCCCATAAAAAACCCCCAAATTGGTGACCTAATTTGCAATTCGAATCAAATACTCAAATTAAACCCTAATTAAGTTAATTGATTGCAGATGCTTACTTGCTTAGGTGCCATGATGATCTTCTAAAACTCTTACAACCTTCAAACAACTTCTTAGTGGTCGAATTTGTGAAACCTAGATGGAGGATTAGTGTGTGTGTGTGTGTTTTTCTGGAAAATGAATTTTTGTACTTATACTTGCATCCAACCGATCACCATGGACACAACCGTTTCGGTTTGCATTTTTGCAGAATTTTACCTTTTTAACTTTACTTGGCCATTTTACCTTCCAAGAAAATATTGTTTACTCAAAAATCCGATTAAAGATACACACAACATTCATCCAACCATTTGCAAATTTCAACAACATCTAACTCAAAGACTAAATCATCATACTTATCATCATAAACTTAAACTAAAACTCCAAAGGAATTGATTAAAATAACTTCAAACCATAATAATAAGAAAAAAAAAATCAAATGAAATCAAAATCCCTAAGTGCATAAAAAAAAATTTCATCAAAAGATGAAGATCAAGAAAACAAATGCTTGTTATTATTGTTCCAATGTGCTTCTCCTTATCACCCCTCAAAATATTCATGCCTCAAAATATCCTCGCTTTGGAATTTTCAGGTCAACTCACGATATGTCTCATGAGTCTTGAACTTTCTAACAAATCTCCTTCCACTAGGGCATAGTATATCGAATTTGACATGCCATTCCCCATCTCCCTCTTCTCTTTTGTATACACTGCCTCGGAGTCCCCATTCCAAAATTTTCAATTGTACGGGTAGAGATCCTAAGAAGTCCGCGGTACACAAGGATGTTCTTAAATGGGTTGTAGAAGGCTTCCATAGCAAGTGCACGTTCCATTTCATCATCGAGATCAAAATATGGTGGGGCAAGCGGCCCATACATAGGATTTCCTTGGACATCACGTCCAACTTCGAAGCAAGTTCAATCATCTTCTCCATTAAAGAGTTCCAAATCCTCCATAAATTCTAACACTTTACCCCTAGGCTTGGGATAATAAGTTTGCTTGGAGATCCCATCATCAATTGTCATAGTCCCCCTCCCCAAGTCAATTATCGCCCACATGTGCGTAGAAAGGTCTTCCAAGTAAGAGAGGTAGACTTTTATCAACCGTATATCCAAGACTAGGAAATCGCTAAATAAGGTTGGTAGCCAATTTGTACCCTCACATTTTTACTTCTCCCAGCCTTAGCTTGAGAGTTGTCCGCCATGGTTAGCTTAGAATGATTTGGTTGAGGTTTGCTTAGTCCCAAAGTCTTGAATAGTGGATAAGGCATAACGTTGAAGCTTGATCCGTGATTCTGCTAAAGCATAAACCGAGTGGTCCCGTTAACTTTATAGGTAAAACAGTTACCCGGTCACTCTCTTCCGCAACATACCCCAAAATAAGATCCTATCCCTATCCTCATCCGAAAGATCCTTATCTTCCAACCGTTTCTAGCCAACATAACCGATCTAGCTTTTTATGTAAACAACATAATCTTGTAACACTTCAATCAATTGCTTTTCATTAAGTTCAAGAAATTTTGTTCTAGTTTTGCTAGGATGGCTTCCCTTTGCTCTTGAGTAAAGGGCTTGAAGGTGTTGGGTGAATTTGGTGGTGATGGTGTGTAATCATGGGTCTTGTTGGTGGTAGAGGTGGTGGGAGTTAGTTTATTTGATGAGGACTTCTTCCTACTAGCCTTTCCCATTTTCACAATCTCCACATTCTCCTTCTCCATGTTTGCACACATTCAAATGAAAGCATGTCATTCACTTCCTTCTATTCCTCCAAATCGGTAATGTTGATTCTCATCTCACCTAGAGCAAAATCCAATTGACATTTAGTTGTCACAAGGAAATCACGTCAAGCATACATCCGTTCATCTCGCTCCTTCTTCCAAAACTACAAAATCGGCCTAAAAGATATGACCATGGATATTGATCTGAATATTCTTAACAATTTTCCTCCCATAAGCTTCATAGTCCAAACGAACGTGGCCAATTTTGTCAAGTACCTTGTCCACAATATAGTTGTCCCCATAAGCCATGTTCAATTGAGCATCCCACGCGCCACCCCCTTCAACACTAACACGGTGTCCCAAACCTCATAAATGGTGAATCGTACCCCGAGAGAGGTGCTTGCGTGAAAATCACGACCCTATTATTTTTAGGAACTTGAACCTTGTTTTCTCCAACTTCTTCCAAACATTCCGAATCAATAGCCAACTCTTTCTTACTTTCTTCCAAGATGTTCCCAATCTTCTCCAATGAGTTACCGGTACCCTTAAACATTTCATCCAAGTTGCGTAAATACTCAGAAATTCCACTCAAACTATCCATAACAACTTATCTAACAAAACCAAAATCAATCATCCAAATTATTAGCGTTAGTGTTAGTTAAAATCAAAACAAACTTCAGAAACACATTCTAAACTAGTAAAGACACTTATTAAGACTAAAAACAAAAACTAAAACTTGAAATTAAGAAAATAGAAAAATTGTTATCGAGAGCTCCAACCGGATCGGTTGGCCCTCCAACCGATTCGGTTGGTGGTAAGTCTTAAACCAAAACTCGCCAATTAATCGGTTACGGGCTCTGACTGATCGGCTGGAGTGAATTCCAATTTTTTTTTTATTAAAATATTAAAATTTTATTAATTAAAAACTAATTAAAGACTATTAATTAAAAGTTAATACTCTAATAAGTGTGTCTACTCATTACCCTACTAATTAAAATCATTAATTATACTAATTAAGCATAAACTAACAATAACTTGATTAAATTAACTAATCATTAAAGCTAACTAAACATCTAAAACTAAAAATTAACTAGACAATTAATCTAATCAAGACAATATTAATTAGAAAATTAAATAAAACTAAAAATGACATATAACCAAAAATCTAAAAATGACAAAAACAATCATAAGCAATCTTCTAAACTAGCCTAAAAAATCATAAATGACAACAAATAAGCTATAAACTAAAACACAAAATAATAAATAAACTAGAAACTAGAAAAACTAAAAAAACATATTTTTACCGAGACGACCAACCGGATCGGTTTCCTCAAGAGACAATTGGTTGGTCCAAAACCAAATTTTTTACTTTTTCACTTATCAATTCAAACCAAACTCTAATATTACGAATTTTACAGAAACAAAACAAATCAAAAACACTCAAATCCCTGCAAATGGGGCCAAAACTTGATGTGTCTCGATGTGATTTTAAAATTTATAAACACGATTTATCCAGCAATTACTATAAACACATACGAGCAAGTATACTCGTTCGCGATAGCAAAGGTGGGTAAGTCGAGATCGTCCTAAGAGATTTGCGTTTTGATTTGTTAAAATAATCCAGACAAGAAAGCTTGTCAAGGCTTCCTTCAAAGTTGTGGTTTAGTGAAAATCAAAATTAAGAAACATATACTTGTGTGAAGACTATAGGCAATCATAAAGAGTGTTCATGAAGGCTTGGTGTAAACTCTTGATGTAATGCACAAATCGTAAGCAAATGACTTCCAACCCATGGTTTATGTTTTGTAAAATCATTTTAAGAACAAAAACATATAGGTAATCCTTTCGGTCCTTATCCTAATGATTATTCTTTAGAAAATCTATTTGTTTGTAAAAGGTTCTCATTAAACTTGTTCCTACAAATCTTTCGACCCTTTCGTGATGAAAACGTTTCTAGTCTTGTTTCAATATGTAAACATGGTGAGTGTCAATCACCATATCCCCATACTAGTTCGTCACTTAACTTTTTGGAATAAAACATAAGAGAAATCCTTTCGGTCCTTTTTCTTAAACATGTTTTACCGACAAATCAAACAAGACTAGTAGTTTTCCAACAAACTCATTTAAACAAGATCATTTACATGCATCACATAGAAGAACACTCCTACAATTTCCTACATCCTTACACACAAGTATATTCAAGAATTACTCCATGACAGTCATAACATAACACAAGTAGTAACAAGGTAACTCAAATAATTCAATAGAATAGAAATTCATGACAAGTTCAATAGAATACCTAAGCTTTGGATTACAAGAATTAGAATATTTGTGGAATATAGCAAACTACACCTCCAATCGCCTTAGCCTAACCAACAACTCCAAATGATTACACAATGGATGAGAATTTGTCCTCACCACTTCGATGTTTCAGCAGATACAAGACTTTTGGGATGAATAATAAGGGTTGGTAGTAGCTTTGGTGTAAACTATTACTCTTTTGGTTGTGTCACACTAGACTACTAAGTCTAGGTTCATTTTATAGCTAAGAACCCTTAACTATCGGGCAAAACGTCCCAAAAATTATTAACCGGAAATGATCGGCCTCTCATGATTAATAGAAGTTAAGGCAGCAATAAATGACCAAAAGTATAACTCAGGTTTGCGTACCGGATCGGTTGTGACGCCGATCCGCTAGTGCTTTGTCCATCACCCCACCGATCCTAACATTGCCCGATCGATGGCCGGGAGCCTTTCTTATACCCAATCTTGACTTTAGTTGACTTTTCTTGATTCTTGCCTTTTTCTTTGCTTTCGATGCTGATTTCCAAGACGAAACTTGATCTTTATTTGATGTAGACACTTAGAAATCATTGCACTTCCTAATCATTGAGTCCAAGAGCTTCCTCACTTGACTTTCTTCCTCGGGAATTATCCAAATGTGCATGAAATCTTCGTTTCTTCACCTTTTGCGATACATGGCTACATTCACATACAAATACGCTTCTTTTGCACTTTTGCAACAATTATGATTAAATATAGCCGATTATCATATACAAAACCAACAATAACGCTACTAAAAACATACTCATATTGAGCGTTATCAACATATTAGATCTACCACCTGAAAACATGTCAATATATGTTTTGGGCATTCTAAAAACTTAATTGGCAAACAATAAATACCCCAATTAGAAATTCCAATGACTATAATAAAAAAAACATTACCGTATTTCTTCTTAGCAAGAGTCAGACAGATCTGGTATCATCAACCTGGAAATGGATGTCTTTTACTTTCCATAGAGTAAAGTCCATGTTTCGGTTTTATGATTGATAAACAGGGTTTTGTGACATGCAATTAGGGTTTGTGAATTCTGATAATTCTTGTAACGAAAGTCTGGGACTAAAATAATACTGCATATGTGTTTATGGGGCGGGAAGAGGGTTACATTATATGTGGAAATAATTAAGAAATTTTTAATTGAAATAAAGAAATGACAATTGTGCCCTTGGCTAAAGACAAATCAAACAAAGAACTCCGACGTGCTTGACTAATCTAAAATATGGTCAAATGACCGCTTAAGAGTATGAAACTTGGAAAGGGACTCCTGAATGAAAAGCCCAAGTTTGTCCCATCGCGATGTGCAGCAACAAGTTTAGGGACGAACGGTGTATTTTAGTCTAAAAAAAGTTATTCAATCTACTCTTGTATATTGGTATGTTAGGGGTAATTTGTTAAAGCATGTATAATAAGATAAAAAATAGAGTCTATATTTTCATAAAAGCATTTAACGAATTAGTTTGAATATATTTTATTGTTTAAAATGATATGTTAATACATCAAATTAAACTCATATGTCTTTTAACTTTTACGTATTCATCCATTATATCCTCAAAAATATTTAAATAATTTGACTAACTTAATCTCTAGTCATTCTTAAAAGATCATTTCAATCAGTCATAAATTTATCATTTATAAAAGTTTCATAAATTTACGTGACTATTACTAATACCCATTTGATTAAAAATGGTACCAAAGAATCAGTACTAAACAAAGGGCTTTATTAATATGTGTCATTTAGCTCTTTATATATGGAAAGTTTAAGTTAATTAAGTACTAAATTTCTATTTAACCAAGGTAATTTGACAGTTTAATTAATATTTATTAAATGTATTTTTTGATTTAAAAATAAATTTATGTTCATTAATTTCATTTTATGATATGCCAAAGAGACACATATTAACAAAGCATTTAAATAAATAGTTTAAATATCTATTAATCCTCAACTTTTTATCATTTTTTATAACTCAAAACATAAAGAGATCGAATAGTGAAAACAACATTTTTGACATTATTTGTATTAACAAGATGGCCTTGTACCTTATAGTTGAAAGTTAGATTCTAAAATATTCACAGGTTTAAGTGTATCGAGAGGGATAGCTTCTCTTGTGCTCTTATTTTATTTTGACAAGTAGACTACATAAAAGAGGTTTCTTGTTTATGATTGTTTGATGCAACAATTTCCTTGGTTGGCTAGCTTGAGGTTCAAGTTTGGTAGCGTGTATATATTGGAATCTATAAGAATAGGGATTTTTGTTGAGGTTGTAGTAAATATTGAGGTGTTCTAATGGTGTGTTTGGCTTGTTCTTCTACCTGGTATATAGTGCTTGGTTTCTTGTTCACCATATCATTGCTCCTCCTTTCAGAGTTGTTCTCTTTTTTACTTTCCAAGTTTCTTTCCACTGGTTTTCTCTTGGAAAGGTTCCTCTTTAAGGAGGCAGACTCTTGGAGATATGCATTTGCTGAGGATGATGCTTTTTTGGAGTTTCTAATTTGAAGAAGATGGTATACAGTTGATGGTTTTCTGATTTGTATATGTTTTTCCATTTGTATGTTTTGATTTTAGCAAAAGCGTTGTAGTTGTTGATGTTCTTGAATGGTTGTTTATGTTTGGCCTTCTATGCTCCATGAGACTTGTTCATGGTTGCAATGGTTGGTCGCGTATGGTTGAATTTAATATATTTTTTTTGGGGGGGAGGGGGGGGGGGTAAAGGGGTTACCTTTGGTAAAATTTATTACTTTAAAAAAAATTAATTACATAAGATTTCAGTGAATCCCACATCTAAACCCATTACAAAGACGGGAAACAAACGCACCAAATGTGCTTCAAACCAAAACTAACACAAGAAAGACAAACCAATCTTATGAACAACTATTATAAGGACTAGAAATAAATCTAACCTTTCTACTGACCACGAAGATTTATATCTATCGCATTACAGAACGCACGTTGATCCGGAGTTAAACCTTGAAGGTCATAAGTGTTATATAGATCATAATCTTCATCCTCATGTAAACTAGCATCATATGCACTGATGCAGGATTTCTGACCAGGTTTTAATATTTATAATTGTCTCGTTTACCTATGGTCCACCTTATGCACTCACGGGCAGTGTACCCTAGTGTAGTGTGTGTAAGAATTCAGAAACCGGGTCGCCCCAAGAGCTATGTATGATTCTAATTAAGTCCACGTGTCACTGGTTTTAACTGGTTTGAGGTATAAATGATTAATTAACTAAGAAACAAGAAATAAAAGCGTAAAATAAATAGAGGTTGTAATCAATAGAGAGAAAGTGTGCTAACCTAATTACTCATCCTATCATGTAATGCTCATGTTTTATTACTTCCAATTGATTCAAGTGGAGGTTTAAGTCGCTAGGACAACTGAAAGTGAAATATAAAGAAATACAAACGTAAATCCATATAAATGATATAAAATACGAGCATTATCGGGGAAAATTGACACTTAAAAGCCAGGACTATTTGATGTTATCATGCACCTAGGCTAGTCACGAAATGAGAGGTCTCATTATAAACATCTTCGACTTCATCATCACTATCACTATCCGAAAGAACCAAATTCCCAACCTTAGAAAATGGAATACCTGCATTGTTTCCCACGTGTCTCACATTAGCCTTCTTTTGCATCGGAAGCGGCTTCCCATCATCACCAAGAAGCACAAGCTCCCCCTCAATTATTTGACTTTATAGCTTATTAATCTTATCAACGAGAGGTATAGTACTTGGACTGCCAAATGAATCAATAGTTGCACTTGCGTGCTTATCCATGTTCCCACTTCCATTATCAAAATCCGAATCTTTACTAACACGTCCTCCATCATCAGTAGTAGCGGTATTCACGTTGCTTGAAGAAAGTTAGCGCTAGGTTTCTACAACAGAATTAGGATCCTCATCCAAATTACGAAAAACATCAAAAGCATTAGACATGTTAACCACATTAGCATCCTTACTTAGTTTTTTAGACGTAGAAGCCTCCTTAGCATAGTCTTTGAGAGGAAAGCCTTTTTATTCTTAGGAGTAACCGGCCGATACTCCATTCCTTTGGTCTTAGAAACCCCAAACATCCCGCTTATAAGCGGTACCTTTACACTTGACAATAGAAAACCCATCATTTGACACCTCCTTAGTAGCTCCCAAAATCAGACCTTTGACTTTATTACCCGTTCCATTAACCACGCGTTTAGGAGCGGCTTTAGGACAATCAACATTCAATGACCATAAAGCAAACATGTACCACACTGAGGTGGTTCCCACTCGTATCCAATGTGAATAGTTTCCTTAATATACTCTTCCCCTACGAGTTTAGGAACAGCCAAAACAAAATATTCACGAAAATCATTTGAAGCATTGATTTCAATCAAAGCTCTCGCATAAATACTACGTCCCCATGACTCCAAACACATTGTATTAGTATAAGAATCAAGCATCATAGGAGTACCAATTGTAGAGGGAATCAAACTCAACCCATCAGGAGTAGAAGCAACCATAAGGACATCGTGGAACTTCACACATACCGGAACGCTAAACGACGTCCCGTTTTAGAAACAATATGTAAAAGACGATAATGTTCAAGCTAACTCACTGGCATGCGCGTTTAGAAGAGCGTATGCTCTCTTAGGAGAACTTTTGAGAATTTTCTTAGTAGAATCAAAGCATGTTTTTTTTCTAATCATAAACTAGACTGACATCTTAAAATTGATATGGTTGATGAATTATTGAATCAAATTTAGGAGGAATAGAAAAGTTGGTTCCATAAATGAAAAATATATAAAAATATGTTGATATAAAAAACAAAAGAAACGTAAATTTTTTATATAATTGTGTATGCATTTAAATTTTTTTAAAATCATCTTTCAATATTTTTATGTCAATCCTAAGATCGCATCCTAACCATTGATATATTATACGTAGTATATCCCTAAGATTTCTACTTTTAATAAAGTATAAACAAGAACCAGACAAACAATACCACGACGAGTGTCATTGCGGTCTTTATAGCGTCGCATTTCGACGTATGGCCTTCCATCTGTTCACGCATCTCAATGATAATTGTACAGTTGTACATCTAATATAATCTTACTCAACCTTTTTGTTCCTAGGAGCATGCTGATGTGTTAAAATGATGAGCAGTCAAGCAGAGAACACCTTAGATGTGTGCATATGGTTTCAAAAGGCTCTTCAATTCTCTTGTTGCTTAAATATAGTTCCTCTTAGATATTACATATCTTACACATGGTACATACCATCATTCTTTCATTATACAGATTGATGTATAGGTCACTAGTTGATAGATAAATATATTCATAGAAGGTTCTGGTGTTTAGTGTTTACCATACTTTGAACATGCTTGAGGTAGTAAGTTATTGAAAGGTTTTATAGATATTTAAATATACGTATGTCCGGATTCGAACTCGAGACTTCGGGATTGCACACATTACGTATGAGAATTGATGTAAATAATTAATATATATAAAACGTTATTGTTATTAATTATTAGTCACGAAATAAATACTTAACAGTGGTTAATATTTAACGGGGTTTAGCTAACGGTCGTTAAATATGAACTTAAAGGACTAGAGATGAAATTATAAGTGGGAAAGTCTAGAATCTCTTGGGAGTTTTTGGCCGATTGGGGTATCCTAACCCAACCCATACATTAACTTGTCCTCCAAGATTGGTTACCTATAAATACAATCCTATTGTGTTCATTCTAAACCTAATCTTGGTGACTTGCAAACCTAATTTCTCCTCTCCTTTTCCCTCTTTTCATGGCCGAACACCCAACCCATAGGGTTTCGATTTGCTTTATTCAAGAATAAGTATTTGGTTTGTTTTGTGATCAAGAACCTAGCTTTTCACTTCAATTCGCTAATAGTACGTGTGTACAAGAACGAAGAACAAGTGCACTTGTGCTTGTGAATTCTTGGTGGTCGATTTTTGATGGGACGATTTTGGTGAAACCCTAAGTTAGGTTTTGGTTTTGTTACTTGATCACATCATCGTGGTTCTTGTTTTGCTAAAAGGTATGCTGCTTATTCGGTAATTAATGTACATATATTATCCTTTATACTTCCGCCGCATGCTTTGATGATGTTTACTTGCTTTTGTAAATTGTTATGATTAGTAAAACCAACAAGGCATCGTGAGCTGTGTTAATATGATGTAATTAATTTCAAACACAAAAATTGAATCTTTATGATTATATGCAAATTTTTTATGGTTTCTAGGGTGTTGAATTCGAAACCCTAATTTTTTATTATAGGGTCGATTACCCTTATTTTATTTAATTAGGTTTTAATTTTGTAAAACTTGTAGAAACCCTAGGATTGCATGCTAATTTTATGTGGTTATTATGAATAAATTGTTATGTGCCATGTAATATGCCTATCTTGGGTGATAATTGTTATGCGGAATCCATGGTGGAACATGCATGTTTTGCCATGGAGTATTTTTATATAAAATTGTTTAGTGATACACATGTTTTATTTATTTGATAATTATTGAATTGGTAAGACTCAATTATAACTAATAAAAATTGCTATGTGCTAATTGGTATAATATTAACTTTGGCTTACGAATCGAATTTGTCGATGTAATGGCTCATCTACCTTGTAGGTGAAAGCCCTAGTTAATGTATGCATTTATTTACGCCTAGAATTGTTTATTAGGTTTTATTGAAATAATTATGCATGTGGCTAATTATTTTTTACATATGTTAAATTGTTTAGTTATATGTTTATATTATTTGAGTGTGTTTAATTTTTATTAAAGTGCTTTTTTGTTTATATATTGTTTGACATGTTAGTAAGCAAAAAGGGTTTTTGAATAGAAAATTAAATGGACTAAATAATGGCTAAAACCGATTTGTTATCTAAGTATTATTCTTTTGAACATTGATATACTCTAATGATACCACACTGACTAGTTATAAATCCATTCAATGTACGAAGTACCCTGAAAAGTTGTAAAGCTTTCTCAACGCGATCGAAAAACTTTGTAGAATTCAATCTTAGCAATTAAAATCTTATGTAAGTTTTTCAAAAATATTATGCTATAAAGTTGTATGCATGCTTCTTTATACATAATTTTTGATTACATCAAAAATTGTACCCTTTAAATTTAAGTTTATGCCATCTAATGATATGAAACACTTGAAGTTGTAATTTAGTTATGTGAGACCTTGATCTAGATTACAATAACAAGGTGAATTATTTAGTTGTGTGAGACCTCAAATTAATTATTATTTGCTCTAAATTAGACAACTTAATTAAGTTAGAAGAGACCTATGACTTAAGGCATAAGATGGGATGAAACATGCTTACGTTTTGCATTAATTGTTTTGGCAAACTTGTAAATCCCATAACTTTTGGAATTGAAAACTTGTTTGTCAATTATTGTTTTCAACAATTACCTATTCTATACTTTCACCACTAGCAGATCAACCGATGTGGTGAAACTATGATAATGAGGATCCAAAATTCAAGGAAAATACTATGGTTAATATGAATATTGACCAAAGGGTATTTTATTTTCTTGAATGTTTACTTATCGAAAGTACTAACTTTTGAACTTTTAATTTTGAGAAATGGCTCAAGTGAATCTACTGACTAGCCTCGCCGCTCAAATCTATGTTTGATCGAGAGAAATTGACCGGTAGCCAATTTCAATGATTGGTACTCCAACCGAATTGTCTTGAGGGTTGCCAAAAGACTAGATTATTTGACTACGCCTTGTCCTCCCCGAACTCCGCAAGGTGCTACCGTGAAGCACGAAAGCCGCGGCAACTGAAATGACAAGTATAATGAGGTCGCTGCATTATGCTTGAAGTATGAACTCAAACTTGCAAAAGCAGTTTGAGAATTACTTCCCTAACCTCATGCTTGAAGAATTGCAAAGGTTGTTTGAAAAGCCCGACTGAGAGCAGATGATCCGACAGATGCTCTTCATAGTTGCAAGCAAGGAGAAAGGAAACCCGCGAGTTTCACGCCTCGAAATGATGAGTTACATGGACCAAATTTAATTTAACTATGTCTAACCCAATGACATACAAATGGCCTTATCAACAGATCCCTTACAAGGAGTTTGATTCGCGCAATTACAATATGCACGCGGAAGATCAATGGATGCAATGCTCATTGATTAAGAAAGGTTTGCCCAAGAAGGCCCCTACACTCCGCGGTTCTCACCATCCGTAAGGGTAGGATTTCTAAGCCTAATAAGCCGCAGCGAACAAGAAAGGGTAAGGGTAAAGCCGATAAGGGAAAACAAGTTATGACTTATCAACAAGAACCAAGAAGTACCCTCCCAAAAAGCGTGAGAATCCGAGAAGGATCGCTTGTCATCACCGCACCGAGGTGACACCGGAAGAGGAATTGTCCACTCTACCATGATGAGTTGCGCAATAAGAGGTACAAAAATACCGAACTGGGCTAGTACTTCGTGTACTCTTTTGATGATAGAATTATTTGATTTTCCTCATAAAATAAATTCTTGGGTATATGATACTGGATGTGGTATTCACATTTGTAATATAACCAGTGGACTTAGAGGAGTTGAAGGAAGCTTGCCTATGGACGTTAATACCGTGACGCTGGTAATGGAGCACATGCAAATAAGAAGCTATAGGCACGCTTTGATTTAGTTTTACCTTCGGTTTAGTACTCGCCTTTAAACGCATTGTCATTACGACCTTCTATTGTTGGGTGTCGTATTTGTTTTGTTAAAACATATTGGTTTTATTCATACATTTACCGATTATGGAATTTCTTCTTTAAATGGTGTTTTTACTTTAATGTTATTCCAAAGAAATGGTGTGTTTGAAATTGATTTGCATGATAATATGATTGATAAAAATAATTTTGTTTTTAGCATCAATAATAAAAGAATCAAAAGTGATTTGGATTCTTTATTTCTTTGGCATTGTAGACTTGCTCACATAGGCAAGTAGAAACGCATGCAAAGTCAAAACGATGGGCTTTGCAAGACATCAATGATGAATCATTTGATAAATGTGAATCTTGCATATCCGGAAGATGACCAAGAAACCTTTACAAATAGTTTAGAAAGGCTTCGATCTTCTTGGTGGATACATACCGACGTATGTGGACCACTAAGACATGTGTCAAGAAAGGGTGCTAGCTACTTCTTAACCTTTAACCATGATTTCAATCGTATGGTTATGTTTATTTACTTAAAATAAACATGAAGTCCTTTGTTAATTTTTGAGTAGAACCGCAACTAGAAAGAAGATTAAAGCTCTTCGATCCGATAGATGTGTGTATTTAAGCCAAGAGTTTAAAGATTATCTAGCTGAGTGTGGCATCGTCCAAAGAACTCACATCTCCATATACTCCACAACAAAATGGTGTATCCGAGAGAAGAAATCGCATTACTAGACATGGTGCTCAATTTTTCTTACAACTCTTCCCTTATCCTTTTGGGATTATGCTTTAGAAACTGATGTTCGCATATTGAATATGGTTCCAATTAAGAAGGTTGATAAGACTCCTTATGAAGTGTGGTACGGGAAAGCCCCAACTTGTCTTACTTAAAGGTCGGTTGTGAGGCGCTTTGTTAAACGTGACTGATAAGCTACAAAGATCCTTATAGTGTATCTTCGTAGGATACCCAAAGGAAACTATGGTTACTACTTTTACTTTCCACCCGAAACAAAGTAATTGTTGCTAGGTATGGAGACTTTCAGGATCTCATATCTCATGAATTCAAAGTGGGAGAGTTTATGATCCGGAATATGATCAAGAAGATACAACACTTTCTCGAAAACACTAGCCAACCTCAAGTAGAACCTCGAAGTCCGGGCGCTCCACCTAGTTGAAGTGGTTCCCATTCAGAGATCTTCAAGGACTACGCTGCACTGAAGCGCCTATGTCTCAACGTAGAAGCTGAGGAAAATATGTTAGGGGATCTTGGTGAACCTGCTAACTATAAAGCCGCCATGATGAGTCCTGAAAAGGAAAAATGGTGACAATGAATGGGGAAATGCAATCCATGAAAGATAACGGTTTGATAGAGGTTGACTTACCTCCAAATGCTAAGGTAGTTGGAAGTAAGTGGCTCTATAAGATAAAGACTTACATGGATGGCAATGCACACACCTATAAAGCTCGTCTTGTAGCTCAAGGGTATACTCAAACCTTCGGGATAGACTACGAGGAGACATTTTCTCCGTGTAGTGCATATTGCTATTAGGATTCTTATAGCCATAGCTGGCAGTATGACTTTGAGATATGGCAAATGGATGTAAAACTGCCTTCTTAAATGGTCACTAGATGAGGACATCTATATAGCCTTGAAGGGTTTGTGAATCCAAAGTTTCCAAAGGTGGCAAACCAAAGATCCATTTATGGGTGAAGCAAGCATCAAGGCAATGGAACAAGAAGTTTGATGAAGAAATCAAGAAATTTGGTTTCACTCAAAAGCTTGATGAGCCATGTGGTAAGCAAAGCTGTGGGAGTAATGTTATTTTCCATATCTTACATGTCGATGACATATTGATCATGGGAAAAGACATTCCAAGTTTGGTAGATGTCTTATCTTGGAAAGTGCTTTCTATGAAGGATATAGGGGAAGAATCATTATTCTGGGAATCAAGATCTACCGAGATAGATCAGGCGTTAATTGACGCCAAAGTGCTTACATTGATAAAATATTGAAGAGATTCAATATGCAAGATTCCAAGAAGGGATATTTGCCAATGCAAGTTGAACATGGCTTAAGTAATAAACTATGCCAACACTGAAGAGGTGGCACACATGAAGAAGGTTCCTTATGATTCGGATGTAGGATCTATCATGTGTATGTGAGATGTACAAGGCCCTGATGCTTGTAATGTAATATCACCAGTCAGATCAACAGAACCTGTGTGTGAAACATCGGGTAAGTTTAAAACATTCTTAAGTATCTAAGGGCTACTAAAGAAATGTTTCAAGTGTATGGAGGAAATCCAGATGCGTAACTTGATGTTACAGTGTTTTTGCTACGCTGCCATTCCAACCGATAAAGATGATACTAAGTCTCACGGTTATGTCTTTGTTATTAATGGAGGAGTAGTTGACTGGAAGAGCAAGAAACAAACAAACTTGCGATGTCTATTACGGAAGCCGAAAACATAGCCTAAGTCGCTGATGGAAGCTATTTGGATTAGGAAATTCATTTCGGACTCGGAGTAATGCCTCAATCAATTACCTTTAAATGTATTGTGACAACTTTGCTGCAATAACATTTGCCAATGAGCCCGGAGTCATGAAGGGCTGACATTTTCCTCGCTCGATATCACTATGTTCGAGAACAAGTCGAAATAGGTGAAATCAATCTACCTAAAGTTCATACAGCATGATAATCTAGTGATCCCTTTACTCTAAGCCTTTGCCAAAAGAAAAACTTACACCGACCATGTCGATGGGATAGGACTTCGTTTAGCTAGTAGTTTCATGCATCTCTGATTAGTATTTGGATAAATGATGTTATGAACAAATATTACTTTAATGAAATAAAATAGTTGTTTATGTTTATTTTTCATTTTCTTAAAATTATATCCTATATTTGCATGTTTAATCCGTGAATAACTTATGTTATTCTAAATAGTCCGTTGTCGATCAATGATGTGGGAATGTCATTGAATTAAGACAAATATGAGTTTTGGTAGAATATACTGAAAGTATATTGATGCGTAGGACATACCAGATTCACATGATATTCAATGAATTGAATATAGGACTCATCCCAACTTTACATGATGATACTTTTGGATCTTTGTCATTAAGTATATCATGAAGTGTTTATCCTTAGACTTGAGATACCAGATGACTGATATGAATGTAGTGCACTTTTGGATCTTTGTCATTAAGTATATCTTTGTCATTAAGTATATCATTAACTATGAATATGGATCAAGTCATTTCATAAGTTAATATTCATAGTTAATGTAGTATTAGTAACAAAAGGATAAGTAAAAATGATGAATCATTAAATGGTTTTTCGAGGGAACCATACTCGATTCGATCTGGGGGGATTGATGTGTTAGGCTAGACTAAACCAATGTCATTACTATATTTAGTAATATCCAAGTGAGAGCTGAAAGGTTTTAATGGATATTTAAATATACGTGATGTCCGATTCAACTCGAGACTTCTCGGATTGCACACATTACGTATGAATTGATGTAAATAATTAATATATAAACGTTATTGTTATTAATTAGTCACTTAAATAAATATTTAATGCTTGTTAATATTTAACGGAGTTTAGCTAACGGTCGTCAAATATGAACTTAAAGGACTAGAGATGAAATTATAAGTCGGGAAAGTTCTAGAATCTCTTTGGGGAGCTTTTGCCGATAGGTTGGGGTATCCTAACCCAACCCATACATTAACTTGTCCTCCAAGATTGGTTACCTATAAATACAATCCTATTGTGTTCATTCTAAACCTAATCTTGGTGACTTGCAAACCTAATTTCTCTCTTTCTCCCTCTTTGTGTGTGTGTGGCGAACACCCAACCCCATGGGTTTCATTTGCTTTATTCAAGAATAAGTATTTGGTTGTTTTGTGATCAAGAACCTAGCTTTTCACTTCAATTCGCTAATAGACGTATGTGTACAAGAATGAAGAACAAGTGCACTTGTGCTTGTGAATTTGGTGGTCGCATTTTTGGTGGGACGATTTTGGTGAAACCCTAAGTTAGGGTTTTAGGTTTTGTTACTTGATCACATCATCGTTTGGTTCTTGTTTTGCTAAAAGGTCGCAGTGCGTTCTTATTCGGTTAATTAATGTACATATATTATCCTTTATACTTTCGTTGCATGCTTTGATGATGTTTACTTGCTTTTGTAAATTGTTATGATTAGTAAAACCCAAACAGTATTGTTTATACGTATCGATCACCTGAATAAATAAATTTGAATTGTATTGTTTTTTAAATTCATATTCTAGAAAACAGATTCAATAGAAATGGTAAAACCAATATGCTTGAAAATGTAAGAAAGTGAAAGGAACATAAAGTGAGATATGTACCTGTTGACTAAGGAATGGAGAAGTTTGCAAAAGTCCTTCAACGCAACTAGCTATATGATCAAGTGCGTGAAATGAAAGACATAAATGATGCTTGACGTGTCGACATTGTTTCGGTGTCAATTCTTCACGTGATTGTCGTCATTATTACGAATGTGATTGTCAACGTCGGTTCTCCTTAAAAAAGTGTTTATCTTTTGGTTTTGTTTTTTTATAAGTAAAGAACCAAACCTACAATGGTGATGGAAAACAAACACAAGCCCGAATTTGTATATATGCGACTGTAAATTGAGGTAACTCAAAATATGGTCATCATGGAGGCAAAGTGAGGTTAGAGGTACCGCTAATCATTATAGTGTGTGTCACAAGTTTGTAAGCGATTTAAACTATGGCATATATTATTACCAGAGAAAAGTTCCATACGGAACAAGTTTTATCTAAAGAACAAATGATTAGATCTCAACCATCCATCCATTTGAATCCAATGGATTAGATTAATTTATATTTGAAACTAAAATTATACTAAAAGGGTCATTTTTGTAATTTCATATTCTCATTATACCAAAACACAAAACGTGAAATTACACACACACGATTCACTCACTCTCTCACCTCTCGATATTCAGATCCCCAAATACAACTGAAACCCTAAATCGCCACCAAACCACCAAATCCACCCCCAAACCGCCATCAAACCACCTCCAAATCCACCGTGAAACCGTAATTACTCATTTTAAATGGATATTCGAGATGAAATGAGGTGAGATCACCGTTCATTCCTTTAAAATGGACCTACGAATAAATATCTCAATCTAAAGACCATTCGGCTTCTTCGGCGGAATCCGATCAAAATAAGCTTCTAAATGTCGATTCTGGTATATTTTTGTTAAATCAGTCTTTATTTTAAATTTTTGTGATCGATTAGCTTATTTTTTTGAATGTATTAGTTTATTTTGTTGTTGTATTAGCTTATTTTGTTACTGAATCAGCGTTTGGATTAGGTTATATCAACGAGTAGATTAGATTTCGTGGATTAGTTTATTTTTTGATGTAATGAGTTTTTGGATTAGCTTATTTTTGTTATGGGAATCCGTCTGTTTGAATTAACTTATTTTTCTGATGTAGTTAGTTGTTATGCTTTTCTCAAATTGAAATAAGTTTTATAGTTTTTGCTTATTTTTCGGATGTGATAGACATAAGAAGATAAGCAAATGGAATTGTCGGTTGTGTAAATTAATCCTATGGTTATCACTGAATCCCATGGGATTCACATAGAATGAGTGTTTGTATTAGCTTTTAGGAATCAGATTTATAGTTGCGTATTTTTCTGTATTGTTTGTTAGTGTTAGGACTTTGTGATTGATGAGATTGTGTTGTTGTTAGTTGCTTATATCTAATATTTGTCTCAAAACTAATATTACTTTTTTCGTCTTAAAATTGATATAGGTAAAATATTGAACCCAATGCCGTTGTCTCGTTACAATCCTTTTGATATTAAGGCGAAGAAACAAGGGAATGTTACGTTGGTCGGTGGAATCCTTATGATGATATTAAGGCTGAATAAACAAGGGAATAAGGTTGTTCGAAGTAAAAAGGCGAAAAGAAACATCGATTGTTGATGTTGCTAAGTTGGCGTGTGTTGTTAAGGAGAATGAGATTGTGTCGGCATTTCAGGGGGAAAGAGTGTTGTTCGAGAGATGAAGAATGTGCGGATTCTCGTAGTATTATTTCTGTGTTGTTTTGATTTGGCTAATGAGAATGTCTGAGTGTTGTACGAAGAATGAGAAGGAAGGAGAAGGAGAAGGAGAAGGAGAAGCATAAACTTCCTCCTAAAGAAAAGATGACTATTATTCTTGAAGCAGTAAAGAATAGGGAAGCACGTGAGCGCATGTAATCATTGAAGAAGTTATGTCTTTTTTGAATGCTAGAACAATTTGTCCAGTTAGGTGTTAATGGTATGGTAGACGAGATCATGTGAATGGGAACTTGTGCATGGTAGAACAATTGTCCAGTTAGGCGTTAATGGTATGGTAGACGAGAACATGTGCATTATTTTGTCTTTTTAAACTTCAATATAGTATAACAAGCTTTTGGTAGTAGAACTATTATTTGTCTTTTTATCAATTAATTATGTGAATCCCAGGGGATTCATTCATAATCCCAAAGGATTCTTTATGATAGACTTTTTTCCACTTAATCTTTTGAAAATATGTGTATGGTAGAAGAGAATATGGAAATAATCCCATGGGATTCATACACAATCCCATGGGTTTCATACACAATCCCATGGGATTCCACTTAATCTTTCCACTTAATCTATTAACATATTTCGTATCCTTAGGATTCATATACAATCCCATGGGATTCATACATACAAGTAAGAAACAAGATATATTCAAAGTGAATCCCATGGGATTCATATACAATCCCATGGGATTCTTACATAATATAAGTAAGAAACAAGATATATTCAAAGTAAAAAAGAATTTTCTTTACAAATCATCTAAATAATCAAGTAAAGAAGAAAAAATAACTAACAAAACAAAACCAAATATAAATAATCAAGAAACTTTTGGTTTGGCTTTAGCCTGCATTTGGCTTCTCCGGACAGGTTGGTTTTGGCTTTCGCCTATTCGGGTTCCCCTATGAACATATTAACATCCCGCATTTCATTCTTAAAATCTGCAACTGTCCCATGAACATATTCATACCCACCCTTCATACTCGTTAGCAAGTTGTGAGCCCGTGTTGGACCAATCTTGTTCTTTGCAGCTTTAACAACAAACATTTTTTCTGCTTGTGTCATTCTTCTTTGCTTTTTGGTAAAATGTTTGTACTCTTTTGGTATGAGCATATGTTTGTGTTTTGTAATAAACTGAACTAGCTTGTATTTTCCAGAAATGACATCCAATTCTAACCTTATACGAGCTTTACAACCTGTTATATAAAAAAATATATTTTAAAAACATGTTATACAAAAAAATAAAAATAAGAATCCTTGGGATTTTAAATTGAATCCCATGAGATTTCATAAAGAATCCCATGGGATTTACAATGAATCCCATGGGATTCAACATCATTCAAGTTATATATTACAAGTCTTTCAATGAATCCCATGGGATTTACAATGAATCCCATGGGATTCTTTATGAAATCCCATGGGACTCACAATGAATCCCCTGGGATTTCATCTAATGTTTCATAGTATTTTCCCTCTACAGGAATTCCTTCTTGTACATGAGGCTTCCAATATACTGATCCGCCCGGTGTCTCAGCGTGTTCATATAAAGTTGGTCTTGGTGATTTTATAGAATCTGTATATAAAGCGGTTGGGATTAAGATAACTCAAGTATGAATCCTATGGGATTCTGTATACATATCTATAGCTTCATGTATGAATCCTATGGGATTTTTATGAAATCCCATGGGATTCTGCATTAATCCTATGGATTTCATAAAGAATCCCATGGGATTCTGCATGAATCCTATGGGATTTCATAAAGAATCCCATGGGATTGTGTATGATCCTTGGGATTCATCAGTGAATCACATGGGATTCATCCATGAATCCCATGGGATCTCAAATGAATTTAAGTATCTTTTTTAGTTTACCATTAAACAACAAAATCAGAATCAGAGGGATTCATCCATGAATCCCATGGGATTCATGATTCAATAAATATACATGAATCCTGGGATTCATCATGAATCCCATTAATCAACAAAATCAGATTCCCAAGGGATTTTACCATCATGTTCCTTCATATCAACTTATGTGAGTACTTCATCTACATCATCATCAGAAGCGACATCATCTACATCATATGTAACCACATCATCTATGTCAATCGGATTTGTTGATGAATCCGGCGGATTGTTGACGATTCGGCGGTTTGATGACGAATCCGACGAGTTTGATGACGATTCCGATGGTTTTGATGTCGATGCCGGCGGATTGATGAAGAATCGGTTGGGTTGATGATGAATCCGTCGGATTCATTGTGATTCCGGCGACGTTTGATGATTCCGACGGTTTTGATGTCGATGCCGGTGGATTTGATGAAGAATCCGGTTGTTTTGTTGATGAATCCGTCGGATTCATGGTGATTCCAGCGACGTTTGATGATTCCGACGAGATTAGATGCATAGATGTGGGTTTTGATTTTGATGAGAGAGAAAGTTAGGTAACAAATGAGATGGATCTAGATTTTTATTGTTTTATTGAGATAATTGATTTTACTATCTTGCCCTTATATTTTTGGCTTCATCTAAGCCATTAGATTCAAGGTGAATGGATGGTTGAGATCTTCTCATTTATTCTTTGGATAACATTGGTTTTGCATAGATCTCATCTCTATAGTCAATAACCAGTTAGGAGTATAATACTTTGTACGGCACGCGCGGGTTTTTATATATTGTGTTTTTTTAAGAATCGATTACTAATTTATTTCTTTACGTTAGATATATATATTTTTAAAATCACTCCCGCTTTTTATTAAATTTTTTTCTTTATATTTTTAACACTTAAACTTTTATGTTTATTTTTTTTCTTGACTATATATAACTATTGCCAAATCCGGAATATTCGAGTTTTTTTAATAAATATTTTAGAATAAAAATAATAATAAATAAATAAAATATTACCAAATAAGGTATGAATTGTTTTTATTGAAATGAAATTCCTACTAAAGGTTTTGTTCTATTATATAAAAGATTAAACGTGGGCCAGCCAAACATGATTGGGTAGAATTTTTTTTATTTTTTTATTATTATTATTTATTTATTTATTTATTTTATTTTTTTGTGCAAATGGTGAAATATTATTAACTTCCATCTTAACTGTACAAAACTTAGTAGAACTGGAATACAAAGAATTGGGCAATCCCCAATTCTTATACTAAAACAGAACATACAACTATCTATGTTACCATCCAATATATTTCAAAACATTTCATAGATCAGATACTATGCTCTTCTCAGAACAGAGCATTATGAACATTCCAGAAGATTTTCTTCACAGACACATAATCCATTCACCATTATATGCACCTTGACCATCTAGCTACATTTCCATCTTACCCTCTTCTCATGTTCAACCAAGATCCACGGTAGCACAAGAAAGAAGGGTTAATGGCCACTAGGAACCCTCTCCACTTTAGGGGCTATACCAGAAGTGCTACATTTCCATTTACAACAATGGCTTCACACTAACTGGGAATACACACCCAACAGTGAGTACCAACCATTACCTCCTTGGTAGTGTATAGCTTGGACCAAGTAAGTTCATCTTACACACCTCACTATTCCAAGCTTCATACACCCACCCACCATGCTTACTCAAAAATTAATTTTTGAGTATTGCGAGTCTCCAATAAAAGGCATTACCCATTGAAAATTTCTCAGTCATCTTCAATCTTTTGCAAAAACTCTTTTACAGCTTTTTCATAACTCGCTATCATTCAAACATTACAAATTTTCAACAAGTCGAGAATTCTCGACCTATTCACCTAATAACGTCGTCGCTAAGTTCGTGACAGTCGTGTGCAAAATATATATTTTATCCATATTATTTCTAGCGTAGCCTCAAAATGTAATCAAGTATTTGCAATAAATCAGGGTAAATATTGCCTCACAATGTAATAAAATCACACTAATTATTTAAGTATTTACCCTTTTTCATTAGTGTGTGGTACGTTTTGAGGCCCCAAATATATATTAGAAATTAAATTATAAAGATGTGTGGTTGAACACCTCCCATACCTTCGAATACGGCTTTGCGACAATAAGTCATTCTCGACCTATCGCTTTAATGCGCTAAGTTTCTTTTTACATTTTTTCAACCCTATTTCAACCAGAGTTTGGTTTAACAAACATCACAACAAAATCAAAGATTAAATAGGACAACCCTAATCACAAATTTCTTAATCCAAATTAAAAAAAAAAAACTCGCTTATCTTCTTTATTTATTTATTTTTTTAATAATAATAAATATCTCATAAACCAAT
The DNA here is from genome assembly GCA_910596185.1 of Chrysanthemum makinoi. NCBI lineage: Eukaryota > Viridiplantae > Streptophyta > Magnoliopsida > Asterales > Asteraceae > Chrysanthemum > Chrysanthemum makinoi. The sequence continues at coordinate 275,822,538 of OU343221.1, forward strand.
GATCATTAAATAAACTAATTACATTATCATGGCGAGCATAAAGTTATCTTTCATTAAAATGGTACTTCTATGTACTTTCGACGGACTTTATTTTCGGATTTTTTTGTAAATGTGTTAAATTATGCTCAGGAAAATTACATGTGATTTGTAGTTTTAAAAATCACATGTAATTTGTGATGTCACAAATCACATGTGATTAAAACTTTAAAACTCACATCACAAAATACAAGTGATTTCTATGGTTTAATATACAAATCATTAAAAAAAAAAAGCATATCGAAATGTCCGTCTATTAAAGAATAAAAATATTAACGTCGCGAAAGTGTACTTTTTATGACTTAACAATTACTTTTTCAAGATATTTTGATTCTTTAAAAAAAAGGTTTTGAAATAAAATTAGTGGCTATTATTGTTCAATTTGATATTTGATTTTTAAAGATATTTGTTGACTCACCCGTTAAGCATTGAAGCATTTAGGATGCTCTAACAGATGAAACTCAATTGAACCATTGTATACCGAAATATATGACTTAAACAAAAAAAAATGTTGCTTGGTGTTGCGACAGAAACAAGAGAATGTTTAAATTAGCTTATTTTGTAACCTTATGCGTTCATTTGAATTTAGAAAAATTTATATGCTTCATTTGCTTGAATTTATGGTTATTTATCTTTATGGACTTATATCAATAAACTCATAATAAGCCGAAAAAGTGATGTGTAAGCTTTTTTATATTAATGTAAGCCAATAATAAAATAAGTTATTACGGCCATCCTTTAGGTCTCAATATTTTGTGGCGAAACATGTCATTAAGAGCTTTACGACCCACTAAAAGAGGCACATATAGCTAAGTAAAAAAGACACACATATGAACAACTATTAGATATTCCCCAAAAAGACCGATCCTCAACGTGACTAGTGTTGTTACGACCTGTACGTGTTGTCATTGACTGTACCACTATCAAGTTTAGTCTAAACCGAAACAGATTGAACACTAGGTTACTATGGCATATCTCTAAAATCTTAAACTCGACTAAATATAAAGTCAGCAAAATACTATTAGTGGTATAACTTGTCAAAATTCATTAAGGTCACCCAAACACTAATTAAAAAGTTATAATCTCATATAAACTTTTGATTATAAAATCTATTTAAAAATGTATTTTCATAATTAAATTCCCATTATACCCTAAAATTTTATAAAGTTTGCTTAGTTTTTTCGTCTGCAACTATTTTATTACCTTGGTTGATCTTTTATAATGTGAAATTATTTGTATCAACAACAAATCGTTAACTTAGAGATTGAAAGCTAATCCTGGTGCGAACCTTATGGTCTAATCCTGGTGCGAACCTTATGGTGCATGACTCATGAGGATGAAATATTTATGTGTCTGGCTTTTACATTTCCATTCCGAGTTTCCCAGTATCTGATCTCCATTTCCAACCTTTTGCCCCAAAAAGTAGCAAGTGTTTCCATTCAACATATCCAATTAGAGTATATCATAGATGAAAGCATCAAGCATCACAAAGGTAGTGTTTCATTAAATCATTATCTTTGAATCACATGTGGTGTTTATGCGGGGATTTTAATGAAGTTAGATGTGAAGATGAGAGAAAGAACACACAATTTGAAGGGAAAGAGGCTGATGAGTTTAATGACTTTATAAACTTGACTCGGCTTGTTGAAATACCTATGGGGGGGGGGGGGGGAGGCGATTTACAAGAATCAGTGACGGTGGGTTAAATTTTAGTAAGTCGGATCGATTTTTGGTTTCCGAGGCATTTAGAAATAAGTGGAGGAATCTAGCGGTGGTTGCATTGGATCGAAAATTATCTGATCATTGTCCAATTGTGCTAAAAGATATGGACGTTGACTATGGTCTCAAACCATTTCGGGTTTTTGATGTATGGTTGGAAGAGGCAGATGTAAATCAGATAGTTACCAATGCATGGAGTAAGGAGGTCATGGGGTCTCAACCAGATTGCGTTTTTCGTGATAAACTTAAAAATGTCAAGGTCGCTTTAAAAGAATGAAGTAATGGGAGGTTTGGAGCTTTGGATGATTGCATTGAAACACATAGAATAAATGCAAGGAAGTGGGAATTGGAAGCCGAATCTCGTGACTTGGAAGAAAATGAGTTGTCAGAATGGTTGGAGGCAAGGCGAGCATGGATTGACAAAGATAGAGAAAACATTAGTATGCTCAAACAAAAGGCGAGAGTAAAGTGGGACGTTGAAGGTGACGAGAATACCAAATATGTTCACTCAATGATCAAAAGGAGGAGTAACAAAAATAGTATACGCGGTTTAATGATTGATGGAATATGGTGTGAAGATCCAAAGAAAATCAAAGATGAGATGTTTCGTTATTACAAAACAATCTTCACAGAATGTAACAAGGTTAGACCTATTTTTATGAGTGATAGAGTAGCTAAGCTATCAAATGGCGAGGCAGCGTTGTTGGAAGTTGTATTTCGAAGAAAAGGAGGTATGGGAAGCGGTGTGTGCATGTGGGAGCGACAAGGCTCCTGGTCCCGATGGATTTAATTTTAAGTATATTAAGAAGTTTTAGGATATACTCAAATGTGATTTACTTGTGGCTATTCGGTGGTTTTGGGAAAAGATGGAAATGTCAAGAGGGTGCAATGCATCATTTGTGACGCTTATTCCTAAAGTAAATGATCCCATCGGGCTTAAGGACTTCCGTCCCATTAGCATGATTGGTTGCTACTACAAAATAATGTCTAAGATTATGGCTGAGAGGGTTAAGAAGGTGATTGGGAATGTGGTGGGTGAAGTTCAAAATGCCTTTATCCAAGGGAGATTTATATTAGATGGCATTTTAATAGCAAATGAAACTCCGGAATATATGAGAAAGAAAAAGAAGAGGAGTTTGATACTAAAGGTTGATTTTGAGAAAGCATATGATTGTATTAATTGGAAATTTTTTATTGATATTATGAAGCGAATGAATTTTGGAGATAAATGGTGCAGATGGGTTGAAGCATGTTTAAGATCATCATCCATGTCTATTTTGGTGAATGGGTCTCCAATGAAAGAGTTTCGAACCGAGAGAGGGGTGAGACAAGGCGATTCACTATCTCATTTCTTATTTATTTTAGCGGCGGAAGGTTTAAATGCTATTGTTAAGGAAGCGGTCACAAATGGTATTTTTAAGGGAGTTCTGGTGGGAAAGCACGAGGTAACTATTTCTCATATTCAATATGCCGATGAAACAATATTTTTTGGGGAGTGGGATAGAGACAATGCACAAAACTTAATGTGTATATTAAAATGTTTTGAGGAAGCTTCGGGACTAAAAGTAGGCAATACGGTGTGGAGGTCTCATCCGGGGAAGTGGAAGATATGGCTCGTCATATTTGTTGTAGTGTGGGGGAGTTTCCATTTGTGTATTTAGGGCTTCCTATTGGTGCAAACATGAGACGTTTTAGTAGTTGGAGACCAGTAATCGAAAAGGTGTAAGCGTCGAAGCGTCTCATTTGGTGGAAGGTTGACGTTGATTAAATCGGCTCTTGGTAGTTTTCCGTTGTATTTTTTCTCGATGTTCCGTGTGCCTTCTTGTGTGATTAATCAACTTGAGAGTATCTGGAGAAATTTCTTTTGGGGCGGGTCGGGTGAGGGGAAAAATGTCATGGCTCATATGGGACAATGTTCTTTCTTCATACGGGTTGGGTGGGTTAAATATTGGGTCTTTGAGGGCTAAAAATTGGGCTTTAGTGGGAAAATGGTGGTGGAGGTTTTGGGTGGAAGGTGATGCGCTTTGGGTGAAGGTGATTAGGAGTATTCATGGTAGTGATGGGGGGTTAACGGGTGGGGAGGTTCTTAGAGATCGTAATAACAGGGGGGTTTGGAATGACATAGTAAGGGTAGGTCTTGATATTGATAAAGTAGGGGTTGAGTTTACATCATCTATTGTTAAGAAGGTAGGGAATGGGAATAATACGACTTTTTGGGTAGATAGGTGGATTGGAAATAGAAGATTACGTGATACATTCCCTAGGCTATTTCATTTAGATAGGTGTAAAGAGGCTAGGGTGGTGGATAAGGGTGTTTGGGTCAATGGGGTCTGGTCATGGGTTTGGGATTGGGTGAGGGAGCCAAGAGGTAGGGGTGGTGGTGATTTAGAGCAGATGCTAGAGCTTTTAAATGATATTAATTTGACATAGGACTGTAGTGATTATTGGAAATGGGCGCTTAGTAAAGACAATAAGTTTACTGCTAAAATTCTTGCAAGATTGGTAGACGAGAAGCAGCTTCAAGTGGAACACATGGATCATGTGACAATGTGGAATAATTTTGCTCCGAAGAAGGTGAATGTATTTGTGTGGCGAGTTTTGAAAGGAAGACTTCCGGTTCCTACAGAGCTTGATAAGAGAGGTATAGACTTGCATACTATTTTATGTCCTTATTGTGGTAATAATGTGGAAACAATCAATCACTCCATGTTGTTATGCGATATGGCTTGGAAAGTATGGGAGAAAGTATTTAATTGGTGGAAGTTCGGTAATGTGGACGTATTTACCATAAGTGAGTTATTTAGTCATAACGGCATCGGTTCACAAACTAAGGAAAACAAAGCATTGTGGCAAGTAATGATTTGGGTGACGGGATATTTCCTCTGGAAAGAGCATAATAATCGGGTATTTCATGAGAAGATAGCAAGCACAAACAAGATTTTTAAAGATATTCAATTGAAGACCTTTCAATGGGTATCGAGACGGAGTAATAAATATTCTTGGTGCTGGCAACAGTGGCTTGGAGAGCCTTTCAAATGCAGATCAAACATTGCAGCGGTGCAGTAGGCATTGGGCCTATTTATCTCTACGTGGGACCAGTATCACGTTTTCGTCTATTCTGATGTGTCTGCATATTTGGAATGTCCTGCAAAAATCATGGTATATGCATACTGGTGATTGGTTGTGCAACTTAGGTGGTCCATGTTCATAGGAGATTTTATTTTTTTTGTGGGCCTGGCCATTTATGTTGCACTGTTTTTGCAATTTGATTTGTGTGTAGTGATCTAAGTAAAAGCTTGTTTGTATCTTTAGTCTTGTGTGAAAGTAGTCTTATTGTATTTGGTTGTTTTATTTTTCTTCGCTTTTATATCGTTTAATTGAGGAGGGATGCAGTGTATTGTATCTCTCTTTTGGGATGTGATGTGTTGGGGATGGGAGGTGAGGTTGTGGCCGTAGGCAGAGGCAAAGATAACAATCTCTTCATCATGCCCTATGGCTTATGCTCTAACTCCTTAAATCATTATCTTGCATTAAACAATTGAGGAATCATACTGATTTATTTATATTCTTAGGGGATGTTTGGTATGAGTGAATAGGAAAGGAGAAAGGGAATTAACGGGTGTTTCCGTTGTTTGTTGAGTGAAGGAATGGAAATAGAGAATTAAAATTGGATTCTCTTTCCACCAAAACCATTCTTTCCAAAAAGTGGAGAAAGCTTGAGAAACAATTTTTTTCATTGACTCAATTCTCCGCCTAATTCATTGGGAATAAACAAATCTAGTAATAAAAACGGGGTGTAAATGCCATGAACCACGTGCAAGGCACACTTAGCCAAAAAAAACAAAATTCTTCTGAAACTCTTGACCCTTTTTGTGTGGCGATTGCAAACCTTTTACACAAATTGAAAGCTTCATTAATAAAATCGAATGCCTATTAACCTAATTGATCTGCTTTTTGTTATTGGTTGTTGGCTATTACTTGTGCTACCATTCTTCGTTGCTATTTATGGGGCTCAAGATCTGGGTTGTTTTCTATTATTTGATGATTTATATGTGCTTGTGACAGAGTCGTGTTTTTCGTTTTCGTTTTTGTGTTCGGTATAATTGTGAGGGCCTAGTTAGGTATCTAAGTATATATTCTCAATTGTTAATAAACAACAGCAGAAATCTAAACTAGAAAAATAACATGAAAACAACATTATTATATGCTTAGATGTTACTAAGGCCCTTCGTCAAAAAAAATAAAAATAAATAAATAAATCAATGCTCATATGTACATATGTGTAACAAATTATATTTGTATGGTAAGACAATTCTTTATCCGTACCAAACAAAAGAAAACATTTTGTGAGCAATTTCATCACTCTATTCTCTATTACTACCAAACACCGGAATACATTCGATGTTTTCGAGTCATTCTCTTTCTCAGCCATTCCATTCTCTGTTGCATTTCCATTCTTTGCGATTCAGTCGTACCAAACGTGCCCTTAAAGGGTATAATTGGGATTTAATGATGTAACTCATTTTAAATTAATTATATATTGAAACGGGTAAATATGACAAATATGATGTTTTAGTTGTGTATATGACATTTTTAAGATTTAAATTGAACATATATGGAATTAACTCTAATACTTTAATACTTTTTTTTAGTTATTGATTTGTTTAACAAGTTTGCTTAAAATTGATAATAATCATACGAATAGTTTCCTATTCTACCTCCCGCATACCCCATTTAGGTGTGATTGGGGTATTGTTGTTGTAGTTGTGTGGGTCTAACATTATGAACATGGCGAGGAGATAGGGAGGGTTCAGAAGTCCGCTGTGGAATTGTAGTGTAATTTTTGAAATATTTGATTTTTTGTAATTTGCCTTTACAACAATTTTGTATATTGGAATAGTATGAACCGAGTCATTGGAGGTAAGTATCATAAAATATACATTGATGATTGACCTGTTTGATATATATTGGGTACAAAACAATCTAAAAGGGTGATTTTTTTTGTAAAAGTACACACTTTGACCGGATGATATAAAACATATCAGAGACAGATATATAGACTCATTCATAACTCGTAAGCAAATAGGTTGATATGATGATCTCTAATACCACATTGGTTCGCTCCAGACGGTCAGGTTTTATCACACAAGCTAACCACTTGTGAATGGTCAACCGTAATAAAAAGAGTCCGAACAGTCTGAAACAAATACAATTAGATCCAGAGGAGTATAGTGTTTCCCTGGGTCGTTAAGTCCCACGGAGGATGAATGGTGTTTAACAAGGGCGGATGTCGAATAATCATTAAGGATAGTGATCATGGATTTTGATTTATTTATACCTAAAGAAAAGTTTTGTAAATTCAGAGGAAAATGCAAAAAGAAAATCAAAAAGTTAAAATATATTAAATAGCGCTATCACTATTTTTACAATGATGTTTTTCTTGATTTATAAAATAAAATAACTTAAAATAACTATTTTAATTAAAACGTAAACTTAAATTATCTAAAAACGTGATTTAAATGGCGTCGTTAAGTATAAAATTTAGCGAGTCTTTTAAGCAAAAGCGTAAAATTTATGAAATAAAAGACCTACAAGTTAAAAAACAATTTCTTACTTAATATATGACAAAAGAAAATTTTAGAAAAAAGATTTATATTTTTTTTTTTACTTTTATACTTTTTATTATGAATTAAATACTATTTTAGACTAAATAAATGCTTAAAAATACTAAAAGTATTAAGAAAAATCTGAAACTTTTTATAAATTACTTTATACTAATACAAAGTTAAGAAAAATACAAAAGTTGAAAAAGCTTGATTAAATAAGCTGAAAATAAGCTATTAAACTCATTATAAGCTTCTAAATTGGAAAGAAGGGTTATATATTAGATAGTGCAAAGTTAAACCCGAGAAAAAAGACCAAGGCGGTTGGTGAGTGTGTTGTGTGGTGAATTTGGGTGGCGAGGTTGAATCCGGCAATGACTTTTTGCAACTATTTTATTTTTGGAATTTTATTTTACAAACTTATTAAGTTAACTAAGATAAGCAATTTATAAAACTATGACTTTTTATAAAAATGACTAATAAGCTCAGTATTGAGCTTATTATCTTTAGGTCAAAATTTGGAATAAGCACAAGTTATTAGCCAAATGGCTATTTAAGCTAATAAATAAGCAAAGGATGAATTGAAAATAAGCTAAATAATGATAATAAGCTAATATATCAACTGAATAAGCACAATAACTTGAAAATAAGCACTGATTAATCCAAAATAAGCACTAGTTAACTGTATGCACAGGACATTTTTTTGAATCACTAGGCACTTTATGGCTTAATTTTAAGCAGGGGATAAGCTAGAAAAATGAAAACAAATCTGCAACTAACAAGTTGACACCTAAGCTTTCAAAAACTAAATTACAGTTTGGCTTACACTAATAAGCTTGAGAAGCTTATAAAATTTTGAAAAACTCTGAGGATGACTCGGTGTATCTTGAGTCAAAATGGGACAAACTAAAAAAGCACTTGCGGGCCTATCAAATAAGCTAGAAAGTTGAATTTTAAGCTTGGACCCTTAAGATGGCTTGGTTAGCTTTCCAAAGAACTAAAATTCACAAGCTAAAGTTAACTAGTGAGCTTGTGACAAGCTTATGATTTTGACCATAAAGCTGCACGAGAACATATTTTTGAACTTTTTAAGAAAATGAAATGAGTTGACTTATATGAACTTTAGATCAATTCTATGCACTGATTATGTTATGTTAAGGTATAATATGATTAAATTAAGCTAGGTGACCAAGTTTTAAACTACTTTGATGAGTTTTACTTCCTAAATTTTAACAGTTATGAAATGGTGAGAGATTAAAAGGTATTTTGACTATTTGTTGAACAAGGACTGACTTTTATTGTTTGTTTGAGTTGTTATGACCTCTTTGAGACATGAACCAAATAAGAACAACAGATAGAACAACCTAAAACACAGTGACAAGCAAATCCAAACACCCTTTTAAAAGACTGTTTTGGAACTTTTCAAAGAAAATCCAGATTAAAACCATGAAACTTATTCTACGCACCTTCTAATATCATTTATTAAAACTAAATAAGCATCAAACACAAACCCGTAACAACCTAAAACTCAATAATGATCTTTATGCTATTTTAATCTGCCAAAATGAGATTTTTAGCAACTATAAATTTTAAAGAACAAGTGATTGTTTTATGGATTGATTATGCTTAACTACAACTAATGAACATGTAAACACGAGATTTAAGCTTATAAGCTGTCTTTACCGCGGTGAAATGCCAAAATGGATCAAAATGGCTTCTAAATGGATTCCAAGTGAAAAATATTAACCAGGGTGAGGGAGCAGATCCTGTAAACTTCCTCAAGAAGCACTAAACCCAAAGGGTGATCCTTTATCAACCCTGCTCGGTAGTGATCACCATCTCCATTGATTTTTGAATTTCTCACTATTTTATTTGTATTTTTGGTGATTTTCTTTTGATTCTAAAGCGATTTTTAAAGTCTCTAAAAGCTTTAATAAGCTTTCTAGGAGCTTATGTGAGCCTATTCAGTCCTTAATAACATCTAACAACAACATTGTGATTTTGAGAATTTGAACATGCATAAACTGAAAACAGAACTTGAAACTTGAAATTGATGTTAATAAAAGTTTTATTACACACTAGTAACTTGAAATCTGAGCTTAAAAGCCAAACAAACACCGAAATTTGAAACTTAATTAAAGACGACATAAGCTAAATTACAATTATTCTAGATCTCTTCTTCACATTGCTTCCCATCTTTCTTTATAGCCTTGAGATACTCCCCATGCCTCGATCATTTCCATCAACAATCTCACCTTTGAAGAGTCAAACTAAATATCATCGTTTAAATGACTTTTGGCGCCAAAAGTGTATATGGTTGCTTGAGATAGTTTCAGAGTAATTAAAGAATCTTGGGGTGTTGTGGAGGTGTAGGGGACACAAAAGGTTAAGTTTCAATGGATTCGGTGTGATGTGGAAGCAAAAGCAGGGATGTGAGTGTAACAGGTGAGGTTTATGGTGGGAAGCATTTATTTGTTGTGGAGCTGATGTATAGGTGGAAAGGGGATGGTGATGAGTGTTTTAGATAGGCTGGGTGAGGTGGAAAGGAGGTGAAACCACCGGTTTGATATCTGGGGAGGAAGGAAGTGAAGCAGTGAACGGTTTTGGGCAGGTTTTGACTTGTTTGTGGTAGGATATTATAAGAGGGGGTCCAAAGGTCAAGGCTAAATGGCAGTTCTTTTGATTTGGCCGGGTTCTAAATACAAAGGGGCTGGTTTTGTATTAATAACAAGGACCATTTGTGTATTTCGGCCAATCTTGAGGGACCAAACCTACAATTCTCCAAAAGTTATCACAAGGACCAAAAATGCCAATATTTAATAGTACAAGGACCATAGCTTATAATTTCCCATTTTTTAAATATCTAAGGACCTTATTTGACATTTTCAAAACTTGAGGGACTAAAGTTGTAATTTTTGTAATTTTAAACTTGGACCAATTTTACAACTCATGAATCCTTAAGGACTTAAAATGATTTTTATAAGTTTTGGAATGACCGGGGACTATATTTGACAACTTTTGAAACTTGGGGACTAAAACGCCAATTATGCAAACTTAATCGTTTTCACCGATTTTGATATTTTGCATTTAAAACACATAAAACACTTGTTTGTGATATTTTCATCATTTTGATACATTTGAGTGTTTTGGATGTTTTGGCATTAAACGATACAAAATGATGAGTATTTAGACACTCATCAATCCCAGCACTAAGATATTGCTAGTCCCTAGCAATGTTTTAGAACTTTAATGGATTTCATCTTTTTACCAAAAGCCATTACTCAGTAGCCAATTGTTTAAGTTCAAAAAGAACGGCACAATGATAACCAAATGATTTTGAGCAAATCACCAAACTTTCAGCGGTTTTGATTTGTCTTTAGGAAGCCGTTTAGCGGACTAGCCAACTCTTAGATAAATTATCAATATTATCTTTGGTGAGTCGATTACCAATTATGGCTTTCCAACTGCCTTTACCACAAGCCATAAACTTGGGGCTAGCCAACTTTTCACTAATTAAAGATATGGTGGTGAACACCATGCAATTTGGGCAAATTGCAAGCCATCAAGCGGATTTGATAAATCTTTACCAAGAGCCGTTTGCTCTGGATTAGCCAATCCTATGTGGGTTAGACATGGCGATTGATTACCATTTGCTAAGTAAGTGAAAAACACCTCAAAAAATTTGGCCAAAAGTTGGAATTGGGTGGAATAAATACATGATAAAATTACGAGAATTCCCCACACTAAGAAATGAATATTGCCCTCAATATTCAAAGTCTGCGGCGGTTTAAAACATAGAACATAAAAGGAAATACTACGCCATTATTTTGTTTTGTGATATATATTTTTTTTTTTACAGCGGAAACAACTCCCACTGAATTGGTAGAAAGTAGAAAGAGTATGGGTGAAAACCCATATGGTGTGTGCCATTGTTTTGATTCGAGTCACTAGCTTGACTCGATCCCGTCATTGGTTCATGGGGAAAGTTTGTAGATCCGGACAATCAGGTGGAATGTCCTCTACAAATAATGCTTTCGATGACCATTCACTTTAAAATTTGGACCATCGGGTTGAGATAACTCAATGGTGCCATAAGGATAAACCTTAGCAATAGTAAATGGACCGGACAGTAGGACTTGAGCTTTCGAGAAAATCTTCAATCTTGAATTGAAAAGAAGGACTCGATCACCAACGTTGAAAAAGCGGTTCTTGATTTTAGAGTCATGAATCTTCTTTGTCTTTTGTTTGTAGATCAAAGAGTTCGCGTATGCTTGATCACGGAGTTCATTTAATTCATTCATTTGAACTTTTACTGATCACCGGTATGCTCAAAATATCGGTTTGCATGTTTCAAGGCCCGGATGCCTTGTGCTCAAGCTCAATCGAAGATGACATGCCTTTCCGTACACTAGCTTGTATGGGTACACCGATGGGTGTTTTGTAAGTGCACGGAAGGCCCGAGTCGTCATCCGTTTATCGACCGGGATGCACGGTTTTAGCCTCGTCCTTTCAAGAATTCTTTTAATCCCTCGGTTGGAGACTTCTACTTGCCCACTTGTTTGAGGGTGGTATGCAGTAGAAAGACGGTGGGTTACACCATACGCATGACACGCGATCAAATTGGTCATTGCGTAAATGTGTACCACGATCGATTATAGCTCGTGGAGTTCCAAACCCACGCAAAAGAGATTTTAAGAATTTCACAATAACTCGGGCATCGTTGGTAGGCAAAGCTTTCGCTTCAACCATTTGACAAATAGTCAACGACCACGAGTATGTATTTGTTTCCTCGAGATGATGGAAATGGCCCCATAAAATCAATACCCCATATGTCAAAGATCTCACAAACTTGAATGGCATGTTGTGGCATTTCATTTCAGATATTCCGTAACGTTGACAAGCGTCACAAGTTTTGAAAATTCATGGGCATCTTTGGTGGGCCAATAAAACCGGAATCAAACACCTTTTGGCTGATTGTAGTTTGGACTATGATGGCCCGTTGGGTCCACATGGCAAGCTTTGAGAATGTCAAGAGCTTCTTGTCCATAAACACACCGTCGGACGACTAATCCGCCGCATTTTTGAATAAGTAGGGTCGTCCCAGAAGTAATGTTTAACATCCTTGAAGAATTTGTTCTTCTGTTGGGTTGACATCCCTTTCACTATGAAGTTACCCGCATGGTAATTTGCAAAGTCATCAAACCATGGGGTGGTAGGTTTCCTGAAAAGAAACGCATTGAGTGTCTCGAGAGGAAATGTTTCATTTATTTCCTTTTTCTCGAAAACATCTTGGTGAGGGTTTCTGACCGGACAGATGATCGTGACCAAGGTTCTCAGCTCCTTTTATCATTATAATGATATCAAATTCTGGAGAAGTAGAACCCAACGAGCAATCTCGCTTTGCATCTTGTTTTGCAAAGAGATATTTGAGAGCCGAGTGATCCGTGTACACCACGCATTTGGTCAAGATTAAGTACGGCTGAAACTTCTCAAATGCATACACCACGGCTAATAGCTCTTTTTCTATGGTAGTGTAATGGGTTTGAGCTTGATCATAGTTTTGCTTGCGTAGTGGATAGGTGAAAATGCTTGCTTCTCGTTGCCTAAAGGCACCAGATAGCAAAATCACTTGCATCGCACATTAGCTCAAAAGGTAAATCGGTCCGGAACAGCGAGAATGGGTTGCAAAAAGCTTTTTCTTTAATGTTTCAAACTTTGATGCACTCGGGTGAGAGGCATCTTTTCAAGAAGATGGGTCATAGGCGAGGCGATTTTAGAGAAATCTTGTATGAATCTGCTGATAAAACCGGCATGACCTAAAAACTCCTAATACCTGCGGTAGATAGGATGAGGCGGTTTAGCAATAACATCAACTTTTGCTCTATCAACCTCAATCCCATTCTTGGAAATCTTATGGCCAAGGACTATGCCTTCTTTGACCATAAAGTGGCTCTTCTCAATTTAAACAAAGATTGGTGTCTTGCACCTTTGAAGCATTTTATCTAAATGGGAGAGACATGTTTGAAACAGTCCCCAATGACCGAAATCATCCATAAACACCTCCATTGTTTCCATCGTAATGAGTGGAAAATGGCCATCATATACATCGTTGGATGCGGGAAGCTTACATAAGCCAAAAGGCATCGTCGTAGGCAAAGTTCCATGGGGGTGAATGTGGTTTTATCTTGATCCTTTGGATCAATGGGGATCTGAAAATAACAGAAACCATCCGGAAACAATAGTACTTTCGTTCTGCTAATCTCAAGCATTTGGTCCATAAAGGTAGAGAAAATGGTCTTCGGGTAGCGTCATTCAACTTACGATAGTCAATGCAAACACGCCATCCTGTAACCAATCGAGTTGGAATTAACTCGTTATCTTCATTTGTGACAACAGTGATGCCACCCTTTTAAGAACACAATGAATTGGGCTAACAAGGACTATCTGAGATTGGGTAAATCAATCCGCATCAAGAAGTTTGATAACCTCTGTTTGATAACATCATGGATTTTTGGATTCACCCTCTCTCGATGTTGAAATCTCTTGGTTAAGTCATCCTCCATCAAGATTTTATGAGTACAAAACTCGGGGTTGATGCCACCCCCAATTTACCTGTTTCTGTGGGAATGGAATTCACGGGGGCATTGGCTGTCATAGCACCACATCACGATTATATTGAACGACCTAAAGTGCCGTTTAAAAACATCGTTGGATATTTCATAAAAACATAATCGAGTACAACATCGGTCGGGTTTAACAAGTTTGTGGAAATACAAATATGTTACAAATCCAAACGATGTTTTGAAATAAAATGCCATAATGTACATAATAAGTCGACATGGAAAGCTCCAAAATGTAGGTCCCTAAACCATGTCATGATGAACGTGCCTCGATTACGAAAATACATTGCTAAAAACGGTCAACAATAATGTTGGTGAGAAATCATAGGGTTATGTAAATGGTTTATCTGACTACAAGTATCTAGCATGCATGACCATCAAGTCACGTAAAAAAAAATAATGTTACAATTGCCTTAAGCCCATGATTGACGGACAATCGTATGCCCTCCACGGAATGTTTGCGGACAACTTCCGTGTGAAATCAAATGAAATGCATCCGCTTTTCTGGTTGGGATTCACCAACCCGGATGGGCGCCACCCTCGATAGATCTATCCTCATCCTCAAAGATTAACGGTTCATGGTTGGAAATGGGACTTTCAAATTGGCATATGTGGTAACTTAAGCAATGTAATGAATTTAACATACTTGGTATCGTAAAAAGAAAAATGTAGTCAATGTATTCTCCGTGGGTTTGAAATATCGAAAGCATGTAAAAGGCTATGAAAACTCACTGGATAAACCGGAATAACAGCAAAGTGAGTACAGGGTTTAAAATGATCGTCAACGGGACTATTATCAATGATATGATATGTCATGAATTGCAATGTAATGTTATGCATGCACTACGCATGTAATTTATACCATTTACGAGTTTTGAAAAATATTACTCGACGTGAAAAATACTTTGACGCCTTGACCAATCAAAAATCACTTTACATGTTTTACGTCAAAATGTCATCCTACAATGGTTTTATAATGATTTATGGTGAAATTACCACTTAGCGAAAAACAATGTCGTTGGAAAAATCATGAAATTGCCAAAATGGCTCGAAAAACAATCGTAAAACGGTGTACGCCGACCGTTAGAGAAACTAACTCGACGGTTTTGGAAAGTTTGTATCGATATCTAAAGTTTGATTCGAGGTTTAACATAAAGATAATAAGGGTTAAAGATGGTGGTTTTGGCTAATTGTGTGAGAAAATTAGACCGGTTTATGAAAAAGTGCATATCTTTGTCGCTTTCAAATCCATTTTCTACGCATATATGTCCTTAGCCCGTATTGAAGTAAACTAATATATTTTGACAAGTGAAATAATTTGTGAAGCTTAAGGCTCGTTTTTACTTCGGACAAAATAAAACATGTTGCTGAAATTTTCGTAAATAATATTTCGTCGTCAAACTTGTAAAATCCATAACTTCTTCGTTATAAGTCCGGTTTATTCCGTTCAAGCGGCCACGGATTCGTTTTAAAGTATATTTTCTAAAAATCAAGGCCAAAAGTCGTGCCTACTGTCGGATTTTCCAGAAAAACAAAACAAGGACAGAACATAAGATATACTTATCGAAATAGTTTTTCTGGACAAAACCTATTCTAATCCCTTCAAATCAACTCCAAAGCTAATCTAATCCTACCATACACCTTCTTAGGGTGTCATGGGTTCCTAATCACCATCAAGACCAACCAAACCATGGGAATAATTATAGGATGACCTTAGGTATATATATAACTTAAAAATCATGACATAAATGGTATAAATCACAATACTTGCATATAAGCTCCAAAAATGAAAAGAAACTTATGAAAATGAAGAGGAAACATAAAAATGATGAAAACATGCTTACTAGTGATTATGATGAGGTGAAAGTAACAAGGATTAACTTAAATATCCTTGGTTTTTATTTCAAAACCATGAAAAGGATATGATCTAGGTTGTTAAACACACTGGACAAAACTCTTGATCCCTGGTTGTTGATGCTTGGCGGTTGGGAGAACACAAAGGGAAGAGAGAAAATATTTTGCTAAACACTAGAAACTATGTGAAATAATGAATGTGAAGTAAGACTTTAAGATTTGAGTGAAATTATTGAAAAAAAAACATGAACCATACTACAATTAAGACCACCTCCCTTGGCCGGTTTTTTGGGAGGGTTTGTCTCCAATATATTTTTTTTTTTCTTGCAACTTGTATAATTTTGTGAGACTTGTATAAAAAGTGTAAGTAAAACAAAGTTAAATTAAGGTGAAGGGAAGTTTTTGGTACAAGTAACTTTTTAGTAGATTAAAATAGATTGTATTGAGTTAATAAAAATTGTAAAACACTTATGAAAATTGAGTGATAAAATAATTATCAAGATTTTTTAAAAATAAATTTAAACTTTAACGATTAATATACCAAATAAATTTGAAACACTAGGAAAACTAAAAATATGGTTTTTATAAACTAAATGTAAGTTTAAAAATACCTCGGGATCATTTTTGAAAATGTGGTTTAAAGGTACAAAATAAAAACTCACGCGATAAAAATTATTAAACATAAAAATCACGCGTAAAAAGTGAAATGAAATGTCGTGAATGAATTAATGAGATGCAAATGATGTCCATGAAATGTAGACTAATCTTAGTCCATATGAAATGTGTTCATGTCATGATCATGAATTAGCCAACCTCCAAGGTTACGAATTTGAAACAAGTAAAAAGTTTACCATAAATGTTGAAATAATGAGACATGCATCGCTATTGAAATGACCGAAGATACGGTTGTCACATTACTAAAAAGGGTCCCACAGAATTCAATGGTTTATTAGTGCGTGGGGGTACTTGATACATCTGTCTTCCCGTTCCTAAAATAAAACTGGGACCTTCGTCGAAATTCCACTTTACAATAGGAATACGACTGTTTCAACTGCTTGACCTCGGTCCATGATTTCCGGGTTCTTCCACAAAGTTGAGTTGTCATCAAGTCGAATTTCGTCCAATGGAACAAGCGATTACGTCGAAAGACACTTCTTCAAGTTTGAAAGCGTGAAACGTGTTGTGCACATGACTAAGTGCCGATGGAAGATCAAGTCGATAAGCTCTGGACCAACTCGCTAAAATCTTGAATGGTCCAATGTATCTCGGGTTCAATTTCACGTTTTCAAAAGCGTACCACGCTTCCAGGCGATACTTTCAACATAACTTTGTCTCCCACGTGAAATTCCAAATCCTTGCGTCTAACATCCGCATAACTTTT
The DNA here is from genome assembly GCA_910596185.1 of Chrysanthemum makinoi. Lineage (NCBI taxonomy): Eukaryota > Viridiplantae > Streptophyta > Magnoliopsida > Asterales > Asteraceae > Chrysanthemum > Chrysanthemum makinoi. Next base: position 275,839,751 of record OU343221.1, read on the forward strand.
AAATGACTCCTTGCGGTTAAGGTCTATCACGAATTTGAACAATCTTTTCGTGGTTTCCGTGCATTTTGGACCGAGAGTTTATGCGTCTCCTACCTTAACAAATAGGTGTGACGGCACTACGACCATCTGATTGCCTCGAATGGTGCCATCTTGATCTTGGTGTGATAACTATTGTTGTATGAGAATTCTATCAATGGCAAATGGTTAGCCCAACCATTGCCAAAATCAATAACTGCTCTAAGCATGTTTCTAATGTTTGAATGGTCCTTTCACTTTGACCGATGTTTGTGGGTGATATCTTGTGCTCATCTAATCACGGTTCCGAATGAATCTTGCAATGACAGAAATGAACTCGATCATGGCCGGAAATGATAGAAATGGTGCTCAAACCTTTTCGAGACTATTTCCTGACATAAAGTCTAGTGAGTTGCTCCATGGAATAAGTCTCTAATAGGTATGAAATGAGCGATTTGGTAAGTGATCAACAATTACCCAAATAGCGTCGTAACCTCCGATGTCTTAGGAAGTTTCGTGAACAAAGTCCATTGTAATCGCTCCCATTTCCATTGAGGAATTTCGTTGTTGGGTAATCAGAACTTCGATATTCGACTTTTACCTTAGCGAATGTAAGACATTTGCTAACGTCGTGCAATCTCCGCTTTCATGTTCTGCCACCAATAAAGCTTCTTAAGATCTTGATACATCTTATCCGATCTCGATGAATAGAATACTTCGACTTATGACTCATGCATAATCAATTTCGTGATTGCCATACAATGGAACCACATTCTATCCTTGAAACATAGTACTCCATCTGCTCTCTTTACAAAACCATTTGCGCTTTCGGTCATACCATAAAGCTTTTCACTTGGTCGATTTTCCTCCTTAAGTGCCCGACTTGTGCCGTGGATTTTCGGTAAGGAGAAATAATCGTCATTCCCAATGAACAGACTCTTAAAGGTTTAGCCTCTTCTTCCGACTAAGAGCATCACCACAACATTGGCTTTTCGGTGATACTTGATTTCACAATCATAGTATTTGAGTAACTCCAACCAACGACGTTGCTCATATTAAGCTCCCGATCAAGAATATATTGCAAACTCTTGTGGTGGTAAATACTGGCACTTTGTACCATAGAGGTAGTGTCTCCAATCTTGAGCGCAAAACTACGGCTCCTTTGAGATCATGAGTTGTGTAGTTCTTCTCATGAACTAAGTTGTGAAGCATGCATCACCTTCTCATTTGCATTAAAATTGCAAGTCCTTTATGCGAAGCGTAATATACAACAAAGTTCTCAATGCCTTGGTAGTGCCAAATGGCATTTTTGAAGCTTTTGTTTCAACAAAAGCAACTTCTTGTTTCTTTCCCCCCGTTGCTTCTTGTTTTATGTGTCAACTTGGTCAAATCTCGCTATCTTGAAAACCTCATGAACCTTGGTATATCCCTAGTCCTAGAAATTGTGCCAGTTGAGAGTAGTAATCTTTCACGGCTTCAATCTTCGCGGATCAACTTGTAGTCCTTGACTATCAATGACATGACCAAGAAATTGCACTTCGATTCAAAATCACACTGAAAACTTGGCATACAACTTCTCATTCTTGAGTAGCCTTAAAATTATCCTTAAATGCTCTTCGTGCTCTTTGCTTTGCTCTTGGGTAGATCAAGATGTCGCCGATGAACACTATAACAAACTTGTCCAAATATGACTTCAAACTCTATTCATGAGATCCATGAATACGCGGTGCATTAGTCAATCAAACGGCATCACTTGAAACAAATGACCGTAACGTGTTCTAACGTTTTGAATATCCTCTTCCCGACTCGAAGGCGATAATAACCCGATCGAAGATCAATCTTGAGTAAATACTTGAACCTTGCAATCCGGAACAAGTCATCAATTATCGGGAGTGGAGTAACGATTCTTCACAATTAACTTGTTCAATTCTCGATAATCTATGCAATAGGAAGGATCCATCCCTTCTTCACAAACAAGACCGTGCTCCCCGGAGAGGAACTCGGCCTAATGAATCCTTTGTCTAGAAGCTCTTGCAATTGATGGACAACTCTTTTGGATGATGGTGCTAACGGTGCGGTGCTCACTGTCGGTCTTTGCTCCGGGCACTAAGTCAATATGAAACTCTACTTGACATAGCATGAAGTCCCGTAAATCGGGAAATACTTGAAAAAATTCACGAACAATAGGAACATCTTCAAGTCAGCGCTCCTCCGGACTTTTCTGGTTACATGAGCTAAGAAGCAAGACAACCTTTCTTAATGTACTTCCGTTTTGATGCGATATGATACTAAGTCTAGTTCCACCGTTCCCCACGTTAATCAAAGTTTCATGCGTTGTAGGGAGGATGAACAACTTTCTCATCACAAATGATCTTCATACGATGCTTAGATAAGATCCATGCCGATGACGACGTCAAAACTACCAAGCTCTACGGGCATGAGGTCTATGTTGAAGGGATGGTTAAGAAAATTGAATGGCTGTAGCGAACAATGGTGTTGGTGTTAACTACGCTACCATTAGCTAATTCGACAATGTATGATGTATCTAAGGTAGTTGGCTTAATGTTGAGCAAAGGTGCAAATGCATTGGACACAAAACTTTTATGGCACGAATCAAATAAAGCTGAAGCATAACGATTATTGAGAGAAAAACGTACCCGTTATGACCGGGTCCTCCATCTTCTCATACTCAGATGACGTAAACCCTTCCTTGCCAAACCAACTTGATTCGATTTGCTTGATTCTTTCCTTTCTTACAATCCTCTTGTAGTGTCCAGTTTCCCAAGCCAAAACATGTAACGTGGTGCCTTGCAATCCCTGAATGCGGTGACCAACTTTCTTGCAATTTTCACGGTTCGGACATCGACCGGTTGTGGTGACTCAAACATGTTTTATTGGCCAAAACTCCCATGATATTCTTTCCTTCTTTGGTCCCGCAACATAAGCCTTAGCAACCTCTTTCCTCTTGGGCGGTTGTTGAGTAGCATTCCTACCCACGGTGTTGTCCCACTTAAGCTTGTTATTGTTGTTGTAGTTACCATTGTTGTTGAAACGGTTGTTGGGGTTGCTTTGTTGCTTCGGTTGGTAGTGGTGTACTTGCCAGCTTCACCTTGTATCAATTTCGAGAACACACCTGAATAGCTTCCTCGATGTTTGTGGATCAAATGAAGTCACATCTCCTTGAATGACCTCGGAAGTCCTCCAATAAAGCCTGCAACTTTTCATTATCCGATACCATTGATGGGCATAAGCGGCTAATTCACGGAATCTTCAATGTAAGTGTCGATATCATACCCAATGGTGACCAATTCATAGAACTCCGAATCCAACTTTTTGATTTCGTTCGAGGACAAAACTTTAGTCACCAAGACCTTAAATTCACGCTAAAGCTTAAAAGCATTCTATACCCAATCGGTTGGTATGAATTCCACCATGACAGCGCTCCATCGAGTAAAGTGCTTGTGGCAAACTTAACCTCTTGTCATCCGGACGGTTACAAAGCAAACGATTCCAATTTCTCAAACCATCGTTACCGCAGGTAGCTCCCTCGGTACCTCGAAACTTAGTGGGTTCACCTTCTTGAAATCTTTGAACATTTCAACCCGGATCCTCAGGCATTACCGATGAGCAGTAGCTAGCCTAAGCGGCCAGCGACCCGCTTCCCTTCGACTCTTAGAGCATTAGCAATGCTATCATTCACCAACTTTTGAATTGTTGCTTGGGTCATTTCAGGTCTAACTTTCTTGAAACCATAACTCTTCAAAATCACAAGATGAAACAATCATGAGAACTCGTAAGTAGAAACAACCATCAAACAAATATATCCACAACCACATCATGCATAAAGATAAATGGAATCACAACGGAACAATAACGAAATATCACAAATATAATCACAACACTCGTGGATAATATACATGAAAATTTATTTACCTTGGACCGATATCATAGATAATAATAACCATTCCTACATAGTAGAGTCAACACTTGATACATTTGTTTGTACAACAACCAAAAGATTACAAGTTCTTTAAACTTCGCCACACACCCCGTGACTAGGATGATAATGGTCAAAACTATACAATGACAAAGTCTACATAAAACTCATGGTGCTTTCACGATACTGTCCTGAAGATATGAACCCAGTAACAAACTATCCACCAAACTCCTCAACTCATCAATCGACCACCGCAAAACAATACTCTCCTATCCTCTATCGACTATGCACGAATATACGATGAGACAAGTCAATACAAACCACGCTAATATCAAACCCTCGACCTCTACGATGGGTTCAATCCTATCTACCGACAACTCCCCAACCGTCGTTGTCAAACTATCAATCTGATGTGACTATCAATACGAGCTCCTAATGCCTCGGTAGAGAAATTTGTCGAACAGTGCTGCCCTAGAACTCTCACCTAACTCAAATCTAGCGGGTGGCTCGGGCTCGGTAGATGCTTTGGTGTAGGGATATCAAAGCAGCAGCTTTTTGGTGACAAAGTCCGTAGTGGTAAAGGATCTCTAATGAAATATGATGGAGATGGTGATGATGGTGGTGATGGTGCTAGTAGTGGTCTTTGGTGGATGCGTGAGCGGGCTAACATGAGGAGTGGGTGCAACCTCGCCCTCCTCGAAGGGTTCGGTCTCGGTGTCACGTCATGATAGGTGGAAAGAGCTGAGTAGATCCAATGGAAGATACGATCTCAGCGGAATGTGATGCAACATCATCCATGATGGGGTTAGCTGGAACATCATCCGAGCTAGAGTCCGATGATATGGGGATGGGATGTGAATCAAGACATGTCTGGCGACAACCGATGTGAAATAAATGTAAATAATCTGAATAAAGTGTAAGTGAATCCGCATGATAAACATGAATATGTACTATGATGAAATGATGAGATGCTATGATAATGTAGCTATAGTCTAGAGTCAATGATGCAACCTAGTTCTACATACTTTGTAGCTCTGGTACCAATCATCACCCCGATTTACATTTTGTAGTGAATGGAATTCGGGGCATTGACTGTCATAGCACCACATCACAGTTATATTGAACGACCTAAAGTGCCGTTTTAAAACACATCGTTGGATATTTCATAAAACATAATCGAGTACAACATGGTCCCAAAAGGTTTAACAAGTTTGCGGAAATACAAATATGTTACAAATCCAAACGATGTTTTGAAATACTACCATAATGTAATATGTAAGTTAACGCCATGACTCAAAATGTAGGTCCCTAAACCATGTCATGATGAGCGTTACTTTTCAGTTACACGAAAATACATTAAAAGCGGTCAACAATAATGTTGGTGAGAAATCATAGGTTTATGTAAATGGTTTATACGACTACCCAAGTATCTAGCATGCATGACCATCAAGTCACGTAAAAATAATGTTACAATTGCCTTAAGCCCATGACCAAACTAGACGATCAATTATGTATGCCCTCCACGGAATGTTTGCGGACAACTCCGTAATGAAATCAAATGAAATGCATCCGCTTTTCTGGTTGGGATTCACCAACCGGATGGAAGCGTCACCTCGATAGATCTATCCACTCATCCTCGCTTCAAAGATTAACGGTTCATGGTTCAAGAAATGGGGACTTTCAAATTGGCATATGTGGTAACTTAAGCAATGTAATGAATTTAACATACTTGGTATCGCACAAAGAAAAATGTAGTGCAATGTATTCTCCCCCGTGGGTTTGAAATAATCGAAAGCATGTAAGCAGGGCTATGAAAAACTCACTTGGATAAACTGGAATAACGGCAAAAGTATTAGTACAGGGTTTAAAATGATCGTCAACCGGACCTATTATCAATGATATGATATGTCATGAATTGCAATGTAATGTTATGCATGCACTACGTATGTAATTTATACCATTTACGAGTTTTGAAAATATTACTCGACGTCGAAAAATACTCTTTTGACGCCTTGACCAATCAAAAATCACTTTACATGTTTTTTTCGTCAAAATGTCATCCTACAATGGTTTTATAATGATTTTTGGTGAAATTACCACTTGTCGTCGCAAAACAATGTCGCTTGGAAAAATCATGAAATTGCAAAATGGCTCCGAAAAACAATCGTAAAACGGTTATGCGTCGACCGTTAGAGAACGAACTCGACGGTTTTGGAAAGTTTGTATCGATATCTAAAAGTTTCAGTTCAGAGTTTTCGTCCAAAAGGTCTCGGACATAAAGATAATAAGGGTTAAAGATGGTGGTATTTGGCTAATTGTGCGGTAAATTCTGACAAGTTTATGAAAAAGTGCATATCTTTGTCGTTTCAAATCCGTTTTCTTCGTTTAATATGTCCTTAGCTTCGTATTGAAGTAAACTAATATATTTTTGACAAGTAGAAATAATTTGTGAAGCTTAAGGCTCGTTTTTGACTCGGACAAAATAAAACATGTTGCTGAAATTTTCAGAAATAATAATATTTTCGTCGTCAAACTTGTAAATCCATAACTTCCGTTATAAGTCCGTTTTATTCCGTTCAAAAGCTACCCGGTTCGTTTTAAAGTATATTTTCTAAAATCAAGGCCAAAGTCGTGACTACTGTCGGATTTTCCAGAAAAACAAAACAAGGACAGAACACAAAATATACTTATGAAAATAGTTTTTCGGACAAAACCTATTCTAATCCCTTCAAATCAACTCCAAAGCTAATCTAATCCTACCATACACCTTCTTAAGGTGTCATGGGTTCCTAATCACCATCAAGACCAACCAAACCATGGGAATAATTATAGGATGTTAGGGTATATATATAACTTAAAAATCATGACATAAATGGTATAAATCACAATACTTGCATATAAGCTCCAAAAATGAAAAGAAACTTATGAAAATGAAGAGGAAACATAAAAATGATGAAATGCTTACTAGTGATTATGATGAGGTGAAAGTGGAGGATTAACTTAAATATCCTTGGTTTTTATTTCAAAACCATGAAAAGGATATGATCTAGGTTGTTAAACACACTTGACTTGCAAACTCTTGATCCCTTGGTTGTTGATGCTTGGCATTTGGGAGAACACAAAGGGAAGAGAAAATATTTTGCTAAACACTAGAAACTATGTGAAATAATGAATGTGAAGTAAGACTTTAAGATTTGAGTGAAATTATTGAAAAAAAACATGAACCATACAACAATTAAGACCACTCCCATGGCGGTTTTGGGAGGGTTTGTCTTCCAATATATATATTTTTTTTTTATCTTGCAACTTGTGTGATTTTGTGTAAAACTTGTATAAAAAGTGTAAGTAAAACAAAGTTAAATTAAGGTGAAGGGAAGTTTTTGGTACAAGTAACTTTTTAGTAGATTAAAATAGATTGTATTGAGTTAATAAAAATTGTAAAAACACTTTCCTTATGAAAATTGAGTGATAAAATAATTATCGTAAGATTTTTAAGAAAACGACGAAATAATTAAACTTTAACGAGTAATATACCAAATAAATTTGAAACACTAGGAAAACTAAAAATATAGTTTTTATAAACTAAATGTAAGTTTAAAAATACATCGGGATCATTTTTGAAAGTAACGGTTTAAAGGTACAAAATAAAAACTCACGCGATAAAAATTATTAAACATAAAAAAAATCACGCGTAAAAGTGAGAAAATGTCGGAATGAATTAATGAGATGCACATGATGTCAATGAAATGTAGACTAATCATAGTCCATATGAAATGTACATGATGTCATGATCATGAATTGTACGCTAAACCTCAAGGTTACGTGAATTTGAAACAAGTAAACCAAGTTTACCATAAATGTTGAAATAATGAGACATGCATCGTGTCGAGAAATGACCTGAAAGTACGGATTGTCACAGTTGATACCCTTAATGTCGGAGAGTTTCCAAGCAATTGCTTGCTTGTGTGACTTCAAGACCATTATGAGGCAGATCTTTTCATCTTTACTCAAATCTCGAGCAATAATGACTGGTAATTTATCATCACCCTCAAGAAATGCATACTCGAGATGAGGTGGTAAGTCTTTGAGTTCGACTTCAGGAAATTCTTCATTTTCTCAACCTGACTTGACTTCCTTGTTATGAAGCTCGGCGAGGAGAGTGGAGGAGAAGTGTCGATTTAACAACTTCATAGAAAGAAGAATATCTCCCTCGAGTTAATCTCATTGTTAGTAACCTCATCCGGAATTGAATCACTAGTGTGAGGGTTGATGATGGATCATCATTAAGCAACTTCTCAATGAGAAATATGTCCCCCTCAATGTCAATTGGAGCGTGATCAATTTCCCATGGAACAGAATTACTAGCCAAGTATGCTTCAATCTCTTCTAAGATGAAGTCACTTTCCTCAAACGGAGTGATAGAAGGAGTAGAATTGGCTATGATAGGTTGAGAAGACGTGGTGGGATCCCCACTCCTGAATTATGAGAATAACCAAGAATTTCTTGAGTACTCTTGAAGAAACATCAATGATATCTATTGGGTTAGAGCTTCGGAATCATAGTTTGCGAGTACCTCGAAGTTTGATCAAGGTTAAACGTGACAGCTTCATTACCTACACTTAGTGTGATTTCTTGCTCAAATACATCAATGAGAGTACGGCCCGTTCTCAAGAATCCTCGTCCAACAATGAGAACCCGTGGATCACATCGAAATCAACAACTACAAAGTCATGGAAAATGGAACTTCCCTTTTACAAACACGTCCTCGGCAATGCCAAGAGGACGGGATATTGTACAATCTGCAAGCTCGAGAGTCATGCATGTAGGAGTAAGTTCCGAAGAAAAGTTTCTTCCATCTTGAATAAGGCATCGTGTTGATGCTTGCACCAAGATCGTAAGGCAAAGCATTCAACCATTCCCCGGAAACACAAGGTAAGAGAAATTTTCCGATCTCCAAGCTTTTCGGAAGCTTTTTAGGATAACTGCAGAGCAGTTCGTTAAGAGGAGTTTTAGCCATTTCAAACAAATTTCCTTGTTGCTTAACATGTGTTTGAGAGTTGATGCAAACTTGGGCATCGGCGATAGCATCCGCAAAGCTTATGTCAAAATGTAGTTCTTGGAAAATTTGAAAAAATTTGTCCATTTGATGACGGCTTTTGGCGGAGCTTTGCTCATTCAAACGTGATGGGTAAGGAATAGAAGATTTGGATTGGGGTTCTCAAAGAGAGCTACGGGGAGGTTCAAAACAACTCCGGATTTGATTTGGGTTTCGGACAACTTGAGGTTGGACTACCGAAGTGGGGCGTGTCGCGGTACCATTGGGCTTGAAAAATGCACCTTGTCCGTTGTATCCTTGGTAACTTGACTCATTGCTCCCTCGGAGGAGGCATTGGAGTCGAAGGTCCATTGTGTGTCTTAGGACCTACTACCTTAGGAGAGAAGAAGAAGAGTAGTAGGAATAGCAGGTCCATCATATGAAACACCACCGGTTGTGATCGCTTTGCACGCCCCCGGTTAGCGATCGTGTTTTCGGAAGTTTTCTTGAGCCCGAGGGTTGATCATTTAAAGACTTCTTTAGATCAGTGATCATTGACCAACAACGTTCATTTCATCTTGGGATTTCATGAATTGCTTCAATAGCTCATCGATGATGATGAATTAGGTACGGAGGGAAATTTTGAGGTCGGATGTTTTGATTATGACCTTGTTGTTGAAAATTCCCTTGGTTAGGATTTACATTTCCCTGAAATTGATTCCCTCGATTGAAATTGTTTTGATTAAGGTTTCCTTGATGTTGGAAACCTTGATTGGGTCCCGGATAGAAATTACCTTGGTTTTGATAACCTTGGTTCATTCTAGGTTGGTTTGATTCGGTTCGTATGTTAGGATTACGGTTAAAACCGGGTGGTCCCCGATAAGTGTTAGCACGGTAGTTTGGTTCATTTTGAGGACGGTATTGATTACCTCCTTGATTTGAAGTACTGGCTATAGCATTGGCTTCAAAAGGACTACCATCGGTGGCGGTCTGTTGTAGTATGCATGAGGGCCACCACAAGTAACACAAACTTCAACTTTCTTCACTTCACCATGTGATGGTGTGTGTGTGAAAGTGACTTTCTTTTGGTTAGCAAGAACCAAAGCTTGAACAATATCCGTGAGTTTGTCAATCTTAGCATCGGTGCTAGATGTACTCACTGGAGATGAAGTAGAAGGTCCAGCATTAGACTGAGATTGATATGTCTTTGTGCGGAAAGTGGGACTCGGGACTTGTTTTCAATGATTTGCAAGGCTTCTTTTGTGGTCTTGCTCAGGAAATTACCTCCGCGGAGGCATTTAAAGAGTCTTGATTAGTCCGTTCGACCATTATAGAAAGTATCCATTTGCATTAACTCGGTAAAACCATGATGCAGACACTTGCGGAGCAGCTCTTTGTAACGATCCCATGCCTCCCGAATGATTCATCAAATCTCTCGAAAATTTCATTATCTCATTCTTCGGACTTTAGTTCGGGATGGAATAGCCGAACTTGGTAACTAGATCTTCCCATGTCTCAATGGAACGAGGGGTTGTTTCTCAAGCCAATTTCGGGCTTGTCCCTCTAGAGAGAATGGAACGTAAAAGCTTAATTGCTTCATGTTGGACATTCTTGTATTTGATGGTAGATGCAATCTTGTTAAACCATCGAATGTGTGAATGAGGATCATCCCGCTCAAAACCATAGAATTGGCTTTGGGTTACAAGATTAAAACCCGGTTTGAGCTCAAAGGTATCGACCACGATGGTGGGACAACAATGGCATCTCCGTAACCCTCGATGGGTGCTTGGAGAAGCTTATTCATCGGCTTGTCTGCCATTTCGGGGGGGTGATGGTACTAGACGTTCCTCGATCCGGGCGAAGGAGCGTAACGCCCTCTACTCTGAGGAATATTTGCAAGCTCGAAAGTGGACTTGTAGAGTTGGAAGAACAGTCGCATGCACTAAGTTTAAAAATCAATTTTCAAAACAAATGTGAGGCATAACGACAAGTGAACAACAATAATCACAAATGAAATGGCTTCTTTGAAAAAGTTACACCAAATCACAAGGACACAAAGGCAAGTTTTAAATCGATGTTCGGAACTTATTATGGTCACACCGCTTGGTAGGTGTCTGCCTTGATTTGGGTGGTTGATTTTATGTATTTAAGTACCACTTGAAAGAGCGTGGGTATAGATTTGTGCAAGGGTTAAAACTTTTGGACAATATTTTTTGTATCGTCTCGTTTAACCAAATCGTATCTCTTCAAGAATCACCTTAAAGAAAATACAAGATAGAAAACGTTCCGATTGTTTTGTTGTTTTATATTGTTTTGGTGTTGTTAACACTTTAGGAAAAGTGTTAATGAACTTTTTGGATTTTATGATAACTTTACAAAAGCTGTTTACAAAGCGGTGGTATATGTGCAAGTATGCAGGTCCGAAATGCTTAAAACACGCTACGACCCTCCGCATGCAAAAATTTGGTTCGCCCAGACGGTCGGTTTTATCACACAAGCTAACCACTTGTGAATGGTCAACCGTAATAAAAGAGTCGAACGATGCGAAACAAATACAATTAGATCCGGAGGAGTATAGTGTTTCCCGGGTCGTTAAGTCCCACGGAGGATGAATGGTGTTTAACACGTTCAGATGTCGAATAATCACTAAGGATAGTGATCAGTAAGGATTTTGATTTATTTATACCTAAAGAAAAGATTTGTAAATTACAGAGGCTTAAATGCAAATTAAAGAAAATTAAAAGTTAAAATATATTAAATAAACGCTATCACTATTTTTAAAAATGATGTTTTTGTGATTTATAAAATAAAATAACTTAAAATAACTATTTTAATTAAAACGTAAACTTAAATTATCTAAAAACGTGACTTAAAATGAAAGCGTCGTTAAGTATAAAAAATTACGAGTCAAAGAAAAAGCGTAAAATTTATGAAATAAAAGACCTACAAGTGTAAAAACAATTTTCTTACTTAATATATGACAAAAGAAAATTTTAGAAAAAAAGATTTATATTTTTTTTTTTACTTTTATACTTTTTATTATGAATTAAATATTATTTTAGACTAAATAAATGCTTAAAAATACTAAAACTATTAAGAAAAATCTGAAATTTTTTTATAAATTACTTTATACTAATACAAAGTTAAGAAAAATACAAAAGTTGAAAAAACTTGATTAAATAAGCTGAAAATAAGCTATTAAACTCGTATAAGCTTAAATTGGAAAGAAGGGTTATATATTAGATAGTGCAAAGTTAAACGAAAAAGACCCAAGAGGCGGTTGGTGAGTGTGTTGTGTGGTGAGATTTGGGTGGCTGTGGTTCGAATCCCAGCAATGACCTTTTTGCAACTATTTTATTTTTGGATTTTTATTTTACAAACTTATTAAGTTAACTAAGATAAGCAATTTATAAAACTATGACTTTTATAAAATGACTAATAAGCTCAGTTTTGAGCTTATCTTCTTAACAACAAAAAATTTGGAATAAGCACAAGTTATTAGCCAAATGGCTATTTAAGCTAATAAATAAGCAAAGGATGAATTGAAAATAAGCTAAATAATGATAATAAGCTAATATATCAACTGAATAAGCACAATAACTTGAAAATAAGTACTGATTAATCCAAAATAAGCACTAGTTAACTGTATGCACGGACACTTTTTGAATCACTAGGCACTTTATGGCTTAATTTTAAGCAATCGAGATAAGCTAGAAAATGAAAACAAATCGCAACTAACAAGTTGACTAATTAAGCTTTCCAAAAACTAAATTACACAGTGGTTTACACTAATAAGCTTGTGAGAAGCTTATAAAAATTTTGAAAAACTATGAGGATGACTCGTTATATCGAGTCAAAATGGGACAAACTAAAAAGCACTTGCAGGCCTATCAAATAAGCTAGAAAGTTGAATTTTAAGCTTGGACCCTTAAGATGGCTTGGTTAGCTTTCCAAAGAACTAAAATTCACAAGCTAAAGTTAACTAGTGAGCTTGTGACAAGCTTATGATTTTGACCATAAAAGCTGTGCCTGAGAACATATTTTTGACTTTTTAAGAAAATGAAATGAGTTGACTTATATGAACTTTAGATCAATTCTATGCACTGATTATGTTATGTTAAGGTATAATATGATTAAATTAAGCTAGGTGACCAAGTTTTAAACTACTTTGATGAGTTTTACTTAAATTTTATGTTATGAAATGGTGAGAGATTAAAAGGTATTTTGACTATTTGTTGAACAAGGACTGACTTTTATTGTTTGTTTGAGTTTTATGACCTCTGAGACATGAACCAAATAAGAACAACAGATACAACCTAAAAACAGTGACAAGCAAATCCAAACACCCTTTTAAAAGCTGTTTTGGAACTTTTCAAAGCAAATCACGATTAAAACCATGAAACTTATTAGACCTAATATCATTTATTAAAACTAAATAAGCATCAAACAATGACCATAACAACCTAAAACTCAATAATGATCTTTATGCTATTTTAACTGTCAAAATGAGATTTTTAGCAACTATAAATTTTAAAGAACAAGTGACTGTTTTTATGGATTGATTATGCTTAACTACAACTAATGAACATGTAAACACAGAGATTTAAACTTATAACTGTCTTACGATTGAAATGCCAAAATGGATCAAAATGGCTTACAAATGGATTCCAAGTTAAAAATGATAACCAAGGACTGAAACGAGATCCTATAGCTTCCCAAGAAGCACTAAACCCAAGGGCAATCCTTTATCAACCCCGCTCAGTACATGATCACCATCTCCATTGATTTTTGAATTTCTCACTATTTTATTTGTATTTTTGGTGATTTTCTCTTTTTGATTCTAAAGCGATTTTAAAGTCTCTAAAAGCTTTAATAAGATTTCTAGGAGCTTATGTGAGTTATGGGTCCTTAATAACATCTAACAACAACATTGTGATTTTGATAATTTGAACTTGAAAATGCATAAACTGAAATAAGAACTTGAAACTTGAAATTGATGTTAACAAAGGTTTTATTTCACACTAGTAACTTGAAATACAGAGCTTAAAAGCTTAAACAAACACTGAAATTTGAAACTTGATTAAAGACGACATAAGCTAAATTACAATTATTCTAGATCTCTTCTTCACATTGCTTCCCATCTTTCTTTATAGCCTTGAGATACTCTCCCTTCTCGATCATTTCCCCATCAACAATCTCACCTTTGAATGAGTCAAACTCATCTTATCCGTTTAAATGACTTTTGGCGCCAAAAGTGTATATGGTTGCTTGAGATAGTTTCAGAGTAATTAAAGAATCTTGGGGTGTTGTGGAGGTGTAGGGGACACAAAAGGTTAAGTTTCAATGGATTTGGTGTGATGTGGAAGCAAAAAGCAGGGATGTGAGTGATGAAAGGTTTATGGTGGGCAAGCATTTATTTGTTGTGGGTGATGTATAGGTGGAAGGGGATGGTGATGAGTGTTTTAGATAGGCGGGTGAGGTGGAAAGGAGGTGAAACCACCGGTTTTGATATGCAGGGAAGAAGAAGTGAGTGGTGGTGGTTTTGGGCGGGTTTGACTTGTTTTGACCGTAGGATATTATAAGGGGGTCCAAAATGGGGGTCAAGGCTAAATGGCGTGGGTTCTTTTGATTTGGGTTCTAAATACAAAGGGGGTCTAATGTTTTTGTATTAATAACAAGGACCATTTGTGTAATTCGCCAATCTTGGGGACCAAACTGCAATTCTCCAAAAGTTATCACAAGGACCAAAACTGCCAATCTTTAATAGTACAAGGACCATAGTTGATAATTTCCCATTTTTAAATATCTAAGGACCTTATTTGACATTTTCAAAACTTGAGGGACTAAAGTTGTAATTTTTGTAATTTTAAACTTCAAGGACCAATTTTTACAACTCATGAATCCTTAAGGACTTAAAATGATTTTTTATAAGTTTTGGAATGACCAGGACTATATTTGACAACTTTTGAAACTTGGGGACTAAAACGCTAATTATGCAAACTTAATCGTTTTCACCGATTTTGATATTTTTGCATTTAAAACACATAAAACACTTGTTTGTGATATTTTCATCATTTTGATACATTTCTGAGTATTTTCAGATGTTTTGGCATTCTAAACAGTACAAAAATGATGAGTATTTAGACACTTATCACACATCCTTTCAAACTAAATCTGAGTCACAACATTCTTTTTGATGAAAAGTCAAACCAGTGGATAGAAAGGATCAAACATAAGTCCTAAACTTCCAATGAACAAATGAAATACTAGGTTCACTGGTCAAACATAATCTCGAATTAACGTGTAAAGGAAAGTTATTCTAGTCCTCATTGTCTTCCAGTTCCCTTCCTAGTGTTTCAATTGGAAGCAACAAAGCACTTACTCCCGTTATCATGATTTTGAAAGCATACAAACTCATGAGTAGTATCGGGTGATGACTAGTTCCCAGCAGATCTCCTAACGCAGGCCATACCATTCCTCCAATCCATCCAGCTATCGTTGCTAATCCAACTCCAATTGCTCTTAAGTTTGTAGGATAAACCTATAATAACACACCATATAAACGACTTTTAGTTTTGCTGTCATAAACTAAGAATGAGTGCAGGTAATTCTATGTACACATCCCAAACATGATATTTTTTTATACTCCATATGAAAATAATTGAAAATTTCTCATTCATGATGTGGATAACTAAAAGAAAGGCATACCTCCTCCACATAGATCTCCAATACAACAAAAGTTCTTGACATGAACATCTGGTACAAAACACCAAAGACATGGCAACTATTGTATTCCACTCAGTAAATCAGTAACTGATAGGATCTAATCCTCCACGGACATGATAGCCATAGTATACCTGCGACCTATTTGGTCCGGTTTCCAATAGGCTAAATCCCGAAGCTCTACAAAATTTGGAAGGTTATCTAATTAGGCTTGACAGATTAGCATTAACTCATAGCGGGTAAAAAGTATTACTGTATTATTATTGTGTTTAGGAGGATTGGGTTTGGATAACGGGTCAAAATGATAACTTCTTGGGTAAGGGCTAATTGCTTGACCTGGAACACTTCTTGCCGATGTTTTTAACATTTAAAAATTTGAGTTAAATAGTATTCTCAAAAGTTCCATTTTCTTCTTTTGAATAAAACAAGTAAGAAACTGTGAGCATCAAAAAGTACACTTTCATGAGGTTACGACTTATCTCTGCTTCTATTACTTGATTTATTTCATTCGATCCGTTAACCCATTTCTTTATTTATTAATATACTATATCCGCCCGCAAAAATGGCCAAAAGTTCCAAACATGACGATGATCCCGTTATTGCAGAATGGTCCAAATAGTGAAATAAGATAACATTCGTATTCTTGATGACAATAGAAGGCAAGAAAAAAACTACTTCTATTTGTATATTTGGATTGAGTTTGAATCCTAGGTGGAAAATGTGTGGATCGTGTGTGTTAGGTAACGCGTCAAAAATGCTAACTTTTAGTTACACGCCTATAGGAAGAGCTGAATCACTTTTTTTTTGCAAAGAGTAGATTTTCATACATAACTAGCGTTTTAATATAGTTTTTTAAGTGAAAGTGTCAAAGAATTAGGAAATTGCAGTCATAAAAAATACACTCTGGTGCGCTTTTGACCCGTTTAAGAACAAGATGGCCCAAGTTGGCCAATCAAAAAGTAAATCGGCCGAAATTGACACCTTTAGTTTGGACTTTTATCCCATGAACCCCAATGCATCACCACCTCATGGTTGTCCAAAATAGTTACTAGTAAATGCAAAGAAGTTAATATTATTGACCAAAACAGCAGGTAAAATTAAGTACAAAAAGAGGAAAACTCTATGTTGCGTACCTGCCATGCTAACGATTAATGCATCAAAGTAGAAGTTAGGATTCTTGTGAACTTCGTGTCGCCAAATGGATAACACAACAAATGATGGTGAAAGCAATGAGACGAGGCTACTGTATGAAAACGTGTTTGTAAAATATAAGAGCCATATTAAACTGGTTGTTCGCCTCCACCCTCTTGAACAGATCATGAGTATGGCTGGGTAGCTTCTTTCTGTACCATTTTCGGTGTTTCTACGTAGTAAAGGAGTATTTAGTGTGGACTGATCCTCAATCTCAATACGATTGGTCTGACCAGAATCAACTATAAAGTTTATCTCTCTGACTAGATTATCTACTATTTCTTGGTCAACCGCGGCTAGTATTGGTTGTTGCTCACTTCCGAGCCGCTTTGCCTTAAGCGTGGGATTCGGTTGGCTTCTTTCACCGGTCGGATCAAAACGCTGATCATCTTGGACTTGTGCTGGCTTCTTATCAGCCACAAGATTATTTATGGGCTGAGTACCTAGTGAGCCAACCACTGTGTCTGTTTGGTTTACCGTCACCTCTTCTGTATTAGGATTTCTTTCAGTGGGGGCATCCACTTGAGCACTCTGATCTCCGTGTGCATATACAAGTTCCCCTTTTGGGAGATCATTTTGGTTGATTCTCGCTCCCATCAGTAGGATCGTAAATGCTTCTTCGAATCTCCCTTGTGTACATAAAAATCTTGGCGATTCAGGTAAATAGTAGTTAATTAGTAGAGCCACAATATATGGAAATGAAGTTAATCCTATCAACCACCTCCAACCATGTTCTGGAACGATCACCTCCATTAAAATCTGAAATTAAATCAAATAAGAAATTTTGACCGTGACTGATACATCCCATCAAGATTTAACTCAAAGTAACAAGGAGTACAAAAAAAGAAATACGAAATGGTTTAAGTTTACAGGAACAAAGAGAAGTCGCAAATTGAGTTTCTGAAAAGATCTAAAAGCATAAGAATGGAAGAAAAATACAAATCACTTATTGTAGCAATATAGTTACTAAGGGGCGTTTAACTAACTGATATGGGTCAAAATGGGTTTGTTGACCCGCAATTTTTTTTTCTTACTAAGAATTTATTTATACATAATTAATGCACCTAAATAAGCATACTAAAGTTAAATGATGATTAGAAGAGTTAGATAGGTGGCATGCATTATAAATATGAATTGACGTACCCAAGCTAAAAAGGCTTCCAAAACTGTTCCAATTGCACCAAAAGCGAAAAACCGAATCATTGAAATCCCCCGATGAGCTCTCGGAACAAATTCCATGTACCAGGTTGTATAAACTTGAGCGCCACCAATCCCAAGCCCAATAAGGATACGTGAAATCAATAGTTGTAAGTTGTTCTGTGAGAACGTACTTGCTAGCCCAATGACGCTTGTTAACACAGATGATCCGAAAATAGCCATCCTGAAAGGCAAAAGCAAAGGGACCAGTAAGATGTTGAACCAATAAAGTTCTGTGACAGAATGAGTATCATGTAAGACAATAGGCTATAATCTATCTATACTGGTTTGGTAAGAATATAATGGCTATAATCTATCATGACTTCATGAGTATGGTAAAAACTATTCCTGATCTATAGTGGCAAACTCCTGCCAACTTGAATTTGTTGCTTGATAACTGTATGAACAGTTATAGCAAGTTTACCATCTTTCGAATGCTACTGATGAAAATCTTTGGTCATTGGCTTTTAAACTTAATGCTTCTGATGTTGCATACGTCGGATAAGGTCTAAGGAGACTTCAACTTATATAAAATTTTTGGTTTAACCACTGTGAAACTTTCAGTTATCCCATAAATTTCCATCTCATACATGATGCCACAATGTAAAGCATGTTACATAATAAAATTTATATGACTATATGAAAATTCGTTGAGGACTTTACTTTCTTCCATAACGATCCGCAACACAACCCCAAGCGAATGCTCCAACAAGCATTGCTACGTAAGTGAAGATAGATATGAGATTCTGTTCAGTGATAGAGAGCTTCAAATCATGTTGAGCCGCAAGTCCTACATAGGACAGAAGCATTAATTCCATTGCTTCTCCTGACTACTCCAAAGATATGAGCTTAATTTGAATTTCCATCCCATGGCAGAAAGTGCTTCATCAACTGTATAACTCAATCTTTGATTATCCATCTGCAAACCACCATTGTAAATTTATTGTGCTAAGCTCATTTATACAACTTCCAGTCAAAATATCTTAACTTAATGGTAAACATAAACGGAGGTAACAGAGTCAATATACACATATCTTCTAACACAGGTTAAAAAATAGATTTATAGAACAAAGATCATTTTAAACCTACGACTAGTTTATCATGTTTACTACGTAGTATTAATATAATATAACTTGTAAACATTATCGATTATCCCCAATATATCGTAATAACCTCAATCATTCAGCTTCCATTGATGAAAACAAGTATGAATGCCATACAAAAACACTACTAGCTACTACTCTGTAACAAATAAGCACATCTACAAGTATTGCTTTTAGCTTTTCGATATATGAACTAAAAAACGCGACAATATATTGTTTGAAACTCAATACGACAGCTTATTTTGATAACCCCTGACCGTTAACGTATCATTTTCAATATATGAACTTAAAAACGCGACAATATATTGTTTTTATAGACTTATCAACCACATCAGTTTATAAATATAAACATCTATCCCTTCAGCAAAACAAAATCCAACCAAACTCATGTTGGAAATGTATATATTTACAAACATGTGAATGTCCGGATTCGAACTCGTGACCACGGGATTGCACTGATTAGCGAATGAGAATTAAAGTTAATAATTAATGTTTATGTTTACGATTAATTATTGCATATTAAGTCCGGTTAACGATCGTTAAGTATTTAACGGAAAAATGACTAACGACCGTTAAATGGAAAAGAGAAGGACTAGAAATGGAAAACTTGGAAAATTTATGGGTTTGGCTTTGGGCTTGTAGTATGGCCGGCCAAGGGGCCTTATCCAAGCCTAATCCCTAACTTGTTTTTCAAGAATTCCATTCACTATATTAGCAAGGCTAGGTTCTAGGGTTTCATTCATATCTTTGTGCATTGAATTAACCCTAGATCTCCTCTCCTCTCTTTTGTCCTATAATCGGCCGAGCACCCCAATTGTAAGGGAGTTGGTTTCGTTTTGCTTAAACGAGGACTTGTGTTAGATCTAGCAATCGCTGATTAGCGTTGGTTAATTCAGTGTACAAGAAGCGTGTTGTAAGACATTATTCTTACACCAATAAGTACTTCTGTTTTCTTTGCTCGAGGGTTTTTTGCTCGAGGGATTTGACATTCGCAAGAGGTACATTACGCATACTTTCAGTTAATTAATTTATTTGTTACGATCTTAAGTCTTCCGCTGTGTACTCTTGATGTTTACTTGTTTATTGTATGTTATATATATTTTATAAACTCAACAGTGGCATCACGAGCCTTGTATAACAAGTAATTAATTACTGAAACACATAATTAAAATAAACATGAATGTGTTATTATTTGTATGCTTAGATCTAGGGTTTGCAAAACCTTAACCCTAATTTTGAAGGGGCGTTTTTGGTGCCCTAATTAGGGTTTTGTAAACTATTGTTTTAATTGGATTAGAAACCCTAAGATGCATGCAACTTTATGTGTATATTCGTAACTTTGATTTAATTGCATTAATTGTTAAGTGTAATTTTATGTCCATGATAATTATCAGCATGTTTTATCATGGATGCTTTATGTATGTCTTTCTTGATTAAGTGATATACACTAATTATTATGATAGATCTAAAATTGGGAAGACCTCAATAATTATTAATTTAATCAATTATGTGCTATGTGGTATGTATTTAATTTAGACTTGCTATGTCGATGAATCGATGCATGTGGTTCACCTTGTACATAGATGAAAACGGGTGAAAGTTTTAATTAAATATATGCATATTGACAAATCTAGAATTGGTTATTAATAGGATTTATCAAAAACGTTTGCATGTGGCTATTTGATATGCATGACTTTTATTTGTTATGCATTCATTGTTTATTTGTTTATTTTTATAAATACTTGCTTGTTTGTTATGTGTAACAAGGGTATTTTACAAGAAAAATAAACTGACCTAAACAATAGTGAAACATGTATTTTAAGAATAGTAATCATAATCGTTTAATTGATTGATGAATTTGGTACAAATGGTCCGACGGCTCACCCATGAGAATGAACTAATAAAAGGGGTTTAAAGAAGTGTACACAGTCCGAAAGGATGTCTAAGGTTGTGCTTTAGCGCGTAGTCCTCTCGCCCTCTGTAAGTTCGAGTGGAGCTACTTAGTAAGCCATTAAATGTGCAAGCTCATCTTAAGGGCGAATTTGTTTTAATTCCATGCCTGCTTCCTTGGTAATTATCCGAAACACTAAGTGTTTACACTTATGCAAAAGTACGGTATAATGGATGATAATTAACACTAAATTCCTTGATTGGTGAACCCAATACCTCAATTAAAGTTTGATGATGAAAAGCTTATACATTAAAACAAGATATAAATGTTTTAATAAAACTATGCTACAAAGATGAATGCATGACATCTTTGTACATATTTGATTTAACATCAAAACTATTACCCTTTAATTTAAGTTATATGCCATCCAATGAAACGGAAACACCTAAGATTACTTTCTATTTGCGTGAGAACGTGACTTAGATCTTAATCAAAGGGTAAAATGTCCACGTGTCGTGAGAACGGGCATGGACGATTTTGCAGTTTCTTAAGTTGGACGACTTAATTGAGTTTTGGTGAAGCTGGCAACTCCAGGCATAAGATGGGATAAAACATGTTTACATGGCGATTGATATTGGCTATATGTAAATCCCATAAATCTAGGAATTGCAATTGATATTGGCAATTGAGCAAAAGCTCTACCATTTTGTATAAGGTTCATTACTAGCAGATCAACGGACGTGATGAAATTATGACAATTTGGATCCTAGTTTTCAATAATAATTAATTGGTTATATGAATATGAACCTTGGGTATTTAATTGTTTATTGAAAAGGTTAATTATCGAAAATACTAAAATTGAATTTTGTAATTCTTTTGAATGTATAAATGCAACATTTAACCGTAAACGTGGTTTAGTCTTTGATTAGTAAATTGATCCATTCTAGCATTCAAACAAATGTTTGATTGAGAATAATTTCTGATAAGACAAACAAGTCTCTTTTCCATGGGAGAAGCATGAGACTCAATCCTATTCCTTTTCATGAATGAGAAAGGTATAATAGGAACATTTGAATTGTCTAAATTCTAATGTAACTCTTAGCAATGAATTGCACATCTTATTTTCCATAAAGATTTCATTACCCTCATTTGGTGAATGAATCGTTTGTAACAACATGAATGTTGGTTAACTGGAAAACATGTATATGAGTTACTAGATTAGAAGCTAGACTAATTACCGCAAAAATTGGTAAAAGGCAAACTAGCATATTTTATCTAGTTGTTTTGCTTTAGCCTTTAAAGGTACTACATACCAGTATGGGGATGGTAGACCTGTTGAGGAAGAAATTGCATACCCAATTTTTCGAGTTAATAACATTGATGGATAACCCATCATTCATAGAGTAGAACACACCTTTTAGTACCTTAGTAATGATTACGTATGGTTCTTCAAAGGTGTAGGAAAGTAAAAAGCAAGCAAGTTGTTTTCACTGGTTATGAAAAACTTACAATGTTGTCGATTCAAATGGGAGCATTTGTGTTGCATTTTTGAATAAGAAGTTGTTTTAATGATTTCTAATTCAGTGGGAGCTACAAGCCTTATTTCCCGTGTAGTAACCCAGATTATCTTCAAAGATAATTACTTTCCAATTGTAGACACTTATATTTTTAAGGATAGTCGGTATGCGTTTCCTTACTAAACAATATAGTTCTACATCTACTTGTTATATCTATGACACAAATCATATTAATCAAATAAACGAACGTGTATCGTGTTGTTTATATGCTACATGATGTTGTTCCATGCACAAGTGGGAGAAATCTTATTGTGTGCAAGGTACAACACATATTAATATGATTTAAAATGAATTCTCTTGACTAGTAGTAAGAGAATAACGTTCTAATAGGAAGTATACATTTATATATGTATGATTGCCCTATTAAGAACATGTGTCAAGATGATAACAAAGACTACTTTATTTTAAATATTTATGTCATTCAATATTTAAGAAACACTTGTAGTTACAATTTATGTTACGTGAGAACGTGAACTAGATTGTAGCCCAAGGTAAAATATCCACGTGTCGTGAGAACGAGCATGGATGATTTTGCAATTTCTTACGTTGAACATTTCATGGAATGACATAATTAAATGAAGTAATCTAATACTACTTTGAATTTAAGTATTCGTTGAATGACTTAAATATATGTAGTAAATATTAACTTGAAATATTAATTGAAACCGAGGTGGTGTTCATAATTACTTTAATTATAAATGTTTATGATTTTGTAAAGTCACAAACATGAAGTCTTTTAAAGACTTAAAATATAAAGTAAGACGTTAACTTGCTATGTTTTAAGACATATGCATGAAGTCAATGAGTAGATCAAAGACTTATAACATTATAGTGGGATTATAACTAATATGTCTTTTGACTTGGTCAAAAATATTTATGTTATAATACATGCAATTGACTTGGTAATTCTATTGTACCATTAAGTTTTACTTTGTTGGTAAATAGGTAAGCCAAAAGAGTAGATGGTTATCTAAAATATTGTTAGATTTTCTTACAATATTAATTCTAAGGAAATACCATAGTTTTATGGTATGTTCTGTTGGAAGAATCAAAATCTGTTGGCATTATTTGATTCAAGATAACTATAGTTTCTTCCAAAAGTTATCAAGGTTAGTAGATTGAGTATAGATTGAATATACTCAACAAGACTCCAACCTAGAAGATTAATAAGACACCATTTGTTTATGGAATGTGATGAATCACATTAAGTCTTATAAAAAAAATGAAGTTCTGAATTTGTTAAACTACTTATAGAGTGAGTTGTAACAAACTAATGTTAGGAACTGTCAATGTTTTTGTAATATCCCAAAAGAGAACAATGTATTGTTGCTCTACTTGCTAAACTATTTAAAGGTAATCTTTAAATTTTTAAAGGCAAGTGGGAGTTTTGTTTAGATCTTGAAAGATTGAATTACAAAATACATAATCTTCTAAAATGCACTAGCAAATATCATGATGAGGCTAAACATGAAAATGATAGACCTTAATATGATGGAATTGTCATTCATAGATCCGTAAGGATATCTCCGATATTTAATATGCTGAGGAATATGAGTTACAGGATCATGGTAAGCACCTCGTTAATCATAATGATAAATTTACCAAATGTTGAATTGTGGAAAATCAATCATACTATGAATGTAGAGATGCTGTCCATAAAGATAATCAACCTTAGATACTTGGTTTATCTTAATAATGAAAATGAGTTTCTTCAAAGGATGGAAACCCTAGTGGTTTAAATCTTTGTGTAGAAATCATATTGACAATATTGTACATGTATTTAATGTATGTCTAGTGATAATAATATCAATCATACTTAAGCAATTAACTATGATTGAATATTCTTTCCTATATACATTAAATAGAAGTATAAAGATTATAATTGTCATACTTAGTTTCATTGATATGAAATTTTGACAATGAATGTCATAACTCTTTGTTGTGAAATTACTTTTGCGAGGACGATGAGTAATACAAAGAAGTTTTATGAATTCAAATAATCCTTGGATATGTACAAACTGCAAGAATTCATGAATGGATATATGCAAGCATCTAGGAGATGTTTCTTGTGTTTAATATTAAATCCATGTTTGATTTAATAATTAAAATAAGATTGCTCATAAGTATTCCTGAAAGCTAGTGGGAGTATTATTTATTTTTTCTTAAATCTTATATGTTGTATGGGCAACTACATTCCACTTAAATTAAGTTTTAGTTGGGAATGAAACTTCGTTTGTAAGATTTGGAAATAATATATACAACTTTGGAATATATGTCTATTATTATAAACATATAAAACATAAATAAATGAGTCAAATAGAACATGATGAATACATATCTTTGACAAGATAGATGAGATCTTAAAGTTTAACTTAAAGATTCATCATGAACATCATGTTGTGTATAAAGTTGTTGTGTCATGCTTGATTACAAGATGATTTGACAACATTGAAAGTTGTTAGTGTAATAAATATTTTAAAGGAATATGTTTGGATTTAGAATCACATTCCACAATTTGGAGATGCTCCTAGATTCTATGGATGATTATATGACAATTGTTTCATAATTGTCATTGCCAACAAACTTGAGTTTGGTAGGCACCAACATTACACTATAACTGTTCGAAGTTTACGGATGTTTAAAGAGCATATTGTTGTACACAATGATCTTTGGTATAATTGAGATGACACTAAATTCTAGTCATGGTATCCTTGATGATGACCATGTTGACTAGTTATGCTCAACTAAGAGCATAGTTGCATTATACATTAAAGAATGAAGAATACTTTAAAACTTTAAAGTTTTGAAAGATGATTGTCATAAAAGGGTGGTTCAGGTTATCACGCACCTTAAGGAATAATATGACAATATCAAGATATGTGTAAACATATACAAGAAATTCACTTATTGAATTCTTGAAATAAGTATTCTCAAAATTCCTATAGATCAAAGTTAGTTGAAATTATGCCCTATCAACAAGTATGATTTTCATGACTTGTGGCAAAATTCATTAACTAGTATTATCATGCATTGATCTATTTAGTATTTAGATAAAGGATGTTAAACAATTATTATTTATAATGAATTAAAGTACGGTATACGTTTAATTTCATTTATAATATTGTGTCCTGTATTTGCATGTTTAAATCCTTGAATAACTTAAGTTATTCTAAATAGTCCGTTGTCGATCAATAACATGGGAATGATATTGAATTAAGACAAATCTGAGTATTAGTTAGAATATACTTGAAAGTATATTGATGCGCATCATGACTAATTTCGGATATTTAATGAATTGAATATAGGACTTATCCCACCCACATGATGATACTTTATGGATCTCTGTCATTAAGTATATCATGGATATTTATCCTCTGACTTGAGATACAAGAGATATGTCATGGATGTAGTGCATTTCTGTAAAGCAATCTAACGCTATACGTAACTTGTAGTTATAAGGGTTGTTTTGAAGTGTTCTGAAATTTATGAATCCGCTTGTAGTCAAAATGGGATTTGTTTCCTTCAAATTTATTTTGAAGTATAATACTTCTGGGCCCCTCGTAGGGTTGTTAAGATGTTTGCATGGCCATGCCCAAGGTCTTCGGAATATGTTGGAAGAATTGGTAATCTTAATCAATCACATAAAGCGAAAGCGAATAGTTAATTAAGAAATGAGTGAGATCCATATTCTTATTAACATGGTATTAGAAACAAAAGGATGAATATGATGATGAATCATCAAACTTGGTTTTTCTCCAGAAAACCATACACGAGTTGTACCAGGGGGCATTGGCGTTGCTACGCTAACCAATGTCATTTCACGTTTGTAAACATATCCAAGTGGGAGCTGTTGGAAATGTATATATTTACAAACATGTGAATGTCCGGATTCGAACTCGTGACCACGGATTGCACACATTAGCGAATGAGAATTAAAGTTAATAATTAATGTTTATGTTTACGATTAATTATTGCACATTAAGTCCGGTTAACGATCGTTAAGTATTTAACGGAAAAATGACTAACGACAGTTAAATGGAAAAGAGAAGGACTAGAAATGGAAAACTTGGAAAATTTATGGGTTTGGTTTTGGGCTTGTAGTATGGCGGCCAAGGGCCTTATCCAAGCCTAATCCCTAACTTGTTTTTCAAGAATTCCATTCACTATATAAGCAAGGCTAGGTTCTAGGGTTTCATTCATATCTTTGTGCATTGAATTAACCCTAGATCTCCTCTCCTCTCTTTTGTCCTATAATCGGCCGAGCACCCCAATTGTAAGGGAGTTGGTTCGTTTTGCTTAAACGAGGACTTGTGTTAGATTTAGCAATCGCTTGATTCGTTGGTTAATTCGCGTGTACAAGAACGTGGTTGTAAGACATTATTCTTACACCAATAAGTACTTCTTTATTTTGCTTTGCTCGAGGGTTGTTTTGCTTTGCTCGAGGGATTTGACATTCGCAAGAGGTACATTACGCATACTTTCAGTTAATTAATTTATTTGTTACGATCTTAAGTCTTCCGCTGTGTACTCTTGATGTTTACTTGTTTATTGTATGTTATATATATTTTATAAACTCAACAACTCAGTTACTACATATATTTGTTGATATACACTTTGCGTTCTAGCAAACAAGGCTATGTTGACTATTAATTGCTGGGACTTGTACATGTAAATCTGAACAATATGGATTCACAACTAGTACACCAATCTGTTGCAACTGTTTGACAGCTTAGTGTAGCTAGCCTTCTAAAAATTTCAAGCAAAGATACACATCCTAAGCTATCAAAGTCCAACACATTGTCCATATAATTGTAAACCTACACTACTTCCTAAAGATACACATCGAACCAGATTTATCATATGACGCATATTGCATAATGATAGCTAAAAATCAGTTTACTCTTAGCTCAATTCTCAGACTTGTATATAAAATAACTATACTATCATAATATCATCATAGAAGTGTGCAAGATGTTATCCTTAGCTCAAATCAGTGACCAAATGCAAATATAAACAATTATACGATCATAACTTCAGCATAAAAGTCTGCAAAATGCTATACTTATCTCAACGGCTCAACGCTACAACTTTCATAACTACCAGTGACCAAATTTGAAACAGGCCGCTATTATAATCATAATTTCAGCTTTATAGTCCGCAGTAGCATCTTAAACAAGTCTGATTAGCATAAACATTCTGTTTTAAGCTCAATCATACTTTCCACATCTAAAATCAGTTTTTAAATGTGAAAAACGACACAGCTTTGATCTCAGAAATCAGAAGTTCAACGTAAAACCAAAACGATGCTAAATACAACAAATTATTGTGCTAAGCTCATTTATACAACTTCTAGTCAAAATGTCTTAACTTAATGGTAAACATAAACAGAGGTAACAGAGCACATATCTTCTAAAACAGGTTAAAAAAAAGATTTATAGAACAAAGATCATTTTAAACCTACAACTAGTTTATAATGTTTACTATTAATACAACTTGTAAACGTTATCGACTATCCCCAATATATCGTAATAACCTCAATCATTCAGCTTCCATTGATGAAAACAAGTATGAATAATGTCATACAAAAACACTACTAGCTACTACTCTGTAACAAATAAGCACATCTACAAGTATTGCTTTTAGCTTAAAACACGACAATATATTGTTTGAGACTCAATACGACAGCTAAACGTATCATTTTCAAAGCTAAATAATACATAATACACATCTCAAACCACTTATTTGAGTCAAAGAAACACATATAACTAGTCGAACAGATTTCGATTTCTAAACGTAAAAACACCAAAATCTATTTCTAGAGGCTTAATAATACACCTTCGTTTAAGGATATCCGAAGCGCAAACGCACAGTGTACGTTATCACTTATTCTAACCTAAACAAAAACATGTACAACTTCAACAACAACTGATATTCCTCATTTTTGGTAACAAACAAACACAGATTTAACGTTATTCATCATTTCATAAAAACCTAACTTCAAATATAGTGATAAAAATCATTACTTTAAGTTAAAAAAACATTATTCATCATAAGAAAACGATATTATTACGAAGTTAAGCTTACATAGAGTGATAAAAATCACTACTTTAAGTAAAAAAAACACAAATTTAACCTCATTTATCGTCAAATATGTTCTTATTTTGAAGTTGAAAGTTAAAATAGTATAGTTTCTATACTATACCTTACAGCTGAGAGAGTAAAAAAAAGCTTAAAAATGAATATGAATGTATGAGATGTATCATAAAACTTGGAGAGCAAATAAAATGGTTTGTGTGACTGTATTTGGGTTTGTATAATGATCATGAAATTGTATGTCATGTGCATGTATGTGTATATGGGATCCTTTTGTTGTTGCACCACTACATGAAAAAGGACAGCAGGCGGGATTGTGTGTGTGTCCTTCACCATGGTCTACAATTACTAATCTGTCCTTGCTAAATGTAAAAAAAAAAAAAAAAAAGTAGCGCCCAATGCCGTCTTCCACGGGTTATGGGTACCCAATACCGTTTCCGGTGTTTGGGAGAGGTTAAGATGTAGCAGTACCTTTACCCTACCTAAGGTAGAGAGGCTGCTTCCAGTTCTACCAAAGGTAGAAAGGACCTCTATCCTTGCTAAATGTAATACCTTAAATGTTGGTAAAAAATGTAAAAATGATATGTTGGTGGAGGACTAAGCTACTATGACTAGGCGTAATGGTGACTGTGGTCACTACTATCACATCAGCGCCAACTCACTACAACCTTCTTCATGACCAAGTTAGTGTAATAAGGTGACCGCTATTATCATTTACAACATGCATACCTTACTTAAACACAAATATACCTCATAAAATTGTTTAATAAACACACAATAGTGGTGGTGTTTTAACCAAGGATAAGTTACCATTTTGCCCTTTTTTTATTTACAATAAAACGTGACAATGGCAAGTTATTTCTAGCTAGCTTATTTTATGGATGTGTAACCGTTATTAAAAAAATGAACTACTAAAAGTTTGACTTCAATAAATAATATTATGGCGGGAAGACCACTATATCTATCTATTTGGTGATAAGTTAATTAATCAAGTCATATTTACTTCATTTGACTTCAACAAATAACGATCACCATGATTCACTTTTTTTTTTTTTTTTTTTTTTTTTTTTTTTTTTTTTTTTTTTAATTAGTAAAGGGCATTTTACCCAGTAAAATATATTACTTTATAAAAACCGTTTAAGTACAATGAAATGGGGTTTAGCCGTTTAGGTACCACATTAACCACAAGCAAACGCTTGACACAACTACTAATCATTTATGACATACCATAAACGACAACTAGCCACAACCAACTAGACCTCCAAACCAAAAACCATCATAAAAGATACAATTTACGCAAACTATAAATCTTGAATTGCAACAGCCTTTAACTGAGCAGGAGAGAGGCCAAAATCATCAGCATCATAATTGTTGCCATCACCCGTATCCGCTTTCCATTGTTTATAAAGACTATGCTCCTTACCTCCACTATCAGAATACAACGTCCCAATGTGATCATCAAAAACTTCATCATCATCGCTTTCAGAAACTATCACATTGACCACCTCAGAGCTTGTGTTTCAATGATACCATATATTATGTGAGAGGCTCCTCAATTAAAATGATTGTAGATTCAAGTTCTGCTTAAGATGTGTGAGATAGATTTTGGTGTATAATTGTGTGAAATAAATAGTTTCGCTTTTTTAAAAAAAGTAATCACTTGTTTACCTAGAGCATTTATTATTATAAATAAAAAACCATATGAAGAAATAAAATGTGTTTTATTAGTCTCTTGTTTAATGAAAGTATTTTATCATATTTTTATTGTGTAAAATAAAAATATTGTTCCCTCTGCTGCATATCTTTCTGTAATTCTGTTGTTGATGTGCTGCATGTCATTTTTCCTCCCACCTTCTTTTTGTTTTATTCACTTTTAATTAATGGACTAAGTGAAAATATCAACACAAAACAAAAATGTAATTCATCCATGTTGTGTGAAAATAATGGATTATGTGTTTACTGGTCAAGTTATTATATTATGATGTACTATTAAATATACACATTTCTATATCAAGAATACATGCAAACCTATTATCAAAACCCTTATTTAAATGCATTTTTAAGATTCAAAAACTTTAACTTCATGTTTCTAATATACTTTATCATTTGTCAATTGGACAGATAAACTCAAGGGTCTCCTTTTTCGCGTTAACGAAATGCCTTGTAACAAAAATGGTCATGTTTAAGAGGCCACGGTAGCACAGAAGGAAAATATGATCGTTTGAAGAACAACAAAAAAAAGTAACGTAACATAGACTAGGCTATCAGGGGGTGTTACATAGACGAATTTAGGGGTGTTCATGGGTCGGGTAATATCCGAATAAACCGAAAACCGAAACCGAACCGAATCGAAAATAACCGAACCGAACTCGTAACCGAACCGAATTTGCCAAAACCGAACCGAACCGAAATAAAAGTTTGGTTTTCGGTTCGGTTATGGTTTTAGCAATCCAAACCGAAAACCGAATTTAAATAAATATATATATTTTTTTATATATTTATATAAAAAAATTATATTAAAACTCTTTATAATATATATATATAATATTTTTTAAGCTTGAAAATTATTTTTTTCTCAAAAAATATATATAAATAAATGAATAAATTATTAAATTTAGGTAATTCGGGTTATTCGGTTCAGTTTTCGGATATTGGGGGTTCGGTTTTCGGTTTTCGGTTCGGTTTAGTCAAATTTGAATTCGGTTCGGTTCGGTTTTCGGTTATACCCAAAAAAAAAAATTAACCGAACAAACCGAACAAACCGATAACCGAACCGATGAACACCCCTAGACGAATTTATGAATCCCCATTTGACCAATAATGTCATTGCAACGAGTCAATATAAGCCCATAACTAATACAATTACATAGAAATAAAAACAGACTTAAAAGACAAAACAATGGAAATAAATTTTTTGACATTAACGAAATAATATCTTATATATTTCCCAAATTTATGAGATTATTGGGTTAAATAAAGGTGTTAGAGAGCCACCTGTGGTAGCTCAAGCCAAAGGGCTGTTTCAGCGTTACTTTAGCTTTTCAAACTTTTTTTCACTTCCCGTATCACTCACATACCAAAATACCTTTCGATCCTTCACTCATAACTCAATCCAAAACATCACTTTTGTGTTACTATTTTATTTTCTTTTCCATTTTTTCAAACCAACTAATTTTTTTATTCATAATAAAAATACAAGTAGAATACACCATTCGTCTTTTTATTTGTACCCAATATACGCGGGGAGTCCTATTTTAAATAAATACATCCAAGGTCCCTACTGTACATTTTTTGCCAGTGTTGCAAAAAAAGACCTATAAAGCAGATTAATCTCGGCCTATGCGCTACTGGGCCATCAACATTTCCGATTTGTGTAAATCGGTCAATTATGGTCAACGGTGATCAACGATTGTCAACGGTGGTCAAACTTGCCGTAATTTTGCAAATTTTGTCAGAAATACCAAAAATTTGCCGTAAACTAGTTTTAATCAATATAGTCGCTGTTTATATCAATTACAAGATTTTTTTTACGGAAAATCTTGCGGAAAATACCAAAACTCGTCGAAAATACCCAAAACTTGCCGGAAATACCAATTC
This sequence comes from Chrysanthemum makinoi, assembly GCA_910596185.1. Classification (NCBI taxonomy): domain Eukaryota; kingdom Viridiplantae; phylum Streptophyta; class Magnoliopsida; order Asterales; family Asteraceae; genus Chrysanthemum; species Chrysanthemum makinoi. The sequence goes on from OU343221.1 coordinate 275,872,110, forward strand.
GATTAATCATCGATTAATCCCGCTTACACCAATTACAAGTGTTAACACAAATAATGTCTAAAAACGTTAATATTTTTCGACTTCTATACGTTTTGATAATTAAAAAATGTATAAACATTCTACATCAAAATAAACGTAAGCAAGTTGTTTGTCCCAAAATATTTAAACTTTTTTTTTTTTTTGTTATACCCGGGTTTCCGACTCGACATTGCGAGCCAACTAATCCCAGAATGACTACCTTTTTGGATAGCTCGGAGTCGGCGCAGGTGAACCTCCGTGGCCAATTGAGGATTAATTTTCTCCCTAGGGTTCGAACTCAATACCTCTAGACACTTTCGTCCTAAAAGACTAAGCCCTTACCAATGAATCACCCCCATTGGTTGAAAAAGGTTTTAAAAAAGTATTAAACAAAAAAATATTTAAAAGTTCGTAACAATGTAAAAATGATATGCAGGCGCAGGCCTTAACCAAGGTAATTCACTTTTTTTCATTTTAAGCCAAACGGACTTACACTTTTCTAATCGAGTGGACTTGAGTCAAACATTGTCTTCTGTATATTGTCGACCGTTGGTAATTATCAACGTTTTGCATTAACAATGCAATATTATTCAAAATGTTACTCTTATCAAAGTGATTAAATTTGAAAAATATATGAGGTATATGAGGCATGAATTAATGTATCAATATTGTGGGAGCATTACTAATGTTCAGAAATTTCAGGCAAAGGAATAAAAAGGACAAAATCGTAGTGGTGTTGTCTTAACCAAATGTAAGTTACCATTTTGCCCTTTTTGTTTACAATAAAATGTTGAAATGTGACATTGGCATGTTATGGGTTAGAAAATACTGTATGTTACACGAATGAATAGAGGGGATGTTCGTTACTAATAAAATAGTAAAATTCAAATTGTGCTAAAAAACATTTGACTAGTTTGACTAATATGGCGGGAAAACCACATTGTCCGAAATATCTATTTGTTGAGAAATTCATTAATTAATTCAATAAACAACCTATTATCAAAGTTGTCCGGTGATAAGGCAAGCATCTTAATATTCTTACACAATGTCTCAGGTTCAAAACTCACTATATAAATAAATATTTGGGGTCGCGCTTACATCTTAATTAAGACTCACACTTCCTAAATAACCTAAAAAAAAAAAAGAACTTAGTTTGTCTATTGTTTTAGTTTAATATAATGAACTTAAACAAAATCAAATCAGAACAGTCACATGATGCGATCAAATGACAAGAAATTCTGATTGGTTGACGGACCCCATATTTTATGTCAAACAAAATATTGCATTCGGTTATTAGCTAAGCTTGTTGCTAGTCCTTGTACAAAATTCACAAAAAGACGATATTTCAAAATAGTAGACAATAGATGTTATGTGCAAGTGAAAAGTAGTCACAAATATATTCTTACACTCTGTTTCCGAGTATAAAATGAAAATAAGATAGATGGAGAAGCAAAAAAAGATAGAAGCAAAGAAGAGAAGGATAAGAAATACTGTATTTTTTTATCTTGTGTTCCCGAGTTGAAAAGAAAAGAAATGGATATAAGCAAAAAAAAGATTTAAAATCAACTTCACTCCATTTCATCCTAATTTGGGAAGAAAATCATGAGAGTAATTTTTGTGTAATTTACTATTTTTTATTTTCTTCTTATCTCTTAAAATATCTCAGAAACACAATTTTTTTTTATTACTAACCCGAACCTTTCCCTTTCACTCCAAATTATAAATTCAGGAACATAATGTAAGTTTGTTTGAAGCAAAAATTGGTCGTTGGTAGGATTTGTTGTCACACCCCCAAAATACCTGTTTTGCAGCGGAATGGAATACCTGGGGCGTGACTGCCATAACATCACAGTTACAGTTATATTGAACGACCTAAAGTGTCGTTTTGAAAATACATCGTTTGATTTATTAAAACATTCAGAGTTTACAAAATATAGGTCCCAAAAGATTTCCAAGAGTACCAACATGAGTTTGTTACAATCAAACGATAGTTAAGTGCATAAAATCCATGTGAAACGCATCAATTCAACGACTCCATGCAAGCCATGATGATATGCTAAATACCTGAGATAAAACATACTAAAAGTGTCAACACAAAGGTTGAGTGAGTTCATAGAGCTTGTGTTAGCATGAAAAACCTTTAAAGAACGTTCACTCAAAGAAAGGCATTGTAAGTCCACTCAGCCGTTCAAGTTCCGCCCATACAAAACTTGCAACTTGTGTGTTTACAACCCATTACTCAAAATGTTATAGTTTATGTTCAAGCACACGTTGTCAAATGAGTTCACATAATCGTACCTAACTTAACGTATCAATAGTCAATTGATATAGCATGTAATTCGTCATAGAACAATAGTACACGACTCGACGTATCAGTAGTCAACTGATATAGCACATAACTCGACGTAGAACAATAGCACATAATCAATAGTACAACATTCGGTTTTGAAACAATTATGATCATGATAAAAGTTGTAGCATGTATCTCCCCCAAAAATAGTACAAAACAATTGAAAATAGGGGCCATGAAACTCACCTAATGCAATGATTATGATGACAACAGTGGATACACTGAAATGAACCAAATACTCTAACCGCAACCTATTATGAATGATATGATCTATTATAAGTCATGAATTAATGTTGTGCATGCAATTTCATATGATATCCATACCACTTGTGCATTTGAAAATAAAGTTTATCGTCGAAAAATAAGTTTATAACGTCTTGTCAAGTTATAAAATACTTTACGCTTATATATGTTGAAACAACATCTCACGATAGTCGTTTGGAAATAGAACAATAACTTATAGTTTTTCGTCGTAAAATAATATACTTTGACAACTCATGAAAATGACTAAGTAACCTCGCGAAGCTTAGTCGCAAAATGGTGAATATAGAGTGTTAGTGTTGAAGAAAAATAGTTGTGATCGTCGTATTTCAAATACGTATATCTTGAGCGTTATAGGTCCATTTTCTACGATTTATACATCCTCGGCTTCGTGTTAATTTATACTAATATATTTTTGATAAATTGACTCATTTAGATTATATTTAAAACTCGGTTTTGCCCCTTGAAAATCCCTTGACAGCTTGTATTATTTCAGAAAATTAGTTTTCGTCGTTAAACTTAAAATTAACGTATCTTCTTCGTTATAAACCCGTTTTAACCCGTTCAAGCGGCCACGGTTTCTTTCTTAAGTCTATTTTCTGAAAATATAAACCAAAATAATCCACCACTTACTGAAATTTCCAGATTTTACAAATTTGGACAGACCTTAATTTTATGTTGACGAAAATGAGTTTTCTAGTGTAGAACTTGTTCTAACCCTTTCCAATCAACACCAAAACTATTCTAAACCTACCATACACCTTCTTAGGGTGTTATGGGTTCCTAAACTTCACCAACAATGATAGTTAACAAATGATTACTAGTTATAACTCTTGAGTCCATAAAAATTAGAAAAACATGTAAAGAGTGGTATGAATACATATAATACTTGCATATTTTGATATGAGAACATAAAAATAGATCCAATAGGAGTATGAAAGATTTGGAAAATTACTTAAAATACTTACTTGAAATATGAAGAGGTTTTGGTAACAATGTACTTAATTTCTTAGAGGTTTTTATTTCAAAACCTTAACTATAACACTAGATTGATTTTGTAAACACTTGATCTTGGAAAAAATATGATTTCTTCTTCTTGTTCTTGGCTTGGTCGAACCACAAGGATGATGAAGGAAAGAGTTTTCTTTCAATTCACTACTTAGGATAATGTTGTATGTTTTATTTTTACTTAAGACTTAAGATGTAAATATAAATATCTAGCAAAGGGGTAAATTGGTAGTATTTGTGGTAAAATTTAGCTAGTCACTATGATGAATAGGGGGGGGAGGCGTGGCAATGGGATAAGGGTGAAGAATTTGTATAATTTTTGTATAAAAGATGTACATTTAAATTAGATATTTAGCTAATTATGTATAGATATTTAATTATTATGTATAAAGTTAGCTAGAAATAAATTTTAATGGAATGAAATAAAATATATCAAAGTCATAAAAATTATAAAATTACATTTCTCACAAGTCTTGGGTGAATAAATAATTATCGTATCGAAATTACGTAAACCGTCATAAATATATACATAACAATATATATACAAAATAAATCCAAATCATCGGGTAAACTAATAATATAATTTTTATAGCATTAAAATGAGTATATAAATATATTTGAACAATTGTTGGAAGTGTCGGATCAATTGATCAAAATAATGATCGTGATAGCGTTTATTTAATAAATAAATATATGTTAATGAAATATGCAAACCCATGCATGAACCAATATGAAAATGATGTTACTGATGATATGTAGACTAACTCTAGTCTATATGAAATATTCTTAATGATGTTCCAGGAATACGTAGCTTAACCCTCGCGGCTATACGAATTCGATACTCGTAAACCTTGTTTACAAAAAAAATGATGAATAATAATCATGAATTGAAATTTTTCTCCGGGAATGAATCGTGCTTCGTGAATAGTAAAATTTTGAAATAACCTCTCAAAGTCTCAAACCGACTTAAAAAATGATGAATAGTAAAATGATGAATAGTAAACGGTGAATAGTAATTTCCCGAGATGAATAGTAAAATTTTCAAAGTTTGATAAATGACCTGAAATTATGATTTGTCACATTCGTCCACCCAAAAAGGAATTCAGTCCTTGAATTCAGTTCGTGCTGGTTTATCAGGTTTAAGGTTTGTGATGAATAACGAGCGGAGAAGACATGAAGAAGTGTTGGTACGGCTATCTAGGATTAAGAGTGTATAAAACATCGCGATAGAGAAAATATTGGAAGAATTTCCCATGAGTATCACTTTGACTTTTAGGAATATGTAAAAATTTTGTCTGCACTAAGATCTATAAATAACTGTTCCCAACATAACATGATCCCTCCAGAATTAGACATAGTTAGCTAGCCTATGTATAATTAAGGAAAGATAATGTGACGTTCGGTTTAGTTGTTATAACTCTCAATGTTTAAATAGATTTAAACCATGTCGTTAAAATGGCAGTTAAAGTAAAAGGAAGTAAAAATTTTGTAAGTGATAACTAATCAGAAAGGAAAATAAAGTACGATAGATGAGAATATTTCACAACGAGTGGTTTATCAAACAGTCTTAAAGATCCGAATACTAGGGAAGACATAAACTTAGTACGACATCGTGCATAAGGAAATAAGAATGTTAATTTCTAAACTTCTTCAGTCTGCCGCGTTGTTGATACCCTGGTGAGCTTCTCCTCCTTCTAACATATATGCTCTCCCATGAGCACCTTCAACTTGTTGACCTTGGTTTTGGGGACATTGGTTCCGATAGTGTCCTCGCACCCCACATCCGAAACATGTGACTATGGCCTTGCCCTTGCAGTCCTTAGCAAGGTGTCCCACTTTGTGATAGCTAAAGCATATACCACATGGACCATCATGTTGTAGCGTGCATTGGTGACATCGTGGTAAGTTTCCAGTATAAGCTCTTCCCTTTGTTGGTGCAGCAACATAAACCCTGACGACTTCTTGTCTTCTATTCTGTTGTTGATAATGGTTAGTGTTATGGTTTTAGTTGTCATAATTATAACCTCCCTGGTCATTTTCCCATTTCCTTTTGTTGTTGCTAGTTTGGTTGTTGTTGTTGTTGTTGCGGTTATTGTTGATAATGTTTCCCCTCTTCACAACTTGAGCATGAGTTTTTGAGTTATCCTGATAGTCTCTTCAATTTTTTGTGGATCGAAAGAAGTTACATCTCCTTGAATACTTTGTGGAAGTCCTCCAATGAAATTTTCCAGTAATTTCTCATTGTCCGAAACCATAGTTGGACAAAGAGCAGCCAACTCTTGAAACCTTCTGATGTAAGTCTCGATGTCATAACCAATAGTCACTAACTCATAAAATTCTGTTTCTAGTTTCTTCACCTCTGTTCGTGGACAATACTTCTTAGTTAACAACTTCTTGAATTCATCCCACATGAGCTTGTAAGCATTTTCTATACCAATAGGCTGTGCATATGAATTCCACCATGACATTGCGCCATCTAAGAGTGTACCAGTGGCGAACTTCACCTTGCAGTCATCTGGGCAATTGCATAAAATAAATACAGACTCTATCTTCTCAAACAACCGGATCATAGCAGTTGCTCCTTATGTGCCTTTGAACTTTGTGGGATCACAGTTCTTAAAGTGTTTGTAAGTACAATTTCGAACTCCAGACCCTCCTGCAGCTCCTGTAGCAGCAGCAAGTCTAGCAGCTTCAGCAACAGCCACGGCCTCAGCAGCTACCGTTGCTCGTTCTTTCTCTAGTTCCTGGGCTACACTATCCTTTACATACTTTTGGATATCAGCTTGTGTCATAGCAGGTGTAGCTTTCTTTGGCGCCATAATTCTTCAAAATAAGAGGGAAGAGTGAGACGTAGCAAAGTCCTATGTTAAGAATCAACGCTCTAAAGAGATGTGATAGGAGGTGATAAGTTGAAGTCATGTTTGAAAATAATAGACGGGTTTCTAGGCAATGAGTTATGAGGTGTCGTAAGTGCTTCAAAGGTATGACGATATAACGACTTAATGTGTGAATAGTGTCTAGCACGACATGTTGGTTGTGAAACAGGGGAGTGAGACCGACTTCACCCTCTTTGAAGGCTTCGTCTCGACATCTGATGTTATCAGTGATGGGTCTAGTGCTGAGTCGACTGATGTTAATATTGTGATAGGGGATGTCAAGGTATCCTCCATGTTGGAGTCTGAAGAAAGGATAACGGAATGGGTATCTGAAGACATCTATGTGACAATCGATGTGAAATGAAAGTAAATAACTCGCAAAATGTGCGTATGAAACCGCATGTATAGTGAGTATGCACTTATAATGAAATGATGAGATGCTATGATGATGTAGTTATAGTCTAGGGTCAATGATACAACCTAGTTCTCTATAACTCTTGCTCTGATACCAATCTGTCACACCCCAAAAATAACTGTTTTGCAGCTGAATGAAATACCTGGGGCGTGACTGCCATAGCATCACAGTTACAGTTATATTGAACGACCTAAAGTGTCGTTTAGAAAATACATCGTTTGATTTATTAAAACATTCAGAGTTTACAAAATATAGGTCCAAAAAGATTTCCAAAAGTACCAACATAAGTTTGTTACAATCAAACAATAGTTAAGTGCATAAAATCCATGTGAGACGCGTCAACTCAATGACTCCATGCAAGCCATGATGATATGCTAAATACCTGAGATAAAACATGCTAAAAGTATCAACACAAAGGTTGAGTAAGTTCATAGAGCTTGTGTTATCATGAAAAACCTTTAAAGAACGTTCACTCAGCAAAGGCATTGTAAGTCCACTCAGTTCCAAGTTCCGCCCATACAAAACTTGCAACTTGTGTGTATACAACCCATTACTCAAAATGTTATAGTTTATGTTCAAGCACACGTTTTCAAATGAGTTCACATAATAGTACCTAACTTAATGTATCAATAGCCAATTGATATAGCACGTAATTCGACGTAGAACAATAGTACACGACTCGACGTATCATTAGTCAACTGATATAGCACATAACTCGACGTTGAAAAATAGCACATAATCAATAGTACAACATTCGGTTTTGAAACAATTATGATCATGATAAAAGTTGTAGCATGTATCTCCCCCAAAAATAGTACAAAACAATTGAAAATAGAGGCCATGAAACTCACCTGATGCAATGATTATGATGAAAAGAGTGGATACACTGAAATGAAGCAAATACTCTAACTGCAACCTATTATGAATGATATGATCTATTATAAGTCATGAATTAATGTTGTGCATGCAATTTCATATGATATCCATACCACTTGTGTATTTGAAAATAAAGTTTATCGTCGAAAAATAAGTTTATAACGTCTTGTCAAGTTATAAAATACTTTACGCTTATATATGTTGAAACAACATCCCACGATAGTCATTTGGAAATAGAACAAGAATTTATAGTTTTCGTCGTAAAATAATATACTTTGACAACTCATGAAAATGACTAAGTAACCTCGCGAAGCTTAGTCGCAAAATGGTGAATATAGAGTGTTAGTGTTGAAGAAAAATAGTTGTGATCGTCGTATTTCAAATACGTATATCTTGAGAGTTATAGGTCCGTTTTCTACGATTTATACATCCTCGGCTTCGTGTTAATGTATACTAATATATTTTTGATAAATCGACTCATTTAGATTATATTTAAAACTCGGTTTTTCCCCTTGAAAATCCCTTGACAGCTTGTATTATTTCAGAAAATTAGTTTTCGTCGTTAAACTTAAAATTAATGTATCTTTTTCGTTATAAACCCATTTTAACCCGTTCAAGCGGCCACGGTTTCGTTTTTAAGTCTATTTTCTTAAAATATAAACCAAAATAATCCACCACTTACTGAAATTTACAGATTTTACAAATTTGGACAGACCTTAATTTTATGTTGACGAAAATGAGTTTTCTAGTGTAGAACTTGTTCTAACCCTTTCCAATCAACACCTAAACTATTCTAAACCTACCATACACCTTCTTAGGGTGTCATGGGTTCCTAAACTTCACCAACAATGATAGTTAACATATGATTACTATTGATGGTTAATGTATTCCTTGATTTGATTCATTACAAATTGCCCAATAAAAAGATTTACAAGAGAATTCTAGAATAAGGCTTATGGGCTAGGCCTACACAAAATTACATGGGCTACATACATATGATACTAAACGTGTACAGATGATAGACTAATACACCCCCGCAGTTGGAGCGGGAGGAGGCCGGACGCTTAAACTGGAGCGAAAATCTTCAAACAGAGCCGAGGGAAGACCTTTGGTGAATATGTCGGCATACTGATAGCGAGAAGGAACATGCAGAACGCGCACCTGACCAGCATTAACGAAATCACGAACAAAATGTATGTCAATCTCTATGTGTTTTGTCCGTTGATGTTGAACCGGGTTGGCAGACATATATATGGCACTAACGTTATCATAATAGACAAGGGTGGCTGATGATAATGGTGAGTGTAGCTCACGTAACAGATTGCGAAGCTATGCAGTCTCAGCCACAACATTAGCTACTCCCCGATACTCTGCTTCGGCACTAGAGCGAGATAGAGTGTGCTGTCGCTTGGAGGACCAAGATAATAAATTGTCACCCAGAAAGACACAGTAACCTGAAGTAGAACGTCGTGTAGAAGGACAACCAGCCCAATCTGCATCTGTGTAACCAACTAGGGATGTAGTCGAGATGAGTATAAGTGCAAACCAAAATCCAAAGTCCCCTGAACGTATCGTAGGATACGTTTGAGAGCAGCGAAGTGAGGCTCTCGTGGATCGTGCATATAGAGACAAATATGCTGAACGCATAAGAGAGATCGGTCTAGTAAACGTGAGATACGAAGACCACCGCAAGACTGCGATATAGTGTAGGATCCTCAACAGGAACCCCCTCGGGACAGTTTGGAATCTGTATCAACAGGAGTCCGAGATGGGTTCATTAGCCATATGAGCCCGCCAAGAAGCTGAGTAGCATACTGCCGTTGAGGACAGAAATAAACCGTGGAGTGACGAACTGCAGATATACCAAGAAAGTAGTTAAGAGGCCCAAGATCAGTCATGTCAAACTCACTGTGTAAAGAGGTGATGATCTGTTGTAGAAGTGTTGCGGAAGATGTTGTAAGGATAATGTTATCCACATATATAAGTAGATACGCGACCTCTGAACCCTGCCTGTAAATAAATAGAGAAGAGTCGCAACGACTATGGTAAAAACCGACTCGTATGGCATATCCTGCAAACCATTGAAACCAAGCACGAGGGGCTTGTTTCAGACCATATAAAGATTTCTGCAAAAGACAAACATGGTGAGGATACCGTGCATCAACAAAACCGGGAGACTGATGCATGTAAACTGTCTCCGAAAGATCACCGTTAAGAAAGGCATTTTTAACATCAAGTTGGTGAACCGGCCAGTTGCGAGATACCGCAAGGCTAAGAACAGTACGGATAGTGGCAGGTTTAACGACCGGGATAAAGGTCTCATCAAAATCAATACCCATCTGTCTGCTACTACCATTAGCAACCAAGCGAGCCTTATATCGGCTCAAAGTCCCGTCAGCATGAAACTTATGCTTAAATAACCACATTGAGCGAACCATATTAATACCTGAGGGCCTTGGTACAAGAATCCAAGTGCCATTTTTAACTAACGCATTATACTCATCATACATAGCATTACGCCACTGAGGATCTTTTAAGGCGAGAAACGGAGATTTAGGGATTGGAGAAATTGAAGAAACGTGTAATGAGATACGGTTGACAGGTTTGACAATGCCCGATTGAGACCGTGTGGTCATGTGGTGAGAACGCGGGTGTTCGTTAGTAGGTTGTGGGATGTGTTGTGGAGGGGGGTCGATGGTGGATTGGGCGGTAGATGGGGCGGTGTTAGGTTGGGGATTGTTTGGTACAAGTTGTGTTTGAGGAGAAGGATTGTTTGTTTGAGTTGGTGAGGATGTGCGAGTTGGACCGTGGTTAGTAGACGGAGGGCTACCGGGGTTCGGGTGTTGAGGTGTGTTATGGTAGGCATTGTTAATGTGTTGTGGTTGGGGGTACGGGGTTGGAGATAGAGGAATTAGAGATAAGTGAGTTTATGAGGGGGGAAGGTGTATGATCTAGAAAGGTATATGAGGGTGGAGAGGAAGGTGTCATAGATCGATATGGAAATTGTGTTTCGTCAAAAGTCACGTGTCGGGAAAGAATTATTTTGTTAGTTTCTAGGTTAAGGCAACGGTAGCCACGATGGTATGCTGGATAGCCCAAGAAAATACATGGAGTGGCGCGGGGTGCAAGTTTGTGGGGTGAGTGAAGGTGGGGGTAACATAGACACCCAAATATGCGTAAGCGCGTGTAGTCGGGTTTTTTGTTAAAGAGGCGTGTGAAGGGGATTTCGTTTTGAATGGCCGTTGATGGTAGAAGGTTGAGGAGGTAAGTGGCCATATGGAGAGCTTCAACCCAAAAGGTAGGTGGTAGGTGTGCTTGGAATAGTAGTGTACGAATGACATTGTTGATTGTGCGTATCATGCGTTCAGCTTTCCCATTTTGTTGGGAAGTTTTAAGGCAAGAAAATTGAAATTGGATTCCTCGGTTTGAAAACAGGGTATGAAGTTGGTTGTTGTCGAACTCACCACCATGATCACATTGGAAACTTTTTATTTCGCATTTGAATTGGTTTTTAACATAATTATGAAAATGCAGAAATTTATCGAGCATGTCAGATTTGGATCGGAGAGGGTAAATCCAAAGATAATGAGAAAAATGATCAAGGAATAAGACATAATATTTGAAACCACTAGTGTTAACAATAGGAGATGTCCATAAATCAGAGTGAATAATATCAAAACAATTTTTAACAATAGAATTTGAACTGTGAAAAGGAAGCTTCACATGTTTGCCAAGTTGGCAAGCATGACAAACATGTGTAGACTTTTCTTTATTACATGAAATAAATTGACGGGAAACAAGAGAGCGTAGCACGTCGTCACCGGGATGACCGAGGCGTTGGTGCCACGTGGAGGGGCTTGTGGAGACAAAGGCACTAGGGATAGAAGGCTTGGTAACGGGATAGAGATCACCCGAGCTGTCACATCGAAGGAGGATATGGCGAGTCAAGAAATCCTTCACAGAAAAACCAAATGCGTCAAATTCGATAGTACAATTATTATCTCTAGTAAATTGACGAACCGAAATGAGATTTTTAATAATATTAGGGGTAACAAGTACATTATGAAGATGAAGGGGGCGATGAAGAGATGGAATAATGCTATGTCCAGTGTTGGTGACGGGAATAGAATTGCCGTCACCAACATGTATGGATGGGAATAAGCGTTTATTAAAAATGGTACTTAAATTACGTGCGTTAGAATTTAAGTGAGAGGAGGCACCTGTATCCATGTTCCATGTCGGGTCCGGTAGTGTCATAGTCCTAAACGCACTTGGTATTGTGGTTGCTTGGGACTGAAACTGTTGTGGAGCTGGACCGAGTAATCCTGCTTGTTGTGGAAAAATACCTGTATCATGGGCCTGTGGGAGTGTGGGCTGGGTTGCGTAGGTCTGTTGGGTTGGGGTTTGATGTTGGGCTTGTCGTGGGTATGGTAGGGCCTGTAAGGGATGATAGGTTTGGTGAGATGGGTAGTTGTTTGGAGCAGCCCACGGTGATGGATAGTAAGGAACCTGATGAGATGTACGAGTAGGCAGAATGCCTCCAAAGCTTTTGGAGTTTAACCCAGAGCGATTCCTTTGATCATGAATGAATTTGCACCTGTCTCCAAACTTACAATGGCCTTTGTTGAAATGGTTACACAGTTGGGGATTATTTTTGGATCGGTTTTGCGAACTTGAGGGATTACTTTTGGTGTTGTTTTTAGTAGCCAAAAGAACAGTTTGGGAGGATGATGAACTGTCCATGACATTGACATGGTCTTGATCTTCTTTGAGTGTGGATTCATCAAGTAATAACATAGTACGTGCGGTTTCAAAAGAGGGTAAAGGCTCGCGATGACGTATGATTTTAACTATTGTGGCAAAACGAGAATCTAAACCGTTAACCGCATAAATAACTAAATTTTTGTCACTAACCGGTGAGCCAAGATTCTTGAGTCTATCCGCCATGGACTTGATTTTGGTACAATATTCATTGATAGACATGTTACCGATCTTTATGGAACGAAGCTCGTTGTCAAGGTTGATGGCCCTCGCGTCTTTATTATCGTGAAACAAGCCTTCTAGATGGTCCCATAAGTCTTTCGCAAAGCCGGGTGTGGAAACAACTTGTTCTTGTAGGGAATCACATAGAGATCCTAGGATCCACATCTTAATGAGATCGTCTAGTTTACACCATTCGTGGTCGGGAACACTTGAGGATGCCTTTTCTTCGGTGTATGATTTGAGGCCAAGGCTTCCAAGGTGGATTTTGAAAAAGGAGCTCCAAGAGGTAAAGTTATGCTTGTCAAGGTCGAGTTTGACAGGAACCTTGTTAGTGATGCTGAAGGGAATTAGTTTCTCAGCACTTTGAGGTTGAGGTGGTGGTGTATTGTCATCTACGGCCATGATTGCCGATGGTTGTTTGTGTTAGGGTTTAGAGGAAGGGGCGGCAGAGAGTTTGGGAGGAAGGAGGGATCCGAAATTTTTGGAGGTAAAAGAGGGAGAGGATCGGTATTCAGTTAAATCTCTGATACCATATTGATGGTTAATGTATTCCTTGATTTGATTCATTACAAACTGCCCAATATAAAGATTTACAAGAGAATTCTAGAATAAGGCTTATGGGCTAGGCCTACACAAAATTACATGGGCTACATACATATGATACTAAACGTGTACAGATGATAGACTAATAGTTATAACTCTTGAGTCCATAAAAATTAGAAAAACATGTAAAGAGTGGTATGAATACATATAATACTTGCATATTTTGATATGAGAACATAAAAATAGATCCAATAGGAGTATGAAAGATTTGGAAAATTACTTAAAACACTTACTTGAATTATGAAGAGGTTTTGGTAACAAGGTACTTAATTTCTTACAGGTTTTTATTTCAAAACCTTAACTAGAACACTAGATTGATCTTGTAAACACTTGATCTTGGAAAAAAAATGATTTCTTCTTCTTGTTCTTGGCTTGGTCGAACCACAAAGATGATGAAGGAGAGAGTTTTCTTTCAATTCACTACTTAGGATAATGTTGTATGTTTTATTTTTACTTAAGACTTAAGATGTAAACATAAATATCTAGCAAAGGGGTAAATTGGTAGTATTTGTGGTAAAATTTAGCTAGTCACTATGATGACTAGGGGGGGGGGGGCGTGGCAATGTGATAAGGGTGAAGAGTTTGTGTAATTTTTGTATGAAAGATGTACATTTAAATTAGATATTTAGCTAATTATGTATAGATATTTAATTATTAGGTATAAAGTTAGCTAGAAATAAATTTTAATGGAACGAAATAAAATATATCGAAGTCATAAAAATTATAAAATTACATTTCTCACAAGTATTGGGTGATTAAATAATTATCGTATCGAAATTACGTAAACCGTCATAAATATATACATAACAATATATATACAAAATAAATCCAAATAATCGGGTAAACTAATAATATAATTTTTATAGCATTAAAATGAGTATAAAAATATATTTGGACAATTGTTGGAAGTGTCGGATCAAGTGATCAAAATAATGATCGTGATAGCGTTTATTTAATAAATAAATATATGTTAATGAAATATGTAAACCCATGCATGAACCAATATGAAAATGATGTTACTGATGATATGTAGACTAACTCTAGTATATATGAAATGTTCTTAATGATGTTCCATGAATACGTAGCTTAACACTCGCGGCTACGCGAATTCGATACTCGTAAATCTAGTTTACAAAAAAAATGATGAATAATAATCATGAATAGAAAATTTTCTCCGAGAATGAATAGTGTTTCGTGAATAGTAAAATTTTGAAATAACCTCTCAAAGTCTCAAAACGACTTAAAAATGATGAATAGTAATTTCCCGAGATGAATAGTGAAATTTTTAAAGTTTGATAAATGACCTGAAATTATGATTTGTCACATTTGTTTTATCACAATAACTATACTATAATACAAGGAATACATATACACAAAAAAGAAATTTGATTGGTTGACGAACTCGAAAATAATTACATAGATCGGTCACATGATATGGTCAAGCGCAAAGTCATTTTGATTGGTTGACGGATCCGATTCCATGTAAAACAATATTGCAACTGGTTATTAGCTAACCTTGTTGCTAGTCCTTGTACAAAATTCACAAAAAATGATATTTTAGAAAAGTAGACGATAGATGTTACGTTCTAATGAAACGTAGTCTTTAATGACAAAAGTTCTATACATAACAGTTTTTTTATAAAGAACAAATCATGCAATTTATTTCTTTCAAAAAAAAAAAAAAAAAAAAGAAACAAAGAAAAAAAGAAAAGAAAAAGCCTCTCATTTTAAATTTTTTTTTTTTAATTAAAATATCTCGCAAATCATTAATCGTTACACGAAATTAATTGTACCACCGATAATTAAATTATTTTCTATAGTTATGCACTTCTAAACTTTTGACGATTTTTTTTCAAAATTTTCACCTAAAAAAATCACATGTGTTTCGAAAAATCATATGTGATTTATTACTTTAAAAAACACATGTGACTTGTGAAAAACAAGAAATCACAAGCGATTTTACAAATCAGAAAAATAACAAATCACAAGCAATTTTCTGGGCGAAAATTTTACAAATCAGAAAATAACAAATAACAAGTGATTTTACTAATAATGTGTGATTTTTCTGAGCGATAATTTTGAAGAAAAAAAAATCGTCGAAAGTATATAGAAGTGCATATTTATAGGAAGATAATTTAATTCTCGTCGCGATGATATATTTTTCGTAGCTTGAAGATTTACCGTTTGCAAAATATGTTAATTTTATTTAAGTCGGAGATTTTTTTGGGAGAAAGTATCCCTTTAAAATTATACTAGTTACTGACTTGCTTATCAATACAAAATCTTTACTTATTATCCGAATAATTAAAATTGGTTAACAAAAACTCTTTAAGTCTCAATCAAAAAACTTTCACAGCAGTTATTTTATTTTCATGCAATGGGGGATCTACTTAGAAACGTGCCCCAAGAAAACCCTAACCAAGATGATGTTGATACATTCACATGCGAAATCTGCTATGAATCCGTATCATTACCGAACAAAAAATTTGTTAATGGCAACCGATGTGTCCACGAGTTTTGCACGGCTTGTATGATCAAATTCATTCGCGTAAAGCTTGAAGAAAACTTCTCAAACATCAAATGCCCTCATAACTCTTGCAATCACTCTCTTGAACCCTTATCATGCCGCACCAAAATTTCTCACCAGTTATTCAACAAATGGTGTGATGCTTTATGTAAATCGACAGTGTTAGAGTTTGATAGGGTTTATTGCCCGAACAACGAGTTGTTTAATGATATAGCATATAGGAAAATCGAATTGTTTTTGCATCTGTGTACAATGATATAGCATATATGAATTTGGATTGTTAAATGTGTATATATCTGACATGAAATGTCTATATGAGTTTCTTTTACATGAACATTGAGAAAGGAATAAAATGTGAAGTTTAATCCAATATACAAACTTTAACAACTAAACCAAACCGCAAAACCAATTAACCCAAATTATATTTAGGGACAATTACTTGCAAACGTAGTGGACTTGCCACATTTTCTTTTGCTGTGTAGCCTTCTATTTTAATTTTTTTTTTGTATTCCGAACTTTCCAATCTGTTTTTTTTGTGTGTATCATGTCACCTAGAAACCAGCTATTGCCTACTACTAGTAGTTGTCATCGCTTCTTGACATTTCCAAACACACCTATGCACTTTTATTTTCTCATATTCTCAACTCTTTGCAGCCATGAATAAAATCTTAATTCTTAAGTATAATTTGTATATACAATTGTCTGTTAGTTAACATTTTCTAAGGATCAAAAACGCCAAATACAAACACATAATCAAGAAACACAAATTACAAATTACACATAAAATAAATTACTCAAATTTATTAGCAAAGAATCAAGATTAACTCATAGACTTACAAAATAATTTAAAAAAACAAACAAATAATTTTAAAGATTACACGTGGGTATTTATTAAATGAATGTTAGATGAATGTAAGGCTTTAACACCTTTAATTAATCATAAAATGAACAGTGGCAGGCGAAGATTTTGTGGCGGCACCACTTAGATTAGCCATAAACTTACACACCATTAATCTACTGCTAATTGTTGACTTGGCGTCTCCAAAAACGGTGATAGAACCACCGCAAATCTTTTGGTGGTGATGCAGGTTCGGTGGTCGAATCTGGTGGTGGTGATACGATGAAGATAGAGGTGAATTTTAAATGGCTAACATGCTTAAAATAACTACTTTTTTGTGAAAGGCTTAGTAAACTGAATATGAATGATAAATTGTTCTTACAATAGTAGCCAATGGTGAGGACACATAGGATAATATGCAGGTCAGGTGTTTAGATCCGTCTCTATATACCCACAAAATACCGTGCTAAGTAATTTACTCTCCCATTGGCGAGTCTCCCACGATTTCCTTTTTTTTTTTCGAAAAAAAATGTTAACATATATAATCATCATGTTCAATCTTTTCTTAACGCTATATTCAACTTTATGTGAACTTTGGTCAAATTGATATGTAACCTAAAAAAATATTAGCCAATGTGGTTGCGCTCCCTTATTTATTTTTACTAAAAATATTCTTACTTTAGAAATACTTGTATGTTTGTTATATTGACCAATTTTTGAAATCACACTTCATATCGCAAACTGTTAAACGATACATTTGACTCAATATCTGGAAGCTAACCAAAATTTATCGACGTTGTTTCAGTTGTGAAGCTTTATTTTGCTACGAGTGCGGAAAACACATACGAGAATACAGGTTGTTGCTCAATTTTAACTATAATTGCTGCAAAGAGAAATGATGCATACTTATTAGTAAGTTTCATGCACTTAGACACGTAATTTAAATTTTTCTCTCTCATTTTCATTTTTATTGAACTAGTGATACGAATCATCTCATTATCAGGTTTATTATTAGGTTCATGTGATAGACTTGTGACTCATTTCTGTGTTGCAAAATATTAAACAACTTCTAGTTGATCAAGCCGTTTTGTATATTCTGTACTTTCCTATTTTGTTTTCACTCTAGCTCTTAAGAACTCCTTAATCGGCATTATCGCCAATCTGCAAAAGGTCTAACGCATCTTGGTAGAACTGTAAACACACACAATGACACCATATGAGATAAATAAGTCAAGCCTTATTATTTACCTAGATAGCCATATTGGGCTTTGGCTCAACTGACCTTCCTGGATGTTCTTTTTGTCCCCTTTTTTACCAGCATAGTTAGTATTCAAGCCCATTGCATTCTTAAAGTTAAGCAAAATTTTCTTTTTTCAAGCCTTATTATTTTACGTAATTGTTTATCGATGATTTTTATCACTTTGATCCAGAATATCTCACTCTTTGGTAGTTTGAGGAAATAGGACAACATTAAAAATCAACCCATTTTATTTGGAGTAAATTATATGATTGCCTCTGAACTTGTGCAAAAGTATCACTTATAAATCCTAATCTTTAAAAACCTTCACCAATAGTCCCTAACGTTTTCATTTTCGCCATGCCATCCAATTCACCATTAACATTATAATATGACTATTTTAGCCCCCGCTTAATATCCAAACACCTTTATTCCACACACAACATATAATTTTTCATCATTGAAATATTGCTCACACGCCGATATAAGTTTCTATGTTTCTTTTCATTCTCTTAATTAATTTATTTTTTTCAAAATACGACTCATAAAGATAACGTCAAGACACATATTAACAAAACTCTTATGATTCTTATTTAAATAGCCTATGTGGCACTTAACACAATAATATATACCAATAGAGCATTAATCCAATGGTTGGAGCACTTGTGCTTAAGCAGTGGCGGAACCAGAAAATGAGAATGTGTGGGGCAAAAATATTTTTTTTGACAACAACAAAATGCGGAAAAAGAAAACTATGATAGTAATGATAAATCGAGTATTTTTACTTTAAAATGATGGATTTATAAAGCTTTGGAATGTTGAATGTTAGGTTTTAGTATGTTGGTGGGGGGCAATTTGAGTTTTGAGTGGGGGGCACTTTCGAAAAAAGGTCAAAATTACAAAAAAATTACACTTAAATCGCGACTTTTTCGGCTAGCCAGGGGGGGGGGGGGGCACTTGCCCCCCATTGTTTTTAAGTAGATCCGTCCCTGTGCTTAAGTCATATGACTCAAGTTCAAGTCTCATCCTTGGTATTTCATATAGGTACCGACCTCCACAAAACTTATGGGAACACTGGAGAGACTTTGTGAAATAAGAGCTCAGGGTCCGAGTCTTGGCTCGTGCTCACTCCAGTTGATGCCCCACTAGGCCATGAGAGTTGCCGGAGCTATTCCTTGTAGGATGGACAATGGTTGATGCCAAAAAACACACGGGTCAAGGTGTTCCCACCAATCTACATCTTTTTGTGAAATAACATATTCATCAAATTCACATTCCATTAAGGACTAACCAAGAAACTAGCAATCAATATGAACATGTAACACAATAATATAGCAAAGTTTGATAATTCAGATTAGAGCTTCTGGTTATGAATTTTGACATTGCAAATTGTTTTAGTTATATATTAATGCATATGTTCAACATAACTTTATATGGCAAAAGTTCCTCATAGAACCAATTTTAACCATAGATCCCATCAATTAATCTGGACCTCTCATCTACATATCATCCAATGGCTAAAATTAAATCTTACATTTACACTTAGAGGGTGAATTGGTCATTTAACACACCTCATTTAACACACTCGCGTGCCTGTACTCTCACCTATACTCTCACACTCACATCTATACGGTTCACACTCACATCTATACGGTTCACATCTTCTCTCATTAAATCACTCACACCAAACCCTAATTTTTTCCCCAAATGATATGAATAATGGATTCATCATCTGCTCAAACTAAGGTTAAATCAAAGAACGATTCATCATCTGCTCATACTCTTGCTGGTAATTTTTTTATTTTTTGGCTTATATGCTTATCTACTTGAACCTATAGCTTATTAAAGCCCATAGTTGATAAGCTCATAAGCCAGGAAAAGTAAGCTTATCAGTAAAAATGTTTATTTTAGTTTTGATATAGTAGATTAGTAGCTAGTAGGAAATAGGAAATATGTGATTGCTTATGCAAACGGATTGTTTGGTTATGAAATGTGAATGTGAGGGAAATAAGATGTTTTGAATAAATGGTTTGCGGGTTCGTTATTAGATAATTTTATTGAGGACAAGTAGTTCTGGGGTGTTTGTCTTAGCTTATTTAATTGGCTTATGAGCTTATTGAGAGTTTGATAAGCTCATTAGCTCATTTTTTATGGCTTGTAAGTGTATCCACTTGAGCTTATGTACTTGTATAAGCTATTATATCAAGTTGATATGCTCATAGGGTTGGTTTCTTTCATGCTTATTTGAAATTGGGAAAGCACGTAAGCTCACTTTGTTCAGCTTATAGCTAGGAAAAGTGGGGTTTTGAGCTTTTCTAAATTCAAATAGGCTCACAAGACTGAACAATAAGCTTTTCTAAATTCAAATAGGCTTCCATATGTGCGGTAATTGGGTATTAATTGTTGAGTCACATGTGCGACTGCTTGTTTGGAAGGTGTCATCTGTTGTGTAGTTAGTCAAATCTACTTGTAAGCTGAAGCAATGATAATAGTAGAAGTTTCTATAGTTGCCATTAGTTTTTAGGATACGAATGGGTGAGAATTATTTGAATGGTTCGATTCCCTTAGGGTTGTTTAGTTTGCCTAATTTGTCGCAAGTTGAGTTGCAGGATAATTTGTTGTCTGGTGAATTTCCTTTAACTGATTCTGTTTCGCAGAATCTCGCAAGGTTAGTTTGAGTAATAATCGTTTGACCGGGGAGTCTGCGGTTAGTATTAGGAAGTTGACTGGTGTGCAGAAGCTGTTGCTTGATGGGAATAGGTTTAGTGGAAGTATTCCTAAGGAAATAGGAGAAATGCAGGAGCTGTCTAAGGTTTTTTTTAGTGGGAATAAGTTTTCGGGTGAGATTGCGCCTGAGATTAGTAAGTGTTGGTTGTTGACGTATGTTGATCTTAGTAGGAATGAGTTTTCGGGTGAGATTCCTAGTGAGATTACTGGTATGCATATTTTGAATTACCTGAATTTGTCGAGGAATCATTTGGTGGGAAGAATACCGACATCTGTTGCTTCTATGCAGAGCTTGACGTCGGTTGATTTTTCGTATAATAATCTTTCGGGTTTGGTTCCTGGTACTGGTCAGTTTAGTTACTTCAATTATACGTCGTTTTTGGGGAACGCGGGTCTTTGTGGACCGTATTTGGGACCCTGTAAAGATGGTGCTATGAATAGTACTCGTCAAGAGCATTCTAAAGGGCTATCTGCTTCTGTGAAGCTTTTACTTGTTATCGGGTTGCTTGTTTGTTCTATAGCCTTTGCTGTTGCAGCTATCTTTAAGGCAATCAAAAACTATCCGTTGTTTGTTCTATAGCCTTTGCTTGTTTGTTCTATAGCTTTTACTTGTGAACGTGGGTCTTTGTGGATCGGATTTGCTCATGATTTTGTTTGGTGTTATTGTATTCTGAGCACTATCCGTTGGACTGTCACAAGTCCGATAATTAGGTGTTGATCGTTGCTTTACATGTGGTCGTTTGGAAAGTGTCATCTGGTGTGTAGTTAGTTTGACAGTTAAACCTGCTTGTAAGCTGCAAAAATGATTATATTAGATCCAAATTAATTTCTGTGTTAAAATGTCAAAACAGTTCTGCACATCAGTTTATACTCTTCCAAGTGCCATTTGTTTTTTAATTTTATTTCACTCATTTCTTGTCCTTATCAGCTGAAATTTTATCTAGAATCATGTATGATTCTACTAGAATCATAGTAGAATCATACATGATTCAAGTAGAATCATACATGATTCTACTATGATTCTAGTAGAATCATACATGATTCAAGTAGAATCATACATGATTCTACTATGATTCTAGTAGAATCATACTAGAATCATATGTTTGAGTTATTAACAATCATATTGTAGTAGATTATTTGCGGGTTATTAACATTTAAAATTTTGATGCAGGTCAATCAAAAACTGGCAATGTGAAGATGACAAAGGGAGTAGTGACGAAGAATAGGACTTCTCCTAAATCAACCGTTGTTAAACCTACTGTTAAATCTATTGTGAAACCTACTGTGAAACCTACTGTGAAACCTACTGTGAAACCTACTGTCAAACCAAAACCTGCCACTGATAAAAATTTAGCATATGAGGAGCAATTAGATGAAGACAGTGGTTCTAGTGAAAGTGATGAGTACATGGATGAGGGTGAGGACGAGGAAGGGGATGCATCTAATGAAGAAGAGGGAAGTGGTGAGGAAAGTGAAGAGGATGAGAAGTTAATTAAGAATTTAAAATCAAAGAGTGTTAAGGGAAAGAGTAAAAAGGTTAAGAATGAGATTTCTAAGTCTGATAGCGACTCAAAAGATCAAAGGGCTAAGAAACGTGTCAAGGAAATGAAGGATGTTTCAGAGACTAAGAAAAGGAAGCGTTTTTCTAAGTCAGAAGAAGAAAATGTCTCGAAGCCTAAGAAATCTTTGAAGAAGGCTGTAGGTTTATTGAAGCCTAAGAAGGAGCATTTGTTAAAGGCTGAAGAGAAGGTTAAAGTGAAGATTGAGCGTGTATTGAATTCAGATTCAGATAAGGAGAAGAAGAAGAAACCTCTTACTGTCGAACAGATTGAGAGGAATGAGTATTTGAGTAAATTTAATGTTCTCTTATCTAGGACAGTTCCTTCTAGCTTGTTTTCTACAATCCGTGATGCGAGAGTTGACATGGGATCTTTCTTGGCGGATATTGGTTTTTCTTCATTGCACATGGTTTCTATTGACACGCTTCCATCTCGTTTGGCAAGGTTTGTGGTATCAAAGTTTAATAACAAAACTTACGAGTTTGTGTTGGAGAAGGGGACGATTCTTGTCACTCGTGAGAAAATCCACGAGATCTTAGGAATTCCTCTCGGTGAAATTTCTTTATTTGATTTACCCGAGAGATCTCTTGATGATCCTTTTGTGACGTTGTGGTTGAATCAGTTTTATCCATTGAAGTTGAAGGAAATCCGAGCTAGTCATATTGCTTCAAAGTTGGCCATCGCAGAGCAAGTTGACTTCATGTTTAAAGTCAACTTTCTTATGTTATTTGCAAATGTGATGGGTAAAGCTGATACAATGAAGGCAGTTGTTAATTTGAATGTGGTTAGACGTATTACCGAAGATACTAACATTGCCCAAATTGATTGGTGTGGTTACATTTACGACTGTCTCAAATATAGTGAACTGCCAAAGACTTCTGGCGGCTACTATATTGGTCCATTGTGCTTCTTGATTGTAAGTTTATACTTTTTATGTTTACTGTTTTTGTGTATGCTTTTTTATGATCTCATTGTGAATTTTCTTACTTTTAACAGCTCCTGTATCTTGATTCCACAAAATTTGAGCGTTTAAATGTTATCCGTTACCGTCCTGCTATCAGAAACTGGAGCACAACTTCAATGAATCTACGGCAAAAGCTTGAAATTGAAGAAAAAGTCATAGGCAAATTGGATTTGCATGCAGATTGGAGTGAATCTGAAGTACATGAAACCGAAGGTTTTTATGATGGTGGGGTGAATGTGAGCAAGTCTCGTACTTCCTGTGTGCCTCCTACTGATAAACAGGTTAGACTCTTTTCCTGTCTTTTTTGAATTATTTGTTTGAACTACAATCACATATGATTCAAACAGAATCACATGTGATTCAGAGAGAATCATATGTGATTCTGATAGAATCATAAGTGATTTAGAAAGAATCATATGTGATTCATATAGAATCATATATGATTCAGATAGAATCATATGTGATTCTGACAGAATCATATATGATTCTGACTGAATCATATATGATTTATAGTAAAATCATATGTGATTCAAACAGAATCACTCACATATGACTAAAGACTAATTGACATGTTATTCAATATTTTCACTTCATTTTTATGTGACATGCCTTATATGATTTTGTTTTTATCTTCAGAGTTTTTGCAAGATGATTAAAAACAAGCTTTCAAACATATCTCGTGAGAAGGTTGAACTTGAAGATCTTCTGAAAAAGGCTAATACCGAGTTCCCGAATGACGAAGAAGTTCTTGAATTATACGAGAAATATGGAGGAGTATTTAAAGATGTTATTCTATTTGAAAATGTTCATGTTGATGATTTTAATCCAGGAGATGGAGGAGGATCTGATGATGGTGAGAACGTTGATGGTGAGAACGTTGATGGTAACATTAAAGATGTTGAGGAGGCTGTTGTTGAAGATGAAGAGGAAGTACCAATAATCACTGAAGAAACGTATACGCAGTGGATTGAAACAAATATTGATTGGGTCGGAGAGGTGATTGACTGTATTTGCGATGCCTATTATGATGTACTTTGTTTAACCCTTCTATCTTAGCAGTTTGATCTTACAAGTTTCAAGTCGAGTACCATATGATTCTTTACTCTGAATCACATATGTGATTCTCTCTTAATCACATATGTGATTCTCTCTGAAGATGAAGAGGATGTACCAATAATACCGAGTTTCTGAATCATATGTGATTCTCTCTGAATCACATATGATTCTTTTAATCTTTTTATAATTTGTTCTTTTAATCTTTTGTAACTAAAAATTTGTTTTTATTCAGGAGGATGATATTAACTGGCCTCGGGTTGTTCAGCCGGTTAACATTGAGTGTCCTCACACTCCTGAACGAGTGGTTACTCGTTCATCTCCTAAGAAAAGAGTTCCTAAGCCATCTTCTTACCTGTCATCACCATACATGAATAAGAAGACGCCAGTTATCGCTCTTCTTAGGAGGCTTGAGTTTGAGTTGGGGAATAGCTTGTTTTCAATGCAGGGCGATAAGTTGTAAGTTTACTTTATTTTTATTTGTTTTGGTCTTTATTTTTATTTCTGTAATAACATTTCTAATTCACTTTTTTTTTTTTTAAATTTAGTGAAACGGTTTTTCAAACTCGTTCTGGTAACCATGAGGTGTCGTCTATACGTTTAAACATGGAGACGTTGGCACCAAATTTGTGGATAGATGCAAATGTTGTCGACTCTTGGGGAGCAGTGCTGAATTATGAAGAATCGCTTAAAAAGGATCCGTCACCAAAAAGGCATTTTTTTCCCACGAATTGTATTGTAAGTTATTTTATTTTATTTTATTTTATTTTAATTCAACTTTTTCAATCAGTTTTTACTCGTATGTTATCTTAGTGAATCATATTTGCTGAGAATCATATGTTATTCTGATGAGAATCATATATGATTCTGATCAGAATCATATATGATTCGATCAGAATCATATATGATTCGATCAGAATCATATATGATTCGATCAGAATCATATATGATTAATAGAATCATATATGATTCTGGATAAAATCATATATGATTCTATTAATCATATATGATTCTAAGTAAATAACATATGATTATTCAGAATGAACCAATTGAAAAACATATGATTATATAGAATCATATATGATTCTAAGTAAATAACATATGATTATTCAGAATCATATATGATTTTGAGTGAATCATATATGATTCTGATATTTTACACATAAACATGATTTAGTTCAAGTACTAAAATAGCATATGATTTATTATTTAATACAGACAGAAGCTATGGTTAAAAAACTTATTGATGAAGATGAGCAGTGGAATATGTTTTCAGAGGAGATGTTGGCTCATTTTAAAAATGACAATGACAATGCCTCTAGGTCTCTTGCAGATATTGAATTGGTAACTTCTCATTCCATTAGAAATTTAATTTTGTAGAAGTTTGAACTTGAGTTTTAACTTTCCTTTATTTTGTTGAAATAGGCATTTTTCCCGATTCGTGTCTCCAATCATTTCTATGTTGTTGTTTTCAACATTAAGAAGAGTGCAACATCGATGATCATCCTTGATAATTCTGATTCTGGAACCTACAATTCCTACAAGGACGTTTGTGAACTTCTGGCAAGTTCTTTTAAAAATCATATGTGATTTTTATACAACTTATATGTGATTTATGTACATTTTTAACCATGTTTTTATTTTTTGTAGAAAAAGTTTTTTTCCAGGTTTCTGCAAGAACATAATCATCAAAAATATGCTGTTGTTTCTAAAGTTAGAGGACGAGTTCCAAGGATGAAATGGCAGACTAAGAGCAATCATGTAGACTGTGGAGTTTTTGCGATGATTCATATGGAGTCTTATGTTGGTGATCCTGTTGCAAAATGGGAAGTTGGTCTGTGTGCAGAATCAGAGCAGCAGGTTGCATTGTTAAGGAGGATGAGGTTTAAGATTGCTACCAAGATCCTTTTGCATGATTTGAATGAACATTCACAAAAAATGTACGATTTGGCATATAGGTTCCAGGCTGAGATTCCTGAAGAGAACAAGATTACAATTATTGTGAATGCTATTAAGAACAGGGCGGAGCGTGAAAAGGATCCTAAGAAGGATGAGGTTGTTCATGCTCCTAAGTGATGGTAGTCATGATAGTTTATGTAGTGATGCTAGTTTAAAACTGATGTTAGTATCTGATGGGTAGTTTTTTGGTAGTACTGATGTTAGTTTAAAACTAACTGATGGGTAGTCTGATGGTAGTATGATGTTAGTTTAAAACTGATGGGTAGTCTGATGGTAGTATGGATGTTAGTTTAAAACTGATGGGTACTCATTTTGGTAGTACTGATGATGGTAGTATCTGATTGGTAGTTTAAATGTTTTTCTTACCTGCTATTTTGCTATATTATCTGATTGGTAGTATCTGATGTGATTATGTGTGAATCATATGACTTTTGTGCAAATCATATATGATCTGTCTTGAATCATATATGAGTTTTGAAATCATATATAATTGTCAAAAGATCATATATGCTTCAAGGCAGATCATATATGATTTTGAAAAATCATATATGATATGTCTTGAAATAAGCAACATATTATATATATGCTTCAAGGCAGATCATATATGATTTTTAAAAATCATATATGATTTTTCAAAATCATATATGATTTTTCAAAATCATATATGATCTGTCTTGAAATAAGCAATAGATTATACTTGGGGAGTACTGATTTTTGAAATCATATATGATGGTAGATCATATATGATTTTTGAAATCATATATGATTGTCAAAAGATCATATATGTTTCAAGACAGATCACATATGATTTTGAAAAATCATATATGATCTATCTTGAAATAAGCAACAGATTATACTGAAATAAGGAACAGATCACATATGATTATATGATTTGCACTATGTAACTTTTCAATTAAACAAAAGGTAACTTTTCAATTAAAAATGTATGTAACTTTTCAATTAAAAAATAAATAATAACCAAATATAAAGAAAGTATGACATTCAAGAAGCGTTAGTCGCTTGTTCACCCGCATCAGTTTCGATGTTTGTCGTTGCTTGTTCACTTGCATCAGTTCTAGCTTGTTTTTTAGCAGCAATTCTTGCAAGTTTTGCAATATACTTTGGGTTCAGTGGACATGTCATCTTGCTGTGATTGTTAGTCTTCTCACCACAGAATCCACATTTCCTTTTCCTCTTAGATGTTCCTTCAAGTGCCATTTCTTTTCCACTCTTTCTACGATCTTCTTTCGACCAACCTTTGTTTGAAGCATTGGATGGATTTTTGACCACATGTTTTTCAGGTTTTTCAACTGCATATATATCCTTAATTACATCTCTTGTTTTGCGTGACGGAGGGTTAGGCATTTCATCCTCAATTTTCTTCTTGATTGATTTCAATTGTTCCACAAACTTTCCTAAATTGGCTTCATCTTTACTCAACAAAATAAACACTCGTCTACCACAAAAGTAGCTCATTTGTTAATTTTCTATTGGTTCATTCTTTTCTCCATACCTGTTTGTATTTCTTCTCAAACCAGGTGGTATTATATCCCTTCTCCAACGCCTCAAAATGTACTTTTCAGGGATGCTTTGAACATCACGGTTCTTCAAAACACAGAATGCATGTCGACATAAAAACCCGAATCGAAGAAAATGCCTACAAGTACATTCCACCGACCCGTCTTTAAGAGAACGCAGAACCTAATTGCAGAACAGGAAGGAAAGAAAATTAGAACTTTTTTAGTACTACGTAAAATCATATATGATTCTATGTAAAATCATATATCATTCTACATAAAATCATATATGATTCTATGTAAAATCATATATGATTCCACATAAAGTCATATATGATTATATGTAAATCACATATGATTCTGGTTGAATCACATATGATTCTGGATGAATCATATATGATTTCATGTCAGATGGTAACAGCTAAAGAATATTCAACAGTTGGAAGTAAATTTACCTTGTATTCTGCTACCTTTTCAGATTCTTCTTTTTCTTTAGAAAGTGTCCTATAAGCAGCTGCATTCCTATCTTTAACCCTAACTCTCTCACAACCCTCTTCAGTTTTAAACTCTTCTATTGTGCAAGACCAACAAGCTTCTTTTATTTCCCTTTGAACAAGCAGAAATATTGATCTTGTGTATACTTTATATGCATGGAGTTCCATCTTTAACTCTGTAGAAAGTTTTGGGGCTGAGTCAAATGTGTTGAAGTCCAATTGTTCTTGCCTATACCTTTGCCTCTCCATTGCTGATTCGAAGCACATCATGAAATTAAACAATGTTGACCCATGATTTGTGAAATGTCTAAAGAATGAATTGTCACTCTCGGACCTTGAAGTAGTTCTCATCAATCCAAACAATGGTGAGTCAATAAAATAAGTTGGTGGCCACATTTCTCTAAGTCTAAACATCTTTTTCATCCATTTATGGTCTTGCAATCCAAAATCTTCAATCAATTTTTCCATTTTTCTTCAAATTCCAATGGTTCCATGAACATGTTCCACACAATCTTGTTGAAGCGCTTTTTGAAATCAGTTTCATTATAGATTTTCTTACAAATCTGTAAGAAAATTTCATGTTACATAGAATCATATGTGATTTACATAGAATCATATGTGATTCACATAGAATCATATGTGATTCTAAGTGGCAGATTATATTTCTCAATATTAAAATAGTATACAAATTAAAATACCTTCGATGGAATTTTTTGTGTGATATGCCACATACATAGTCTATGCTTGGATTCAGTAAAAACTGCTTCAATTGCTAACTTCATGGCTCCATCTTGATCCGTTACAATCATTTTTGGTTGTTTTTGATGTGCAGTCATGAATGATTTTAGTAGCCATGTGTAAGCTTCTTCATCTTCTCTTAGAAGCATTCCCGCACCCAATGTCACGCACTTTTTATGATTATCTATCCCGGTGAATGGAACAAACACCATATCGTATCTGAATATCACAATTTTCACACCATATCGTATGTGAGAATCATATATGATTATGTGATATTCATTTGGGATTCCATGAGAGTCATATATGATTCTGAGAGAATCATATGTGATTCTGAGAGAATCATATATGACTGTGAGATTCATTTGGGATTCCATGAGAATCATATATGATTCTGAAAGAATCATATGTGATTTAATGAGAATCATATATGATTCAGATAGAATTATATGTGAGATTCAGATTGAATTACAAGTGCTTCATTTAAATAACATGTGAATCAGATTGAGAAGAGACTTACTTGTTGGTTCTGAATGTTGCATCAAATGACACAATATCTCCGAATTCCTTATAGTTGCATTTGGCAACTTCATCAGCCCAAAACATGGCAACCAATTCACTTTTTTCAACCATATAATGAAATGTAAAGTTTGGAACATATATCTTTCGGTTTTCCATTTTGTTTATCAGCATTTGCGCGTCACTTTCACCTATGCATACGTTTATATTCCTTTGATGATTCTTGAAATCACTACTTGTGCCATGAACATATTGAGAACCACCTTTCATGCTACATAACAAATTGTGTGCCTTTGTTGCACCAAGTCTGAAGTTTGAAGCTTTCACAACGAACATTTTTTTCGCTTGAGTCATCTTCCTTTGTTTCTTTGTTAGATGCTCATACTCTTTTGGAATCATTAAATGATTATGCTTAGCAACAAATTTAGTTATTTCGTATTCTCCAGAAATAGGATCCAAAGTTATGAATATTCGCGCCATACAACCTGTTACCCGTTGTCTTGTATTGACTTGTTTATCACTGCTTTTAAGATCCAATGTATTGATATTTATGTCTTTTGGAACGCCTTCCCTATTACACATAAGGTACTTACTTTTTACCAAACCACTTTTTGTATTTCTCTGTGCCGATTTCTTAACTTCAAAGCCTGCTTGTTCAGCGTATTTGTTGTACATTTCAATACATTCCTCTATCGTTTTAAACTTTTTCCCTCAGGTAAATAAATATGATCAACAACGGGTTCCCGTACACTGATCCTCCGGAGTTTCTTCATGTGCATATAAAGTTGGTCTTGGTGTCATGACAGAATCTGTATAGTGAGTTACATTAAAAGAATTAGAAACATTTATTTTCATAACAGAATCAAAGTATGATTCACACAGAATCATATATGATTTTCCTTTGAATCATATATGATTCAATAGGAATGATATATGATTTCTCCTTTATTACATAAACAGATCAATGTAACAGACAAACTAAAATATGTGATTCAGTAGGAATCATATATGATTCAGAATCATTCAGAAAACTAAAATATATGATTTTGAAGAATCACATATGATTCTATCGAATCACATGTGATTCTTCACAGACGCATTTCATCAAACACATGGTGTGCATCTATATTAAGAATCATATATGATTCAGAATCATTCAGAAAACTAAAATATGTGATTCAGTAGGAATCATATATGATTCAGAATCATTTAGAAAACTAAAATATATGATTTTGAAGAATCACATATGATTCAGAAAACTAAAATATATGATTCTGAAGAATCATATATGATTCTATCGAATCATATGTGATTCTTCGCAGACACATTTCATCAAACACATGGTGTGCATCTATACACCATGTGTAATTCCACTAGAATCAGATATGAATCCACAAAATATTCAAACTAACCAAAGAAACAAAGCAATAAGCTACCAAAAAGAAAATAAACCTTTGCTTATCCTACCAAGCAATAAGCTATTTTATACTATTTAGAATAAGCAAAAATTAAGCTGAATCATATATGATCCTTTTCTTCTTTACCTTGAATAACAGGTGTATCTTCTTCTTCCATAATCTCAGCATCCACCAATATATCATGTTCAATATTAACCTCGGCATCCACCATAAGCTCATCTTCATATCTATTTTCATCAACAACATCATTGTTTTCCATTACCAACGGTGAGGATGGTGGAGAGGTTATGGTGGTGGAGCGGTGATGGTGGTGGATCGATGATGGTGGTGGAGCGGTGATGGTGGTGGAGCAGTTATGGTTGTGGAGCAGTGATGGTGCTGGATTGATGATGGTGTTGGATCGATCATGGTGATGGAGCGGTGATGGTGGTGGAGCTGTGATGGTGTTGGATCGATCATGGTGATGGAGTGGTGATGGTGGTGGAGCTGTGGTGGTGGTGGAGCTGTGGTGGATCGGTCATTGTGTGTGTGTGTTTTTTTTTTCACCGATAATTTTTGGTAAATAATGGAGGTAGGTTTATTTTTTTAGTTTATATAATTGACATTTTTGCCCTCTAAGTGTAAATGCAGGATTTAATCTTAGCCTTTGGATGTAATTGGATTGGAAGGTTGAGATTCATTGGTTGGTTCTATGGTTACTCAAGGATCTACATGGATCTCAACTCAACTTTATATTAAGCCTGACAAACCAATAAAATACGCTTATGGCTGGGTTATATTGAATTGTAGTTTATTTAAACTAATGCACCCCCTATATAGATAAGGAGAAACACCCCTATATAGATAAGGAGAAACATCCAAAACCACAATTGAGCTTTGGCCGGGTGTAATATTCACTTGATCGGTACTTTCATCTTAGCGTCACATCAGCTTTTTAACACGCCACCTTTACCATCACTTTTAGAGTCGTAGTAGTCACCACCTAACTAAACATATAAAAATACTCATTTAATACAAACATATCAGTGCCGTATTTGAGAATGTAAAAAATATTTGGGGCCTGGCTCGAGAATAAAAAATGAGCCTCTAAAAAGTCAATAGGAAAATGCAATAAGATAATATTATGACGATATGAAATTTATTGGAAAGATGGAATTGGATGCAGCATGCCCAGCTAGAGTCAA
Organism: Chrysanthemum makinoi; assembly: GCA_910596185.1. Lineage (NCBI taxonomy): Eukaryota > Viridiplantae > Streptophyta > Magnoliopsida > Asterales > Asteraceae > Chrysanthemum > Chrysanthemum makinoi. The sequence continues at coordinate 275,904,234 of OU343221.1, forward strand.
TAACCTTCAACTCATTTTTTACTGATCAAAAAATCCAAATGGGCTTTACTCATATTTAGATTTAATATATATATATATATATATATATATATATATATATATATATATATATATATATAAATATGGGCTCTTGGGAGAGTGGGCCCGGCTCAATGGCAACCATGCACCCCCTTTTAGCCGGCCCCGAAACATACCCTACAATATATTCCACACACTCTCACAAACAAACAAAAAAATCGTTAGGTGGTTTGTACCACTCAACCAGACGCGACCATAATGCCTGGTCTCAAAAAGACCATTTTAATTACACTCGGTCCTTAAAAGGAAAAGTTTGGTTTAAACCCGTGTTGTCATAAACCGAACTTCCTGTGCAACTAATTGTGTCAACAGAATCAAACCTAGCCCGATTACAAACCCACTAACCCTGTTATGACTTGTATAACCTGTTTGTCTAAATGGTTGGCGGGTTAAGTAGCTAGGCTGTAAACGGGTTGGTGGGTTTATGAGCTGTGTTTGCCTTGTAATTGGGTCGCAAATAGGTTGGTGGGTAACCCCTTTATCCGCAACTCAATCCAGACATGACATGTTTATTATATAGGCTAGGTTGGTCAACCGAATTTACGACCTGAGCCCTTTAAATGCATTACTATCCCGCTTATTTTCATGTGTATTTGTGTCATGTCGGGATTTGCACCCTAGATATTCAACCCCAAACCCTCCAACTAAAACCCAGATTTAAAATGCTTTCAGGTTTTTCGGAAATGAAACATCCCATCAACATTTATCTTAAAATAGTGAGTGAAAACACAGAAGAAACACGATCTGATACTACCAAATGGCATCAATTGGTACATAATCAACGAAGTTTAATTTTTTGATACAAGTCAAAATGGGGCGAGCTGACCCGCAACACTATTTTTGAATTATTGTTTTATTTATACATGAGTAATGAAGCTAAACAAGTTTACTAAAACTATGTGATGATTACAAGAATGATCTAAATTCTCGAAATAAGTCGGTAAAGTACACAAAAACTCATTTCAACTCAGCAAACCAAAACACAGTCACATCATTCTCTTTTCATGGAAAGTCAAACCAATGTATAGAAAGGATTAAACATTTAAACACAAGTTCCAAATATCAAATGTAATACTGCGTACTAAGGTTGGGTGATCAAATATAAAGTCAATGATCAAACATAATCTGGAATTAACATGTAAAAGAAAGTTATTCTGAATCATCGTTGTCTTCCAATTCCCTCCCTAGTGTTTCAACTGGAAGCAACAAAGCACATATTCCGGACATTATGAACTTGAAAGCATAGAGGCACATCGGGAGTATTCTGTGACCACCTCCCAGCTTATCTCCCAACGCAGGCCATACCATTCCTCCAATCCATCCCAACACTGCTGCAGCTCCAACTCCTGTTGTTCTTAAGTTGGTAGGATAAACCTATAATACCAACAAAATAAGTGTCATTTATTATTGCAGCAATAAACAAAGTCATTTAGGTAACTTTATTATGAAAACATCCTAAACATTAGATATTCTGAAATGAAAATTATTGAAAATTTCGTTCATGAGATGCTACTAATAGAAATAAGGAATTACCTCCTCGGCAAAGATGCGGAGCGTAACAAAGCTTGCAGATGTGAGCATACGAGCACAAAACACCAGTGACTTTCTAACCATGTCTTGCCAATTGTAGATTTGTGCCAATATTACAATGATTCCTCCTCCGGACATGATAGCCATAGTATACCTACGACCTATCCAGTCCAGTGTAAAATATGCTAAAAAAAGCCCTGGAACCTCTACAAAATTTGCCAAAAGAATCTAATCGGACTTGATCTTGGCATTACTCATGGTAGGTTTTTTGTTACAAGTCAAAGAGGATTAAGCTTGGGTCAGGGGTCAAAATGATATATCTTTTGCTGCTGGCTGAATGTCTTGACAACACTTTGTCCAATTTTTAAAGTTTTTTTTTACTAATATTTATTGTATTAAATCAATTATAAAAACGTTAGCTTCTTTCAGATAGAAGCTGTAAGCATTAAAAATACACTTTGATATACTACTCGTTAACCCCTTTCACTATTCACTAATCTTTTTTATTTGAAAAATTGCAACCCGTGATTGATGATCCCAGATCTATTGCACCTCAGGAACGGTCCAAAATAGCAAACTTTTTTGTACAGGTTGATAAATAGGTCAAAATAGCAAACTTTTCTGTACATATTTACATGACCAAACCCGTCTTTTGCCAAAAACTTTAGGCTTATTATAGATAACCAATATAGTAAATACAATTACAAAATCGATAGTGTTATATCTTGTCTTTAAATTAAACAATTAAGAAACTGTAAGTATCAAAGATACAGTTTGCCGGTTTCAGCACCTTTCCTAGTTAACTAATATATTTTATCTAACCCGCTAAAGGACAAGATAACTCAAATCGACCCATTCGAAAGTAAACGGGCTGAAATTGAGACCTCTAGTTTGAACCCATGAACTCCAATATGTTTACACCTCCTGAATGGTCCAAAATAGTAAATAAGAGGATGATAGGTACACCTGCGGCTGGTGATAACTGTATCTTTATAGTAGCTTGGTTTCTTCTGAGCTCCATATTGCCAAATGGGCGACTCAGTGAATGATGATGAAAGCAATGAAATCAGGCGACTATATGAATATGAATTGGCAAAATATAACAGCCATATTAAAACTGTTATTCTCCCCCACTCTGCTGATACAAGTGTGCATATGGCTAGTTTGCTTTTTGAATTGCCATTGGTTTTGTTTCCAATTAAAGGATCTTGTAGTGTTGACCGCTCCTCTATGTCAATTCGATGTGCATGATCAGTATCAGATTCTAGTGTCGTATCACATGCAGATCTTCCTCGTCATCAATCTCATTTATCTCTGAAGGAGGAACCACAGGTTTAACTTCATTTTCATTTCGCATCACTTCTTCTGAAGAAGGAGCTCCTTCTTGGGTCCTATCGGCCGGCACTTTCATCTATATGAGCAGATACAACGGTTACGTAACTTCATTTTGGTTTCGCATCACTTACGTAGAAGGAGCTCCTTTGGGGTCCTATCAGCCGGCACTTTCATCTATATGAGCGGATACAACGGTTCTGTAACTTCATTTTGGTTTCGCATCACTTACGTAGGAGCTCCTTCTGTTGCCCTATCAGCTTGAACTTTCATCTATCGGCGGATACAAGTCGGCCTTCTGGGAGTTTTTTTTTTGTTGGTGGCAGCTCCCCTCTCTAAAACCATAACTGCTTCTTCTAATCTCCCTTGTGAACACAAAAATCTTGGAGATTCCAGTACACTATCGTAAAACAGTAGAGCCACAAAAGATGGAAGTGCAGTCCCTCCTATCAACCACCTCCAACTATGTTCTGGAACGACCACCTCCATTAAAGTCTGCATTTAAATCGAATTAGAACTTTTGACCTGGAGTAGTACATCCCTTCAAGATTTATCTAAAAGTAATAAGGAGTACGAAAACAAAAAAGAAACACGAAATGCTACAACTTTACAGGAGCAAAGAGAAACCGCTAAATCAGTTTCTGAAATGATCTAAAAGCATAAGACACTTATCAGACTATTGTGGATCACTTATAAAAATACATTCTAGATTTCTGGAAAAGCTCCATAGTGACAACCTTCTACAAAAGCCATAAGCTATTTATAATAACTAACTGTTGACTATCTGTCCATGCGACATGGCATGAATTAGTATATAATGAAAGACCAGATATTACCAACAAGAAGATGGTCTTCTATGCTTGAATACGAATATGTAAAAAAGTTTTACAGTAATTATTTTAATACGGGTCAAAATGGGGTTTGTTGACCCGCAAAACTTTTTTTCTAATTATCAAACTATTTAAACAAAAATAATGCAGCTAAATAAGCTAATTAAAGTTATATGATGATTAGAAGAATTATATAGGAGGTATGCATTATAAATATGAATTAACGTACCCAAGCTAGTAAGGCTTCCAGAAATGTTCCGATTGCACCAAAAGCGAAAAACCAAATCATTCGAGACCCTCGATGAGCTCTAGGAACAAATTCCATATACCAGGTAGTGTACACTTGAGCGCCACCTATCCCAAGCCCAATAACGGCCCGTGAAATCAGTAGTTCCATGTGGTTCCGTGAGAACGCACTTGCTAGCCCAGCAAAGCTTGTTAACAAAGATAAGCCCAAAATAGCCTTCCTGAAAGGCAAAAAGAAAGAGACCAGTAAGATGTCGAACCATTAAAGTCCCATGACAAAATGAGTATCATGTAAGAGAATAGCCTATAATCCTATAATCCTATAATCTATCTATCGTGGTTTGGTAAGAATAAAATAAGTCATGAGTAAGGTAAAAACCATTCTTGATCTAGAGTGGCAAAGCCCTGGTCTTGAATTAATTGCTTGAAAAAAAATTATATCTACTTTATGAATGTTTGATTAATTTTTTTTTTTTTTTTGGTCAAAAGAGCTGATTTATACTTCAAAATGTTTGTGTAAATAATCAGCCTTAAACCAAAATGGTCTAAGGAGACTTCAGTTTATATTGAAATTTTGGTTTAACCACTGTTGAACTTTCATTTCATTTCATTTATCCCATGGTTACAAAGAAAATTTATATGACTATATGAAAATTCGTTAAGGACTTTACTTTCTTCCATAACGATCCGCAACACAGCCCCAAGCGAATGCTCCAACAAGCATTGCTACGTAAGTGAAGATAGATATGAGATTCTGTTCAGTGATAGAGAGCTTCAAATCATGTTGAGCCGCAAGTCCTACATAGGACAGAAGCATTAATTCCATTGCTTCTCCTACAGCACCTACTCCAGCATATGCGATGAGCTTCAGCTGGAATTTCCCCATCCCAATGGCAGAAAGTGCTTCATCAACTGTATAACTCAATCTTTGATTATCCATCCGCAAACCACCATTGTAAATTACTAATAAATACGATGATTAAGAGACTATGCTTCAGAACGGTTGTCAACACTTTCATCAAAGAGAATGTTGTTATAGACTTATCAACCAAAACAGTTTATAAATAAAAACATCTATCCCTTCAGCAAAACAAAATCCAACCAAACTCAGTTACTACATATATTTGTTGATATACACTTTGCGTTCTAGCAAACAAGGCTATGTTGACTATTAATTGCTGGAACTAGTACATGTAAATCTGAACAATATGGATTCATAACTAGTACACCAATTTGTTGCAACTGTTTGACAGCTTAATGTAGTTAGCCTTCTAAAAATTTCAAGCAATAGGTAAAAACCAGTTTCACATCCTAAGCTATCAAAGTCCAAAACATTGTCCATATAATTGTAAACCTATACTACTTCCTAAAGATACACATCGAACCATATTTATCATATGACACATATTGCATAACGATAGCTAAAAATCAGTTTACTCTTAGCTCAATTCTACAGCTTCGGTATAAAAAAATAACTATACTATCACAATATCATCATAGAAGTGTGCAAGATGTTATCCTTAGCTCAAATCAGTGACCAAATGCAAATATAAACAATTATACGATCATAACTTCAGCATAAAAGTCCGCAAAATGCTATACTTATCTCAACGGCTCAACGCTACAACTTTCATAACTACCAGTGACCAAATTTGAAACAGGCCGCTATTATAATCATAATTTCAGCTTTATAGTCCGCAATAGCAACATAAACAAGTCTAATTAGCATAAACATTCTGTTTTAAGCTCAATCATACTTTCCACATCTAAAATCAATTTTTAAATGTGAAAAACGACACAGCTTTGATCTCAGAAATAAGAAGTTCAACGTAAAACCAAAACGATGCTAAATGCAACAATTTATTGTGCTAAGCTCATTTATACAACTTCCAGTCAAAATATCTTAACTCAATGGTAAGCATAAACAGAGGTAACAGAGTCAATATACACATATCTTCTAACACGGGTTAAAAAAGAGATTTATAGTACAAAAACTAGTTTGTCATGTCTACTATTAATACAACTTGTAAACGTTATCGATTATCCAATATCGTAATAACCTCAATCATTCAGCTTCCATTGATGAAAACAAGTATGAATGCCATACAAAAACACTACTAGCTACTCTGTAACAAATAAACACATCTACAAGTATTGCTTTTAGCTTTTCAATATATGAACTAAAAAAACGCGACAATATATTGTTAGAGACTCAATACGACAGCTTATTTTGATAATCTCCGAACGTTAACGTATCATTTTCAAAGCTAAATAATACATAATACACATCTCAAAACACTTATTTCAGTCAAAGAAACACATATATAACTACGCGAACAGATTTCGATTTCTAAACGTAAAAACACCAAAATCTATTTCTAGAGGCTTAATAATACACCTTCGTTTAAGGATATCCGAAGCGCAAACGCACAGTGTACGTTATCACTTATTCTAACCTAAACAAAAACATGTACAACTTCAACAACAACTGATATTCCTCATTTTTGGTAACAAACAAACACAGATTTAACGTTATTCATCATTTCATAAAAACCTAACTTCAAATATAGTGATAAAAATCATTATAAGTAAAAAAACACCTATATAACATTATTCATCTTAAGAAAACGATATTATTACCAAGTTAAGTTTACATAGAGTGATAAAAATCACTACTTTAAGTAAAAAAAACACATATAACATCATTTATCGTCAAATATGTTATTATTTTGAAGTTAAAAGTTATAAAAGTATAGTTTATATACTATACCTTACTGAGAGAGTAAAAAAAAAGCTTAAAAATGAATATGAAGAATGTGTGAGAGTTTGTGTGTGTGTATTTATAAGCCTGTGAATGTGTATGTATGATGTATGAATATAATGCGTATTTTTTGAAGCAAATTACAAAAACAATCCATATCCCAAGTGATATTACGAAACTGAACTCTTTTTGTATACTTTACGAAACTGACCAAAATATGTCACAATCACCTTTTTCAATTCTCTCACACGCCTATGCTTTCCATTCTCTCACATGCATAATCTCAAACACTCCTGTTCTCAAACACTCAGTTTCTTTTTCATAGAACAAGCTTGAGCATCTTCTTCATGTACGCAATTCGTTACAGTACAAGCTTGAGCATCTTCTTCATGTACGCAATTCGTCCTACGCAATTTTCACCATTCCAGCATCTCCACCTTGAACATCTTCTTCTTCATGCCATGAACACCCTGCACCACCTCCCCACGCCCCCCATGCATCTTCCTCGCCCAAGCCCACCATTGCACGCCCAGGGCCATGCCCACGCCCAGGCCACGCCCAGCAGTACCCACGCCCAGGGCCACGCCCGGAAATCGTATAATACACGTGTAGCGTTGGGATTTTATGTTTTAAGAGATCAACGGATAACATTCGAAAGTTCATTTTCGTAAATCCCCTGTGCGAGAACCTGTTTCGTAAACAGCTATCGATTATAGTTCATTTTCGTAAAAAGCTCTATTTTTTGGGTATGTATAATGATCATGAAATTGTATGTCATGTGCATGTATGTGTATATGGGATCCTTTTGTTGTTGATGCACCACTACATGAAAAAGGACAGCAGGCGGGATTGTGTGTGTGTCCTTCACCATGGTCTACAATTACTAATCTGTCCTTGCTAAATGTAAAAAAAAAAAAAAAAAAGTAGCGCCCAATGCCGTCTTCCACGGGTTATGGGTACCCAATACCGTTTCCGGTGTATGGGGGAGGTTAAGATGTAGACAGCCTTACCCCTACCTAAGGTAGAGAGGCTGCTTCCAGTTCTACCAAAGGTAGAAAGGACCTCTGTCCTTGCTAAATGTAATACCTTAAATGTTGGTAAAAAATGTAAAAATGATATGTTGGTGGAGGACTAAGCTATACTAATACTATGCGTAATGGTGACCGTGGTGACCGTAGTCACCACTGCCACATCAGCGCCAACTCACTACAACCTTCTTCATGACCAAGTTAATGTAGTCGCTTGCGATTATCAACATTTTGCATTAACAATGTAGTAATAACTAATAATAAGCAAATATTGGTGATCAACATAAGATATAATAGTGGTATACTTAATCTTATTAAGTAGTAGTAATTATATATGAAAAATACGTGATGTATCATGTATGTGTGTGTTGTAGGAGCATTACCAAAAGGGAGGTGATTTGTACACTCATAAAATTGATTGGTACACTCAAATTTAGAGTGTTTAGACATTTATACCCTTGTAGGATCAACATGACTAAACATAATGTGAGGGTATAAATGTCAAAACACTCTAAATTTGAGTGTATCAATCAATTTTGTGAGTGTACAAATCACCTCCCTTAACAAAAATTTCAGGCAAAAGAACAAAAAGGACAAAGTAGTGTTGGTGTTTTAACCAAGAATAAGTTACCATTTTACCCTTTTTTTTATTTACAATAGAAAAACGTGACAATGGCAAGTTATTTCTAGCTAGCTTATTTTATGGATGTGTAACGGTTAAAAAAAAATGAACACGAGTGAATCTAAGGGGATATCACAAGTGGTAAAATAGTAAAACAGAGTATGTGCTAAAAGTTTGACTTCAATAAATAATATTATGGCGGGAAGACCACTATATCTATCTATTTGGTGATAAGTTAATTAATCAAGTCATATTTACTTCATTTGACTTCAACAAATAACGAACACTATGATTCACTAATTTAATTTTTTTTTTAATTAGTAAAAAGAAATCTGTCCGGTAAAATATATTACTCTAAAAAGACCGTTTAAGTACAATGGAATGGGTCTTAGGTACCACATTAACCGCAGGCAAACGCTTGACACAACCACTAATCATTTATGACATGCCATAAACGACAACTAGCTACAACCAACTAGACCTCCAAACCAAAAACCATCATAAAAGATACAATTTACGCAAACTATAAAGCAACCTAGTTAAGACAAAAATCTTGAATTTTAGAAGCCTTTAACTGAGCAGGAGAGAGGCCAAAATCATCAGCATCATAATTGTTGCCATCACCCGTATCCGCTTTCCATTGTTTATAAAGACTATGCTCCTTACCTCCACTATCAGAATATAACGTCCCAATGTGATCCTCAAAAACTTCATCATCATTGCTATCAGAAACTATCACATTGCACACCTTATAGCTTGTGTTTCAATGATACCATATATTATGTGAGAGGCTCTTTAAATAAAACGATTGTAAGTTCAAGTTTTGCTTAGGACGTGTGAGATAGATTTTGGTGTATAATTGTGTAAAATAAATAGTTTTCGTTTAAAAAAAATTAATCATTTGTTTACCTAGAGCATTTATCATTATAAAAAACCATATCAAGAAATAAAATGTGTTTTATTAATCTCTTGTTTAATGAAAGTATTTTATCATATTTTTATTGTGTAAAATAAAAGCATCGTTGGGGTATCCTAACAGTCCACAGCTTTAGTGCCAACGTGGCTAATATTGTCCCCTCTGCTGCATATCTTTCTGTAATTCTGTTATGTATGTGCTGCATGTCATTTTTCCTCCCACCTTCTTTTTGTTTTATTCACTTTTAATTAATCGAGTAAGTGAAAATATCAACACAAAACAAAAATTGTAATTCATCCATGTTGTGTGAAAATAATTGATTATGTGTTTACGTCAAGTTATTATCTTAAGATGTACTATTAAATATACACATTTCTATATCAAGAATACATGTAAATCTATTATCAAAACCCTTATTTAAATGCATTTTTAAGATTCAAAAACTTTAACTTCATTTTTCTAATATACTTTATCATTTGTCAATTGGACAGCTAAACTCAAGGGACTCCTTTTTCGGGTTAACGAAATGGTCATGTTTAAGAGGCCACGGTAGCACAAAAGGTTTTATCCAAAAAATATGATCGTTTGAAGAACAACAAAAAGAGTAACGAAAAACAAACATACTTAAAAAATTGTAACATACACTAGGCCATCACACAACTATCAGGGGGGTGTTACATAGAAATAAAAACAGAATTATAAGACAAAACAATGGAAATAATTTTTTTGACATTAAAGATATAAAATCTTATATATTTCCCAAATTTATGAGATTATTGGGTTAAATAAAGGTGTTAGAGCCAGGTGTGGTAGCTCAAGCCAAAGAGTCATTTCAACGTCACCTTATCTTTTCAAGCTCTTTTTCATTTCTCGTATTACTCACATACCAAAATACCCTTCGGTCCTACTTTCATAACTCAAGCCAAAACATCACTTTTGGGTACTATCATTTTTTATTTTTCTTTTTCATTTTTTCAAACCAACTAATTTTTCCATCGTAATAAGAATACGAGTAGAATACACCATTCGTCCTTTTATTTGTACCTAATATACGCGGGGAGTCCTATTTTAAAATAAATACGCCCAGAGTCTTTACTGTACATTTTTTGCCAGTGTCGCAAAAAAAGACCTACAAGGCCGATTAATCGCCGCCTAGGCGTTACTGGGCCATCAACATATCCGATTTGTGTTAATCGGTCACTATGGTCAATGGCGGTCAACGAATGTCAACAGTGGTCAAACTTGCCGGAATCTTGCAAATTTTGTCAGAAATACTCAAAACTCGTCGTAAACTAGTTTTTATCAATATAGTCGTTGTTTATATCTATTACAAGATGTTTTTTTTACGGAAAATCTTGCCGAAAATACCCAAAACTCGCCGAAAATACCCAAAACTTTTCGGAAATCACCATCCAATTAATCCCGCCTAGACCAATTATAAATATTAATACAAATAATGTCTAAAAATGTTATTTATATTTTTCGACTTCTCTATGTTTTGATAATAACAAAATGTATAAACATTGTACGTCAAATAAACGTAAACAAGTTGTTTGTCCCAAAATACTTAAAAGTTCGTAACAATGTAAAAATGATATTTAGGCAGAGGCCTTAACCTAGGTAAATCACGTGTCTTTTATTTTAAACCAAAACGGACTTACACTCTTCTAATCGAGTGAAACCAGAGTCAAACATTGTCTTCTGCATATTATCGACCATCGGTGATTATCAACGTTTTGCATTAACAATGCAATATTATTCAAATTTTTAATCTTATCAAAGTGATTAAATTTGAAAACTGAATGAGTTATGTGGTCTATGAATTAATGTATGAGCATTGAGGGAGCATTCCTTGTGGAAGGTGATTTGTACATTATTATTTTTTTGTTTCTTTTTTGCCATTCACCACTAAATTACATTAATAATGTACACACTATAATATTGTTATGTATGATTTAGTGTTGGACGAAAAAAAAAATGATGTACAAATCACCTCATATTCTTAATGTTGAGAAATTTCAGGCAAAGGAATAAAAAGGACAAAATGGTAGTGGTGTTGTCTTAACCAAAGGTAAATTACCATTTTGCACTTTTTATTACAATAAAATGTTGAAATGTGACAACGGGTTGTTACGGGTTAGAAAATAGGTTACACGGAATGAATAGAGGGGAACTGATAAAATAGTAAAATTCAATTTGTACTAAAAAATTGACTAGTTTGACTAATATGGCGGGAAAGCCACATTGGCCGAACTATATCTATTTGTGGAGAAATTAATTAATTCAAAGTTGTCTTTACTTTTAATTTGACTTCAATAAACAACTTATTATTAAAGTTGTCCGGTGATAAGGCATCTTAATATTTTTACAAGATATCTCTTCAAAACTCACGGTGAGTATTTAGGGCCGTCTCATGAATCAACGAATTTTTAAAGACTGTGTACGAAATTATATAATGAAGTCGTTTGTTAAGCAATATTATATATAAAATGTCATCGTTTATAAGATATAATGCACTTAGTTATCTAAACCTTCTAACACATTACTCATCTAAATATTTTTTCTTTCGTGAAGAATATGTCTACACATGCATATAATTATTAACGGGACAAATTTTGAGGCATTAAAAATTCTGAGGCCCTGAGCAATTGCTTACCTTGCACACCTTCAAATACGGCACTGTGAGTATTTTAAGTAACTTGTTAAGGGTTAGAAAATATGTTACACGATTAGTTATGTCGTTAAGAGATTATGTTTATTTTTAAAACAAATTAAGTTACTTAAAATATAATTTTTGTTTGGTAAACATAATTTATAAAAGATTATAGAAATAATAACTTTTCAAAAACTTTGAAAGTCAAATGTTGTTTTATCTATCTTATAAAAATAATCACTTTTTGTGTCGATACTTACACCACATAAATTGATGCACACACCACAATATCACAGCATTAATGCATATGTTACAATATGATATGTGCATAATTGTGGTGTGTGCGTCAATTTATGTGATGTAAGTATCAACACCTTTATAATCTTGATCACTATCTCTATATACAACTTCATCTCCAGTTTCATCAACAATCATTTTTGCCAAACTTACCCAGTTACCCTACATAGATAAATAAGTTGGGGTCGCATTTACATCTTAACTAAGACTCACACTTCCTAAATAACCTAGAAAAAACTAAACTTAATTCATTTACCGTTTTAGTTTAATATAGTGAACTTAAACAAAATCAACTTAGAACAGTCAGATGATGCGGTCACGCACAAAGTCATTCTGACTAGTTGACGGCCCCCGTATTTTATGTAAAACAATATTGCAATCAGTTTTCAGCTAAAGCTTTGTTGCTAGTCCTTGCACAAAATTCATAAAAAATGATATTGAAGAAAAGTAGACAATAAATGTTAAGTTCTAGTGAAACGTAGTCTCCAATATGTTAGTTAAGTTCGTTTGTAGCCAAAAATGGTCGTTGGCAGATTCTTTTTTTCACATTAAATATATTGTTTAGAAGAAGAAAAAGAAAAGAAAAAAGAGAGAGCGGGGAGGAAGGAATGATAAAAATAACTAATTTTACACACATATTTCATCAAATACCTAACTGTTATCAAAAAGTCAAATTATCCATGAAATAAGATGTTGCTATATTTTCTAAAAAAATGGTAAGGTTGAAAACTAGCAACGCCAATCTTGCTAGTTTTCAGACAACTAGCAAGGTTCACCTTGCCATTTTTATAAAAATTAGTAAGATCCTGTGCTTTTTTGTTTTGTGTATCACTGGTGGAGAAGTTAAACTTGACTATCTTTGATCCGTTGAAGCTAGCAAGGTTCATCTTGCTTTTAAAAAAATAGTAAGATCTTGTGATTTTTTGTTTTGTTTGTCATTGGTGGAGAAATTAAACTTGACTATCTTTGATCCGTTGAAGCTATCGCAAGTCATCTCGTCAAAACTTCGTTAATCTTTTATAAAAGAAATCGCAAGATTTTGCTAATTTTCAACCTTGCTGGTTTTCTAAAAACTAGCAATAACTTGTGATAAATATAAACTAAACTAGCAATGATTTTGTGATAAAGATTAAGTATTCGATCAAATATATTTGTAGAATTAGTTATATTTATCATTTTCCTGCGAAAAGAATATACATGACAAAAAAGTTGGTCCACAAGGTCACAAAATCAAGATTTATGGGATCAAGTCTCCACGAATACGTATAGTAGTAAATAAATGTTACTTCATGTCTTGTATTTTGTTTAATAAAAGCATTTTTAAATAACTATATCAAGAAATAGAATGTGTTTAAGTGATATGTTGGTTAAATTAAATGAAGGTATATATTTACCAACTGTATTTTTGTCATGTATATAAAGCATGGTTTGGGTATCCTAACAGTATGCAATTTGGTGCCAACGTGACACACATTCTTTCCTTCCTCTTTTTGTCTTATTCAACTTTAGTTAATGCAGTAAAATAGTGAGTATCGTCAAAACAATCAAATTTTGTAATTCATTCATGGTATGTGATAACAAGCTTTCGAGCTTTGCAACAGTTTAAGCTTTTAAAACAAATGACTGTATAAAAATAAAAATTGTTTGTCACGCAAATTTGTGAAATCTTTTGTTAACGATAAATTTAAACCGATTGAAACGAGGTTTTAATAATAAGTAAAACTTATAACTAGTCAAATTATTTAAATTTTTTGAAAATAAAATTGATGAACACGTAAAATTTTAAAGTATATGTGAGTTTCATTTGATGTATTTAAATGTTATTTAAAAAGCAATAAGTTACATTTTTATCTAATTCTCTAGACGTCTTTATAAAAATAATAATGTCATAATAAGCTTATACATCAAAAATTACATAAGGCATAGGCCTACTATATAAGCTTAAACATATACACCCTTAACTGTATTGCAAATATCAATATCTAAAACATTACGTTGTCACATAGGCACGAGGTTTATAAAGGATTATAGGGGCTTAAGCTTTTGAAATATGGTAGTTTATAAAATGAGTTTTGTTTGTCACACTGTCTTATGGAAGCTGTTATAAGCCATAAACTTTCATAAGCCCAAGCTCATTGAAAGGGGTTTATTGGAGCTTATAGTTAGTCAAAGTACTTAAATAACCTTCAAAATAATTAATAGTCACGCAAAAGCTAAAAAATATATCTGAATTGGATTTGATATATTTTTATGCGATTTTATATTAATAAACTTTATCTCTGATTAATTCATCAAACAAATTTATAAAATATACACTCTACTTTTCGACTTATAAGCTCCAGCCCAGATCAAGTCCATTTCACCAAACATACCATAGTCGTATTTCTGAAGCCCATTTGATCAATCATGCCATTTTCACTTTTGTGTCACATTTAGCTAAGCTAAAACATAATACGACAAAAATAAAACGTTTACATTTGACCTTGCTACAACATGTAACTTACATGTAGCATCTTATGGCTTAACCGTCACAAAATCTATGTCAATTTTGCAAATTCTTTAATGCCTAGTTAAACCTTATAGGAAACACACAAGATATGTAAAGTAGGGATTTATCAAATGTTGAAATATACAATATCTTTTCCAAATGTACTGGATTAAGTAAAACAAAATGATAATGGGGCGGGTTAGGGGAAGGGGAAAAAATGCCTTGGTTTAAGTGGGATAGGGTTATCTCCTCTTTTGGAGACGGGGGGCTTAATATTGGTGTTTTAAAAGTAAAAAAATGGGCTTTGCTTGGAAAATGGTGGTGGAGGTTTAGGATTGAAAGTGATGCTCTATGGTGTAAAGTGATTAAAAGTATTTATGGTCTTGACGGAGGGTCGGGAGCACGGAATGTGGGATCTCGGATTAGTGGTAAGGGTGTTTGAGCTGATATTATTCGTGTTGGAAAGGTGTTAGATGGCTTGGAGGGAGGTTTTATAAATCAATTTGTTAAAGAGGTGGGCGATGGTCTATGTACATCTTTTTGGATTGGATAGATGGGCTGCATATATATATGCCTACAAGATCGATTCCATGGATTATTTCAATTAGAAAGTAACAAGAGGGTTGTTGAAGCAAATTCCTGCTGCCCGGTCTTTGTCCGGAGGTTAGAGCTCCAAGCAATCGATCCGAGAGAAAGATGGGATTCTTCCTGCACAATACACAACACGCGTTAGCCTCGCCCCGGGTGTTATTCCGGGACCAAGCTCCGGCGTATGAATAAGTGGAGGATAACGAATGTGGTAATAAATGTGAAAGTATGTAGGTGAAAAATTCAATGCGAAACATTAAATGTGTTGAGGTATTTATACTACCTTAACCTTGTACCTGCGTTACTGTATAGCTTACTGTTCAGCAAACCTACGTTACTTGCCCGAAGGCTTACAGCCACCCTACCTAGTAGGTGTCAGACCAAGTGGTGGGGAAATCCCGTGAAATCTGCTGACATGGTCGAGTCTTTTAACTGCTGGGCAAAAATCATTCCGGATGACAGAGTATGTCGTCCGGACACTGGAACCTTCCGGACGTCAGGACGTCTGAACACATACACCAACATGCCCCCCCAGTATTGTGTTACCGGATGAAGACCGGTGAGGCAATACTTATAATTAGTCGTTTTGTTAAGAAGGTTCACGTCGCCACCAGACCACGAGTCTTGATAGTTGGACCTGTATGTTTTGGGCCGGTCTGATGGGCCTGGCTACCCGTTGGGCTTTGTTTGCACCCCCTAATCTCTTCTAGCTAACGTGGATGGCCCATATCAACCCACGTCACCTTTTTACTGACTGACGGGATGTTTTGACAGTCTGCTAGGGTTTTTACGGTATAAATATTCACTTTTTACTTCTTTTGGTTTTCACATTTCGCACACACAGACTGCTTTCTTCTCTCCGGACGTTGATGCAGCTTTTACTGACCAGGTTTTAATATTTATATTAACTCGTTATAACTATGGTCTACCCTAATGCACTAACGGGCAGTGTACCCGGTCTCGTGTAGTGTAGTAATTGGTAAAGCCGAGGTCGTCCCAAGAGCTATGTGTGTTGGATTGCTATCAAGTCTAGAGGAGAGTGGTACTAACCTAGTTAATCCTCCTAGCTAGTAATGTCTATGTCTACTTTTTTCCAATTACTTCAGGTGGGGTCAAAGTTGAGAGGACAACATTTGGTCAATTCGCCGTAAACTATCAGCAAAGATGCCACCACAGGAGAATTAAGGTGTCCCCTCATAAGTCCTGTTGTTCCTGGTCCCCTAAGCCAAGTTATTAAGTACCGCTACATGCTAGATTTATAATAGTGAATGCCCGGTCGTTAGGAACTTAGACACGCACCCCCTAATTCTTAAGTTCATCCAAACGATAGGTGATCAATTGGTCAAATCGCACAAGTAGAAAGGGTCGTCAGTTGGTCATATCTTACCCTTCCCGTCTCAGTCCGCTCACCTAGGGTCAGTTGGTCATATCTCCTAGGCAATTGGCCTCTACCGCCATTCAAAACTACCGAACCAAGGGTGGCTACCAATAAACTATGCATGCATACACTTAGAAATAATTATGCGGAAGTAATATAAACACAGACAAAACAATTAAGAAATCATAACTAGGCCAGCACCAAGAGGTGCTTAGCCACTCATATTAATCATACAAACCAATTCAATATTTAAAGGTATGAAATACATGAATTGAAAGTAAATAAAATATAAAGTGCTAATGCTTATCGTAGGGGAGTGATTTCTCCCTTGGAGACAGCTCCGTATGCTCCTCTGGACCTTCCTTTAGCTTTTTCCCATGTTCTCTGATTGTTGTGTGTGGAATGGGATGATTAGAAATGCTGGAATTCATGGGGTATTTATAGGCTAGATCTGGGTTACGGCGTAACTATAACAAGAGTTACGCAGTAACCTTCAATTCTTCGTAATTAGCACTAGATCTGCTAGTTACGTCGTAACCTTATAAGTGGTTACGCCGTAGTCTTCAATAACATGGTTACGCCGTAGTTGATGATATAGTTACGGCGTAAGTATTAGCGGCGTTGATCCTCATTTGACCTAATATAGTTACGTCGTAACCTTTGGAGAGAGTTACGCCGTAACTTTCTGATAAGTTGGTATTGTGAGTCACGCAATAGTTACGGCGTAATGTGAGAGAAGAGTTACGCCGTAACTTCTTCAAAATCAGCATACTATGATAATTCTTTAGATAATTCTCCAATTCCGCGTCTCTTTAGCTCCATTGCTCGTAATTTACCTGAAAGTGGAAAACAATGGAAAACAAGCGTAAATCCATATAAATGAAATAAGTTACAAGAATTATCGGGTGAAATTGACACTTAATATTCAGGACTATTTGATGTTATCAAATATCCCCCCACTTGAACTCTACTTGCCCTCAAGTAGACCTTATTAGAAAGATTCCTAAAAAGATATCTCCCATAACCTGGAAAATATAAGTTTACAAATCCCTTATGCTAGAATAAAACAAAGCCGAACACCTCACGAAAGGGGAACAAACACTAAAATCTCTCAACTATTCTAAGTGTCAATTTCGGGGTGATCACTCAATCGCACAGTCATAACATGTATTCTATCATAAGCTTGGCGGTTACAAAAATCTCCACCACTAGAGTTAAGGGCTAAACAATTCTCGAAAGTAATATGGGTAGACACGACAAAGGTTAAGGGGTGACTCGTCATTACTAACATGTCACGGCGAAGTGGACAAAATCAATGATACATGACCAAATCCATGGCCAAGACACCAAAGATTGCTCGCTGCATCACCTAGACACGCTTCACGACTAAAGGGTAGGATAAAACATGGGATATATAAATGGTGTAAAATAAAAATAAAAACAAGCAGGTAGTCTAGATCTATAACCAAGTCATCACCACTTACCGTCCGCCCAACGTTCAGGCTTTGAAGTCAAGAAACCGGATCATGTAAGGTAGATGTGTCATTAGAGGACGTCGTGATGGGCACACTACCTTTTCTGCAACTGTTGGCATAATTACCAACTCCAATCTTCAAATGTGACCGAGGTGGCCTCCTCGATACTAAATCTATAAAGCTCATAACATAGTGCTTATAACATCGCACTTTACAATAACATAACGATTTTTTTTTCAACATAACAATAATAACATAATATAATATCCCCCCACTTGAGATGAACAATGGGTATTCGGGGGGTCTTCAATGATCTTCAGGAATGTTGTCGATGAAAGTGTGATTTCCGAACCTTTCCACTCGAACCTTGAACTTAGGCAAATGATGACTTCCCAATCACAAATAAAGACTACAGGGTAGGCTAAGGTGTATAGGTGTAACGAAACAATATATTGGGTTGAGAAAATGAAAGGAATGGCTCAGATGGGTATATCTAGGGGTATCTTGCACTAAAGGTGAGTGCAACAAAAATGGTTTCACATGGGGGTCGAGAAGTCGAGGTGACTAATCGATAGACACACAATGGTAGGCTGTTTGGGTGATAATCCTATAATATTGCCTTCTAAAACTGAAAAGTCCAAATACATCGAGCTAACTCAACATACCTCGTCTATGGTCTCGAAATGATGCAAAGGCCAAGTTCTAAATTTTACAAGCTACCGGCACACTCATAATTTGGTGGATTTGGGGTGAAATATTGGAAACGGATAAGGCTAATCTCACCATATAATATCAAGGGTTGTATGTGCTCGGCTAAGGTCTAATCTAGTTAGGTTAAGAAAAACATGTCAAAATTTTAAAAATGGCATAATTTTCAAAATAAACTAGAAAAACGAGGGCAAAATAATGTTCAAGAGATAATTCTACTCCCGTCCCCCCACTTGAATTGTACAAAGTCCCATTTATACTAAGCATTAAATAAAGGTGAAGAGAAAAGTAGAATTAGAGGGAGAACTTCCCTGAAATTTGCTCCATAAAGAAAGAAGGCCCACGAAAAAGAGACGTGCCTTCAAATAAGCATCATGAACAAACTTCAATCCCTGAAATCACACTACCGACAAGCATAATTCTAAAAATAAAAAATGCAAAATGAAAAACAAAACTAACTCACTTTCGTAGGAATCATGGTTGCATTTAGCATATGCAACAAGCCTTTTAAACCACTTGGTGTCCCAGGTGGACGAGTGAAGTCTCGTGAGGGTTTATAGGGAACACACCCACAAAGTTCATTTAAAATACTAATACAAGGTTATTGTATTTAAAAAATGAAAGAATTAAAGCAGAGGAAGGTTACGTCGTAACTCTTTAAGGGAGTTACGCCGTAACTGGCAAAACCTGAATAAGTACGCAAGCGAATGGTTACGGAGTAACCATAAAGATGGTATTACGCCGTAATTGGTAATGCGTCAAATAAGTTTGCTGCAAAAGGTTGGTTACGGTGTAACCACCAAGATGAGTTACGCCATAACTAGGATCAGATTAGCACAGCAGCAATCTCTTCCTCGTTTCCTGCAAAAATGGTTAGAAAACACAGAACCCAACAGAAATGGAAATAAAACAAAAGAAAGGGATAATTCGGGTTGTCTCCCGAAAGACCACTTTTCTTTATTTACGAGTCTTTAAGTTAGACTCAGAGCCATGGGGCTACCAGTGCTTGTTGGTCATTTCGTAGATATGGCAATCTCCACGTTGGATCCAATTTACCAAATTTTCATCCCGCTTGTAGTCATCCCCTAATTCTAAACAGCCTGCGTAGAAACTCTTGATTTACTGATAGGGGTGGTCAATACCTTTTTCTTTATCTTCATCACTGATATCAAGCAGCGGTTGAGCCTGGCTTAACTGCCTCTAGGTCCAATTTTTAAATTTTTTAATCGTTCTCGGCATTTTGAAGATAGTTTTATCACCGTTTATTTTTAACCATGCTAACCCTTCTTTTTCATTTTTATCTAACCCTGATATTTCCTGAAACGGTTTCCCTAAAATAACCCCCGTAAGTCCATCTTCCACAAACTTGCTTACGTCGTCTAAAACCATAAAGTCCACCAAAAATGAATGAGCTCCGACGAAAACATGGAGGTTAGATGCGAACCCAAGAAAGTTATTCCCTTTATATTCTAATTCTTTCTTCATAACCCAGTTGTAACATTCTTTCGACATGATGTTGACTGGAGAAGTTGTGTCAATAAATGGATGAAAGTCGATGAATCTGATTTTGCATGAGATCTTTAGATAATAAGGGTTTCTATGATGTATGCGGGTACCTACCTCGTGAAATCTAGGTTGATTGGGTTGCGAAAAAGCCTTCACAGAGTTTTCATGCCAATGTGTCATTTCAACGTCACTTGAGAGGTCTTCAGCACTGATTCCCAAATTATCCTCTTCCTCGAGGTTGACGAAAACATCAAAATCTCTCCCCGAATCAACTTCGCCAGGGTCTGGGGGGTCACTAAGAAATTCTTCCAGAGCGTCACCAAAATTTCCTATTGGGTCAATTGCACATACCTTTTCCGGGGTAGACAAGTGTTCATTAGGTCCGAAAGTTTCAATTTCTCCATTAGCCTCAAGAGTTAACATTCAAGCAAAGACATCCACCTTAGTATGGGCAGTGTCAAGCATAGGCCTTCCTAATATAACATGTATTCTGTTGTCTTCCGGAATGTCAAGAATCACAAAATCTACTGGGAAAAAGAATTTCTTAATCTTTACCAACACATTTTCAACGATCCCCAACGGCGATTGCATAGATCGATCTGCCATTTCAATTTTCATCTTGGCCAACTTTAAGTTACCAATCCCCATACGCAAAAACATAGAACGAGGCATTATGCTAATACTAGCTCCAAGATCAGCTAGGGTATTGCACATGTTTAGATTCCCGATTAAGCAAGGGAGAGTGAAACATCCTGGATCTTTTTTCCTTTTGTGGTAGCTCGTTCCTCAAAACCGCTGACCATCTTTCGTTGAGGATATTGTCTCATCATTGCTAAATTCCTGCTGAATATCATCATGATTAGTTTTAATAGAATTATTGATAGGTAAGTTTACTGGTAAAGTTTGATCCAGAAGTGACTGTCTTTCCATGCTGATTCGTCGCTTAACTTTTTCTGAAAAGGTCATAGGCTCTTCAAGGATAGTTTCTACAGTGTGGAAAACTTCCTCCTCCCGAGCTGCTAGGTAATCAGAGATGGCTTCTAAACATGAGCTAACACTCTTCTCCAAACTCTTCTCCAACCTCTTAATCCTGTCATCGTGAATCTTGAGAGAAGAGACTGTATTATCTACGAATGTTTTCATCAATCTTACAATCCTATCATCTCGTTCTCTTGATTCCTTGATGTGGTCAAGGATCTTTTTCTCAAGATCGCTCTTGGTTTTGGTCCCAAACACGCTCTTAACCCTCTCAACCCTGCATGCTTTAGCTTCTCTTTCTAACCTTCATTTTTCGAAAATTTCCCCATAATTGTATTCTTGTTTTGTTATCGTCTTCATAACCTTATGATTGAAATTGTCTCTCAGTCTGTACCCTGTATCCATATGCCACTTGTAGCAGTGTTCAGAAATCCGTTTAATACATTCCAAGGCCTAGTCAGGAGTCATACTAGGAATAGGTCTCGGGGAATCGAGAAGTTCTCGTGTTTGCGCATTAATCCCACGATAGAATACGTAAACGATCTGATGTTTGTTCAAATCATGGGTGGGGCATCGATAGAGTAACTCATTAAATCTCTCCCATGCCTAGTAAAGCGTTTCTTCTCCAACTTGAACGAATTGATAAATTTTACCCAGAAGCTTGGCCATTTTTTAAGGAGGGCAAAATTGCTAGACGAACTCTTTTCTTAGTTTCCCCCATGCTTCTTTACATTCGTTAGGAAGTTTGTTATACCATCTTTTCGCGGTCCCAGAAAGAGTCATTGGAAAGATCCTTGCAGTGACCGAATAGCTCGGGGTACCTCTAATGTTGAAACGAGAGGATAAGTGGAGAACTTCTTCTACGTGATCCTGAACGTCCTCATCATTATCTCCAGAAAACTTAAGTTCATGTAACTCTCAAATAATATGATCTGGGATAGAGTATTTTTCAAAGATTAGAATCCTGTGTGAAGCTTCGTTGGCAGTTCTCATTGGGTCGCTCCAAATCTTGCTCCATAGTTAGGTCATCGATATTAGTATCATTAATAACCTCTGGTTCTGTGTCAGACTGGTCTGATTCGTAAAATGAGAAGATGTTGTGAATAGGAACCGGAGAGTAAACTTTCCTTGTTCGAAATTGCTTCTGCGGATCGTCGAATGAGGTGGCCAAAAAGGGCCTCGAGCTACGAGTCTTGTATCCTGACTTTAAAGAAAGAAAATTAAAAATAGCCTTAATAAGAAATCCTAAAATAGCTCCCCGGCAGCGGCGCCAAAAACTTGATGCAGGTTTTACTGACCAGGTTTTAATATTTATATTAACTCGTTATACCTATGGTCTACCCTAATGCACTTACGGGTAGTGTACCCGGTGGCGTGTAGTGTAGTAAACGGTAAAGTCGAGGTCATCCCAAGAGCTATGTGTGTTGGATTGCTATCAAGTCTAGTGTCACAAATTAATAATGGTTTCGATAGGGAATTAATTAATTAAACTACTAAATCAGAATAAAGTTAATAAAAGGAAAATAAAAGGTAAAGGTAAATCAATAGAGGAGAGTGGTGCTAACCTAGTTAATCCTCATAGCTAGTAATGTCTATGTCTACTTTCTTCCAATTACTTCAGGTGGGGTCAAAGTCTAGAGGACAACATTTGGTCAATTCGCCCTAACCTATCAGCAAAGATGCCACCACAGGAGAAGTCAGGTGTCCCCTCATGAGTCCTGTTGTTCCTGGTCCCCTAAGCCAAGTCATTAATTATTGCTACATGCTAGATTTATAATAGTGAATGCCCGGCCGTTAGGAACTTAGACACGCACCCCCTAATTCTTAAGTTCAACCAAACGATAGGTGATCAGTTGGTCAAATCGCACAAGTAGAAAGGGTCGTCAGTTGGTCATATCTTACCCTTCCCGTCTCAGTCCGCTCACCTAGGGTCAGTTGGTCATATCTCCTAGGCAATTGGCCTCTACCGCCATTTAAAACTACCGAACCAAGGGTGGCTACCAATAAACTATGCATGCACACACTTAGAAATAATTATGCGGAAGTAATTTAAACACAGACAAAACAATTAAGGAATCATAACTAGGCCAGCACCAAGAGGTGCTTAGCCGCTCATATTAATCATACAAACCAATTCAATATTCAAAGGTATGAAATACATGAATTGAAAGTAAATAAAATATAAAATGCTAATGCTTATCGTAGGGGAGTGATTTCTCCCTTAGAGATAGCTCCGTATGCTCCTCTGGACCTTCCTTTAGCTTTTCCCACGTTCTCTGATTGTTGTGAGTGGAATGGGATGATTAGAAATTCTGGAATTCATGGGGTATTTATAGGCCAGATCTGGGTTACGGCGTAACTATTACAAGAGTTAACCGTAACCTTCAATTCTTCGTAATTAGCACTAGATCTGCTAGTTACGGCATAAACTTATAAGTGGTTACGTCGTAGTCTTCAATAAACATGGTTACGCCATAGTTGATGATAAAGTTACGGCGTAAGTATCAGGGGCGTGGATCCTCATTTGACCTAATATAGTTACGTCGTAACCTTTGGAGAGAGTTACGCCGTAACCTTCTGATAAGTTGGTATTGTGAATCACGCAATAGTTACGGCGTAATGTGAGAGAAGAGTTACGCCGTAACTTCTTCAAAATCAGCATACTATGATAATTCTTTAGATAATTCTCCAATTCCGCGTCTCTTTAGCTCCAATGCTCGTAATTTACCTGAAAGTGAAAAAATGGAAAACAAGCATAAATCCATATAAATAAAATAAATTACAAGCATTATCAGGGAAAATTGACACTTAGTATTCAGGACTATTTGATTTTATCAGACGTCTTCATCATTTTTCTTAAGGATTGTCTCGTCCTCCTCCTGTAATTATTTGTACATTGTCTGTCGGTATCTTTTAGAAATGGCCGAAAACAGAACCGAGGGGGGAAATATTCCATCCAGAGAGAACGTATCCAACCACCAGACGGAGGGAACAACCAAAGATCCCGTCCAGACTGTAGTTCCCAAATTCGATATGCATATCTATACTTCTAGGCTGATGCAAGCAGAATTAGACAACATAGTCGCTGAGTATGGCATTCCTACTGATTTACATCCGGTACTTCCTCCGGATAATATGACTATGGATCAACTGCCGGAGGATAAGATAGGGATTTATCCTCAGCAGTTGGATACGGGGGGGAGTTAGAATTCCTTTCTCCTCTTTCTTGCTGAACATGATTAGACACTTTAGGGTTCACATTTCTCAGTTAGTTCTGCTAGGTTTGAACCGCGTGTCCCTTTTTGAGATAAGATGCTATAGTCTAAATATACAACCTAGGGTTTCACTATTTCGGGCATTCTACTGGTTATGCAAGCAGGGACATTGGTTTTCCTTTGAGAACTGGACGGGAAAAGGTTCTTACAAGTGTTTCAAAGAAATCCTTTCCTGCTTGAAACATTGGAAAGAAAAGTTCTTTTTGATTGACCAAAGGGCCATTCCATACGCCATGGCGTGGAGGCATAGAGATTCAAAGATTATGGATAACTTCCCCACTGGCTTTTCACAAGAGGATGCTATCAAACTTAGCCGGGTGATAATTCGGTTGCGCAAACCGACTGTGAGCCTTTTGTGGATGTGCCATCTCTCCTCGGTTTTCAAGAATCCTGACTTCGAGCCCATTCTAAAAGATGCCGAGGGTCATGGTAACTATCTGTTTGGTTTAAGCTATTATAGAATAAGTGCTCGTTTTCTTTGGACTTGATAGTTTATGTTTCTGACGAATTTCATTGTTCTTTCAGTTGTTAACATGTCAGAGTATCTCGAGCTTCCGGACTGGAAAGGTACCGTAGTGAGCAAGGGTCCCGTAGTGGAGCCTAACCGGGAGAAACCAAAGAGATTCACCGATCCTTTGGCCGTTGGAGAGAACATTCCCCCGAAGGATGCTATGACAAGAAGGGCTGAAGAGGCGGACCCGGAAGTGGTCGCCGCCCGAGAGAAGAAAGAGAGAGAAACTGATGCTCGCCAAGCAGCGAAGAAAAGAGGTGAGGGGACCTCCGGCGTTCAGCCTAAAAGAAAGAAACAACACCGTCAATATGTTGAACACATTTCCTCCGACTCTCCTATTGAGAACGCAGAGCCATTAAACCAAGCTCCTCCCGGAGGGGCAATCAGGCGGTCAACGCGGATGCGAACATTGAGCAGGGGATTCCCAACATTGCGGTCTGAGGGGGTGGCAAGAATGTGCCCAGCGAAAGAATGGACGGGAATGAACGATATTTGCAAAAAGTGTCCACCCCTCCCTTCAATGAAGGTGGCCAATCTCAGCCGGCAGGCTCTTTTCCGCATGATTCCGAAGGTAAACATGCATATCTCTCCCTGTGTATCTTGCTTTTATAACCTTTGTGTACTCATCAGTGGGTACCTTTTAATACTTTCAGGTCATTCTGCCCATCACTCCAACCGTTCCAGACGCATAGAGAAAGTTAACCTGGATTCGGGTACGTTTCATTTTTTCATTTTTTAAGTCATTTTGTCCATCGACCGCCTCTTCCAACTCTTCCCTTTTCTTTGATGCAGATGAAGCTACGAATATCTTCATTCCTAACTGGTCTCTTCGTGATGACGTCCAGATAGACTCCTTCCGTTCTTCCCGGGAGTTGATTGACAACCTTGCCACTCCTGCTGAGAGAGAAGCTCTTGATGATCCGAACAACGTTCAACTGACCCGTAAGGCGTATGAGGAGTTTGGCCTGAGTGTGGTGACTCAAGGAGAGCTTCTGAGGAGGTTCCGAAGTCTTAACACGGAGTATTGGCAATTGTCTCAAGCCCACAATGGCTGCCAAGGGATTTCTGACCGATTGACTGCTGCCGAGGGAGAGAATGAGAGGTTATCTGAGGATTTGAAGAAACTGAAATCCGATCACGAGGCTAGTCTGAGCAGGGAAAAGAGCTTGGAGGATGGGGTGGATAGGTTGACCCGAGACAGGAATGAGTGGCGAGAGACTTCTTCTGCCCAGGCTGAGAAGATAAGGAAACTAGAGAGCGATTTGAATGCCAAAAACCAGTCTTTGGAAGTCCTGCAGATGGAGAAGGGAAACCTAGCGGCAGAAGTTGCTCAGACTGAGGTCGTGAAACAGAATGTTTTCCGCTGCCCTCTTCCCACGGTCGTCCGCCGGTTATTCGGCAGTGCTGAATACAAGAAAATCATGGCCAAGGTATATAGTTTGACATACCAGGCAGGCTTCGTAACTGAGGCGAGTGTGGGAAGAGAGGAAGAGGAGGTTGATGCAGCTCTGAAAGGTATTGCTAGGGTTAACAGGGATGCTCCAAAGCTATGGAAAGCTGAATACAACAAGCTTTTCCAGGCGGAATATCCTTACATCCAAAAGTTAGTTGATTCACACCAATTGCCCTTGGGTGACTTGTTAAACATGGAGCAGGAAGCTCCTCCCTACAGGGATCCCGCTGGTCCTTCCACTCAGCCTTCCGTTGTGAACACACCGCCAGTCGATGCTCCGGTCGCGGAAACTCCAGGGGCGAATGTTTGAAATCCAGTCTTAATACTTATGCTTGTGAACAATTATTTGGATAATATGGTTGTAATATGATTGTACAATAATTCGTACGACCAGGCCTTCGATGGTGATCGAAGGGTATGAGGGGTGATATGCTTGCGCCAAACTTGTAGTCAATCTGCAATAAGAAATAGTAGACACTTCGTTAAGTGATAGCGCAGGGGTTGGGCCCTGCGAACCACCTCCGGCGTGTGAATAAGTATATGATATGAGTTGTGGATAATATGATGTATGTGAAATACTGTGTTGAGTGAACATACCATTGAAATGACTCGTCCAACCTATTTATAGATGATGAAAATAGCTTGGAAAGTGTTAGCACACGTTTAGGAGATCATGGGGGCGTCCCCTGATTTATGGTAACCGCTAGGGCTTCATCCCCACTATCTCGGACTTGGCGAGGAAGCAAAGGACATAGTGGGAAGCGTGGAAGACTAAGTCAAGGTTCTTATTTGTCTTGGCATCTTCAAGGGAAGACACCGAAGGGCATAGGCCTTCGGCTGGCGGATTCCCAACCGGTAACCATGTCAATGATGAATGGTTTTACGCCACCAATGACTTATGAAGAACTACTTGGGTCTTCGTAATGCACTTGGCCAAAGGGGTTCCTTCGACCTGTCGGAGGGTACGTCATCAAGCCCCCCAGTCGAAAGTGATATGTACGAACAAGAAATATTGCTTACGACTCAGAAATAAAAACGAAACCTCCTCTTCGTCACACAAAACGAACGAAGATGAAAAGTCTTGTAATTATTGACCGTATTAAATGCAAGATTAATCCTAACTACCCCTGTTTCCTCGGTAAAAGTAAACATCCTTTCAAAATTTAAAAATGGTTTGAAATCCGGTAGGAAAGGGATAAGTCCGGACACGTGTAGGGCTAAGATTCAACGTTTGTAGGTTGAATAAAATTTAAAAAACAGAAAAACCCTAACAAAGTTTATCTCTCGCCCAAGTTTTTCACCTACTAAAACTTCTTCCGATCAAGCCTTCGACCAAACAAGGTAAAACGCTCCTCTTCTCTATATTTCAAATACATTGTTATGTTCTTTAGAAGGTATCATGTCTACCAATAAAAAATTTGTGATAAAACAACAAGGCTGCACACTAACCAGGGAGGAGCTTAGAGCGTTCCTCACTGATTATCCCATTCCAAAGGAACATAAAATAATGCTACCGAGTAAAAATCAAGGGATATTTGATGCCCCTGAAAATTATGTAGGCCTGTATACCCATGCTTTTACCACTTCCAACCTTAGGATACCTTTGCATCCTTTGATCTTAGAATTCCTCCGGTATTATGAAGTACACATTTCTAGGTTCAACCCTTTTGGCCTAGCCAAGCTTACAACATACATTGTTATGTGCAAAGCTTATGGGTACGAGCCATCATTGACTGTGCTTAGGGGTTTTTTGAATCTATACCCGGGAGGAGATTGGTTGACCTTGGCCAAGAGGGGTGAAAGGGATGTGCCCATTTAGATAGATAGACCTTTTACGAACATAAGGAACTGGAAAGGCAAGTTCTTTTATATCCAAACTACCATTATCCCTCCTGCATACTCTGCATTGTTAAACCCAGACTTTCAATATGATGAGAAAAGGTTCACCGATCCATTGCCTTATACTGTGAGAAGAAACCCATTGTATCAGCGTTTGGCTCGTCATCCGGTGACTGCCAGACCTTTCCGAGCCAATCCTGCTCATGGTGGCATTGTTTGAAAGATGGGAGGGGTCTCCGTTGGTACCTGAGATAATTTATGATGGAGAAAGTATGTATTTTTTAAATTAACATAAGAAACTAAAACTTATCTCGCTGATATTTATCTTATTTGCTTCTTTGTGCAGAGATGTCATTCAGGAACTTTGTTGTAGCCGGTGGTGCAAAGGATGTAAGCTTCCTTCCAAAGAATCCTCAAGAGACAAGCTATGGCGTCGGCTCCCCATCAGTGTCTATAAACAACAATGATGTGGACGCCCATCCCATCGAGCCTGTATCCTCTGCTCCTCCGTCAAAGGAACCCATAGATGTGGAAGATCAACTGGTGGAGAACGTTGCCGACTCGATGAACCAAGATCCGAAGGACAGCGGCCATCGTAGGACCCTCCGGCATAGGTGAGAGGGTCCGGCGAGAAAGGTGGCGGTCAAAGCGTGAAGTCTGCTTCGAAAAGGAAGCTCATCCTACCTACTCCTCCCTCTCGAACAACCCGGCAAAAGAGTGCCGAGGTAAGGCCGTGGAATTTCCGACCATCGAAGGGCCCATGGCGATGATATCCATGGTAATTTTCTTTCCTGCGAAACAAAATTAGGTACCAACAATAATATATTAACGAATGTACATATGTTACAGGACTTCCTGATACGAAGGAGCTTCCTTCTCCCCTAGCTTGTCACCAACTTGTGAGCAATGTAATCCCACCCAAGTGGAAGGGGGTGATGGATAACATGTCTATAGAAAGGCTCTGCGACCTTCATGATAAAATCTATGTTCGCCAGTGCATGCTTGACAACCAACTTAATGCTAGAACAAGGGAATTGCTCCGTGCTGTCACCAAAGCTCGAGAAGAAATGGATGTTATGCTAAGGAGGGAGAAGGCTAGGGATCAGAAGTATGCAGACCTGGAGAAGAAGTGTGAGGATGCATTGGAGGATTTTGACAAGAACCCCTTGGTGCAAGATCTTAGAGCTGAGAATGAAAAGCTCAAAGGTCAGTTGGTAACGAGCAAGGCTGAGTGCAGCAGGTTAACTGTCAAAGGCTCAATGGTTGTTGGTTATAAGGAGCAGATATCTGTTCTTTCATCCAAATGTGGGGGCCTCGAACAAGAGAGGGCAAAGTTGCTGGACCAAGAGATTAAGCTCCGAGAAAAGGTGGATGGGTTAAACCTTCGTCTGAAGATGCTGAAGAAAGACAGAGTGGATCTGGTAACCAAGGTGATCCCCTATGTTGCTATGGAACTTTACCATAGTGATGATGTGGGGATTGCCATTGGGAATGTGGTGAATGCTGCCATTTTCCATGGCAAGTGTACCACTTTGGAGGAGGTAGCCAAGACTGGGGAACCGGTGGTGCTGGAAAAAATTCCTTACTACAGGGCTACTCATGAAAAAGAGTATGATGATGCACGTAATCAATTAACTGCCTTAGAGTTCCCTTTCCTTGTAGATGTGACGAAGGACCCAGCGGCCTCAATTGAGGACCTGCTGGCCAAGAAGCCAAGGACGCCCACCTCCATCTTCCTCCAAGAGGACTCCGTCACCCAAGGTTCCCTCCGGGTTCAGTGTTCACCATCCCACTCACCTCCAAGGTTTGATGAAGGCAACCATGTGGTTGTAATTTGATCCCAAGGGTGGTGTGTACCCTGTTTTAAAACAATTGTTTGTGTTCCTTTCCAGGCTTCGTGCCTGATGAAACAATTAACTTGTGGTATGTGTGATGTAGGCTACGGCCTAAGACAATATTTTATTTTGTTGGATCGTTCAGGCTATAGCCTGTTTTAGACTAGTTAAACTAGTCATTAATCTACATTGAAGCCACTAGGGCTCGAATTTTGCCATGTGTGATTCTTCTCTTGTTATTTTTACTTGTGTAAAAATATTTTTTACAACCTAAGGCGTATGGTAGATGCATATCCTCATTGTGTGTAGTTACTTCACCAAGAATATTAGCAATCGTATAATTTAACTGCTGACAGAGGGTCGCGACCCACTCCGTCTTGATCCTTTGGGCAGCGAAAGGCTTGAAATGCCTTAAGGCCATATAGGAAAGTTAAT
Source organism: Chrysanthemum makinoi (assembly GCA_910596185.1). Taxonomy (NCBI): domain Eukaryota; kingdom Viridiplantae; phylum Streptophyta; class Magnoliopsida; order Asterales; family Asteraceae; genus Chrysanthemum; species Chrysanthemum makinoi. Next base: position 275,934,996 of record OU343221.1, read on the forward strand.
GTGAAGTTGAGATGGATGTTATGCATATGAGAAAGACATGTTGTTTAGTCTTTGTACATCCCTTCGACATTCAAACTTATAAAGCGACTTGGTGGGCAAATCTTTGTTGTATTGAACGAAACAAGAGATTTGAGGGAAATGTGTTATTATCGTTAAGTGGGTAGGGAGGATTACATCATTTTAAGAAATGAATACTAGATGCCTACCATTAATGCTTCTTTCCCCAAGTGAGAAGAATGCAAATACATTGATTGAAAGCAAATAAAATGTGTCCTTAGACATTGTAAGTTTCATACGTAGAACTTACGAAGAGTAGTGCCATTCCAGGAAGGTTTCCAGCTTGTAGGCTCCATTGCCATATGCTTCCTTAATAACGTAGGGTCCTTCCCATGTAGGTCCTAGTTTACCCTGGTACTCAGCTTTACTTGCGCTATTGAGTCGGAGGGCATATTCCCCTAGTTTGAAAGTCGAAGGCCGGACCCACTTGTTATAGTACCTTTCAACCTTTTGCTTGTGGATGGCCTCTCTAATTGAGGCTATTTACCTTCGTTCTTCAAGTAGGTCCAGGTTACTACGGAGTCTTTCTTCGTTATCTGCTGCTTCGAAGTTCATGACCCTTTCTGTTTCGACACTTACTTCCGAAGGGATGACAGCTTCCGTGCTGTATGTCAAGCTGAAAGGTGTTTTTCCGAAGGGACCTGCTGGCCAAGAAGCCAAGGACAGTCCAGCCTCCATCTTCCTCCAAGAGGACTCCGTCACCCAAGGTTCCCTCTCCAGGTTCAGCTGATCCCACTCACTCCAAGGTTTGATGAAGGCAACCATGTGGTTGTAATTTGATCCCCAGGGTGGTGTGTACCCTGTTTTAAAACAATTGTTTGTGTTCCTTTCCAGGCTTCGTGCCTGATGAAACAATTAACTTGTGGTATGTGTGATGTAGGCTACGACCTAAGACAATATTTTATTTTGTTGGATCGTTCAGGCTATGGCCTGTTTTAGACTAGTTAAACTAGTCATTAATCTACATTGAAGCCACTAGGGCTCGAATTTTGCCATGTGTGATTCTTCTCTTGTTATTTTTACTTGTGTAAAAATATTTTTTACAACCTAAGGCGTATGGTAGATGCATATCCTCATTGTGTGTAGTTACTTCACCAAGAATATTAGCAATCGATAATTTAGCTGACAGAGGGTCGCGACCCACTCCGTCTTGATCCTTTGGGCAATAAAGGCTTGAAATGCCTTAAGGCCATATAGGAAAGTTAATGTGAAGTTGAGATGGATGTTATGCATATGAGAAAGACATGTTGTTTAGTCTTTGTACATCCCTTCGACATTCAAACTTATAAAGCGACTTGGTGGGCAAATCTTTGTTGTATTGAACGAAACAAGAGATTTGATGGAAATGTGTTATTATCATTAAGTGGGTAGGGAGGATTACATCATTTTAAGAAATGAATACTAGACGCCTACCATTAATGCTTCTTTCCCCAAGTGAGAAGAATGCAAATACATTGATTGAAAGCAAATAAAATGTGTCCTTAGACATTGTAAGTTTCATACATAGAACTTACGAAGAGTAGTGCCATTCCAGGTTCTATCAATAGCGTCTCCTTCCAAGGTTTCCAGCTTGTAGGCTCCATTGCCATATGCTTCCTTAATAACGTAGGGTCCTTCCCATGTAGGTCCCATTTTACCCTGGTACTCGCTTTACTTATTTGTTGAGTCGGAGGACATATTCCCCTAGTTTGAAAGTCGAAGGCCGAACCCGCTTGTTATAGTACCTTTCAACCTTTTGCTTGTGGATGGCCTCTCTAATTAAGGCTATTTCCCTTCGTTCTTCAAGTAGGTCCAGGTTACTATGGAGTCTTTCTTCGTTATCTGGCCGCTTCGAAGTTCATGACCCTTTCTGTTTCGACACTTACTTCCGAAGGGATGACAGCTTCCGTGCTGTATGTCAAGCTGAAAGGTGTTTTTCCATGACTTGACTTCGTATGCGTTCTATGTGCCCAAAGTACCTGTGGCAGTTCATCTAGCCAACCATGATGACTGTATCCCAGCCTTCGTTCTATTCCTTGTATGATGTCTCTGTTGGTAACTTCTACTTGACCGTTACCTTGAGGATGGTAAACGGAAGTGAAAGATTGCTTGATATTTAGACCTCTGCAAAACACTGGGAATACCCCTTCGGCGAACTGGTTCCCATTATCTGAAATGATGATGTGAGGTAGTCCGAACCGACAGATAATATGTTCCCATACGAATTTTTCCATGTGTCTTCCTGTGATGGATGCCAAAGGCTTTGCTTCCACCCATTTAGTGAAGTAATCGATGGCTACGAACAAGAACTTTACTCCTCCCGAGAACCGCGAGGGCCTACAATATCTATCCCCCATTGGCTGAAGGGCCATGCGGACGTTACGGAAATCATATCTTGCTTTGGTAGCCTTGGGACTCTTGAGTGGACTTAACAGGCTTCACACTTTTGAATGATGTTGGCGTCTCGGCATCGAAGGCCAGAATATCCACCCTAATGACTTTGGAGACAACAGAAGCGGGTCCTGCGTGAAGTCCGCAGGATCCTTCATGCACTTCTTGGATGATGTTATAGCAGCTTGCCTTGGTCCTACACAACGGAGCCAAGGGGACGAAAAGACCTTCAGTATAAGTAATTTCCCATGATTCTGCATCGTGGTGCTTTGATGCGCACCTTCGAGCTAACTTCGATCCTCCGACAGTATACCACTTGTTAGATATTCTCTAATTGGAGTCATCCAATTCGAGTCTTCCTCTTGTATTACGTCAGACACCTCCTTTCGGACGATGGACCTATCTGCCAATACTTCGACCAAAACTTCCTTAGTTAAATGAGCAAATGCCATTGATGCCAGTTTGCTAAGTGCATCCGCCTTCTTGTTTTGGTTTCTTCGAACATGCTCTATGTTGTAGGATGCAAACCCTTCGAGCATTTCTTTGGCCTTATCCAGGTATTGCTTGATTACAGGTTGTCTTGCCTCCTAGGAGCCTTTTATCTGGTTGGCCACTAGTTGTGAGTCAACAAAAATAGCCAAGTATTCTACTTACATATCTTTGGCCAATCGGAGACCTGCTAACAAGGCTTCGTACTCCGCTTCATTGTTCGTAGCATCGAATTCGAAACGGAGTGCATAAGTGTACTCCTTCCCTTTGGGATCAACGAGCATGAGACCTGCGCTAGAACCATCGGAGCTGGAGGCTCCGTCAGTATAAATTTTCCACCCTTCTATTGCCTTATGAGGCTTCTTTTCGACAACCTTTGTGTCATGTTTCGGTTCGGAGGGTGTTTCTGCTAAAAAGTCTGCCAATATCATGTTCTCCTAGCTCGATAGCCCATTTAGCTATCCTTCTAGATTTCTCCGGCTTCGAAAGTATCTGCTTAATTGGCTTGTCAGTAAGTACGGTTATGGGGTGAGCTTGGAAGTACCTTGGAAGGTGTCTCGCATCATGGATCAAGGCCAAAATAAGCTTCTCCTGCCGATAATTTAGCTCAGCTCCCCAGAGAACCCGCTAACGAAGTAGATAGGATTTTCTTCTTCTCCCTTTCTCGCCAATAACACACAATGATGCTTTCGAGGCTGCAATATACATGAACAACACTTCGCCTTTGATTGGGGCCGTAAGTGTAGGTAGAATAGCCATGAACTCCTTGAGCTTTTGGAAAGTCGCTTCACATCTATGCTCCAATCTGGAACGCCTTTTTGTCCGTGCATCCTTTGAGTGTTTTGAAGAACGGCAAAGATCTGTCTGCACCCTTCGATAAGAACCTCGCGAGGGTCGCTAGCTTTCCATTAAGACTTTGCACTTCCTTTAGGGACTTAGGAGGCTGCAAATCCGTGATGGCTTTGACCTTTGAAGGGTTGGCCTTAATACCGCTTGGTGATCGATGCCGCAAAAATTGTCCTTCTTCCACATCAGGAGCACTTGGGATTTAGTTTCATATTGATGGCGCGAAGCTGGTCGAAGGTTTCCTTAATGTCAGTGAGCATATCCCCCTCCGATCTACTCTTGATGACCATATCATCTACGTATGCCTCTAGATTCCTACCTATCTGCTTGTAGAAGGCTTTGTCCACTAATCGTTGGTAGTTGGCACCTGCATTTTTCAAACCAAAAGGCATCTTTTTATAACAATAAACGCCCTTTCCTGTAAAAAAGGATGTCTTCTCTTCGTCTTCTTCCGCCATTTGTATTTGATGGTAGCCTTTATAAGCGTCTAGGAAACACTTTAGTCGAAAACTTGACAAGGATTCCACCTTCCAATCAATCTCTGGCAGAGGGTAGCAGTCCTTCGGGCAGGCTTTGTTAATATCTGTGAAGTCTACGCACATTCTCCATCCTCTGTCATGCTTCTTGACCATCACCGGATTGGCCACCCAAGTTTGATTCTTCACCTTTCTGAGTATTCATGCTGCTACGAGCTCATCCACTTCTTTGCATTCACGGCATTTCTTTCGTGAGAACCAGCTTCGATGCTTTTGTTTGATGGGTTCAATATGTTTGAACTCATTGAGTTTGTGTTCAGAAGGGCTTCCGCTCTATGGTGAGAGTTCTGGGACCCCTCATGTCGTAATATGTCCATGCGAAGACATCTGCGTAGCACGAAGTACCTTTTCCAATTCCCGCTTTAAAGGAGGTTGGGAGCGCTTCCGATTACCACCGCCTCGATCGGGTAGAGATCATTTACCACAATGCGTTCTTCAGCACAGTACAACCGAGAACATCCTTCAAGACTCCTCAAACATGTTTGATCCTTTTTCCTCGCCGTAGGCTCCCTTTACCTTCTAGCCGAGAAAACCGCTCTAATGCCGAAGGTGTTTGGAATTTGATCGCGGCATGTATGGTTGAGACAACGATGCCCATCTTCTGCATTGCTGTTCTCCCTATCAATAGGTTGTAGGGAGATTCCGACCTTACGATCGTGAAAACCAGAGTTTCTGTTCTTTTTAGCCTTCCTTCTCCGATTGTGACCTCTGGAGGGACTTCTCCCAAGGGCCATGAGTGTTCCCCTGAGAACCCCACTAAGGGTACCTTCGAATCTACTCTCTTCGACCTTATTGAAGGTTTGAGCTTTAGAAAACATTGTTCGTAGATAACTTCGCAGGAGCTACCGCAGTCAAGGTAGGCTATGTTTACTTCTCTGTTGGAGATCAAGACTTTGATGACCACGGGGTCATTTGAAAGAACTTTCCCAGTGATCGAAGGAAAAGTTACATCTCCTACTCCGCACAAAACTTCCTCCATTTCTTTTCTTTTCGAACCAGAGTCATCCTTGTATACCATGAGGATGGGTGTTTCCATAGGTGTGGTATCCTTCCCCAACTGTGTTTCGGAGACCTTGTCTTTACCTTTCTTTATACCCATTACCAAGTGTCCCAGTTGGCCAGACTTTACGGCTTCTTCTATCTACTTCTTGAGTTCTCTGCAGTTTTTGGTGTCATGTCCGTAATCGTCATGGAAGTAGCAAAATTTGGAAGTATCTCTGGGCTTTCCTTTGTTTGCCAAGTGAGGAGGAGGATCAAAGGCCTTCGCAGCCTTTTTCGTAGCGAGTATCTCTCTCGAAGATTTCGACAGGTTAGCCAAGAGCCCATGGTTAATGTTTTTGTGGTATGGTGAAAACATGTCTCTGCTTTTGTGTTTGTTTTTCGACCCCTCTCACGAAGGATGATTCGTGGCTTTGCTGTGAGTTTCTTTATTTTCAACCGGAGCTCCATTGGTAGACACTTCTTTTGCTTCGATCCAGGTGTAAGCCTTTTCCACCAAACCCTTATAGGTTGCAGGGAGATCAGTGGAAAGGAATTCAACCAAACTTTTGTTTCGTAGGCCATGCACGAAACCCGAGATGCTGGTCCTCATGCAAGCCCATTATCTCAGAAGCGTGTCATCTCGTATATCCGGTGATGCAAGCTCGTGCTCTCATTTTCCTCTGCTTGATGTTGTGCCGTTAGGTGCGTTCTTGTAAACTTTTTCTCGTTGGTCGAAATGTGATCCGAACTTGGCCTTGAGATCATCCAAATTCACAATGCTACCCGTTTTTGCCCGTTCCACCATATATCAGCGAGTCTCGTAGGGTGTATGAAAACATGTGACAAGCAACAGGCATAACCCACTTCTGCATTCTAATAGCTCTTTCAAACAAGTGTAAAAAGTTATTCGGATCCCCTTTCCCATCGTAGGTACCAATATGCGCGGGCATTTTCAACCCATCTGGCAAAGGGTAGTCTTCTATCCACCTTACGAAGGGTGTTGTGGAGCCCATAGGTTCCGAATAAAGGCAGTTGTAAGGTGGCATGTAGGTAGGGGCAGTATTATACGGGTTATGGTTTGGAGGTATTCCAACAGGGTTTTGGTTAACATACTGAGGGTAAGCAGTAGGTATATAAGGTGGGTGACTTCCACAGTGGTACTAAGGATATACCATAGGTTGCCCGTAGGGCATACTGCATGGTTGAGTAAAACAGGGGTTATTAGCCTGCCCATTAGGTGGGGGATAAACCCCTTGAGGGTAAGATTGAGCCTGAAAAGGAGGGTACATACCATGAGGAGGAAGATTTCCTCCCCCATTCATTTGAGATGGATTGCCTTCTATGCCAGATGCGTGAGAAGGCTGCAACGGAACCCCTGCCTCATTTCTTCTCATATGGGCTGCCAAAAGTGGTGGTAAATTAACCTCCGTAGCATCCCTCCGATGACTCCTTCCATTGGAGCCTTCTACCGTACCTTCTCGTCTAGTCGGAGCCCTCTCCGAACGCGTCTTCAAAACCAACCGACCTTCCACTAGGCCTTCGACTTCTGGAGACCCTATCCTTAGCACCGAGCGTAGCCCTAGAACCCAAGGGCCTAGTCTCCATTTCCAATTCTTCGTCATACTCCTCGCTTGAGTATTCTAACTCCCTGCGCATCTCCACATTCCGAGCTTTCCTTCTTCGAGCCCTCAGTAAAGACTCTAAGGCTTCGATGTTAGCTTCGACAAACGCCGGGCTAATTACCGCTCGGTGGTTGGCCGAGGTTGAAGCGTGGTTGTTGGGAGTTATTTCAGGGTGAGATCGTGTGGTAAAAGTGGATGCGGTTATATTGGGAAGATTGTTAGGATCGTTGATCGGATTGGTGCCAAGGTCGAGAAACCCGGGAGGGGTGTATCTTCTTCCTTGAGTCATGCAAAAACTAGTGAGAGTGATTGACTGGGTGTAAGCTTGGAATAACGAGACCAATTGTAGCGGGTCCCACGATGGTGCCACCGATTGTACAATAATTCGACGACGTGACCTTCGATGGTGATCGAAGGGTATGAGGGGTGATATGCTTGCGCCAAACTTGTAGTCAATCTGCAATAAGAAATAGTAGACACTTCGATAAGTGATTGCGCAGGTTGGGCCTCGCGAACCACCTCCGGCGTGTGAATAAGTATATGATATGAGTTGTGGATAATATGATGTATGTGAAATATTGTGTTGAGTGAACATACCATTGAAATGACTCGTCCAACCTATTTATAGATGATGAAAATAGCTTGGAAAGTGTTAGCACACGTTTAGGAGATCATGGGGGCGTCCCCTGATTTATGGTAACCGCTAGGGCTTCATCCCCACTATCTCGGACTTGGCGGGAAGCTAAGGACATAGTGGGAACGTGGGGAAGACCAAGTCAAGGTTCTTATTTGTCTTGGCATCTTCAAGGGAAGACACCGAAGGGCATAGGCCTTCGGCTGGCGGATTCCCAACTGGTAACCATGTCAATGATGAATGGTTTTATGCCACCAATGACTTATGAAGAGAGACTTGGGTCTTCGTAATGCAATTTCGACTGTGGCCGAAGGGGGGTCCTTCGACCTGATCGGAGGGTACGTCATCATAATAATTAACAATTTATCTTTTGTGGTTTTTTATTTTGGTATGTCCTTTGTGATCAGACAATATTTGATTCATATTATCAGCAGGTTTATTGTTGTTTTCTTTTACACTTTCGTATAGATGTTTCTTCAACTTTTTGCATTCATACTTCACACTGATATACTTCCTTAGGTTATTCTAAGGGCATCCAGACACTTAGGCCGTGCATCCGGAGTCAGGGCATCCTTATGGGATTTCAGGGCATCCATTTTTGGGCATCCGGCATACTTGCTCGGGCATCTGCGTGGTCATTCCACCAGGCATCCAAAGTGTTCGTTTTTGCACTTGGGCATCCGACGTGAATTTTCTCGGCCATCCGAATAGTGTTTTTCGAGCATCCGGCATATACCCGGGCACATTTATGTCAATCATACTCGACGGAGGCCAGCCGTCGGAATTGTCACACATCACACATAAGTTATCGCAGAAAATTGTCTCCCTACTGCAGGAAGACTTTCATCATTAAACAAATAAACGTGATTAATTCAAGTTACACACTAGCTGTAGGATTCTTGCCACAATAACGATTATAAGAAACAATTCCTGAGGTTTGTTGCATGCGAGGTCTGAGGGACCTCCTTCTCCTCCATTGTTTGTAACTTATAAGAGCCATTCTGATATGCTCTTACCACCCTATAAGGTCCTTCCCAATTGGGCCCCAGCTTTCCTTGGTTTTCCACCCGACTCGCCTCGTTTCTTCGGTAAACAAAATCTCCCACCTTGAAGTTCGTCGGCCTGACTCTCCGATTGTAATACTGTTCCACCTGCGTTTTGTATTTGGCCTCTTGAATGGCAGCATTTTCCCTTCTTTCCTGCAAGAGATCCAGGTTCAAACGCTGCTCTTCCTCATTTTGGTCTTCCCGGAACATCATCGTTCGGTGTGTTGGCATTCCTATCTCTGCTGGAATCACAGCTTAGCTTCTGTACGTCAGGCTGAATGGAGTTTCCCCGTTGCTTGTTTTGAGAGTCGTCCGGTGAGCCCATAGGACGTTAGGCAGTTCATCAACCCATCCGCTTCTTTCCCGTCCCAGTCTTGTTTTTATCCCTTCCATCAAACTCTTGTTGGCTCGTTCCACCAACCCGTTGGCCTGCGGATGTGCCACGGCTGTGTTCATCTGCTTAATCTTTAACCGCTCACACCAGCTTTTGAATGGGTCATTAACAAAGTTTGTTCAATTATCCGTGACTATGACTCCCGGCAAACCTACAAACAACGTTCTCCCAAACGAACTTAATGACGTCCTTCTATGTCGTTTTTGCTAGCGGCTTTGCCTCTATCCACTTCGTGAAATAATCTATGGCCACGATGACGTATTTCACCCTTCCTGGTGCCTCCGGAAGAGGCCCTAGCACATCCATTCCCCATTGATAATAAGGCCACGGGGCCATGATGGAAGTTAACAATGTTTTGGGAAGCTTCGGTACTGGAGCATGTATCTGACACGAGTCACATTTCCTAATTTCCTCCCTTGTATCTCAGTGCATGGTGGGCCAGTAATACCCTTGCCTCATGAGCTTAGCCACCACGGTTCTTGGTCCAGAATGCATTCCACAACATCCTTCATGTACTTCGCGAATTATGTAATTGGCCTGCAGCGGTCCCACACACCTCAAAGATTGGTCCCAAATATGATTTTTTGAATAGAACTCCCTCTTCCATCACCTAGTGGGGAATTTTCATTCGAAGACTCCTAGCTTCGTTAGAGTCCTCCGGCCAGATTCCTTCCTGTAGACACTTGATGATTGGTGTCATCCAATTGTCTTCTTCTTCTTCCACTATGGTATTCACCATTTCTTCTCCTCCTGAAGGATTTTCTAAGACTTCCACAAGCACCTTTTTGGTGAGATGATCGAAGGCAACCGACGCTAGCTTGCTCAATATATCCGCTTTTTGATTTTGAGCTCTTGGAATATTGCAAATTTTGAAACTCTGGAATCCAGCGATATATTCTTTTTCCTAGGCTAAATATTTCTGCATGCTTTCTTTAGTGGCTGTGAACTCCCCATTGATTTGACTCGCCACTAGTTTAGAATCTACCCGGACGTTCAAAGTCTTTATTTGGAGTTTTCTTGCAATCCGAAGGCCTGCCAACAGTGCCTGTATTCAGCTTCGTTATTAGTGCTAGGAAAGTTGAGCCGTAAGGCGTAAGTAAACTCTTCCTTCGCGGGACTAATAAGGACTAATCCTGCACCGGAACCCTTTCTGTTGGACGCTCTGTCCATATATAATAACCATTCCCCTTCGTCTCCGACTTCCATAACGGCTTTCCCTTTTTTCTTTCTTTCCGAACATGCAGATTCCACCGGTATTTCTGTAAGGAAGTCGGCCAGTACCTGTCCTTTAACTGCGTTTCTGGGAACATTGGTAATGTTGTAAGCCCCTAATTCCATGGCGTACTTAGCCAACTTCCCTGAGACTTCTAGCTTGTACAATATCTGTTTAATGGGTTGATTAGTGATGACTTTGACGGGGTGAGCCTCGAAATATCTCCGTAATCGTCTGGACGCGCGCAAGAGACACAAAGCCAACTTTTCTATCAGAGCGTAATTTCTCTCCGCGTCATGCAGCGTCCGACTAACATAATGTACCGGAGACTGTCTTCCTTCCCTTTCCACCACCAAAACTGCGCTTACCGCTCCCTTCGATGCTGCCAAGTATATGAATAGCTGCTCCTTCGGTTTAGGGGTGGATAAAGAGGGCAATTCCAGTATTAACCTTTTCATCTCCTGAAACGCCTTCTCGGCTTCCGCTGACCAACGATACTCGTCCTTATTTTCCTTGGTGATATTCTTCAATGTATCGAAGAAAGGAAGAGATCTTTCTGCTGACTTTGACAAAAATCTATTTAGGAAGGCTAACTTTCCGCTCAGGCTTTGCATTTCTTTCAACGTTTCTGGGGACTTCATCTCCATAATTGCCTTCGTCTTTCGAGGATTCGCTCTTATGCCTTCTGATGTTACCATGTAACCAAGGAATTTACCTTCCTCCACACCAAACAAACATTTCCTCGGATTTAGTTTCATGTTTATCCTCCGGAGGTTGTCGAAGGTTTCTGCTATGTCAGCTATCATCTCCCGCTCTGTCCTACTCTTTATAACCATATCGTCCACATACGCTTCCAGATTTCTGCCTATCTGTGATTGGAACGCCGAATCCACTAACCGCTGGTATGTTGCCCCATCGTTCTTCAAGCCGAATGGCATTTTGGTATAACAGTACGTCCCTTGTTCCGTATAAAAGGCCTTCTTTTCCTCGTCGTCCTTATCCATCTGAATTTGGTGATAACCCTTGTAGGCATCCAGGAAGCACTTGTACTTGTATCCCATGACGGATTCGATCTTCCAATCAATCTCCGGCAAAGGGTAGCAATCCTTCGGACATGAGGAATTTAGGTTTTTGAAGTCGATGCACATCCTCCAACTTCCGTCACATTTCTTTACTAACACCGGATTAGATATCCATGTCGGGTATCTCACCGGGCGAACTATTCCAGCCTTCACCCATTCTTTTACTTCCTTTGTGACCACTTGATTTTTCTCTCACGAAAATGTCCTTCTTTTCTGAGTGACCGGTGTATCCGAAACGTTTACATTGAGTGAGTGTTGAATAAGACGCCTGAGTACCCCAGTCATGTCCGTCGGCTCCCCCGCGAACACCTCTTTGTTCTTTCTCAGGAGTTCGATTAGCTGTTTTCGGTATTCATGGGAGAAACTAGTTCCTATCGTCACACGCTGCTCAAGTTACGCCGCGTTGACCAGTATGTCTTCCATTGGCCTTAACTCTTCTTGAATCTCCCGGTCCGCTACCTCTGCTTTCTCTTCATGAGGACAACCTCCCTTAGTGTCTTGCCTTTCTTTAAACCTCCTGCATTCCATGACTACTACCCTTTTAGTGACCAAGGTAGCTATCCCCTCGGGCGTGGGGAACTTCATCATAGCGTGAATGGTTGAAGGTATGGCTCTTAATTCCCTTAGACCTAATCTTCCCAATATCACGTTGTAAGGTGAGGGTGACCTCACGACTGTGAACCTCATCATGACCGTCCTGAATAAACCGTGATCCCCAAAACGCACCTCTAGTTCTATCTTCCCTAGAGGCTGGATGACCTCTCCGGAAAACCCTACCAACGGCGAGCTTGTTTCTTGTAGCCTGGATTGAATGGAGGGACTCAGGTTACTGAAGCAATGTTCATACATTAGTTGAACAGAGGCGCCTTCATCTACCCACCCTCCGGACCAAGTAACCTTCTATTTCTGCTTCCAAAATCAGCGGTTCTTCGAACAAATCGTCCATAGATATCCGAGGGAAAGATATGAGGACGTTCATCCAGTCTTCATCATAGAATCTGGTCTTCCTCTTCCGGTCTTCTACATAATGATTGACCATGTTGATCACTTTCCCTTTCCCGTTATGACCCTCAGTCTTTCTCTCCCCCTCTGCTGTACATTCTTCACCAAGTGATCCAACTTTCCAGATTCAAGGGCCATTTCCAAATGCTTCTTCAAATGGTAACAGTCATTGGTTAGATGACCTTTCTCTACATGGTATTCGCAAAACCTGTCCTCATTTTCTTTGCTTGGCTTTCCTTGCAAGGGAGGTGGTGGAGGCAGGTTCAGGTGGTGTTCGGTAGCCAATATTTCCTTGGGTTGTTTGTATAGTACGAAGAGCATGACCCACTGATTATCAGGCTTATTGAATTCATTGCGTCGGAACTCATTGCGGGGGCGAGTATCTACATTCGGAGAGACATACGGGGAATAAGCCTCCCTATGTCTGAAATCATTTCTTTCCCAAGGTTGTCGGTCATTCCTTCTTCTATCTCCGAATCCCCCCTAGAACTCCGGTCTCTTGTAATTGAAGGATTTCCCCTTCGGAATGACTCGTGCGTCTCTTCTTTTGGCAATTTACGTGTTCTTATATGCTTCTTCCGCCCAGACATAATCGTCTACCCTAGTCATCATCTCCTTAACGGTCTTTGGGACTTGGTCGGAAAACTTCTTAGCCAAGTCTGGGCACCGATGGGAACCCATGAAAGCCGATATCTTCATGAGCTCTGGGACTCCTGGTATCCTGCTGGCCTCATCGGTCCAGCGCTCTTTAAAATCTGGCAGTGCTTCGTTTGCCTTCCTGATGATTCTGGTGATTTCTGTGGGGTCTTTCATGTTTTTCTGTCGTAGGGAAAACCTCGTAGTAAACTGTTCCCTCAGGTCATCCTAACTATCAATGCTCCCCGGCTCTAGGTTACTGAACCAACCCTGTGCAGCCCCGTCCATAGTTTGTTGGAACATCCGGCACCATACCGGCATTGGCCATTCTCCTTGATTCGCTGCTCCTACAAAACGGTTAATGTGGTCATCCAGGTCAGTTGACCCATCATATAGCTTCAATTTAGTAGGGATGGTGCATTTGGGGCCAGAGAACTCCACTATTCTTCTTGTGAAAGGCGACTCAGCTACCTCTTTATGGGGCTTACTTAGATCATCTTTGGGGTCTAGCTTGGCATCCTTCCCCGTCTCATCTTCATCGTCCCCAAACGATAACCGGATGGGTTTTATGGCACTGGCCCCTGTGGCGTTATACTTCTTGATGAGAGCTTCTAACGAAACCATGTGGGCTTGTATCTGCTCCGGTATTCCGGAGGGTGGGTTATTTGTGACCCCACTTCCGCCCACTTGCTCCGGTGGAGGAAGGAGTCCGGGTGGGGGGTGTTTCTTCCGGACCTGCCATTAAATTCTCCGGTAAAATGAATAGGGGTCTCATGGATGGCGCCAATTTGTTGAAGCAAATTCCTGCTGCCCGGTCTTTGTCCGGAGGTTAGAGCTCCAAGCAATCGATCCGAGAGAAAGATGGGATTCTTCCTGCACAATACACAACACGCGTTAGCCTCGCCCCGGGTGTTATTCCGGGACCAAGCTCCGGCGTGAGAATAAGTGGAGGATAACAAATGTGGTAATAAATGTGAAAGTATGTAGGTGAAAAATTCAACGCAAAACATTAAATGTGTTGAGGTATTTATACTACCTTAACCTTGTACCTGCGTATCGCATTTTAATGTTGTGACCTATGCGTTATTGGCAGGCCTACAACCACCCTACCTAGTAGGTGTCAGACCACGTGGTGGGGAAATCCCGTGAAATCTGCTTACATGGTCGAGTCTTTTAACTGCTGGGAAAAAATCATTCCGGATGACAGAGTATACCGTCCGGACACTGGAACCTTCTGGACGTCAGGACGTCCGAACACATACGCCAACAAGGGTGTTAGTGGGAAACAAAGGTAGTTGGATCAATGGTGTATGGGTATGGCATTGGGAGTGGATTAGACCTTTGCGGGGTAGATAAGATGGGGAGTTTAAGGAGTTAGAAGAGTTAGTGACACGTGTTAGCATTAATTAAGACAGGAAAGACATGTGGAAATGGCGGCTAGATGCAAAAGGGGTGTTCTCCGTGAAAGGTTTGTCTAAGTGGATTGAGGAGCGTCGTGTTAGGGGGTGTGAAGTCCAGTTAGAACCGTGTGGAATAAACTCGTGCCTAGGAATTGGCCGACATCAAATAGAAGAATTCCAGTGCGAGTGGAGCTTGATAGAAAAGGCATCGATCTTGATTCACTTCTTTTTCCGCTATGTGGCAATGTGGTGGAATCAGTTGATCATTGCTTGGTGTTGTGCGAAAAATCTCTGACCGTTTGGGATAAGATATTTGCGTGGCGAGGTGTCGGTCCAGTGAATGGTTTTAATTTCAGTGAAATGGCTTGTCATAATGGCGGTTCGTTGACGAGAATGGAGGGTAAAGATATGTGGCAAGCCGCTGTGTCCGTGACAGGTTATTATATGTGGAAAAACCGGAATTCGAAAGTGTTTAAAGGAAAGTTAGAGAACAACTCTAGGATTTTTCAAGATATCCAGTTAAAGACCTTCGAGTGGATGAGTAGAAGATCAAAAAAGTGGAAGATTGAGTAGGATCAGTGGACTACCAGACCACACTGGTGTTATGTGAGTTTTGGAAAATATATAAGAGTTTTTTTTTTTTTTTTTTTTTTCCTCTACTAGAATTCTGTAACTCTTCTTAGTTTGTTGGGCCCTTCAAATTCATATAGCTCATGTGTATCTAATTTGTAAAATGTGTATTTGGGTAGTGCTAGTTAGGGGTCCATATTGTGAGGCTAGTTCTGTTGTTTCTGATGTGTTCCTCGTGAGGTATGTCTTTTGAGGGTGTTTCCCTGTTTGGTTTAGGGCTTGTTTCGATTATTTTTTTTTTTATTTTTTTTATTTTTTTTTTTTGAGTTAAGAAGCATGTGGATCCCTTTCCCTTACTATTTGTGGATGGGGAAGAGTGGGGCCGTAGGGGTATTATATGCCTAGAGGGATAGAGGATCCAACAAAAGAAAAATATTATTATATTCTATGAGCCCACGCTGTTACCACTAATACGATTTAAAATAAAAAAAGAAACGCCCCTTAGTCTTTTATAAAAGTTTCTTTAAAAAAAATGACAATAATCTCTTCATGATTGCTCATAACGAGGGTTTTTTTTTTTTTTTTTTCTTTTTTTCCTTTTTTTTTTCATCAAGAAATTACCTAAGAAATACAAACCACTCACATTTCTCTTGTCAACCAAGACGATATAAAGCTTATTTTACAATGGGACCCAGGGCCGTCCCGTGGATTTCAGGATCCCCGTGCCACTTTTCCATATTAGGCCCCTCGAGCACACGGAAAATTGAGTTTGTGCTGAAAGCGCTTAGTTAATGTTGCAAGATTTACTATGGTACGTGAAATTACTTTACTTTAGCATATCAAATTCTTGTTTCAACTTAGGAGCAAATGGCGTCTTTAAAAATTACCAACAATATAACAAGTACTTAACTAATGCTTAAGAATCTAAATGCCATCACAAAAGAATGTATTAAATACCTCATTCAGTTCATGTAGTTGTTCCGTTGGTTTTAATATTAAAAAAAATGATTTCCAAGTTACAAATAAACTAATAACATCCCAGCATGTACTGCATTGTGTTAGAAGCAATACAATACACCAAAACGGAAATTTGGAAAGAAACTCAAGCGGGCTTGTTTTCTAAAATCTGGCCCTGATCCAACTTCTGATCAAATTCAAAGTTAACTTGATCCTACTTATATTGTCGTGAAGTACTTGAGTAAATTCATTTATAGTTTACTCTTTTGTCATTATTTAACAATAAATCAACTCGAAGGGTATGTTTGGAAAATGTATTGGAGATAGTGTTGAATACGGAGATTATAAAAAGAGATTATTTTTATAAGCCATATGAAGTAATCTTTGATTTTTAGAGATTATGAAATATTATTTTTTTTATAATCTCTTATAAGTTTTATCTGCCAAACAAAAATATTTTCTAAGTAACTTATTTTTTGAAAAAATAAGTATAATCTCTCAAACATGCCCGAAGCCAATACCATAAGCTAAAGCCACATTTTTTAATAAACATATATACTAGTTATAAGTCTATTTTAAAATACTAGTTTAATATATGGACTTATATGAATTTAATCGTGTTTAATGCTTTGTAAATGTGATATTTCATGCATGTTGTCGAGACTAAAAGTACAACTATATTTGTTCGGTGTGTAATCAAAATTATTTAAGTTTAGCCGTATTATAATATTTTAGCAACATGAATTAGGTTCGCACAATTATTACATATAATAATAATAAAAAAAAAAAAAAAAAATCAACAATATTTGTTCGGGTTTGAAATTATGATAAAATTTTATTTTAATGTTTTTGTTTGAGTGGTTTAACTTGATATTATAACATAATTTAAATTCAGATAACATTAATGTTTATATATGTTATTATTAATCTTGTGCATACACTTACTAACACGTATTCTAGCTTGATATTTATAATGCGTATGTTAAGTGAGTTTTAATATAACGATCAACAAAGTAATAATAATAATAATAATAATTGAAGAAAACTAGAAGGGGGGTTGAATAGTTTACCAATTAAAAACTTTGTTTTGAAACTTATTGTGAAGATCAATTGATATTGATCTTAGATATGTTAATGAAATATGCAAGCAATATGTAAGGAGTAAATAAGGAAAGAAATGATCAAACCACAACAAGTTGTTTATAGTGGTTCGGTCTACAAGGACTCTTTTTCTTGCCCTACTCCACTCCTCGAGTCTCACACTCGAGAGTTTAACTTCACTAGTCAACAAGCCCCTTTCACCGGCGGAGAAAACCTTTACACTTCGCTTACACTATTTCCGACACTAAGCTAGATGTCGAGTTCTTTCCAAGGGTACAACCACTCCCACACACAATGTATTTTGAGGACTAAAATACTAACCACTCACACTCACAAGATTATGATGGTTTAATACAACAATGAAGTATGAATCAACACAAGATCATACAACACTAAACAAACAAGACTTCCAACTTCTCGTTTGAAGCTTGAATGTGACTTGATCTTCTTTGCTACAAAAGAGATCACTAATATGATATGAAACTGAGTTTGAAAGGTTAGAGAGAGATATGTATGAGAGTATGTTAGAAAGGGATGAAAAACTACTTGGCTTGGCATTGCTATTTATAGCCAAATGGACAGAGCGCCTGACGGACCGCGGAACCCTTAAAAGGGTTCCGCCCGTGTACCAGGTAATTTGGTACCCGGCCGGGCGGACAGTCAAGATATCAAATCTTTGCTAAAGTCAACTCTATCTAAGTGAGATTGTGCAAGATATGAAGAGTACAAATCCACACAAAATATCTAATGAAATCTTCCAATGATTTCCATGATGCATCACATGATGTCATATGTTGTATTTCTATTTTTAGAAATATGCAAGTACTTAAGTAGTGTTTGGTTTTAAGAACCTAACACATTCTAAAAACTACTATCATACATAATGATTAGAGTTATATCAAGATGTTACTAATCATAAATGTAAATGCTTGAATGATGAATATATTGTTTGAAAAAGCTTGTTTTAATATCTATTAAACTTGACAAGCTTTAAGCTTTTATACAAATTAAATTTACTTTTGTCGTTAACAAAACTTAGGTAAAGATCAAAAATATAAATAATGTTTAATGACGATATTTGTATTAACAATCTCCCCCTTTTTGTTGGGGACAAAATATAAATTTTATTTTTATAAAAGATACAAAGTTTGTGCAAGAGTTATAAAATATTAGTTTTAGAACTTGAAAAGAGAATGATAATGCAAGTGTATGATGTTTGACTATTTATGAAAGTCAAAGTGTTCACTAGTTGATGTATGATGTTAACTTTTTCAGAAAGTCTGTAGTATGCGATGACTTTTTAAGAAAAAGTCAAAATATAATCAAGTTCTATATTTTCTCCCCTTTTTGTCTCAACAAAAGTAGAGATGCGGAATGTAATGAGCCCGAGCCATTATCTCCCCCTTGATCAAAGCTCTCCCTAAATTGGGTGCATAATGGGAAGATACATGGATTGTGAAAGTAAAAGCTACAAAAAATGTTAGTAATAATGATCATTCACAAGCATTTCCAAACACTATGTAAAAGCACCAACACTATAATAAAACACCATTCATTAGTTAAAATTTTCATGAATAAAGATCATGAAATGGGAACACAATGATGTGTTTTAGTACAAGAAGAAAAGAAAAGAAAATAATCCTAAGAAGAGAAAACTAGAAATGCTAAACTATGACCATCCTAATTTGATGGTGGATGAGAAAGAGCGTTGAGGCGTTCAAGGATATGATTGAGGATGAACCTCATTTCTTCTTGAAAGTCAAGGACCATAACCCAGGTCCTATCAACGGTTTGGGCCGTTTGCTCACAAGTTGAGCAACCATGCCTAGGGGGTAGTATGTTTGGGGAGGTTGTGGTGGTGGAATGGTAGATGTGTTGGTGTTGGTGGAAATGTTTGGGGTGGTCATGATGGAAGCAAGCAAAGCACTTTGCATTTGCATTGTCTCACTCAAGTGAGAGTCTACCATGCCTTTGAATTGGTGGAGGTTGTGGAGTTTCGTTTGAATCTCCTCTCTAGTGGGATTGGCATCCCACATACACTCCTCAATGTCCTCAAGATGATGTGACATTGATGTGGGAGTGAATGATCCCCATACAAAGGACCATGAATGTCTTTGTGAATGGGGTGGAAGAGAAGAGGTTTAGGCCCTAATGGGGCGTTTGGGTCAAAGGATGACCGAGGTGACTCATGAGCCATCCGCTCAATTGAGCCAAAGGATGGCAATGGTGGTGGATGATTTGGCCTAGAGGCAAGTCATCCAAGTCCTCCAAGTAAGGATTTGGTGAAGTTGGTGGAGTGGAAAACAACTCCATAGGAATGAGAGTTGGAGACCTTGGTGAAGGTGGTGAGGGTGTTTGGATGTTTGGATGGGTGCCGGTGGAGGTGAAGTTGGTGTTTTTGTTGGTGGTGGAGTGGTGATCACAATGTGTGATTGAGTAGGTGTGGCTAAGGTAAGGCTTGTATCATCTCGGATGGGAGATGAGATTGTGAGTTGATGAAGATGGACGGGGATGAGATTGTGAGTGGCTAAGGTAAGATCTCGGATAGAGATGAGATTGTGAGTGGAGAAGACTGATGAGGATGAGATTGTGAGTGAGAAGATGAGGAGCTAAGGTTAATGAAGCAACAAGGCCTCACACTAATTCTAGCGGTCTTCTTGCAAGGTTTTGGAGATGATTTTGTCATTTTTGACTTTGGTTTTTCTTTGCTAGATGATAGTAAGAATGAAGAAGGTGTGAGGATGATCATGGTAAAACCTTTCAATTTATAGAAGTGAAAAATCATGGAGAAATGTGTTTGATTTGATGTTAAGCCATTGAAGAGATGAGGTTCCTAATGATTTGGAAGTGGGTTGAATGCTAGTCATATCACCCAAGTCAAGCCATTCAAGAGAGATGGAGTGAAGAAGAAAAGATTTGCAATAAATGTGTTCTAGTGAGTGGAATTTCCTAATATTCAGATCACCCACGGATTTGAAGGTACCAAAAATTTGGTTCCTTCCTTTATGCAAAAGGGCTCCTTGGGTGGATTTTTCAAATTTTTGAATTTTGGTGGGAAATGGATTTCTTATATTCCTAAGTGAATTATACTAGTTCTAATAAGAGTATAAGCAATTTAGGATTGATTTATAAGCATTGGATGGTAGTTTGGAATCACGAAATAGTCGAAATTCAGAAAGTTACCTGAAGGATCCACGGCACCAAAATCATACACGGCCGGAACCCTAAAAAGGGTGCCGTCTGGTCCGCCTGTACAGGTACGGCGGTACCAATTTACATAACGGACGGTACCAAATTTATGGTGCCGTCTGATCCGTGGAGTGCAGAAATATGGACAGAGTACGTTTTTAGGTGTCGGGGACTTTTCCGAAACCTGAAATTTTTCTCAAAACATGTTATACTAAACATTTCTAGTTAGGAAAAGTAAATAACACATATATAAACATAGTGGAGCATGTATTTTGAGCAAGGCTTTTGATTTTCACATTATAGTGAAAATGAGTAAAATTTGATAGCATACTTGGCTATCCCCTGCATTAAGATTGTTAGCATTCACCATTGTTTCAGGTTATATTATCATCCTACATAATAAAAACAACGAAATTGTATCAAACATTAACGATAATGCATTGTTCCAAACACTCCTTAAAAGTACCCTTATTTGTCCAACTTCTTGTAAATCTTGTTCATCATCCTACCAAGGCACTTGAACATTCCCTTAGTTTGCTTGAACTCCGCTGATTCATTCTCTATTTCGGGAAGAGACGCATAATACTCATGAGGCGGAAGACGAGAGCTTGGAAGACCATCCTCGGAGCTATTTGATGATGATGATGATGGAGTTGGAGGTTTTGCTCTCTTGCCTTTGTCTTAGCAACTCGTGCATCACTCAAAGGTACAAAGATGTGAGGGATGAGCTCATAGTGAAGGTGCATCCTTTTGGGCTTGGTGGAATTGGTGCAAAGTTTCTATAGAGACGGGTGAGAGCATCCCGTATGGAAGAGCAACCGATCCTTGAGTTGGAATATCAATCATTCTCCTAGCTATGTAGTAGGCTAAATTGAATGGTTGACGGGGTGGACAAGTTGTAGAGCATATGACAAAGGCAAGCGTTAATGTGATCCCTATTTCCTATGGTGCTAATGACGTTGGCTCTAAGTAGCTCCTCCCATTTCTTAAATTCGGGCTTAAGTTCATTTAGCTCCATTCCATATGGATCTCGGTTTACTTCTTTTCCCTTTCGGATAACTCGGGTTGTATCACCTTTGGTTAAAAGGTGTTCACGGATGACATCCTTGTCGGCCAAACGGGTTTGGTAGGGTAGAGAGCGGTCATTTATTGCATCAAGAGCCGTGAGTGACCATTTATCCGAGTAGAGACAAGTCCCTCGTTTGGGAATTCCTAACACTTGAGCAAAGTTGCCTAAGGTGATGGTGTAGTCGTTTTGATTGATTCTAAACCTAAGACAAAATTCATCATCGTCTTCATCACTAAAGCCGGTCACACTAGCATAGAATTCTAACACAAACCTAGGACAAATTGGTTCATCGATGTCAAGAAGACAATCGAATTGAATGGCGGCTAGTTCTTCACGAAGGTTGGTATTTTCAAGGAAGGATGAGTGAATGGTTCTACCCTCATGGAAATACCTTGATTCTAGACCCCTAAATATTTCTACTTGTTCCTTGGTAAGTCCTTTGGTTTTGTGGTGTTTGGGAATGTAGTTAAGGGTGTCTTTGTGATCATAGAATCTTGCGGCTACCATGGTTATTCCTAAGGACAAGAGTTAATATGTTAAAAATGAGAATAAGTTTTAACGTTTTTGGTTCTAGTGTGTGCCTATATGAAAACAATTTGGAGTTGCGGTTATCTCGACTCATTTTATGCACAAAAATGGTTTTAGTGGGGTGTTTGGCAAATACCATGAGATAACCCAAATGCTCCTAATTCAATGTGGCTTCATTTGAATATACCCGGGAATGCATATTAGTTATGCAATACCTTTAGTATTCAAGAGCATGCAAGTGATGAAAATTTAACGTTTCTATTTGTATTAGCAATGAAAAAATTGTTTTCCTACAAGTGAGAAGCTTTTCAAAACTTTTGACATGGGGTGTTTGGTTGTTTGAATAGGGCCTTATATTCATTATCTATCAATTAGTGGGAAGCATGATTTGTTTATGCAATATGATAATGTAGTACCTAATTTCAATGACTAGTTATGCAATTTGCCAATTGAATTCATATTTGGTATAAAAGCATACATAAAACCCCATGTAATGATTTGTGATAGTTTTGTGCATAAATAAGAATCCTAGACTCAGAATTAAGAGATGAAATGTAGTTAGGATACTTACAATGATGTTATCTTCAGTGATTAGTGAGTTGGAAGATGACAATAATGAGCTTGGTTTAAGTTTTACACGTTTTGGTAAAGTGGGTTTTGAGGAAGAGGATGATTTGTATATAGCAGTTTTGCTTCTGTAGACACCACGGACCAGACGGCACCAAAAATTTGGTTCCGTCTTTGTTGTCGTTTGGTGCCGTGGCTACAGTAGCAGGTACAAGACAAATTTGTTTAGTTTTGACTATTCTAATGTTTTGGGCTATGTTTATCCTACATGTTTGGTTCCATTAACCCTAAACCAAGTCTAAGAAGATTAAAAGGTTCTCGTTTAAGAGGCTTAGTTAAGATGTCGGCAATGTTGTCTTCGGAGGATACTTTCTCGATTGAAATGTTTCCTTTTTGAACATTGTCGCGAAGAAAGTGATGGCGGATTTCAATATGCTTTGTACGAGCATGTTGAACGGGATTCTTGCTGAGATCGATGGCTCCTTTGTTGTCGCAAAGTATCACAATGTCGTTGAGATGAATTCTGTAATCTACGAGAGCTTGCTTCATCCAAAGAGCTTGTTGACATGCTTTTCCGGCTGAGACGTACTCGGCTTCAGTGGTTGAGATGGCCAAGGCCGTTTGCTTCTTTGCAAACCATGAGGTGAGACAATGTCCAACAAAAGTGCAAATACCACTTGTACTTTTTCTATCGACATAATTACCGGCATGATCCGAGTCGACATACACTATGGTTTCTTTACCCGTTCCTTTGGGATACCATAATCCTAAACACGTTGTTCCCTTAATGTATCTAAAAATCCTTTTTAAGGCTTCTAAGTGTGATGCCTTTGGGTTTTCTTGAAAGCGAGCACATAGACAAACACTAAACATAATGTCGGGTCTACTAGCCGTAAGATAGAGTAGGCTACCAATCATTCCTCTATATTTAGTGTTATCTACGGATTCACCTTCTTCGTCCTTGGTGAGTTTAGTGTCCGAGGACATGGGTGTTTTAGTTGGTTTGGAATCTTCAAGACCAAATTTCTTAAGCATGTCTTTTATATATTTAGATTGGTTAAAGAAAATGCCATCTTCTAGTTGTTTAATTTGAAGTCCTAGAAAGAAATTTAACTCACCCATCATACTCATTTCAAACTCGTCGTGCATGATTTTAGAGAAATCATCACATAATTCTTGACAAGTTGATCCGAATATAATGTCATCAACGTATATTTGAACAATAATAATATGTGATTCCTTTTTCTTGGTAAAAAGAGTATTATCTACTAATCCCATAGTATATTTGTTATCAATAAGAAAAGTCTTAAGTCGGTCGTACCAAGCTTTTGGTGCTTGCTTAAGACCATACAATGCTTTCTTGAGTTTGAAGACATGATGTGGTTTCTCAAAGTCGGTGAAACCGGGAGGTTGAGCAACATACACTTCTTCGTTAATAAACCCATTAAAAAAGCACTTTTAACATCCATTTGAAATAATTTAAAATCATAAGCACATGCATAAGCAAGCAATATTCTAATAGACTCAAGCCTAGCTACCGGTGCATAAGTTTCATCATAATCAATCCCCTCTTGTTGATTATAACCTTGCGCTACAAGCCTAGCTTTGTTTCTAGATACTATCCCATTTTATTTCGAAAAACCCATTTTGTTCCAATTATAGTTTGATCTTTAGGTTTTGGAACTAATTTCCAAACATCATTTCTAACGAATTGGTTTAATTCTTCTTGCATGGCAATAACCCATGATTCATCTTTTATTGCTTCATTTATGGTTTTCGGTTCAATGGTGGATACAAAACAAAAATAATTACTTTGATTTTGGGCTTGTGACCTTAAGGTTCTTTGATTAAGTTGTCCTATGACTTTTTCTAAAGGATGACTTTTAGATTCTTTGATGTTGACAATTTCTTTATTTAATGGTTCATCTTCCTTGTTATTATTAATTATTTCTTGACCTTCTATCATTTGACTTTCAACTAAGTCATCATCTACCAAAGGTGATGTCTTAGAGGGAGGTGGACTTTCGTCGAATGTTATGTTCAACGATTCCTCGACTATCATTGTTTCTTTGTTTAGGACAATGTAAGCTTTACTAGTTTGAGAGTAACCAAGAAATACACCTTCATAAGACTTTGGGTCAAACTTGGTGAGATAATCCTTAGTATTAAGAATAAAGCATTTACAACCAAAGACTCTAAAATATCCTAACGTTGGCTTTTTACCTTTAAAGAGTTCATATGGTGTTTTGTTTAAGAAAGGGCGTATTAAGACTCTATTCAAAATATATGTAGAAGTGTCAACGGCGTTACACCAAAACTTTTGAGGAATGTTTTGTTCATTAAGCATTGTTCTACTCATTTCTTGAATTGTTCTATTTTTACGTTCTACTACTCCATTAGATTGAGGTGTTCGTGGAGCCGAAAAGTTATGTGTTATACCATTTGTATCACAAAAGTTTCCAAATTGAGTTTCGTTGTCAAATTCACGACCATGATCCGGTCGGATCGACACAATTTTGACACCTAGAAGATTTTGAATTTTCTTGCTAAGTATTTCAAATTTATCAAAAGCTTCATTTTTGGTTTTCAAAAACAACGTCCAAGTAAACCTTGAGTAATCATCTACTATGACCAAAGTGTATAAGTTGCCTCCATAGCTTCTTATAGCAGATGGTCCAAACAAGTCCATATGTAATAATTCTAGACACTTAGATGTGGACACCATATTTTTAGATTTGTGACTACTATGTGTTTGTTTACCAATTTTGCAAGCGTCGCAAAAGTGTTGGTCATATTTAAGTTTTGGTAAATTCCTAACCAATTCTTTTGAAGATAGGTTTTGTATAAGTCTCATATTAGCGTGACCTAAACGTCTATGCCAAAGAGATGAGCTATCGTCTAATGTTGTTAGGCAAAGTTTGTCATTATATGTTTTATCTATTTTCATGACGTATATGTTATTTTTCCTAACTCCTTTAGCTATGGTGATACCATCTTTTAGTATTTTACTACCATTTTCATCAAATAGTACTTTATACTTTTTATCACATAGTTGGCTAATACTAAGTAGATTAAATCCTAACCTATCCACATGAGCAACATTTTCAATAGTTAGGGAGTTATGAGCAATCGTACCTTTGCCAATAATTTTGCTTTTGAGATTGCTACCAAAGGTGACATTACCTCCGTCATACTCTTGGTATGATGAGAAGAGACTTTTGTTGCCCGTCATGTGTCGTGAGCAACCACTATCTTTTATCCATTCATCAAGTTCCAATCCAACTTTCAAGCATACCTAAGAAGCAAATAACTCAAACATTTGGTCCCCAATATCTCATGGGTCCATTTGGGTTACACATACCATTTATTTGATTCATGTATGGAAACGATGGGTAAGAGTTCCATGGCATGTAATCTCGAGTTTGATATGGTCTAGGAAAGTTTTGATTCCAACCATTGTGTTGGTAGTTGGGTTGTACGTTGTGGTTGCTCTTAGGAAAGGGGCGTTTGGCTAAAGGAGTTTTATATCGTTGTTGAGTAGTTTTTGATCTAAATTCATTTTTGACAAGTCCTACTCCTGAAGTAACGACTGGTTTTAGTTTAAATAATCATTGGTTTTCTTTGTTATTTTAACAAATTCATACGGCCGATATTGCGAACATTCTCTGCTGAAGTACCCACGGCACCATTTTGCACAACGGACGGAACCCTTATTTTGGTTCCGTCTGGTCCGTGCTGTACAGCAGCAATTTTGACAGAATGTTCGTCCTTTTCTGCCGTTTTATTTTGACTCTTTGGAATTAATACTTCATTAAAACCTAGCCCATTCATGTCTCCTGGTGTTTTATGAATTTTAACTATTTCATTGGCAAGAGCGATGTTCTTGTTAAACCTTTTAAATTTAGAATTGTTTTCGATTAAAACATCTTGTGTGAGCTTTAGTTTTTCTATTTCAAGTTTAAGCTCTTGACATGATTTACAATCATCGTCATTTGCTTTTCCTTTTTCTAGTCGTTTTGCTTTTCTTTTAACTCATAAACTTCATTTTCCAAAAATTCCTTTTTGGTTTTTAAAATTTATTTTTAGTTATGATTTTTAGACTTAGCTCACACAATTGATTATATTGTTTTTGCAAAGTGTCATCATCAATATAAGAATAAGAAGAGTCGGAAAGTACCTCATTTGACTCATGTGCCATTAGAGCGATCTCTTCCTTGCTTGATTCTTCATCGTCTTCACTATCACTCCAAGCACCACTTACAAAAGCTCGTTGAGTTTTGCCTTTAGGTGGCTTGGGACATTCTCCTATGAGGTGACTTGCATCACCACATCTAAAACATTCTCTTTCACCTTTACCCTTCTTGTCATCCCGATCTTTCGGAATCTTTTCTTCTCGAGGTTGTCTTACGAACTTTCCTCTTCTTCTAAAGAACTTCTTAAAATCTCTAACGGCCATGGCATATTCCTCATCTTCACTACCGGAGCAAGATTTGTCATCATCACTTAATTCCGCTTTTGCTTTTAGAGCAACGGATTTGATCTTCTCCCGTTTTCCTTTGATGATCTCCGAATCTTTCTCCATCACCATTTCGTGTACTTTGAGGTTACCGATCAACTCGTCTAGTGACATTATTGAGAGATCTTTTGATTCCTCAATGGCGGTCACTTTAGCTCTCCATTTGGGATGGAGTGCTCTAAGAAATTCCTGACAAAGTTCTTACTACGAAAAGATTCATCAAGTGCTTTAAGTGATGTAATAATAGTGTTAAACGAGCAAAGCCACAATCAATGGTTTCATCTTCAGGAATAACAAATTGTTCATATTGTTGAACAAGAAGATCAATTTTGTTATCCTTGACTTGTGAATTACCTTGATGTGTGATAATTAAAGATTCCCAATTCTTACTGGCGGTTTCACACATAAAATTCTTTCATATTCTTTCTAGGTAAAGCATTATAAAGCATCATTTTAGCTTCATTATTTTTAGCAACTAGTTTCTTTTGTTCATCAACGGAAATATCCTTTGTTGTAGAACTAAAATCCCCTTTAACAATAATAACCAAAGATCTATATCTTTTGATTTTACATATGTTTCAAAACGGTTTTTCCAATAGATAAATCCATTGGTTTCAAAGAGTGGTGGTCTTTGCATAGATTGCCCTTCTTTAAAGTTTTCAGAATCCATGGATCGTTTCAAGTTTATAAAATACAAGTTATTTTAGAAATTCTTGAGCAACGAGGCTCTGGTACCAATTGTAGAAAACTAGAAGGGGGTTGAATAGTTTACCAATTAAAAACTTTGTTTTGAAACTTATTGTAAAGATCAATTGATATTGATCTTAGATATGTTAATGAAATATGCAAGCAATATGTAAGGAGTAAATAAGGAAAGAAATGATCAAACCACAACAAGTTGTTTATAGTGGTTCGGTCTACAAGGACTCTTTTTCCTTGCCCTACTTCACTCCTCGAGTCTCACACTCGAGAGTTTAACTTCACTAGTCAACAAGCTCCTTTTACCGGCGGAGAAAACCTTTACACTTCGCTTACACTATTTCCGACACTAAGCTAGATGTCGAGTTCTTTCCAAGGGTACAACTACTCCCACACACAATGTATTTTGAGGACTAAAATACTAACCACTCACACTCACAAGATTATGATGGTTTAATACAACAATGAAGTATGAATCAACACAAGATCATACAACACTAAACAAACAAGACTTCCAACTTCTCGTTTGAAGCTTGAATGTGACTTGATCTTCTTTGCTACAAAAGAGATCACTAATATGATATGAAACTGAGTTAGAAAGGTTAGAGAGAAGATATGTATGAGAGTATGTTAGAAAGGGATGAAAAACTACTTGGCTTGGCATTGCTATTTATAGCCAAAATGAACAGGAGCGTCCACGGACCGCGGAACCCTTACCAATTTGGTACCGCCGGTCTGACAGTCAAGATATCAAATCTTTGCTAAAGTCAACTCTATCTAAGTGAGATTGTGCAAGATATGAAGAGTACAAATCCACACAAAATATCTAATGAAATCTTCCAATGATTTCCATGATGCATCACATGATGTCATATGTTGTATTTCTATTTTAGAAATATGCAAGTACTTAAGTAGTGTTTGGTTTTAAGAACCTAACACATTCTAAAAACTACTATCATACATAATGATTAGAGTCATATCAAGATGTTACTAATCATAAATGTAAATGCTTGAATGATGAATATATTGTTTGAAAAAGCTTGTTTTAATATCTATTAAACTTGACAAGCTTTAAGCTTTTATACAAATTAAATTTACTTTTGTCGTTAACAAAACTTAGGTAAAGATCAAAAATATAAATAACGTTTAATGACGATATTTGTATTAACAATCTCCCCCTTTTTTTAAGGACAAAATATAAATTTTACTTTGTCTTTTTATAAAAGATACAAAGTTTGTGCAAGAGTTATAAAAACATTAGTTTTAGAACTTGAAAAGAGAATGATAATGCAAGTGTATGATGTTTGACTATTTATGAAAGTCAAAGTATTCACTAGTTGATGTATGATGTTGACTTTTTTCAGAAAGTCAGTATGCATGACTTTTTAAGAAAGTCAAAATGTAATCAAGTTCTATATTTTCTCCCCCTTTTTGTCTCAACAAAAAGTAGAGGCAATGTGGAATGTAATGAGCCCTAGATCTCCAACCATTATCTCCCCTTGATCAAAGCTCCCCCTAAATTGGGTGCTTAATGGGAAGATACATGGATTGTGAAAGTAAAGCTACAAAAAAAATGTTAGTAATAATGATCATTCACAAGCATTTCCAAACACTATGTAAAAGCACCAATACTATAATAAAAACACCATTCATTAGTTAAAATTTTCATGAAAAAGATCATGAAATGGGAACACAATGATGTGTTTTAGTCAAGAAAAGAAAAGAAAATAATCCTAAGAAGAGAAAACTAGAAATGTTAAACTATGACCATCCTAATTTGATGGTGGATGAGAAAGAGCGTTGAGGCGCTTAAGGATATGATTGAGGATGAACCTCATTTCTTCTTGAAAGTTTTTTTGTGCTTCAAGGACCATAACCCGGTCCTATCATTTTTTTTTTTACGGTTTGGGCCGTTTGCTCACAAGTTGAGCAACCATGCCTAGGGGTGTAGTATGTTTGGGGAGGTTTTAAATTTGTGGTGGAATGGTAGATGTGTTGGTGTTGGTTGAAATGTTTGGGGTGGTCATGATGGAAGCAAGCAAAGCACTTTGCATTTGCATTGTCTCATTCAAGTGAGAGTCCACCATGCCTTTGAATTGGTGGAGGTTGTGGAGTTCGGTTCGAATCTCCTCTCTAGTGGGATTGGCATCCCAAAATTCTACACTCCTCAAATATATGTCCTCAAGATGAGGGACATTGATGTGGGATGAATGATCCCCATAAAAGGACAACATGAAAGAACCATGAATGTCTTTGTGAATGGGGTGGAAGAGAAGAGGTTTAGGCCCTAATGGGGCGTTGGGTCATAAGGATGACCGAGGTGACTCATGAGCCATCCGCTCAATTGAGCCAAATGATGGCAATGGTGGTGGATGATTTGGCCTAGTAGGCAAGTCATCCAAGTCCTCCAAGAAAGGATTGGTGTAATGTGGTGGAGTGGAAAATAACTCCATAGGAATGAGAGTTGGAGACCTTGGTGAAGGTGGTGAGGGTGTTTTGGATGTTTGGATGGGTGCCGTTGGAGGTGAAGTTGGTGTTTTTGTTGGTGGTGGAGTGGTGATCACAATGTGTGATTGAGTAGGTGTGGCTAAGGTAGGGTTTGTATCATCTCTATGGATGAGATGGAGAGATTGTGAGTGGAGAAGACTCTCGATTCACAGCAGAGATGAGGAGCTAAGGAGGGTGCTTTAACGAAGCAACAAGGCCTCACACTAATTCTAGCGGTCTTCTTGCAAGGTTTTGGAGATGATTTTGTCATTTTTTGACTTTGGTTTTTCTTTGCTAGATGATAGTAAGAATGAAGAAGGTGTGAGGATGATCATGGTAAAACCTCTCAATTTATAGAAGTGAAAAATCATGGAGAAATGTGTTTGATTTGATGTTAAACCATTGAAGAGATGAGGTTCCTAATGATTTGGAAGTGGTTGAATGCTAGTCATATCACCCAAGTCAAGCCATTCAAGAGAGATGGAGTGAAGAAGAAAAGATTTGCAATAAATGTGTTCTAGTGAGTGGAATTTCCTAATATTCAGATCACCCACGTATTTGAAGGTACCACAAATTTGGTTCCTTCCTTTATGCAAAAGGGCTCCTTGGGTGGATTTTTCAAATTTTTGAATTTTGGTGGGAAATGGATTTCTTATATTCCTAAGTGAATTATACTAGTTCTAATAAGAGTATAAGCAATTTTAGGATTGATTTATAAGCATTGGACGGTAGTTTGGAATCACGAAATAGTCGAAATTCAAAGTATTCACCCTCCCCTTACCTGAAGGATCCACGGCACCAAAATCATACACGGCCGGAACCCTAAAAGGGTGCCGTCTGGTCCGCCTGTACAGGTACGGCGGTAATTTACATAACGACGGTACCAAATTTTATGGTGCCGTCTGATCCGTGAAGTGCAGAAAAAATGGACAAAGAGTATCGTTTTTAGGTGTCGGGGACTTTTCCGAAACCTGAAATTTTTCTCAAAACATGTTATACTAAACATTTCTAGTTAGGAAAAGCAAATAACATATATATAAACATAGTGGAGCATGTATTTTGAGCAAGGCTTTTTGATTTTCACATTATAGTGAAAATGGGTAAAAATTTGATAGCATACTTCGCTATAAGGGACCCCCGCATGAAATTGTTAGCATTCACCATTGTTTCAGTTATATTATCATCCTACATAATAAAAACAACTAAATTGTATCAAACATTAACGAGAATGCATTGTTCCAAACACTCCTTAAAATTACCCTTATTTGTCCAACTTCTTGTAAATCTTGTTCATCATCCTACCAAGGCACTTGAACATTCCCTTAGTTTGCTTGAACTCCGCTGATTCATTCTCTATTTCGGGAAGAGACGCATAATACTCATGAGGCGGAAGACGAGAGCTTGGAAGACCATCCTCTGAGCTATTTGATGATGATGATGATGGAGTTGGAGGTTTTGCTCTCTTGCCTTTTGTCTTAGCAACTCGGGCATCACTCAAAGGTACAAAGATGTGAGGGATGAGCTCATAGTGAAGGTGCATCCCTTTTGGGGTTGGTGGAATTGGTGCAAAGTTTCTATAGAGACGGGTGAGGAGCATCCCGTATGGAAGAGCAACCGATCCTTGAGTTGGAATATCAATCATTCTCCTAGCGATGTAGTAGCTAAATTGAATGGTTGACGGGTGGACAAGTTGTAGAGCATATGACAAAGGCCAGCGTTAATGTGATCCCTATTTCCTATGGTGCTAATGACGTTGGCTCTAAGTAGCTCCTCCCATTTCTTAAATTCGGGCTTAAGTTCATTTAGCTCCATTCCATATGGATCTCGGTTTACCTCCTTTCCCTTTCGGGTAACTCGGGTTGTATCACCCTTTGGGTTAAATAGGTGTTCACGGATGACATCCTTGTCGGCCAAACGAGTTTGGTAGGGTAGAGAGCGGTCATTGATTGCATCAAGAGCCGTGAGTGACCACTTATCCGTGTAGACACAAGTTCCTCGGTTGGGAATTCCTAACACTTGAGCAAAGTTGGCTAAGGTGATGGTGTAGTCGTTGTGATTAATTCTAAACCTAAGACAAAATTCATCATCGTACCCTTCATCACTAAAGCCGTCACACTAGCATAGAATTCTAACACAAACCTAGGACAAATTGGTTCATCGATGTCAAGAAGACAATCGAATTGAATGGCGGCTAGTTCTTCACGAAGGTTGGTATTTTCAAGGAAGGATGAGTGAATGGTTCTACCCTCATGGAAATACCTTGATTCTAGACCCCTAAATATTTCTACTTGTTCCTTGGTAAGTCCTTTGGTTTTGTGGTGTTTGGGAATGTAGTTAAGGGTGTCTTTGTGATCATAGAATCTTGCGGCTACCATGGTTATTCCTAAGGACAAGAGTTAATATGTTAAAAAAAAAATGAGAATAATTTTAACTTTTTGGTTCTAGTGTGTGCCTATATGAAAACAATTTGGAGTTGCGGTTATCTCGACTCATTTTATGCACAAAAATGGTTTTAGTGGGGTGTTTGGCAAATACCATGAGATAACCCAAATGCTCCTAATTCAATGTGGCTTCATTTGAATATACCCGGAATGCATATTAGTTATGCAATAACTTTAGTATTCAAGAGCATGCAAGTGATGAAAATTTAACGTTTCTATTTGTATTAGCAATGAAAAATTGTTTTCCTACAAGTGAGAAGCTTTTCAAAACTTTTGACATGGGGTGTTTGGTTGTTTGAATAGGCCTTATATTCATTATCTATCAATTAGTGGGAAGCATGATTTGTTTATGCAATATGATAATGTAGTACCTAATTTCAATGACTAGCTATGCAATTTGCCAATTGAATTCATATTTGGTATAAAAGCATACATAAAACCCCATGTAATGATTTGTGATAGTTTTGTGCATAAATAAGAATCCTAGACTCAGAATTAAGAGATGAAATGTAGTTAGGATACTTACAATGATGTTATCTTCAGTGATTAGTGAGTGGGAAGATGACAATAATGAGCTTGGTTTAAGTTTTACACGTTTTGGTAAAGTGGTTTTGAGGAAGAGGATGATTTGTATATAGCAGTTTTTACTTCTGTAGACACCACGGACCATCGGTACCAAAAATTTGGTTCCGTCTTTGTTGTGACAAAACGTTTTGCCGTGGCTACAGTAGCAGTTACAAGACAAATTTGTTTAGTTTTGACTATTCTAATGTTTTGGGCTATGTTTATCCTACATGTTTGGTTCCATTAACCCTAAACCAAGTCTAAGAAGATTAAAAGGTTCTCGTCTAAGAGGCTTAGTTAAGATGTCGGCAATGTTGTCTTCGGAGGATACTTTCTCGATTGAAATGTTTCCCTTTTGAACATTGTCGCGAAGAAATGATGGCGATTTCAATATGCTTTGTACGAGCATGTTGAACGGAATTCTTGCTGAGATCGATGGCTCCTTTGTTGTCGCAAAGTATCACAATGTCGTTGAGATGAATTCCGTAATCTACGAGAGCTTGCTTCATCCAAAGAGCTTGTTGACATGCTTTCCCGGCTGAGACGTACTCGGCTTCAGTAGTTGAGATGGCCAAGGCCGTTTGCTTCTTTGCAAACCATGAGGTGAGACAATGTCCAACAAAAGTGCAAATACCACTTGTACTTTTACTATCGACATAGTCACCCGGCATGATCCGAGTCGGCATACACTATGGTTTCTACACCCGTTCCTTTGGGATACCATAATCCTAAACACGTTGTTCCCTTAATGTATCTAAAAATCCTTTTTAAGGCTTCTAAGTGTGATGCCTTTGGGTTTCTTGAAAGCGAGCACATAGACAAACACTAAACATAATGTCGGGTCTACTAGCCGTTAGATAGAGTAGGCTACCAATCATTCCTCTATATTTAGTGTTATCTACGGATTCACCTTCCTCATCCTTTGTTAGTTTAGTGTCCGAGGACATGGGTGTCTTAGTTGGTTTGGAATCTTCAAGACCAAATTTCCTAAGCATGTCTTTTATATATTTAGATTGGTTAAAAAATATGCCATCTTCTAGTTGTTTTATTTGAAGTCCTAGAAAGGAATTTAACTCACCCATCATACTCATTTCAAACTCGTCGTGCATGATTTTAGAGAAATCATCACATAATTCTTGACAAGTTGATCATAATATAATGTCATCAATCCAAATGGGTATATTTGAACAATGATAATATGTGATTCCTTTTTCTTGGTAAAAGAGTATTATCTACTAATCCCATAGTATATTTGTTATCAATAAGGATAGTCTTAAGTCGGTCGATGGTTTAATGGAGATGATACCAAGCTTTTGGTGCTTGCTTAAGACCATACAATGCTTTTTTGAGTTTGAAGACATGATGTGGTTTCTCAAAGTCGGTGAAACCGGGAGGTTGAGCAACATACACTTCTTCGGTAATAAACCCATTAAGAAAAGCACTTTTAACATCCATTTGAAATAATTTAAAATCATAGGCACATGCATAAGCAAGCAATATTCTAATAGACTCAAGCCTAGCTACCGGTGCATAAGTTTCATCATAATCAATCCCCTCTTGTTGATTATAACCTTGCGCTACAAGCCTAGCTTTGTTTCTAGATACTATCCCATTTTATTTCGAAAAACCCATTTTGTTCCAATTATAGTTTGATCTTTAGGTTTTGGAACTAATTTCCAAACATCATTTCTAACGAATTGGTTTAATTCTTCTTGCATGGCAATAACCCATGATTCATCTTTTATTGCTTCATTTATGGTTTTCGGTTCAATGGTGGATACAAAACAAAAATAATTACTTTGATTTTGGGCTTGTGACCTTAAGGTTCTTTGATTTAGTTGTCCTATGACCTTTTCTAAAGGATGACTTTTAGATTCTTT
This sequence comes from Chrysanthemum makinoi, assembly GCA_910596185.1. Taxonomy (NCBI): domain Eukaryota; kingdom Viridiplantae; phylum Streptophyta; class Magnoliopsida; order Asterales; family Asteraceae; genus Chrysanthemum; species Chrysanthemum makinoi. The sequence goes on from OU343221.1 coordinate 275,969,872, forward strand.
GATGTTGACAATTTCTTTATTTAATGGTTCATCTTCCTTGTTATTATTAATTATTTCTTGACCTTCTATCATTTGACTTTCAACTAAGTCATCATCTACCAAAGGTGATGTCTTAGAGGAGGTGGACTTTCGTCGAATGTTATGTTCAACGATTCCTCGACTATCATTGTTTCTTTTTTTAGGACAATGTAAGCTTTACTAGTTTGAGAGTAACCAAGAAATACACCTTCATAAGACTTTGGGTCAAACTTGGTGAGATAATCCTTAGTATTAAGAATAAAGCATTTACAACCAAAGACTCTAAAATATCCTAACGTTGGCTTTTTACCTTTATAAAGTTCATATGGTGTTTTGTTTAAGAAAGGGCGTATTAAGACTCTATTCAAAAGATATGTAGAAGTGTCAATACACCAAAACTTTTGAGGAATGTTTTGTTCATTAAGCATTGTTCTACTCATTTCTTGAATTGTTCTATTTTTACGTTCTACTACTCCATTAGATTGAGGTGTTCGTGGAGCCGAAAAGTTATGTGTTATACCATTTGTATCACAAAAGTTTCCAAATTGAGTTTCGTTGTCAAATTCACGACCATGATCCGTTCGGATCGACACCATTTTGACACCTAGAAGATTTTGAATTTTCTTGCTAAGTATTTCAAATTTATCAAAAGCTTCATTTTTGGTTTTCAAAAACAACGTCCAAGTAAACCTTGAGTAATCATCTACTATGACCAAAGTGTATAAGTTGCCTCCATAGCTTCTTATAGCGGATGGTCCAAACAAGTCCATATGTAATAATTCTAGACACTTAGATGTGGACACCATATTTTTAGATTTGTGACTACTATGTGTTTGTTTACCAATTTTGCAAGCGTCGCAAAAGTGTTGGTCATTTTTAAGTTTTGGTAAATTCCTAACCAATTCTTTTGAAGATAGGTTTTGTATAAGTCTCATATTAGCGTGACCTAAACGTCTATGTCAAAAAGATGAGCTATCGTCCTAATGTTGTTAGGCAAAGTTTGTCATTATATGTTTTATCTATTTTCATGACGTATATGTTATTTTTCCTAACTCCTTTAGCTATGGTGATACCATCTTTTAGTATTTTACTACCATTTTCATCAAATAGTACTTTATACTTTTTATCACATGGTTGGCTAATACTAAGTAGATTAAATCCTAACCTATCCACATGACTTGAAATTTTCAATAGTGATAGGGAGTTATGAGCAATCGTACCTATGCCAATATTTTGCTTTTGAGATTTTTAAATTCAACCAATGGGTCGTGACTAGTGCGTCTTAATTGGTATTTAATCTTGCATGAGAGAGACTTTGTAAATTTTATGTGTCGTGACAACCAGAACATGTCCATAATCCCCATTACCAATCCAACTTTCAAGCATGACTTCTAAGAAGCAAATAACTCATCAAAAATAAGCATTTGGATATCTCATGGGTCATTTGGGTTGAAGGATACTACCATTTATTTGATTCATGTATGGATTAACGATGGGTAAGAGTTCCATGGCATGTGAATTTCTCGAGTGCGATAGTGTTGGTCTAGGAAATGTCCAACCATTGCACAGGTGCGTGTTGGTAGTTTTTCCCTGTGGTTGCTCTTGAGATAGAATGAGGGGCGTTTGGCAAAGGAGTTTTATAAATCGTTGTTGAGTAGTTTTGATCTAAAATGACAAGGAGGAATTGAATCGTGTTTTGTTTAATACTATTATTGGTTTTCATTTGTTATTTTACACAAATTTAGTACGGTCCCGTATTGCGAACAATTCTTTTCATGTATAAACTGAAAGCCAAACGCACCATTCATATGCACATACGGACGGAATTTGTTTCATTTCCTCTAGTTTCCACCATGGTCCGGCTTTATCTGCAGCAATTTTACAAACAAATGTTCGTCCTTAGACCGGCCGTTTTGTTTTGACTCTTTGGAATTAATACTTCATTAAGGAACCTAGCCCATTCTTGTCTCCGACTTGATAATCAAATGATTTTAACTATTTCATCGGCAAGAGCGATGTTCTTGCTATATCACCTTTTGAATGGTTAGAATTGTTTTCGATTGAAACTCATCTTGTGTGAGCTTGTAGTTTCTTCTTTCAAGTTTAAGCTCTTGACATGATTTACAATCATCGTCAAAACTTTGCTTTTCCAATTCGTCGTTTTGTTTTTCTTTTAACTCTAAACTTCACTTTTGCAAAAATTCCTTTTTGGTTTTTAAAAATTTATTTGATGTGTTAGTTATGATTTTTTAGAGTAGCTCACACAAGATTATATTGTTTTTGCAAAGTGTAATGATCAATAGAAGAATAAGACTCGGACAAGGACACCTCTCATTTGACTCAGTGCCAACTCGAGAGCGCTCCTCTTCCTTATGCCTTATCGAGTGCTACTAAATCACTCCAAGCTAACTTACCAAGGTACTAGGCTAAGCCAGTTGCTTTACCTAGGTGTGGGACAGCCTTGATCCTACAGGTAAGACTTTGCACTACCACATCTACACCAAATAAATTTTCTTTCATCCTTTACCTGCTTGTATCCATATCCTTGAGATCTTTCGGAATGGCTAGTCTTTTCTATTCGCAATTGTATCTTAACGACTAATCTTCTTCTACAAGAACTTCTAAAATGTAACGGCCTTGGCATATTACCTCATCTTCACTACCGGAGCAAGATTCGTCTCGACTTCATAGATCTCATTGATTCCGCTTTGCTTGTTAACACCTACCACGGATTTGATCTTCTCCTTGCATATCTTCCTTTGATGTATCTCCTAATGTCTTTCTCCATCACCATTTCGTGTACTTTGAGGTTACCGATCAACTCGTCTAGTGACATTATTGAGAGTTCTTTTGATTCCTCAATGGCGGTCATCTAGCTCTCCTTTAGAGGAACTCTAAGAAATCACTGACAAAGTTCTTACTACGAAAAGATTCTTGGATCAAGTGCTTTAAGTGAGTAATAAAGTGGTTAAAGCTATAATCAACTACCCGCCACAATGTTATGGTTTACCATCTGCATCAAACTGGGTTGAACCACTAGATCTGTCACAATTTTGAGTTATCCTTAGACTTGTGATATTATCCATAGTGATAAGCATGTGTAATAATTAAAGATCCCAAATATCTTTGGGGTTTACACATATACCAATGGTTTGTATTGATACTTTCTTTTCTAGGTAAAGCCCATTATAAAGCATCATACTTTACATAACTCAGTTATGTTTAGCAATATTTTCATCCGGAAATATGTCCTTTGTTGTATGAACATAAAATCCCCTTATACTGTTAACAATATGAAAATGTGAATATAAACCAAAGACTATATCCTTTTGATTTTACATATTTGTTTCAAGAACGGTTTTTTCAATAGATAAATCCATTTTTCAAAGAGTGTCTTTGCATGAAACATATTTCTCTATACACTAGTTTTCGGATTATCCATAAAATCGTTTCAAGTTTAAAAAAAATACAAGTTATTTTAGAAATTCTTGAGCAACGAGTTTCTTAGGTAATTGTAGAAAACTAGAAGGGGGTTGAAAGTTTACCAATTAAAAACTTTGTTTTGAAACTTATTGTAAAGATCAATTGATATTGATCTTAGATATGTTAATGAAATATGCAAGCAATATGTAAAGAGTAATAAGGAAAGAAATGATCAAACCACAACAAGTTGTTTATAGTGGTTCGGTCTACAAGGACTCTTTTCCTTGCCCTACTCCACTCCTCGAGTCTCACACTCGAGAGTTTAACTTCACTAGTCAACAAGCTCCTTTCACCGGCGGAGTAACCTTTACACTTCGCACATTACACTATTTCCGACACTAAGCTAGATGTCGAGTTCTTTCCAAGGGTACAACCACTCCCACACACAATGTATTTTGAGGACTAAAATACTAACCACTCACACTCACAAGATTATGATGGTTTTATACAACAATGAAGTATGAATCAACACAAGATCATACAACACTAAACAAACAAGATTTCCAACTTCTCGTTGAGCTTGAATGTGACTTGATCTTCTTTGCTACAAAAGAGATCACTAATATGATATGAAACTGAGTTAGAAAGGTTAGAGAGAAGATATGTATGAGAGTATGTTAGAAAGGGATGAAAAACTACTTGGCTTGGCATTGCTATTTATAGCCAAATGGACCAGTGAGCGTCCACGGACCGCGGAAACCCTTAAAGGGTTTCCGCCGTGTACCAAATTTGTACCCTGTGCCGGTCTGAAGTCAAGATATCAAATCTTGCTAAAGTCAACTCTATCTAAGTGAGATTGTGCAAGATATGAAGAGTACAAATCCACACAAAATATCTAATGAAATCTTCCAATGATTTCCATGATGCATCACATGATGTCATATGTTGTATTTCTATTTTTAGAAATATGCAAGTACTTAAGTAGTGTTTGGTTTTAAGAACCTAACACATTCTAAAAACTACTATCATACATAATGATTAGAGTTATATCAAGATGTTACTAATCATAAATGTAAATACTTGAATGATGAATATATTGTTTGAAAAAGCTTGTTTTAATATCTATTAAACTTGACAAGCTTTAAGCTTTTATACAAATTAAATTTACTTTTGTCGTTAACAAAACTTAGGTAAAGATCAAAAATATAAATAACGTTTAATGACGATATTTGTATTAACAGGTCCTTTATAGTTGTTGAAATATGTAAATTTTACATAAAAGTACATCCAATGAGATCTTTGCATGAAACTAATTACTGTAATAGTTTTAGTCATTCGAAACTCAATAAAGATCCTTAGGCAATATGATTTGAATTCTTATTCCAAAGTCTTATCTTCTAATTCTATATCACTAGCCGGTACCCGGCGATCATTACGTTATATGTGTTTGCTCACCGTTTTATGAATTTGTTTTCCCAACACTTCTAATGTATATTTGTTAAGTTGTAGTGTTTGTTTGGGTACCCTTTACTTTCCCGCAAAACATTATTATTCCCGCATATAGAAATACCCTCGCAAGCTCTTACCGCGTCAAACCCACCCCAAAAATATATGATTTTGACGAATCAAGATTGATATTGATTGAATAAATGAAATAAAGTTAAAGTTGTAACTGTTTGAATTAAAATAAATAAACCCATAAATAATATAAAAATTAAAAACTCATAAAATATCTCAACATGATGTTGAATAAAGAGCATAAAATTTAGAAAATAATGGTTAAATTAGATTATAAAAAAAATAAGTAGATAAAAAAGATTAGTTTAATTTAAAAATAAAGATGAATTTTTAGTTGAGCAATGACACATGGTCAGTTATATTGAGCTCTTTATCTTAATTTTTAGTGGTTATGGAGTTATGTTTGGAGTTTGTTTAAAGTTATGCTTGGAGTGTAATTAGACGGACACATGTCATCTCATGATTAAGCTCCTTTCTTAATTTTTGTTAGAAAAACTCTTTTCAATATAAGTGTTAGGATAGAAATTCCAGGTTATTAAAGAGTCGGTCACCTCAAGTATATGTATTCGTTAGAAAGCTCGTAGTCGTAGTTATTTCATTAAGTAGTATTTATTTAAGTAACACCGTGTAGGACGGACGGGTCCCCTTTACCCACTTATGCCTGATCCCAGCCCGATGTGTGGCGTTTTAGTCGACTATATACTCGCTACCTCCCAAGGTTAAGAGAGTTGTAGCTCATAATATCCATTCTTTCACTTTCTCCGTCACTAAGTTCCCTAAACCTCTAACTTCTCTCTCTAGATTCCATCTAGTTTACCTGTGTTATGTTAGATGGTATGTGAAAAGTTATTCTTACAATTGGTATCAATACCATGGTTAGATCATATCTTACCATCTGTTGGAGTTCTAGTGGTTTTATGTGTTGTTTAAGTTTGAAAAAGTTTAGTGGTTTAGCATCATTTATTGATTTCTAGTGTTAATAGTTTCGATTTTTGGTTGTACTTTTATGTTTGTTTTTTTTTTTTTTTTTTTGTTTTTTGTTAAATCATCAAAAGTTTTTATGTTTCATTTTGTAACTTGAATCATCTTGGTTGGGTTTTTTTGGATTGAAATGAGGTTTAATGGTTTTTCAGCTAGCGACTTGCTCACAGGAATAGTTTCTTGGTAGCGACTTGCTTCAACATTTTGTAGCGACTTACAGTGTTGGAACTACGAGTATAGATCTAGCGGTTAAAGTACAAGTATTGGATTCTCCACTACGGGTAGCCTGTGGTACGACTTGGTCTTAGCGAGTTGCTCTTTAGCGACTTGTTCTCACGACTTGTGTGCGAATTGCTGCCAAAATTTGTTTAGCGACTTGGTCTGTAGCGATGTACTACTTATCGACTTTGTATTTCTGTTAGCGACTTGGGACTCTAGCGACTTAGGGGTGTAGCGAATTCAGGGTTAGCGACTTAGTGCATTAATTTCTAGCGACTTAGTGTCCTACATTCTAGCGACTTAGTGCATTATCTTCTGCGATTTATTATTTTATCTTCTAGAGGTCTTGAGTGATTGTTTACGGTTTTCTCTTGATTCAGTAAAATCCCGTGAAAGAATCCATTTCCCGGTTTAATCATAGAGCTATAAAATCCCGTATAATCTGTTAACATGTCTACCAACGTTCCCACTGTCATCTCCACTGTTGCCGAGATGTTCAAGCAGCTGGTTCAGATACTCGTCCACCCATGCTTGACAGAACTGACTACGACTCCTGGGCTCAACGAATTAGACTGTATTGCCTTGGAAAGGAAAATGGTGTCAACATTCTCAAATCCATTGATGAAGGACCATATCGAGTTGAGACGATTAGAGACATACTTGATCTCATGCGATGGTACTCTCTGTTTACGGAATTGACAGACCTAAGATTATGATAGCTTGATGATAAGGATAAAAAGAGATTTGATGCAGATATCAGGGCTTCAAACAATGTTCTTCAAGGTCTTCCTAAAGACATCTACAAGCTGATCAATCATAACACAGATGCTAAGGCATTTTGGGACAATGTTAAGATGCTTCTCTCAGGTTCTGAATTAACTATGAAGACAGAGAACCCAACTCTATGACGAATTTGAGCTTTCAGATGAAACCAGATGAGAGTGTCTATGAGTACTGAGTGAGTTTCATAAGTTAGTTAAGACATAGGAACATCAGACTTACTAGTGCCTAACATTCAGTTGAACTCAAAGTTTGTGAACAACATGAATCCCGAATGGCACAAGTTTTTACAGCTGGAAGCTCACTAAAGGATTGAAGAATACAACTATGAGCAACTCTATGCCTTCCTCCTTCAGAATGAGAGACATGCTATATTTGAAAAATTAATTCTCAATCAGTTCAAAACCACAGGGAGAGACGCTCGTCTATGACTCTACAGCCTTTCTACTCAAACACGGAATCACAACCAAAGCATCACAATTCATACCCTTGGGTAATGGTAATCACAAACTCATTCCTGATCCTATGTACAATCAAGCTGATGCTGATCTCACGTGGTAGCTTCATTAATCAACTAGCTCTTCTCATCAGTCAAAACATGATACTCTCCCCCACACCAACAACAACCTCAGAACTGCATCACAACCCCACAATCAAGCCACTATTAAAGATGGAAGATCGTGGTGCAACCGTACATGAAAGACAGTATGATCAGGGACGAGGTGGGAGCTGGAGAGGTTATGTTGGAAACCCAATCGAGGAAGGAATGGTAACCAAGGTCAACAAGCTCATCATGTTAATAACTGTGGTGGAGAGGGACATATGCAAGGAACTGTACATCTCCAAAGCGCCCACAGAATGCTGATTACTTCATAGATAAGATGCTGCTGGCTCAGCTCGGACATGTGCTCATTCTGGATGAAGAGGATATGCTATTTCTTGCTGAAGGCAATGCCAAGACCTATGATGCAGATGTGGATGGGCAGCCTATTCAGGAGATAGGTCACAATCATCAGAATGCCTTTCAAGTCGCTGATGTATGCATACGACTCTGATGTGGATGATGGACCTACGGCACACACAATTTTAATGGCTAGCATTTCTCCTGGTTCTCCCAAGGTCTCCTCTACATCACTAGCTGGGCCATTCCATGACAAGCTCATCTCAGAGGTATTAAAACTATACGATGATGCTGATGTGCACCAGATGCATGACAAGGTACAATCAACTGAAACTATTGAATCAAATATTGAAAATATGGGTAATATCAATATTGTCCCATATGATCAATATGTGAAACAAAGTGAAAGTGAAGTTGTACCAAGTGATGCATCTTCTGCAGTCAACAATGACTATGTTTTTGATGAATACACTGCATGTGCCCCTGATGATTCCATTATTTCTGAACTAAATGCCTATAAAGAACGTGTTGCTATTTATGGACAACGTGCTAAGTTGAGTTGAACCTCTGAGCAGGAATGGATAACCAAGTAAGTACAGTATTAGAAAAAGTAGTTTAGAGAAGAATATTGAAACAAGAATTAAATTCCTTGCAAGAAAAACTTCTCTAAAACGCTAAACAAAAACAAGAACTTCAAGAAAATGTGAAAATGCTTAAGCAAGATTTAATGCAAAGGAATCAAAACTCTTGAGAGATTTTTTCTAATCTGAAAACTTTGAAAAACCAACTTGAGAACAAGTTGTACATACAAGGAAACACCATTCAGACTGCTCACATGGTCACTAAACATCGAGTCTTAAGCGATCAGCATAGCATTCCCCTTGTTGAGGAACCGAATCCAGGTAATTAAAAGGCTAGAAATGCTCATAAGGTGCTTTATGATGGTAATGAAATTCTTAAGCCTAGGCAGAAACCTAGTTGCGTTGAGTGCTCTGAGGAAGATAAAAATCAGATGATCACTAGGGAAAGGATGACAAAAAACTAGATGACCCTAAATCAAGAAAAAAGATTATTGTCACTCCCATGACTACAAGAAGGAAAACTGGATTTCCTTGAACATGTTTAAGCCTCAATCATTGCTGACCCCTGAACAAGGTTCTGGAAAAAGATATTTACTTGCAAAAGCTGAAATCTTGTTGAAAGATCCCCCTTTAGGAAATTCCCTAAAGCGACTGAGTATCCTCCAAATACCCCAATGCATTTAGTTCCTAGAACTATTGCCACTAAGAGCAAGACCTTAATCAGTCCATATGTTATTCTTCAACTATTTACCGATTTTGAGAAAACTTGTAAGAAAAGGATCACACCCACTGGGATAACTGAAGGGGAAAGGGTTTTGAGCAAATGAAAGAATGTTATTTAACTGAGGTCATGCCTTTCTTTAAACAACTAAAAGATCAATTTGAGAGTCTTAAAACGGGGACAAAATCAGATATTAAAGAAATGGAAAAGGAATTTGATGCAATTGTTTGAAGTTAGTGATTATGAGCGGGCACTAAAATATAATGAGATTGAGAGGAAGAACTTGCATACCTTAAATGAGACTCTTATTACTGAATGTGTTGCTCAAGATATCTTTTTCACTGCTTCAAATTGCTCCATTAATGCTTCCAAATTTCATGAACTATCTGTGGCCTTGAAAGTCTCCCATGATCGTGTCATTGAGCTTGAAAAAACTAATTCTGAACTAAATGAGAAAATTGAACTGGATGATCACGACAATTTGGTTAAACATTTTTCTAAACTAGAAGTTGAGCATTTTAATTTACAACTAAAATATCAACATCTTAAAGAAAATGTCAAAACTTCAAATATCAAGACATCCTCAGATGCTCCAGAGTTTGATGCAGTTTTTCAAATTAACAAACGTGATGAACAGATTCAAGCTCAGTGCAACACGATCAGAAAGTTGAAAGCCCAAATATCTTAATTAAAGGGTCAAAACATAAGACAGGCTCCCAATGCCTCCTCCTTGATTCTCAGAATTCTCAAACTTTTCATCTTCAAAACTTAGTTAATGCCTTACAAAAGGAAAACGAGAGTTTTCTAGAAGAAAATGAAAAAGTTAAACGACATTTTAAAGAGTTATATGATTCAATAAAAGTCACCCGTGACCAAAACAACGAAAAAATAACGTCTTTACAAAAGGAAATTGAGAATCTGAGAAGTCAGGGAAATGGGAAACTGCCACTTGTTTCAATAAGAATGTTGTCTCAAAGTCACCCTTAGACTGCAAATACACTGTGACAGTTAAATATAATCCTCCTCATCTTAGGAATAATGAACATGCTTTTCATGAATACTGTGCTCACCTTAAGGATAGTCTAGAATGTCTCCGTGAGATTGTCGAAGAGGATTTCATTAACAAACCTCTTGATAGTGAAATTAGGTTTGCTTGCCTCCAGGCCAAACGTTCTCAAGAGTTGCTAGAATGTGTAATTGCAACACATGTGCCCAAATCCTTACCCTTAGGTGCAAAAGGCAAAGCTGTGATGCCTTGTTCTATGCCTAGTGCCAAGCAGAATCCGTTCTAGTGCCCAGTCTTAAAAAGGAAACACTAATGTGCCTTCAATAGTTCAGATTCCAGATATGTTAGTGCAAGAAGTGAACTTTAGTGTGCCTGCAAAAAGCCAAATCACATCTTAAAGTATCACTAATGTGCCTTCTAGTACTTCAGATCCTTGCACATCAAGTTCAGGAATGCAAAAATTAGTTCAACCAACTAATGTTCCCATTCCCTCTACAGGAGTAATCAGTGACTTAAAGCAAGAGCAGGTCAAAGTCTCAAGACAATACAAGGAATGATAGGACCTTGCAAGCTAAGAATGTGCACTGGAAGAGAGTAGAAGACCAATCTAGGAACGTTAGGCTTGAGTTGAATAAAACGAATCGTGTTGATTCTAGTATTAGCCTTAGGCGTACTGTAATTAATTCGAATTCTGATACTATTTGCAAACCTTGTAATGATGACTGCTTGAATTCTGTTGCTAATCATGAATGTGGTGTGAATGCTTTGTCTAATGCTGTCAAATGCCCAGTAAAAATTGTTAATGCTAATAATCGTGCAATAAGGCCAAGGCAAAAACGAAAGACTGTTAGAAAACAGTGGAAACCCACAGGAAGAACTTTTATAAAGATAGATATTATTGGATACCTTTTGGTCATAAGAATCATCATTTTGTTTCTCAAAACTGCTAAGATATGCCCACTAGAAAATGGATGCCTACTGGTAGAACTATTCCCTTAAGAAGTAACATACTTTGAATAGGTCAAATACAGACACCAGCATTGCATCTATTCCAATGATTCCATTGCTTCTACTTCTGATATGGATGTTTCTGTTTCTGATGTGGGTGTTCCAAATACTGTTACTAACCAAATGGAACCCATTCTTGCATGGGGATCCCCATTATCCAGTTATCCATTTTTGTCTGTGTTCAACTGCAGATCGTTCAAATCGTTCTGTGGTACCTGGACTCAGGCTGTTCCAAGCACATGACTGGAGACCGGTCGCGGCTCATGAACTTCGTGAGCAAGTTCATCGGGACTGTTCTATTTGGTAATGATCATTTCGGTGCTATTATGGGTTATGGAGATTATGTTTTTGGTGATAGTGTCATCTCGAGAGTCTACTATGTTGAAGGGTTGGGTCATAATCTGTTCTCTGTTGGTCAATTCTGCGACTCTGATCTAGAAGTTGCCTTCAGAAAACATACATGCTTTGTTAGAGATCTTAATGGTAAGGAACTGTTAAAAGGAACTCGTGGTTCAAACTTACAACCATCTCTATCGATGACATGATGAGGGTTCTCCAATCTGCTTGTTATCAAAGGCTTCAAAAACAAAGTCATGTTATGGCACCGTGTCCTCAATCACTTGAACTTCGCACCATCAACGATCTTTCCAGAAAGGACCTAGTTGTAGGTTTACCTAGACTAAAGTATGAAAAGGATCATCTTTGTTCAGCATGTCAATTGGGAAAAGCAAGAAATATGCCCATAAACCCAAACCTACAAACTCTGTCACAGAAGTTCTTCATATGATTCATATGGACTTATGTGGACCAATGAGGGTACAAAATATCTTTGGGAAGAAATATGTGTTAGTTGTGGTTGATGATTACTCTAGATTCACTTGGGTCAAGTTCATAAGGACAAAGGATGAAACTCCTGATATCATCATCAACTCATCAACAGCTGCAGGTTCGACTTAACAAAACCGTCAGAATTGTCAGAACAGACAATGGAACTGAGTTTGTCAACAAACAACTTAATGAATTCTATGAAAGCGTTGGAATCAGTCATCAAAGAAGGATTTCACGAACTCCTCAACAGAACGGTGTAGTTGAAAGACGAAATCGGACTCTGCTTGAAGCCGCTAGAACAATGTTGATTTACTCAAAGGTTCCAAGTTTCTCTGGGCTGAAGGCAATCGCCACTGCATGCTATACACAAAATCGTTCCCTAATCCACACCGTACATGGAAAAACTCCATATGAACTTGTCCACAACAGAAAACTAATCTCTCTTTCCTTCGTGTGTTTGGTGCATTGTGCTATCCAACTAATGAGGTCAAGACTTAGGGAAACTAAGGGCTAAAGCTGACATTGGAGTATTTGTAGGATACGCACCAAACAAAAAGGGATACCGAATCTATAACCAAAGAACCCGAAATATCATGGAAACCATTCACGTTACGTTTGATGAGCTGACGGTCAAATGGCTCCTGGACAATCCAGCTCAGGACCCGCACTTCAAGACAGTCCCATTGGTTCATCTCTTGTTCCAAACTCTACTCAAGAAACTCCATATGTACCTTTATCTGAAGATGATGTAAGAATTGTTTGATCCCTATGTTTGATGAATGTATGATTCAAACACTAATGAGTAATGATTCCTGCAACAGAGGATGCTCATATCCTGTGAATGAAGTCATCCTCAGTCTCTATCTTAAGTCAAGAAGCACCTGCTGCTGATCCTTCAGTCTCATCCACAAATCATCATTCTTCAAATGTACATCATGGAAATGTTTCTGGCATCAATGATGAAGTTAATCCCTTTGCTACTCCTGAAAATGCTCCATTTGAAACTATTTGCTACTCTGAATCATCATCAGAACCCTTCTTCAGGAGAACATCGACTCAGCTACCTCAGTTCCTCAACAACTGCCACATGAACACCTTAGAAAATGGACTCACGATCATCCATTAGACAACATCATTGGAAATCCCTCTCGTCCTGTATCAACCCGGAAACAACTTGCAACCGATGCCTTATGGTGTTTCTTCAACTCCGTACTTTCTAAGATCGAACCAAAAGATGTTAAAACCGCCATGAATGAAGACAGCTGGTTCAATGCCCTGCAAGATGAAATTCATGAGTTTGATCGACTTGATGTATGGGAGTTAGTACCTGCTCCAGACTGTGCTATGATTATGGCTCTCAAATGGATCTTCAAAGTAAAACTTGATGAGCATGGTGATGTTTAAGAACAAGGCTCGTTTGTTGCTAAAGGATACGTCAAGAGGAGGGTATAGACTTTGAAGAATCTTTTGCTCCTGTTGCTCGAATCGAGGCATCAGACTTTCTGGCTAACGCTGCTAGTAAGGAACATGGTAGGTATCAGATGGATGTGAAGACGGCATTTCTGAACGGAGATCTTAAAGAAGTCGTCTACGTCAGCCAACCTGAAGGATTTGTGAATCCAGAGCATCCTACTCACGTTTATCGTCTGAAGAAGGCTCTCTACGGTTTAAAGCAAGCACCGAGGGCATGGTATGATACACTGTCAAAGTTTCTTCTATCATCCGGATTCAGTAAAGGAGCAGTTGATCCTACATTGTTCACCAGGAAGTCAGGCCAACATTTAACTCATGTTCAAATTTATGTTGATGATATTATTTTTGCTTCGACTGACCCAATGGAATGTGATCATTTTTCTAATGAAATGAGTTCTAAGTTTCAAATGTCAATGATGGGACAAATGTCGTTTTTCTTGGGATTACAAATTTCACAAAGTCCCGGAGGCATTTTCATAAATCAATCTAAATATGCAACAGAGATTTTAAAGAAATTTGGATTTGATTCATGTGACCCTGTTGACACCCTCATGATTGATCGAACCAACTAGATGAGGACACTCAGGGATCATGATTGACCAAACGAAATATCGTAGTATGATTAGATCCCTGATGTACCTCACAGCTAGTAGACCAGACATCTTGTCGCTGTTTGCATGTGTGCTAGATACCAGGCTAAGCCTACTAAAAAGCACCTTGAAGCAGTTAAACGGGTCTTTCGGTATCTCCAAGGAACCATCAATATGGGACTATGGTACCCGAAGGACACCGGTATGTCACTAACGGCCTATGCAGATGCTGATCATGCAGGTTGTCAAGATACACGTCGAAGTACATCTGGAGGTGCTCAGTTTTTGGGTGATAAGCTTGTGAGCTGGTCTTCAAAGAAGCAAATGAGTACTTCTATTTCCTCTACAGAGGCTGAATACATAGCCATGTCATCTTGTTGTGCTCATATCTTATGGATGAGATCTCATTATCTACTACGGCTTTGAATTCAACAAATCCCTCTGTACTGTGATAATAAAAGTGCTATTGCTCTCTCATGCAACAACGTTCAACACTCAAGAGCAAAGCATATCGACATTCGACATCATTTCATCAGGGAACAAGTGGAAAAGGTGTGGTGGAACTATATTTTGTGAGGTCTGAATATCAGTTAGCGGACATCTTCACCAAAGCTCTTCCAAGAGAACGTATTGAGTTTATTCTTCACTCTTGGCTTGAAAAGCCTTCAACCAGATACTCTCAAACGTCTTCAGGAGGAAGACGAGGAGTAAAGGTCTATCTTCATCTATCTCTTGTAAATACTTATTCGAAAAACAAAATACAAAATTATAAAACCTTCAAAATCCATAAAAATCTGAAAAATTCGAAAAATCTTCAAAAATATTGTCTTTTTTGTCATGCGTTTTCTCGTTCGATAATATCTACGGTCTTTGTGCTGTCATTCAAAGAATGACACGGGACTTTAGATGTTGTTCGAATTTCAAAAAAAAAAAAAAAAAAAAAAAAAAAAAAAAAAAAAAAAAAAAATCAAAAATTATTTTGGAGAAGAGAAACAATGGTTTATTGTCTTTTCAGGCAATAACCCGGTTTTAAAAGAAAGAACAGAGCCATGTTTTACCATGTTTTCAAATTCATGCTCTGATTCTATAAACATTTATCTGCTGAAAACTAACTGCTTTGAAAATAACTCGTCTCTATTTTTGATAATCATCAGGACTTATCTGTCAAAATCTCTATCGCTCAATCAACAACCTATGTCATTGATTGAGGGGGAGAATGGATTCAATTAAATTAAAAAAGTTATTTGGCATTAAATTGTTTTCAAAAGATGTACATGCATGGTTAACCAATGGAGTTTAAAATCTCAACATCAGATCCTTATCAGTTAAAACGCTTTCATAATCAAGTCACAATTCTCCTAAAAGCTTTCAAAATCAATTTAAATCTACAGAGATCACAAATCTCAAATGTTTTATATTGTGATCGGGGAGAAGTTGTGATTTAAATAGGATTTAAACTGATAATTCGATAAATGGTTTCTTAAGTGATTAGCATGTTTGCCTCCCCGTAAGTGACAAACGATTTCAAATTTTCCATGCACACATTGAGGGGGAGCATCTATCTTAAACCACAATGAGTTGAAACGTGATCATTTATCTCAATGTGCAGGTTCCCTCTAGTATGTGTAAAACTCTTTTCAAACCTCGAGGCACATATTGAGGGGGAGCAAAATCATGAAAACCTCATCCTTCCCCAAATGCTTTATCTACTTGATTCGATTTGGGAAGTGATGTTGATATCTTTTAGAAAATGGTAATCAAAGAAGTTTATTCTTTCTCTTGCCTCCGTGTGCAAAACGATTTCAAATACTTGATGCACATGTTGAGGGGGAGTTCTCGTTCTAAAAAATATCAAAAACAATTCAGGTACAAATGCTTTGATAATATATCACAAGTATCTGAATTGATTTTCAAATGGGTTTCAATTGGTTCCAACGGCAGATGAACAATACCAAATAGACCGACCAACTTTACTTTATGTACGGTGATATAAGGATGATAAGGTTAAGTTTTTGTTCCCATATCCGCCAGAACCGAGGGATCTACCCAGGAACTATCCACTAGTTAGTGTAGAGTTCTTAGGTATGATAATAAAAGGAGAAAAATGAGGAATGGGAAGAGTGCAGACTGAGACTGAGCTAGTACTGGAATAAACCCAACAAGGTTCTAGCTATGAAGTCTCGGTAAGCACTGAAGGTGTTGAAGAATTAAAAAAATGATGAGAAAAGGGTTGAAACAAATAGCCCTCCATTTATTCAACCTTAGGGCAGAAACCGGGTTCAATTCATATGCTACTGATGGTAACATCGGTATTGAAGACAAGACGTCATGGACCCAGTGACGCACTGCACTTCAACTTCCCAAACCACTCAAGTTCCTCTTAAAAGGACTTGTTTCATTCTCACGGGGAACCGACATTATCTATCGACTTTCTCTTAGAGATTGTTGATATTGAAGGAGGAGACCCTCTCCCTAGTCTCCGACATAGGATCCAAATATGCACAAATTGAGTCTAGAGCCACGAGATCATCAATAAATCTCATTAGGACACTTTCAATGAAGACTCTCTGTTTCACACAATGTGGAAAGAGAGATTATATCTTGAGTCCTACGCATTAT
The DNA here is from genome assembly GCA_910596185.1 of Chrysanthemum makinoi. Taxonomy (NCBI): domain Eukaryota; kingdom Viridiplantae; phylum Streptophyta; class Magnoliopsida; order Asterales; family Asteraceae; genus Chrysanthemum; species Chrysanthemum makinoi. Next base: position 275,986,538 of record OU343221.1, read on the forward strand.
CCTTGTGGTATTGCCAGAACATCTGAGTGATGTGTTTACATATTCACTGTGAAGATGGAAAGCCTTCTGGAGCCAACATCTAACAAGCTCCTGTAGGTGGCATGTGAATCTTATACAGAATCCAAAACATGTGACAACTGAACAAAACAAGGGGTGATTCAATCTTTTGAATCAATCCTGGTTCAGGTTATGGATTGACAGATACCTTTGAAAAACCGGTCTATGTGCTTTAAAACTCTTTTCATTAGCATGTCGACCGTGTACTAATTTTTCATCAAAAGTTTTTATGATTGATAATTGATTTTCATAAACCTTCGCTGTATTGCAAAACAATTTCTATTGGCAATACTGATTGTTTTTCAATATCTTTTCATCAATCAGTGGACTCAATTTCGCTGGTTCACTCACTCCGTGTTGTCTTCTTTGAGATGTTCCTTTGAGAACACTAGAGCAGCTTGCGAAACCCTGTCAAGGAAATTCTTCGGAATTATACCTGATCACAAGCAGTACTTGTACTGATCAACGGGAACCGTGGGCCGTGTACCTCAATTCAACGAAAGTGATCAAAGACACTTTCGTGCTATTATGCTTAATATGCTACCTGTTGTATGCAGGTACGCCCGACGTTTGCAGCTGATCAGAATGAAGCAGTCAATTCATAGCCGCATGCTCCACTAACACATTCACTCAAAAGAAATCAGATTAGTGCATCAAATGACTCGGATATTTTTACTCCATGCTTCTGCTACGCTGCAGCCAATAGCATGATGTCAACAATTCTTCCGCTACTCCTGATGAGAAGATATCATGATCCAGAATGTAGCATTTCGGTCCTAAATTCACAACATCACATACCAACACCACAAAGATGTCACAGATTTTTTTTAATGGCTGATATCTCAACTGTAGGCTCAAATCATAAGGCATCACGTGGATCAGTAAAAGACCTCCACTTGAAGTAACCAAACATGCAATGTGAAGATCATGACTACGAGCTAGAACAAAAGGCTACTCAGAATGCAAGAACAATTGTTAATGTCATATCTTGTTGTATTCAATGTAATTTAGTGCTGATTGAGGTGACCTCCCTTAGGGGAGATTGTTAGGAATTATGACATTCCAGGTATTAAAGAGTCGGTCACCTCAAGTATATTTAATCGTTAGAAAGCTCGTAGTCGTAGTTATTTTAAGTAAAGTAGTATTTAGTTAAGTAACACCGTGGAGGACCGGACGGGGTCGTTACCCCCTGTATGCTTATCCACACCTCGATTTGTGGCGTTTTATTGTAAGACTATAAATACTCTCTACCCCCTCCCAAGGTAGAGAGTTGG
>OU343221.1:275987968-276049595 GCA_910596185.1 Chrysanthemum makinoi
AAAGAACAAATATTAAGATGACGTCAAAGCAGAACTGTTTAAGGAAAACAATTTCTCTACACTGGGGAGATTGTTCAAATCAAGGCAATTCTTCTCACAAGAAAGAAGAATGTTAGAAGACGTCAAAGCTACTATTACATCAGCACTTTCACTGTTTTTATTCATCACCAACACTTCAGGGGGAGATTGTTGGAATCACTCCTAAACCTTAATTCAAGTGTTAGTAATTTATATGTAATAGTTAGCTTAATATGGCCTTTATGTTAGTAATTAGCCTTAGGCTTATGTAGAAGGCCCATAAGCCTAGGCCTAGTCCAATAAGGAAAAGGATGGGAACTAGGAGTGTTGCCCTAGCTTCCCTCCTATAAATACTTTGTAATAACCCTCACTTGAGGGTTGGTTGTTCAATTTATTCACTCTCTCACCTTTACGCATAACCGGTCTTAGTTTATACGCGTGTGTGTGTGTAGTTGTTCAACCGATCTCTTCTTCATCTTATTTCTTCTATTGTTACTTGTGTTGCATATTTGGGAACCTAACAACCTAGGTAACCTCAAATGTAAAACATCTCCACCTAAATAACTTAAGGGATAAAAAAAGAACCGACTGCCATGATAAACATCAAACCCGAGATATTGACTGTTTTCAGACGTTCTGTGTAACAAAGGAAATAATTCAGCAAAACAAAATATATGTAACATAAAATTTAACAGAAATAAGTAAATGGACAAACTTACAGCCATTCTTGATACCATAAATCACCACAGGCCTTTGATTGTGTGTTTTGTGATGCCATAGTTAGTAGAAATCTGAAAAACACAAAATATATGTTAGATAAAATTTAGTTTTGGTTAATAATTTGTACAAAAGCTACAAAGGTTCAAAAGGTACAAAAAGTGAACAGTATAAAAGTGTCTATAAAGTACATCCATACTCAAATGATATATCTAAGATATAGTCAAACTCACCCACAAAAGTCGCCTAGTTTACTTGTAAAGTAGCATGCATGGGTTAGCCCTACTTTGTATATCCATAGTTTGGTGCGTGCTTTTTTTTGTTTTGCTTATTTTTCTAGAAAAATATTACTAGTATATATTAGAAAAATATTACTAGTATACATTTGTAGCGTCTCTAATTATCCTATTACATTAGTTTGAACACAAAAATATAATACAACATACTGAATACAAAAATTAAAAGCATTCAAGGTGTCTCATATGGTTATCAATTTATTTCAAGTAATACATCAACAAAACTAGAACATCACTAAACACAAACACGGTGTTTAAAAAAAAACCTAGCCATTTGTTCACGGTATGAAAGCGCAGCCTGAATAGGATCCTTCACATCCAATGATAGACCAAAAGCCAAGCGGTATAAAAAAATACATACCCAAATACCACAATCACCAAATATCCCGGTCTGCTTCGGTACTTGTTCAGCGATAGTAAATGTAATGAAATAACTTGCCGGATCAATGCCTTTCTTCTCAAATACTTGCGCTTGTGCTAGGACCTCAGGTAATTGTAGCTGTGGACAAAAGTTACACTGTTTTAAAAAATCTAATGTTTTAAAACCTGGTTAAACGGTTCTGTATTAATTCTTATGACATATGAATAAATAGTCAAACCTGTAAATACTCCCTCAGTTTGATATAAAACTCTCGCCATTCATCTTCAAAAGTTTGACCGCTATCATAAAAGGTAACAACGCTTGTGTCTATCTCCAAACGCGCAAGACACCAATGAGCTTCAGTTTCATTAATAGGCATGAAAACCTACAACGTTTGGGTCACAAACATAACATTAATATATGGAAAAAGCTAAACAGGATAATTAAATGAATGAGACTGGACTAGAATAAAATATATATATTGTCACATACGTGCTTAACGTCAGACCATGGAATATAGTATCTTTCACCATTAGCATACCACAACGGCAAAGAATTTTGTAACATAAGCTGACCAAAATAGCTACTAGCCATCGCCCAATCAGCCGTATCAGGCCTAACATGCCAAAGGTAATTAACCCACAACTCTATGTGCTATAAATTTCGAAACATGAATGAGTGTGATAAACGTTATAAGAAATCAATTAAGTAGGTACAGTTGTATGAGTACTTGCCTCATCCCTTAGCCAACCTTTCCTAGGCGGGTCTAAGCAAACCAAACTTTCCCAAAACCTTCTATCCACACACACATCGTCACACCAAGGAAACTTGCAGTTAAGCGGTCCAATTTGTCCAAGAAATTCGTCAAATTCATTTGTAAAATGAACTCTGTTGACAGCATTGCTGGAGCGTGCAAGATCCTAGTATATGAAACGATTAAACTTATAATCAATTGTCATTAACAAGATATATTTTAAAAGGTTGTCAAGAAGTATTTTTCATACCTCAATGTTAGGATCTAAATATTATTGTGTTGATGATTCGGGTGGTCTTGGATGATCAAAATACATGTTTGCCATAGTTAGAGAGTTAGTAGAGAGAGAGGGTGTTCTTGCTAGAGGTTTACACAAAGGGAATATTAGATTGAATGAGAAGCACCACCCCTTCCATGGATGGAAGGGGTATTTATAGTTACAAGAAATACGACCTCCTAACGGCCTGTGGATCAGGTATACAGTGGGTAAAGACCCGTCCTTCCTCCACGGTGTTGCTCTAAACTAAACTACGCTACAAACTAACAAATAAACTACTTAATAACGTAACAAACGACACGTCTACGAGCTAACATATGCTAGACTTATAATTGGGGTGACCGACACTTTAGCATGGAATTTTCTAATTCCTAACAATCTCCCCCTAAGGGAGGTCACCCCATGAAATACATTTTGCATCCTAGTATTCTATCTTTGTCTTTAGTTCTTGAGCTCGTAGACTTGAATTCTTCAACATCTGCATCTTTGTGCTTTTGTAGCGATTCTTTAAAGTCCACATTGAATTGTACTTTAAGTGGAGGCCTTTGAATTGATCCACATCTTTGATGATCTTCGAGCTTTCATTGAGATCATCAGCCACAGTAAATATCTGGATCACCCTTTATTGTGTTGCCATCATGTGAAGTTGTGACTTTTGGACCGACATGCTCACACTTTTGAATCATGACATCTTTCCATTCGAGTAGCGGAAGCCTTACTGGTTCATGATATTTGCAGCAGCGAAGCAGAAGCATAATATGAAATATCAGAGCCAGGTTATGTAGATATGCATCAGTCATGACTTCTTCAAATTAAGTGTGGATGCTGTGAGCATGCGGCTTTTGATTGACTCCTCAATTACTGATCACTGCAACCGTCCAAATGTACCTGCAAAACAACAGTTAGCAATAAAACACACGAAAGTGTCTTTGATCACTTTCGTTGAATTGAGGTACACGGCCCACGGTTCCCGTTGATCAGTACAAGTACTGCTTGATCGGGTAGGATTCCTAAGAATCTCCTTGACGGGGTTTCGCAGTGCTCTAGCTGTTCTCAAACCGGAACGTCTCAAAGAAGACAACACGGAGTGAGTGAACCAGCGAATTGAGATTCACTGATTGATGAAAAATGATTTGAAAACAATCGCGTATTGCTTAGAAGAAAGAGTTTTGCAATACGACGAAGGTTTTATGAGAAAGATCAATTTTCAATCAAAATACTTTTTGTATTAGAGAATGAGTACACATTCGACGTGCTAGCAAAAAGAAGAGATTCGCACATCGAACGGTTTTTCTAAAAGTATTTTTTCAATCAGAGATACTTTTTGAATTTGAAATGAATACACATTCGACGTGCTAGAGAAAAGAAGGTTTGCACATCGAACGGTTTTTCCAAAAGTATTCGTCAATTCCATTCCTGGACCAAGGTTGATTCAAGAGTGAATCGCCCCATTGTTTCTATCCGGTTGTCACAAGCTTGATCTTTAGAAAAGATCTCACATGTCACCCACCAAGAGCTTGTTTGATGTTGGCTCTAGAAGGATTTCCATCTTCATTGTGAATATTTTTACATATCACTCGGATGTTCTGGCAATACCACAAGGATAATGCGTAGGACTCTTAATATATACTTACTTTCCACATTGTGTGAAACAACAAGTCTTCAAGAATTTAGTGTCCTAATGAGATATTGTGGATGATCTCTTGGCTCTAGACTCAATAGTGCACATTTGGTTCCTATGTCGGAGACTAGGGAGAGGGTCTCCTTCTTCAATATCAACAATCTCTAAGAGAAAGTCGATAGATTATGTTGGTTCCCCGTGAGAATGAAACAAGCCCTTTTAAGAGGAACTTGAGTAGCTTGGGAAGTTTAGTGCAGTGCGTCACTGGGTCCATGACGTCTTGTCTTCAATACCAGTGTTACCTTAGTAACACCAGTAGCATATGTATTGAACCGGTTTCGCCCTAAGGTTGAATTATTGGAGGGCTATTTCTTTTCACCCTTTTCTCATTTCATTTCTTTTTCATTCTTCAACCCCTTCAGTGCTTACCGAGACTTCATAACTAGAACCTTGTTGGGTTTATTCCAGTTCTAGCTCTGTCTCAATCCGCACTCTTCCCATATTCTCATTTTTCTCCTTTTTTCAACATTCCTAAGGACTCTACACTATCTAGTGGATTGTCCCTGGGAAGATCCCTCCGGTTCTGGCGGATCGTGGGAACGAATACCTAACCTCACCATCCTTATAACTCCAGACATAAAGTAAAATGGTCGGTCTTTTGGTACAGTTCATTCTTCCTTGAAACCAATTGAAAAATCATTTGGAAAAACAATCAAGGTACTTGTGATACGAGATCAAAGCATTTTGTACCTTAATAGTTTTGATCATTTAGAAAACATCCCCCTCAACATGTGCATATGATTTAGAAATTGTTTATCACATGGAGGCAAGAGGACTTTGAAATATTTTCTTTGATCACAATTTCATAGAAAAAGCCATTTGATTTTCATGGTAAAATTCTCCCCCTCAATATGTGCATAGGATATTTAAAATCATTTTATCACATAGAGGCAAGAGTTCATTTGAAGCACATCCACAATCACAAGCGCCATTAAGAAACCATTTTAAAACACAATCAAGGTACTTTATAAATTACTTTAAAAGCTTTCGTACCTCGATAGTTTGTTTGCTCCCCCTCAATATGTGCTTCGAGATTCGAAAGCGTTTAGCACATATGAGAGAGCAACCTGCACAATTAAGTCAAAACGATCACCTTTTATCAAATTTCATTATTAAATCACAAATTCTCCCCTGATCAAAAATATCAAACCCTTTGAGATTTTGGATCCCAAGTGATTTAATACGGTTTAGAAAACATGGGAGAATATGTGGCCTGGTTTAAATACTCATCATGTTTTTGGATAAATCCTCCTCCTCAACATGTGCATTGTGTATGAAATCGTTTGGCACATGGAGGCAGGAGTGCCTTTGAAGGACTAAAACCAATTCCATTTAAACAGATAAGAGATTTAACTCACGATCTCTACCCCGATCAAAATTTCAAACCTTTTGAGATTTGTGATCCCAATTGATTTAAATCATTTAAAAGATTTTGGGGAAAGACGTGGCTTGAATTAACTTTGAAAAATGACAGATAAGGACCATTTTAATACTTTAAAGATTGTTAGTGTCAGGTATGATTGTTTTAAGAGATCTTTTAGGTAAAATAAAACAATTTCACAATCAAACAAGAACAGAAAAAATTTCATTTTGAAAGATCTTGATTCTAAAGAAAATCATACCATGACATAACATTAAATCTTTAGATCACCACTTAATTTCGTACAATCCGGACTATTATGAAGAAATATCGTTTGAAAATAATTTATTTTAAATCACTCTCCCCCTCAATCGATGACCGTAGTCGATGATTGAGTGACTTAGGTTTTGGTAAAAATGAAGTCCGGTGATTTTCAAAATTAAGTCCAATTTATTTTCAAAACAATATTTTTCCATTTTTCAAAACAATATAATTTTCAAAATTGTTTAAAAAATGTTATCCTGCACAAAGATACGTTAGGTGGTTGAGAAGCTTCTGTTGTTGTTGCTGTAGGGTTTGGAAGAAAAACTGTCTGCTGATGCAGTGAGACTTCTTCTTACGTTGCATTTTGAATGCCAACTGAGGTCAAATTAAGCTCTGTTTCTTCAATCACTTAGAAGAAAACCATCTGCTGATGCAGTGAGACCTCTTACGTTGCATTTATGCCAACTCTCCATTGAAGTCCAATTAAGCTCCGTTTCTTCATTTGTCAACCCAAGATCTAGTTACCCTTTCCTTTCGGCATCCAAACATCATATTATGTGGGATCCGGATCGGGAACATTCTTATACCAAGATACCTGCATACGTTAGTGAACACACATACAGATATATGGTGGTCGACATCACCCAAACAACAATCGACTAATAAAAGTCAATTCAACATATCAATCAGTTCATATAAGGTATGGGATTAATGTGTTCATCAAAATCTAATCATCTAAACCTAACAATAATATCCTAGAAACCTAGTCCTTCAACATAGGCAATTATATTTTTTCAGATAAGCACGTAGGATGATCAAGAAAGTCCGTTAGATGATATAAATTTGAAAACATTCTCCCCCTCAATCAATGACTCATTTTTTTGAAAATTTTTAAAAGCGCAGAAGTCATTGATTGAGTTTGCAAATTAGTACGAAAACTCTGATTCTGATTGATTTTTCAAGCAACTCATTTACCACCATTTTGTTAAAACAAATATTTTTCTGAAGAATTTTAGACGGAAAAATATTTGTGTAGGAACAGTAGTCCTTCGACATACTTTCCTCATTTTGTTTTAGGATAAGTGCATGAAATATTTGAAAAATGGTTTAGCGCAGCACTTTCCTTTCTTGAAGAACGGGTTGCTATCTAAAATAATAGCAAGCCATGGTTTAAGCACGGGTTACAGTCAGAAGTAACTGCAAGCCATAGTTTTAAGCACGGGTTACAGTCTGAAGTAACTGCAAGCCATTTTTTGAAGCGCGGGTTACAGTCTGAAATAACTGTAAGCCATAGTTTGAGACATGTTTGGAAAAAGAATATTTACACCTCCTGCTCGAACTTCATCTAAAGTCCCGTGCCATTATTGAATGACATTTCTAAGACCGTAGATGTTATCGATACCAGAAGACATGTCTTGGAAAACATATTTTTGGTATTTTTAAATTTTCTGATTTTTTATGGGTTTTTGTTGGTTTTATATTTTTCTATTTTCTTTTTGTAGGTTTTATATTTTTGTATTTGGTTTTTAATAAATATATACAAGGATAGAGAAGATGATATAGTAAAAGAAGATGATGATACGAGTACCGAGATAAGGATATCAAGCAGCCCCGTTGTTGAAGAAAGAAGTCATCATCTCTTAAACATTCACCACCAAAGCAAATCGAGGCTCCAGAATAGAAGACAGAACATGAGCCTATGAGAAAGAGAGACTTTGGCAGCTTCCCCCCAAACCGAAAAACCATTAGATGAGCAGATTCGAAGCTCTATTTCAAGCTTGCTTTAGCCAGGTGCACAAAGAAGCACACCATTATCATGAATCCCGCTGCTCCATTTAAGAACGATAATCAAGGTTCTCCGTTCGGGGTTATATCATCCAATAGAAGAACAACAACGTATCATCCCACACATAAAATAATCTTCTCAAATTTCACAACCACTGAAGTCTGAAGCAATCCATTCCAAAAAGGTGTCAAGAGAACAATTCCCCCAAGTAGTTGAATTGATGCAGTCAGTTTCTTTGTATAATGCTCAAGAACTCGAATACACATACTCGAAGACAAAGAAACTTATACCATCGAAGTAGCAGATTAAGTCCAATAGCCAAAGAATAACCCCGATGTATACTTTTCTCTCCCCTGAAGAAAGTGTATGAAGCTCAAAAACCCGAAGTACCCGAATGCCCAAAGAGAGAATAACCGATAACATTGAAGAAGCAGGCCGAATCACTGATTATCTCTGCGGATGACAATCTCTGCGGATGTCCACTCCGGAATAAGTGATAAATCCCTCAAGTGAGACAGGTGAGCGTCCCCAATGTACACAATCTCTCTCCTCTGATGAATGCGATAGCATCATCACACACTTGTGTACCTCTTTTATCATCAGAAACTAACTCTTCCATCTCTTCCCCCACATAGTTGGAATAAAAAAAACACTGAACGCCATGAGTCAAATCTTGAGTTTCTCTGCGGTAATGACAATAGTCTTCCTGGGATATCTTCAATCACTTAGAAGTATTAAGCTCGTCAAGATTACTCGCGTATAGATGTGTGTCTCCTTCCCCTTGCTGGTTTTGATACTTCAGAATCAGCAACTCTATGTAAGCCCGTATACATGAAATCTTTTGAGAAGAACACTGGTAATCTTGTGGGAATCAACATGTTGAAGTAGAATGTGAGCAAGTCTAATTGGGGATTAAATCAGACATTTCACCCTCCCCCCATTAGTGCTCTCCCCTAAACCGACAATCTGTTTGATAGATGCCCAGATTAAGAAGAAGTCTTTGGATAATCAAATGCAACTCGTCTTTAGTCTTCTAACATTTAGCAGAAAATGTAGAACACACTGTAGACTCGACCTTCTTCAAGATTGTCCAGTTGGGGATTAGATAGTTAACATCTTCGACTCACCAAAACACAAGAACATCACCAAAAAGCATCCCAATTAACTTACATCTTGCAAATTCCCTTAATTAAGATCCCTCCCAATCAAACAAGAACAGAAAGATGTTCATCAAGGAAATCAGCAATCAGCCCGCAGCAAACACACGAAATGGTAATACCAAGCAAACAATCACATCAAACAAGAACAGAAGGTTGTTCAGAATCATCATGTTGATGTGCACGTGAAGCATTAATCAGAAGCACTTTGTCAATAAACTCATATCAGCTTGTGAAGATGTCAACTAACGGCTCTTAGAAGAAACTCCATGTAAAGATGACCCGATAAGAAGAAGCTCGGTTCTTACATGAGTTTAGAGCCGTTTGACCATTTATTCTCAGATATCGATCAACCATGCAGAATTATCATACTTCTTCTCCCCCTCAAGAATTGCATACGGAGATGCCATTCTTGATTAAGCAAGTGATTATCTTCAACAATGTAGTCTATTCACACTTCTCCCCCGCAAAATTAGCATAGGATGTCGCCATCGTCATTATAGTTGAGCAAGTGGAATAAGAAAACAATCAACAGTAGCCCGGTTCACTTGATAATAGAAAGCACATGGAAAAAGTATGAAGCATGTTGATGAGAATGGTCATAATGAGAAGATTTCTCTTCTTCTGAAGATAATGCGCACTGAAGCGTACACATTTCTTTTCTTTAGAGAACGAGGCATGAACTGATGTGTTCATACGTCATAAGAAGATTTCTCTTCTTTGGAAGATAAAGCGCACTGAAACGTACACTTTTCTTTTCTTTAGAGTACGAGGCATGAACTGTTGTGTTCATACGTCATAAGAAGATTTCTCTTCTTTTAAAGATAAAGCGCACTGAAACGTACACTTTTCTTTTCTTTAGAGTACGAGGCATGAACTGTAGTGTTCATACGTCATAATCTCTCTCTTTTCATCATCTCTTGGCAAAACATGTAATCAACCCCATTATCATTCAGTAGGCTCTTTGTCGTGACAGCTGATGGAGAAAACCCAATTATGATGAATTTGACCTCAAGTAAACTATCCGAACTCGTGACTTATACTTGCACATATGTAACAAAGAGCGGTTCCGATTTCCATTAGCATCTCTAAGTACTCTCTATGTACTCTATACTCTTCAACCAACCAACCATCAAGTATAAGACGTACATTACCTCTTGAAAATCCACAATTTAATGTGACACTGAGCACTACAACGTAACTCCTTAAAGTGATAGTTATTCTGAGGTGGTAAGAGCCCAATTCCCCCAAGTGGTAAAAGAAAAGGTAAAAGGCACCCAACAATAACTAGATTTCCAAGTCTTTGTTTTTGATAATAAGCTCGAACAAGGATCTTGAAGAATCTTCATCCAACCATCCCCTGATATCTTCAGATATAAAGTACACTCGCCCGTGATAATTCACTTCAACCTCAAATAAATAATACTGAATTAACGCCGTTGTCACATCTTCTGGTTAAATGCTCAAATCTAGCCTTCTTTGACATTTAAATGAACTTTGATAATGGTTTCATCCCGACCATGGTCAAAAGCACATAACCCCGTAAAACCATGTAATAACCAAACTGCCATGACGAATATCCAAACACACATCCAATTTATGAATTACAGCCTTTTATCCCTTCTTCGAAGCAGAAACCGTAACACCAGCATCAGAAGACCTCGAAATACGCTTTCGTTTCTCCAAGATGGTTCCATCATCACGGGATTTTACAATTCTATAGTTTAAACCGAAAAATAGATTCTTTCGCGGGATTTTACAAAACCAAGAATAAACCGTAAGATAGATCCGGAAATGCACCTTACTATTATCAGGATGTTTCCATTGTTACGGGATTTTACAAGTCTATGATTTAAACCGAGAAATAGGTTCTTTCGCGGGATTTTACAAAATCAGGACAAAACCGTAAACAATTTCAGCTTGAATGTATTATAGCCATTTTGGTTTCGGTGAATATCTGTTTTTAGGGGAACATGCAGCGGTTCATCAACGGTTCATTATCCAACATCAACAACATCATCAACCAACCAATCAACACTTTGGTAAACACATCGTTCACGCATTCTGTCGGCTATTTGCTGTGACCACTTGTTAAAGTAAACCCGATATATCAAACTTGAACATGTTGAAAAATTCTCCAGATTTGTTACTTAAGCTTGTACTAATCCTTGTGAAAAAGAAACGGTGTACCCAATGTACAAAACCTCTTGACGTATCCTCAACTGCATGAGACACCGAAGTGATAGTTACGTTGTGGGTTACTCGAGAAAGAATCACAACCGTAACTAAATAGCCAAGTCTTTATCACCCTCTATAAACGCCCAAACAAGTCATCTTCGCGAAAGTGTAGAAAAAAAGAAGACGAAGTAAGTAGGCGTGCCCGGAAAATGTCACTTCAAATCCATATAAGAAATGCCGAATAAACAACCCCGAAGTCCACATTGTTCAACCATCAACTCAAGCCGAGACATAATATTATCCGTGAAAATGCATACACCAAAGTACCAAGCTGTATACCACAACAACTCATTATCATACCCAATAACATCATCATTTAATCTCATCAACACTGTCCAATTATGTGAAGCCCATCCTCTAATACCCAAATGATATACCAATATTAGCCGTACACAAATGTATCATCCGATGAACGTTTGTGACCAAAATGCTCATTATCAAAAGTATTGAAAGTAATGTATCAAAATTATTACTTGTGGTAATAGCATTCGGATAACACACTTAGTTTTACCACAATTTCATTGGACCACGTATAAATATTGTGTAAGCTTGTGATCGAATTAGACTACATGGTCAAAATAAAATCCAACGCAAATCTCAAATCCAACCTCAACGACATACATAATACTCCACACTAGTCCACAGATCCATGCCCGGTTTATTAGAGAGGCACGATTTTGTCCAAGCCCATTATCAAAGATGACATGTAGGACCAATTAAAAAGCCCCACACGGCCCAACTAGGACAACTAGACCCGTCCAACACCATTGCCCTAATATTTTGGGTATTAAAGGACGCATACATAGCAATTCAACCCTAATCATACTCATAAAAAAATCCGCCCCTATCTCAACATAAATCTCAAACCCTAAACAATCTCAAATATTCCGCCCCCTTTCTTAATCACTCTCACCATAGACCTAAAAATACTCGTACCCTAATCACAAAAGCACGCCCCCATACTTACTCTTCCAAAGCCGGTTCTTGAAAACTCCTCATCTCTCACAGTCGATTAGCCAAAATAATCAATCATCATCAATAACAGGAGCATCGACTTGTTTGCCACAGGGATGGCTATGAGTTTTGAGACGGCTACACAAGCACCAAAAGTACACGGGTAGGTAATATCTTTGTGAGTTTAAATTATGTTTTGATTGTATAACATATGAAACGAATCAAGGATTTGATTTAACAAGGTTGTTAAAATCATTTCTTAAGCTTCGGACATAATCAAACACACAAGATCGATGATGATTATCTGAGATCATTACTTTAGGACGAACCAAGGAAAACAGGATCTAACATCCATGTTAGTATCTTTGACCTTTTAGTTTCGGATATTACATGAAGTGAAAGCTTCGAAAGGATCGATGATGAGTTAAAGTTTGTGAACATGGATCTACAAGGTCACGATTAAATATTGTTATACACAAGCTTTGACTGAGATCTTGATTACTTGTCATTTATGTTTATGGAGTCAAGAACTTGATGTTTTCCCTTTTGAACTAATTTCGTTGCTTCCTTCATTTTGAGTCAAGAGACGAAGCACTGATTTGAATTAACATGATTGTTAATTTACATCATTACTGTTCGAATATTGTCCCATGGATCAGTGATGATACTCTTTCGTATGATAGATCTTTGAGGTCTTGATGAGTACTTAAAATAAAACGAAAGAATAAAACTGAGATCCATTTAAATGCTTAGAACCGAATATTAGTTTTCTTTCCTCATTTCCATTTAATCATGAATTTGAGATTGTGAATGACAAGATGATGATTTGGGTTGATATACAAATCGATGTTTGATATTGTTGAATGATGCATGTAGTCGACTGTTTTTGTAATTAGTGATTAAGTGTTGATGTATGGTTTGTGTCAAGGGTAAACAAGTTGCAACATCTTCTTCATCTACATCTTCTTATCAGTTAAGTAGTTCTTGCCACAAGTCGCTACGTCAAGTCGCTACTTGTCAAGTCGCTACTTGCCAAGTCGCTACTTGCCAAGTCGCTACTTGCCAAGTCGCTACTTGCCAAGTCGCTACCATGAGTAAATACTCATGGCAAGTCGCTACATTTTTGGTTGATAAGTCGCTAGACTTTTTGTGTCAAGATGCTAGGTAAATTCAGTGAATTTGGACATCTTGTTCTGGCAACTCGCTAACATGAATATATGAGTTTTCCGACCACATTCCGACGATATTCATATGAAACCCAGAAAAACTGCTATAGAAAGATCCATTTAGCCAGATTGACCCAGAAAAATTTTACCCAGAAAAGTACCCGGTTTGACAGCAAATATAGACCAAAACGACCACTTAGACTACACTGAGATGATTGACCACATATCTAACACAGCTTTGGTAACAAAAAAATGTCTAAAAAAGAATGATATATGTTGTTTGGACCAAAAGACACAAAACAGATAAACTATAAACTATGAAATGACCAAGACATATTTTGACCAAAGTGAATACATCACAAAATAGTATTGAAGCAGTTTACCAAAGGATAACAAAACAGTGAAAACCACACAAATCAAACACAACGCAATAAACCTTGGCTCTGGTACCAATTGTTAGGATCCAAATATTATTGTGTTTGATGATTCGGGTGGTCTTGGATGATCAAAATACATGTTTGCCATAGTTAGAGAGTTAGTAGAGAGAGAGGGTGTTCTTGCTAGAGGTTTACACAAAGGGAATATTAGATTGAATGAGAAGCACCACCCCTTCCATGGATGGAAGGGGTATTTATAGTTACAAGAAATACGACCTCCTAACGGCCTGTGGATCAGGTATACAGTGGGTAAAGACCCGTCCTTCCTCCACGGTGTTGCTCTAAACTAAACTACGCTACAAACTAACAAATAAACTACTTAATAACGTAACAAATGACACGTCTACGAGCTAACATATGCTAGACTTATAATTGGGGTGACCGACACTTTAGCATGGAATTTTCTAATTCCTAACACTCAACCCAAGGCGTGACAATTTTAAGGTTTTCACTCATATCTGGATCAGGTAAGCTAGAGCATCGTCTTTTCTTTTCAGCATATGCCTTGGTCCAATAATACGAATTAGCTTCACCCGAACGTTGTTCACTCTTTTTGGAAGCTGTAAAACGCGCTCTACTGGCTTTCATATGATCTGACTTCATGATTGCTTCTCCCATTTTCTTTCGTTCATTTTCATACTGCAACCTCTTTTCCTCTTCCCTCATTATCAACTTGTCCTCTTCCATCCTTAACCTCTTCTCTTGTTGCATCAACTGCTGCTCTTTTAACCGGGCACTTTGTAATTCTTCATATCGCAACCTTAATTCTTCTTGGATAATAAATTCCTGTCAGCCTTTATAAAGAACCTATCGTTATGATATGTTATGGTACGGAAAAGGTTTTACACTTGTTTACTGATTTTGTAAATTACCTTTGCAACATCGTCATCAGAAAATTCATCTAGCCGCGCTGATGAACTAGTATCAATGCTTGACTGACTTGACTCAAACAAGTCAAGAAAATCATGATTAAGCTCATCACAAAACTGTGCACTAAGATGCCGAAGATCATTAGTTAACTCCAATTTCTCCTAAGAATGAAAAAAAAGTATTTATAAAAAGCATATATACGAAAGATAAATTAATTTTTGAATCCACTTCTAGTTATTTTCTAACCACTGCTAGAGTCTTTCAAACCACTGCTAGTGGTTTTCAATCCACTACTAGCAGGTTCCTGATAATGGATACTTAACGGGCTGTTTTGAAAATTTGTTGTATCCACTGCTAGAGTCTTTCAAACCACTGCTATTAGTTTTCAATCCACTACTAGCAGGTTCCTGATAATGGATACTTAACGGTCTGTTTTAAAAATTTGTTGTATCCACTGCTAGAGTCTTTAAAACCACTGCTAGTGGTTTTCAATCCACTGCTAGCAGGTTCCTGATAATGGATACTTGAAGGGCTGTTTTGTAAATTTGGTGTATCCACTGCTAGAGTATATGAAACCACTGCTAGTGGTTTTCAATCCACTGCATGCAGGTTCCTGATAATGGATACTTGAGGGGCTGTTTTGTAAATTTGGTGCAAACGTATTGACGATCAACAAAAAAGGATGTCAAAGTATATATACGAAAAAAAAGAAGATATATTACCCCATTTCTTTCTCGAGCAAGAACCTGAAATAAATGATACAAAATATTAAGGACATATATTATTATCAGTAGTCGTGTGATTATTGATGGGTCTATGAGGAGAATATAAAGCTTAAATAACCTGAATAATTGTCTCGAGTTTGAACAAACGCTTATTTAACTCTGTAATAAAACCATCCTGTGTTATCTGATCTCTATTATCTGCTCTCACTCCTGCGTATAATAGGTAAATGTTTCCTTTCAGTCTTGCCACGTTTGCGTTCGGCCATGTTCTTCAACCACTCGTCGTAAAGATGTGTGGTTTTGGCTGGTGGAGTTCTAGGTATGTAATCATGGAAAAACGCCGTGAACTTTATATACCAATCAGATCTCCTCTCAGCTATTGTCGGTGTAAGTTCTTTAACAGGATTGGAATCCTTAAAAATCAAATAATAATGTTGAATAAAAGATTGCATTAATGTAGAATAAAAGATTGCATTAATAAGAAAAATATTATGAATACTTTTACCTTTCCAAAAAGAAACTTATAATCAGATGTTTTGAATGGTGTATTCTTTGACCACGCTACTCCTCTAGGCTTAATATCAGGAACTTTATTCCACCAAAGAATGCTTCTTTCAAATGACTCCAGCATCCATATCTATACGGATTTTGCAATTTCAATAAAAAATAATAGCATAAAATATTGATACATAAAATGACTCCAGTGTATATTGATATATAAAATATTAACCTTGAAAGCCCAAACGAATCCTGACAGTGTATAGGTTGGAACAAACTTGTGGTCTTTGTTAATACCTTGAAGGAAATCCCACTTGTGTTTATCCGCAACATCCAAACTTTCATCATACAAATGCCTCCAAATATGCTCTCCCCATGGAAAGGCATCCCAATCATCTAGGTTTTCAACTAATCGCATGAGAGAATCATCAACTTCCTGAACCAATAATCTGCCCATGAAGATAACCTCCAAAGCTAACAATAGACAAAGACGTACTGCATCTTTCATCGCATATGATACCAAAGGCCTCTTCATCCTCAATTAGACCAAGAATATCTAAGTTTGTAATTTTTGAACCTGAACGTTTTGGGAAAACCCTTGACCTAAAATTGAGGTGTCCAGACCTATATTTTTCAAAACTTACTTTTCCAAAATGAAAACCAGTGATAAGCGAAAACTCTGGACGACCGAAATGTAGGGGACGGTCTTCAATATAATATACAACCGGCATATCATAATGATTTTCATTCGGATAACATTGTTTTTGTAAAATATAATCTATCATATGTGCTTCATGGTCAAAATAAGAAAGGTCCAACCATTTACCGAAACAAGTTCCTCGAAACAACTTTCTTCGTTTTTTATCCAACTTGGATTTTATTAAAGAAAAGTAGTTTGGTTTACTTCTGATGATGATTTTGGCCTCATATTCCTACAAATGAAAAAATAAAATAAATAAATAAATAAATAAATAAATAAATAAAAGAAAATAAAATCAAAAACATATTCTACTTAATTACATATAAGGGGAGTAACAAAGTTGCATTCAATCATCCAAGCATATTGTACAATTTTGTAATAAATACCATATGTTACTTCATTCCTTAATGCATTTATTGCAAAAGGTACAACAACAAAGCATCACATCTCCAGACACCAGATAAATTAAAAACCCCAACACAATCAAAAACCTTTTGCTAACTTAAATAAACTAAATTGTTGTTGCAAAACTACGATTAAACGTGATTAATTTCAAATAAAATACGGAAAAAACAAAGATACGAACAATTTATATATATGAATATAGAAATACATACCCGAATACGAAACATTTTTTTGCAGGATTTCGAGAAGACGGATAGATCTTGCCTTGTATGAGTATTTTGTAATGTATGTGTTATTCTAATTCATTGAATAAAGGTTATGAAAGATATGTGATATGAAAAAGCGCTGAAAAAAAAACGCTTAAGTAAAAAGTATTTTACAGTGCTGTAAAAAAAGGATAACAGTACAAAAGTACAATTTTTAAAAAACCGCTCAAATTAATTCGCTTAAGTCGCTCAGCATTGGGAAGGAGCAAAAGGAATAAAATAATACTTTCCAAAGTTTAACTTTTTCCTTGAAAATATAAAAAGTAAAATCGCTCGAATCTTAAAAAGTCGCTGGTAATAAGTCGATTATAAATCATAGGTACGAAAAGGAACTTTCAATGATTGGGATCTGAAAAGTGGAAGGACACTTGGCACTGCTAGATTGAAAGGAAAAAGTCGCAAGTCTCAAGGTCTATTTTGGAAATACCGCAACTTTTTTCCTAAAAACTATTGACACCTTGAGCAAAAGGTGTCTTTGCATAATTAGCCCTTATTAATATGCATGTGGTAGTGTACTTCTGTATTTTACCTTGCATTGTGATTGCTCTTAGTTTGTGGATTTAAGGTACATTATGGTTTTAAATTTTAAATATTTCTAATGTTTCTTTTATCTTCACTTATTCTTTGTCGTATTAGTTTCTCATAAACTTGTCTATAGTTACGCCTTTGGTTTAGATTGGATTTAAGGTACATGCATGCTTTAACATTCTTCTGCACACGGGGACGGAATTCCCTTGTCCATAACAAATAAAAGAACAATGTATACAAAACCTTAAATGGCCAAATATTTTAAAATTTTATTAATAAAGTTGAGATTTGTCGTTTCTTGAAAATAACAAACAGGACAAAAAAGTATTCCGGCTCATTTACACTTTAAAACGCCATATTAAACGGTAAACATTCAATTCTGAAAAAATACATTCGTGTCGTATTGTTCCGTAAAAAAATCGTGTGATTTGTGTGATCCATAAAAATTCAAGTGATCCAAAAGAATCACAAGTGATCCAAAAGAATCACATAAACTTGTATAGTATACGCTTTGGGATTTGAGGTAAAAATCATGAGAAATAGATTTTTGACATATGGTTAAGTAAGAACAATATGAAAGCTTTCTTGGGATATAAAGTTGCCCTACACTTTTATGCATTTTACTTGTAAGATAACACAAAGTTTTTTAAACGAACAATGATAATATTTTACAGCTTAACAATGCATGCTGATAGTCATTCTCAAAAAGAACAATACGAAAACAACTTGACATATATAACAGAAACCAAAACACGGACCACATTCCTCCATAACCGCTACACCGTTGCGTGCGTACGGGGAACTTCTTGTCGAGTTCAATAAATAATTCGTGTCAAATAAAAAGAACACCTATGTATCAAACACATAAACCTTAAATGGACAAACCTACCCAAATATTTATAAAGAAGCAACCCAGCTAGGATAAAATTGATTTATTACTATAATGCATTTTCAAAAGATTATTCATTCAACCAATAGAGAATAATAGTTCACCACAAACGAGCTTCATGTATTTTCAAATGATTATCCCACATCATTCAACAGATTCACAAACTTTTTAAGAGATTTTTTTTCGAATAAGGAACATAGAAATCAAAGAAATTTTCTTTTGTTAAGCAACACATATAGGCGGAATCAAATGAGTGCCTGAATGGTACTTGTTTTTGTAAAACTGCGTATCTCATTAATTACGAACGAATACAATGAAGTGTATATATAAGCAACATGCTAATGGGCCACTAATACTAATATAAGCAAATACTAAATACAACCGGGCTAAGCCCATATAATGATCCGCTAACAGCTCCCGTAATTTGAACGGGAGAGGAATGAACACGAGCGGAACTCATCAAACAAAGCAAAGAGGTAATCATTTAGTGAAGATGTCTGCATATTGATAGCGGGATGGAACGTGAAGAACATGTACATGACCAGTAGCCACCAAATCATAGATAAAATGAATGTCAATCCTTATGTGCTTCTTGCGTTGATGCTGCACGGAATTAGAGGAGAGATAGGCAACACTCACATTATCACAGTAAACAATCGTAGCAGTCTAAAAGGGTGTATAAAGCTCACTTAATAAATTACGTAACCAGCAGGTCTCAGCAACTGCATTTGCGACACCCCAATACTCAACTTCAACACTTGATCAAGACAGTGTAAAGTGACGCTTAGAAGACCAAGAGAGAAGATTGTTGTCAAGAAACACACAACAACCTGTCGACGTGTAGCATGACAACCAGCCAAATCTGCATCTGAGTATGCAACCAAAGATGATGTCGAGAAGGAATAAAGCTGTAATATATAGTCTAAGGTCCTCCAAACATAACGTAAGATTCTCTTGAGAGCAGAGAAATGCGACTCCTGAGGATCATGCATAAAAGGACAAACTTGTTGAACAACATAAGATATATCTGGTCTAGTAAATGTAAGATACTGTAGAGTACTTGCAAGGCTACTATACAAAGTGGGGTCAAACACTTGATAACCGTCAGAAACAAGTTTGTTGTCTTTGTCAAGTGGAGTACGACTAGGGTTGCAATGAAGCATATTCTCACGCTCAAGAACCTCAGTAGCATACTTCAATTGAGAAAGAAATATCCTCAAAATATTACGTGTCATAGAAA
Organism: Chrysanthemum makinoi; assembly: GCA_910596185.1. Taxonomy (NCBI): domain Eukaryota; kingdom Viridiplantae; phylum Streptophyta; class Magnoliopsida; order Asterales; family Asteraceae; genus Chrysanthemum; species Chrysanthemum makinoi. Next base: position 276,007,556 of record OU343221.1, read on the forward strand.
TGCCCAAAAAATAATTAATAGGGCTAAGATCAGTCATAGAGAACTCTACATGAAGAGAATTAATAACGTGTTGTAGAAGAGTGGATGAAGATACAGTCAAAACTATATCATCAACATATAATAATAAGTAATCAGTATCCGAGACCTGTCGATAGATAAACAATGAGGAGTCGCACTGACTGTGATGAAACCTAACACGAGTAGCATAAGCAGTAAACCTCTGAAACCAGGCCCAGGGAGCCTGTTTAAGCGTAATGATCTCTACAAAAGACAAACATGATCAGGATATCGAGGATCCCGAAAGCCAAGAGGCTGATTGATAACGCTCAAATTGTTCATGTTTTTAGAAGCGTTATCCGTGCTTTTATATATGTTATTTGGTTATAATTATATGCTTTTGTTACTAAATCGTATAAAAGTGTGTATGCTAGTTCATTTGTAGCCAAGTACAGGAAAGTGGAGAAAAAGACGGAAAAAGAAGTAAAAAACAAAGATTTATCCATGTATGAAGAATTCCCAACAAAAGCAAGTCTTGTGGAGTATATTCGAGAAGATAAAGTCATCAAGATGGTGGTATAAAGACTTAAGAATAAAGTAGAAGAAGGAAAACGAGAAAGAAATGAAGAAAAGAAGCTCAAATGAAGAAATATTGGAAGACTCGTTGTTCTAGACACACCTTCACCATTTTGGCCATATCTTGAGCATACAAACTCCGTTTGACCCCCCGTTTGTAGCCACGGAACCGGAAGAGAAAGATCTACAACTTTCATGTTTGTTATTTTCGATGAAAATGCTCCAACCGATCGGTCAAGCCCCGCAACCGATTTGGCTGGAGCAAACATTTCAGCGAAACCGATCGGTCAAGCACGTAACCGATCGGATGCTCCAATCTGACCTCCCCAAGTCGTTTTTAATGCAATATTAAGTGCCATTAAGCCCCAAGTCCGATCATATGTCTCTAATAACTCCTTAACCTGCTACTTTATGACACTTAGTGCACAAGTTTCTTACTTGGAGGCTAAGGGTTGATTTCTACTATATATAGGAGTGCTTAGACTTGGTTTTGTGTGTGAAATTCTACCCTCCACCCTCAAGGATGAATTTCCACCAACTTATCTTCCTCAAAAGACCACTCTGCTATTTCCAAAAGTAGTGCTAAAGAAAGTGTTCGGGTATAATTTCCTGGCTTAGTTAGAAGTTGTAGTTGATTGGAGGCTTGAAGGTTGCTATAATCCCTTATCTTTGCCTATTGTAATTTATACTTTGGGTAAACCTTGTTACTTTTATATTTCAAGATGTTTGTTATTGATATGATTGTTGAGATTTTGTGTTTGATTGAAATAACCATGAATATCTTGATACTTATTTGGCTCATATGATAACTTGTGATATTTGGATATTTGTAGTGTTTGCTTGGATTATGATGATAACATCATATTTGGTTAAATTGGAATTTGTTCTTGTTTATTGTTTGGTTGATCATTGTTGAGTTTAATGGCCGAAATAATTGTTAGTAATGGTTAGTTCCAATTCATTAGTCGACGAATGATTTTGGTCTTGTACTTTGTGACGATGTATGAGAAACTTAATAAACATGACAAGTAAAGGTTTAATTTAGATAACTGGCCGAAAGGTGTCTTTTGAATATGTGTTCTCATTATATTTTAAGTAAATGGAACTTCACAAATTAATAACATCAAAGTCTATAGTTCGAAAGGATTCTTTGTTGTAGTTGGTTTAGGCATAAGGCTCATGACATGAACATTTGATTGAGGCTTATGCATATTTGATTTATTAAACACTATACTATTATTATTGGTTCAATAGGTCGAAAGATTACCTTTGATAATATGTTTTACAAACTAAACATCCTAATATCCTTGTGATCATTTGTCTAAACATGTATGTTCTTTGTGTGCTTGTTCTCATATTGCTTTTCTTGTTGGTTTGATCTGTGACAATCATAACTACGACCTTGTTACTTGCTTAAACAAACAAACGACACTTGAAGTGCAACCAAGTCTCTTGGGATGACCTTGACTTACCAACCCTATACTAAAACTTGACTAGGGTATACTTGCCCGAATGTGTTCCTAGTTAACCGGTAATTCTTGCATACAAATTTAAATCCTGGTGCGAGAGCATCACTGATGCATTTAAACAGTCTCAGATAGAAAACCATGCAGAAATGCATTCTTAACATCAAGCTGATGAACAGGTTGGTGCCAAGAAATAGCAAGACTCAGAACTGTATGTATAGTAGCCGGTTTGACAACCGAGTTAAATTTCTCATCAACATCAATACCTATAAGCAGTGTATTGCCGTTCACCACAAGGCGAGCCTTGTAGTGGCTAAGACTACCATTTGCATTATGTTTGTGTTGAAAAAGCCACACGGAACGAACAATGTTCTCGGCCGGTGGTCGAGGCACAAGAATCCAAGTATTATTTTTAATTAATATACTATATTCATCTAACATAGCACTAAGCCAATTTGGGTCTGTGGTAAACTAAAAGGGGGGGGGAGGGGTTGAATAGTTTTGACGATTTTAAGTTAGTTTCAAAAACTTTAGATTCGATGTAATGTGAAATCGTGTGGATAGAGAAAAAGTATAGATCTATAAGTAATGCAAGTAAAGAAAGCAAGTTAAGTAAAGGATAGAAATGACACAACCTATTTATAGTGGTTCGGCTACAAGGACACCTTCCTTGCCCTACTCCACTCCCCGAGTTACCTACGCGAGAGTTCAAGCACTATGTTAACAAACTCCTTCAACTCGGCGGAGAAGCCTTCACAACGTCGCTTACACTTTTTCCGGTACAAAGCTAAATATCTAGTCCTTAACACGGAGGACCAAACCAACACTACTATAACACAACAAATATATGAAATATGAAATACAAGATCTTCGCTACAGAAATCTTGTGGAGGAACAAATCAATCAAGGACCCCTTGCTTGGATGACTTGTAGAATGCTCGTGATCTCGCCTTAGAGAAATACCTATATGAGAATCACAACAAAAAGAAAGAAGAACTACTCTCTAGATCAAGTGATCTTAGGTTAGAAGAATGTAAGAATATATAAGAGAGTTTGTAAAAAGAGGGGTGAGTTGCAATGAAGAAATGGCTCTTTATTTATAGGCAATTTCTTCCTACTATTGCACGGATCCCACGGATCCCTCGCATGAGAGATCTGTCTAGTGTAAACGAAGGGATCCGTGAGACGCTCCTGTTTGCCCATGGGGTTTTGGGTTATGGGTTATGGATCCTAGACTTTGGTCCATGGGTATGTAAGTAGATACAATATATCTAAAAGATGCAATGCATCTAGACAATGGGTTATGGGTTAACTCCATGGGTTATGGATATGGTCCATGGGTATGGGTCATGGTTTGTGATTTTTATCCATCCTAATAAACTATTACATTAAATGAATTATTACAAGAATTTATATTAAATGACTATATATGTAGATGCTTTACAAAAATAACATGTATCATTAAAAAAAATTTTATGATAAAATTATATTTGTTATCAACAAAACACAAAGAGATCGCTAAATATTAATAAACGTTTTTACGGTTTATTAGTATTAACAATCTCACCCTTTTTGTTGATGACAGATAAGGATTTAAAAGGTACACTTTTGAGGGGTCATTTAAGCCCATAATTGATCACTTTTGTATCCGTTACTACTTAATTTGTTCATTTTCACTTTTTAGGTCTCTTGAAGGCAAATTGTTGGAATGACACTTATTCGGACGAAAATGCGCGAATATATAAATAAAATGTCCAAAGTCAAGAATCGAGACACTCAAGCTGCTAGAACTGAAGGGGACATCGTCACAGCTTAATGGCGACGCCGACGCGACACACCTTGAGACGACTCAGAGAGCAAATTGCTATTTTACATGTAATGGCATCAGGTTTAAAAGAGTAGGGCATCACAACTCAGACGACCTAGATTTGGATCCCGAAGGCGTCAGAGGTTGAAGCTGACGGCGTCACAAGCATAAGGTGACGCCGTCACAGATTTGACGTGGCCAAGACGAAAACCTAATGGCGGCGACCCGACGGCGTCTCAATTAAAGAGTGACGCCGTCGCATATTGTAACTCTATATATAGAATTCGAATTTTCAGTATGATTAAGGCAGGTAGTTTTGTGAAGTAAAACCTAAACCGAACATAGGCTGTCTTGGGCAGTATCTTAGGGTTCCATACCGTATTTTACAACAAGATAAGTAATTTACTTCATTAATTCAATTATGTCTTCAATTGTTTGTGTGTATGCTTGCATGTTTTCCATGTCCGGCTAATTTACTTGTGTGTTTGCTTAGATCTATGAAACCTAGGTATTAAATATTGATTGGTTGTCTCTTATCTTAATTGTGATTGACCTAGTATTGCGATAGGTCATTCGTTGTGTTTTTAATGCTTGGGTAATCTTTGTGAACATTAGTTTATAATCACTTAGAGTTATTGTAGTCTAAACATCCAAAGATAACCTTAGAGTTAGTTTATGAATCCTAGAGATTTCGTAGGCAATAACCTTAAGGTAGTCTCAAAGAGTTAGGGAAAAACGCATACCCTACGACCTTAGAAGACACAACGCGTTAAGAATAAGGACGTGACAATTCAACCATCAATAGGAGATAACTAGGGAGTAATAGCATCTAAGTAAACACATCTTTAAATCATCATAAAAGCACACAACAATAGTTATAGACTACACTCACCTTAGCTTAGTTAATTAGATAATTAGATAAGTAGAGTAATCGGTAGAAATACCAACCCCCGAAATCCAATACCCCGAGATTCGTACCTTCCATTTTCTAAAAAATATAAAAAAGATAAAAAAAATAATCTTCCTCAACCCCAACCTTAGCGTAGTAATTTCTCACTAGCATTCCTATTCCCCTAGAGAATGATATCAATTCTCGAGGCTTACCCTAATACTACACTACAACGATTAGGTTCACTGCCTAGGGTGTTGAAAAACTTTCTCGACGAAAAGGAAGTTCCTTTGACCCCGAACGCGCGTTGTACGCGTATCAATGACAAAACATAATGTTATGATGAGTAAAACTTAACATTAGATGTATGTTTGAAAGCATAAGTTTTACTTCTTCTCCCCTTTTTTGTCGAAACAAAAAGTGACCCTAATGAAGAAATAAAGTGTGGAAAAATAGTCCACGTATCTCTAACTCCCCCTTGACAGTAGCTCCCCCTAGAATAGGGCGTCAAGTGAGAAAACATAAAAACCTACAAAGAAAAGGTTAGTAGTAACATGCATAAATAATCTTGTGATTGAAGAGAAACAAGATTGGGATCCAAGGTATGTAAACAAAGCCTTGTAATAAAATAACAAGATGTAGTGGTATATATGCCACATACGAACATGTAAAACTAAGAACAAGATTTGTTCTAAAGAGAATGACTCAAAAGAAAACAACTAGAGAAAGTAGTAATATTATTCCTTCCATGCTTGCATAAGGTTATGGATGGAGGTTTTGGTGAGTGATGATGTTGATGCGATCAAGAATATGGTTAAGTATGAATCGCATTTATTCCCTAATTTCTATTGCAAGATCCCTAGTGGATTGGCAATGTTCACAATGTAAATGATGTGGGTAATGTGTGGGGAAGGTTTCCGGGTTAGTTTGATTTGTGAGATGCGGAAGTTGTGGTGGAAAAGTTGGAAAATATGGATGAAAGTCCGGAATGTTTGGAAGTGGTGGTGGAAAAGAACCTAAATGTTCTTGTAAGAGAATGGGAGATAAAGGTGGTGAAGTTACAAGATTTTTGTAAGTTGTGTTTGGAGATGTGGTATGTGTTAAAAAGACTAGCTCTTTTGGGTTGATTTGTTGGGATTTTGTTGGAGTCTTAAGGAGTTCCAATAGAGTGGCTTTAGGTGGAGACTTGATAGGTGATGATGGTGGTGTGCTTTTTGGATATGAGGTAGGTGCTACTATGGAACCATTTGGAGGTGAATGGGTAGTTGGTGATGAACTATTTCACAATGGTTTGACTAAACAACAAGGTCGGATGCTAATCCGTGTGGTTTTTCTAGATTTGGGTGGTGGTACTACGGAAGGTGGTAGGATAAAATTTTGGATTTCTTGAAGAGGATTGTTTGTACTAGGTGATTCCTCAATGTTGGATGATCTTTTGGATGACATGAAGATGGTTGTTTGTGAGGTTGAGAGTGATAAGATGCAAGCATTTTGGGAACCTTATTTATAGAGAAAATAATGCATTGTAATGAATGCTTGACCCAAAATGTGGAGTAAAATCAAATGATTAGATATGAATTTAAGGCATGTGATCATGAGAACACAAGCATTAAGTAACATACTCATTAGTAAAATGGATAAAATGATGAAAATATAGAGGTTTTTAGCCAAAGTGAGAAAAATATAAGAGAATTTCAGCTTATGTCTCACGGATCCCACGGATCCTTCCCTTGAGGGAACCGTCCAGCGTTAATGCTGGGATCCGTGGTACTGGTGACTCAGGAAGCTTAAAATTTTCCTTTTTGGAAACATTTGTGCCTAGTGTGCGCCTATATGGAAACCATTTGGAGTTGCGGTTATCTCGACTCCTAAAAGAAAAAGAAAAATAGACTAGAAGTGAAAAAAGCATACTATTATGTGAGATAACCCGAGTGCTCCTAATTCATTGTTGCTTTAAATGAATGTACCCGAAAACACATATTAGTTATGTGTTTCTTTTAGCATTCAAAAGACATGAGATGCAATGAAAACGGGTTTTTACTTTGTATTAATGATCAAATGGAGGTTTTTCCTAGACGTGAGAAATAACTTTTGAAAAAAAAATGATACGGGAAGAATTATCTTTTAGAAAACATTTCGAAAAGGTTTCTTGTTTGAAAAAAACGTTTACCTTAAAAAAATATGAAAGTACGTGTTGTAAATAAAACTTACCTTGAAAAGAAAAAGAAAATTATGAAAGTATGAGTTGTAAATTAAACCTATCTTGGGTTTTGAAAATTCTTGTATTGTTTGTGAGTTGTGTGTGAAAATAGAGATCCTAGACTCTGAAAAGAAGAAGGCTAGTGTTTAGATACCATGTAGAGTTTAAAAACTAATTACGACGATTGTTCCATGAGACCAAGACCAAGACGAAGCAAGCTGAATTGTTCTCACTTCAACGGTTTGGTGAGGACGTCTGCTATGTTGTCTTCGGATGCTACTTTCTCAATAGAGATGTTCCTCTTTTGAACATTGTCTCTTAAGAAGTGATGACGAATCTCTATATGCTTGGTGCGAGAATGCAATACCAGATTATGCTTAATTCGATGGCACCTTTGTTGTTACATAGAATGAATATGTCACTTAGATGAATATCATAGTCAACTAACGCTTGTTTCATCCATAGTGCTTGTTGGCATGCTTTGCCGGCGGAGACGTATTCGGCTTCGGTTGTTGATATGGGCCAATGTCGTTTGATTCTTAGAGAACCAAGATGTTAAACAACATCCCATAAAAGTACATACACCACTTGTACTCTTTCGGTCAACATAATCACTTGCATGGTCAGAATCTGCATATACAATAGTTTCTACTCCCGTACCCTTAGGATACCATAATCCTAATTGAGTCGTACCCTTAATTATCTAAATATTCTTTTGACCGCTTCTAGATGTGATGTTTTAGGATCTTCTTTAAACCTAGCACATAGACAAACACTAAACATGATATTCGGCCGACTAGACGTAAGGTAGAGAAGACTACCAATCATGCCACGGTATTTTGTGTTATCAACGGATTCACCTTCTTCATCTTTTGTAAGTTTAGTGTCGGATGACATTGGTGTTCTTATGGGTTTTGACTCTTCTAAACCAAATTTCTTTAACATCTCTTTTATTTACTTAGGGTTGATTAAAGAAGATACCATCTTCTACTTGTTTGATTTGTAGACCAAGAAAGAAACTTAGTTCTCCCATCATACTCATCTCAAACTCGTCATGCATGATTTTGGAGAAATCATCACACATGTCTTGACAAGTAGATATGAATATAATATCATCCACGTATATTTGAACAATAATTATATGTAATTCCTTTTTCTTAGTAAAAAGTGTATTATCAACTAACCCCATGGTGTAGTTGTTTTTGATTAAAAAAGACTTGAGTCTATCATACCAAGCTTTTGGGGCTTGTTTAAGACTGTAAAGAGCTTTCTTTAGCTTATACACATGTTTAGGTTTTTCGAAATCGATAAAGCCCGGATGTTGAGCTACATATACTTCTTCAATAATAAAACCATTTAGAAAAGCACTTTTAACATCCATTTGATAAAGCTTAAGATTATTAGCACAAGCATAAGCAATAAGTATTCTTATAGACTCTAATCTAGCCACGGGGGCATAGGTCTCATCAAAGTCTATTCCTTCTTGTTGATTATACCCTTGGGCAACGAGTCTAGCTTTGTTTCTAGACACTACACCGTTTGCATCTAACTTGTTTTTATATACCCATTTGGTTCCTATTATGGTTTGATTACTAGGTGGAGGGACGAGTGTCCAAACATCGTTAGAAACAAATTGATTTAACTCTTATTGCATAGCCATTACCCAACTTTTATCTTTTATGTCTTCTTGTGTATTCTTAGGTTCTATGGTTGAGACAAAACAAAATAAGCTGCTTTGGTTTTGGACTTGAGACCTTAAGGTTCTTTCGTTTAACTTTCCTATGACCTTATCTACGGGGTGATCTTTAGACTCTTTAATATTGATGATTTCATTGTTTAAAGGTTCACTTTCTTTGTTTGTATGTTTCTTTATTTCTATAGCTTCACTCTCGACTATCTCGTCATCGACAAGAGGCAGAGTAGGTTTGGGTGGACTCTCATCAAATTTTACGTTTAATGACTCTTCAACCTTCATTGTGTCTTTATTTAATATGACATAAGCTTTGCTATTAGGAGAGTAACCTAAAAAGATACATTCGGTTGATTTAGGATCAAATTTAGTAAGGTAATCTTTAGTGTTAAGTAGAAAACATTTGATACCAAAGACTCTAAAATGTTCTAACGTAGGCTTTTTGCCTCGAAGTAACTCGTATGGAGTTTTACCTAAAAATGGTCTAATTAAGACTCGGTTAAGTATGTACGTTGATGTATCAACGGCATTGCACCAAAACGTTTGAGGTATGGATTGCTCATTTAACATAGTGCGACTCATTTCTTGTAGGGTTCTATTCTTCCTTTCAACTACCTCATTCGATTGTGGAGTGCGAGGAGCCGAGAAGTTGTGATTAATACCATTAGTGTCACAAAAAGATCCAAATTGCACTTCATTATCGAATTCCCTACCATGATCCGTTCTAATAGACACTATAGGACTTCCTAATTGTCTTTGGATTTTCTTACTTAATATTTCAAAGTAATCGAACGTTTCATTTTTATTCTTTAAAAATTTAGTCCATGTGTACCTAGAGTAATCATCCACTATTACCAAAGTGTAGTAGTTGCCTCTATAACTTTAGATAGCGGATGGACCAAATAAATCCATGTGAAGTAATTCTAGATACTTAGTTGTAGAGACCATATTTTTAGCTTTATGACTAGCATGGACTTGTTTACCTATGTTACAAGCATCACAAAAGTGATGTTCATATTTTAGTTTTGGTAGATCTCTTACCAGATCTTTGGATGATAGCGATTGAAGTCGCATATTGGCATGAACCAATCTTCGATGCCATAAGGTCGAAGTATCATCCATAGAAGTAAGACAAAGTTTGTCTTTAGGTTCATTACCAATTTTAATGACACAGACTCCATGTTTTCTAATTCCTCTTCCTATAGTAATACCGTTTTTCAATATCTTACTACCGGTTTCATTAAATAGTATGTTACACTTCTTATCACATATTTGTCCTATACTTAAGAGGTTAAAGTTTAGGTTTTCTACGTAATACACATCGTTAATGGTTAGAGATTTGTTAGAAATCGTACCTTTACCGATGATTTTGCTTTTGCTATTTCCAAATACCACATTTCCTCCATTGAAGGATTCATGTGTGGAAAATAAATCTTTATTACCGGTCATGTGCCTCGTGCACCCGCTATCCTTGATGCATTCATCCGGATCTAGGTCAACCTTTAAGCACACCTCGTCATTTGCCATGATACAAATTTCTTCGTCCTCCTCCTAGCTCATTCCCCAGGAACCACTTAAGAACGCTTTTTGTTCGTCACGTTTGGGACACTTACTAATAAAGTGATTGGGGTCCCCACATTTAAAATAAGTGCGTTCATCCCTTGCTTTCACGTCATCTTTGCCTTTCCAGAACCCCTTCTTTTCGTCATATGGTTGCTTGACATATCTTCCCTTTCTTCTAAAGAATTTCTTGAAGTCCCTTACCGCCATGGCATACTCCTCGTCATCACTATCCGAAGAGGAGTTTTCTTCATCGCTTGAGACCTTCTTTGCTTTTCGGGCAAGAGATTTGTGCTTCTTTTTTTTCTCTTTTGAGGCTTCGGAATCTTTAGCGAGGACCAGCTCATAAACCTTTAGATTGCCTATGAGTTCATCAAGGGTGAGGATTTACAAGTCTTTTGATTCTTCAATTGCCGTCACCTTAGATCTCCACTTGGATGGAAGCGCCCTTAGATATCTCCTAACATGATAACGACTAGAGAAAGACTCATCAAGTGCTTGTAAAGATGCAATTATAGTATTAAAGTTAGCAAAAGAATGATCTATAGTCTCCTCATCCGATATTGAAAATTGTTCATATTGTTGAACAAATAAATCTATTTTATTGTTTTTAACTTGTTGATTTTCTTGATGAGTTACAACTACAGAATTACAAATTTCTTTAGAGGTTTTAAGCATGGAAATTCTTTCGAATTCCTTTTTGGGTAAAGCATTATATAAAACCATTTTAGCTTCACTATTTTTGGAAAGCTTTTTTTTATCATCGGTGAGTTGATCATGAGGTGTGTTTATTAAATTTCCGGTTTCATCTTTTGTAGTGGCTTCAAAATCGCCTTCAACAATGATGTACAAAAGATCAATATCTTTTGACTTCACATACGTTTCGAATCTATTTTTCCAATATATAAAACCATTAGTTTCAAGTAGTGGAGGTCATTGCATGTATTGCCCTTCTTTGTAATTTTCAGAACCCATAGTGATCGAAAAGTTTTTAAAATACGGTTTACTTTAAAACTTTTGTAAACTTAGCTCTTGATGCCAATTGTGGAAAACAAGAAGGGGGGGAGGGTTGAATAGTTTTGCCGATTTTAAGTTAGTTTCAAAAACTTTAGATTCGATGTAATGTGAAATCCTATGGATAGAGAGAAAGTATAGATCTATAAGTAATGCAAGTAAAGAAAGCAAGTTAAGTAAAGGATAGAAATGACACAACCGATTTATAGTGGTTCGGCTACAAGGAAACCTTCCTTGCCCTAATCTACTCCCCGAGTCACCTACTCGAGAGTTCAAGCACTATGTCAACAAACTCCTTCAACTCGGCGGAGAAGCCTTCACAACGTCGCTTATTCTTTTTCCGGTACAAAGCTAAATATCGAGTGATTAACACGGAGGACCAAACCAACACTACTATAACACAACAAATATGTGAAATATGAAATACAAGATCTTCGCTATAGAAATCTTGTGGAGGAACAAATCAATCAAGGACCCCTTGCTTGGATGACTTGTAGAATGCTCGTGATCTCGCCTTAGAGAAGGACCTATATGAGAATCACAAAAAAAAGAAAGAAGAACTACTCTCTAGATCAAGTGTTCTTAGATTAAAATAATGTAAAAATATATGAGAGAGTTTGTAAGAAGAGGGGTGAGTTGAAATGAAGAAATGGCTCTCTATTTATAGGCAATTTCTTCCTGCTATTGCACGGATCCCACGGATCCCTTGCCTGAGGGATCCGTCTAGTGTAAACGGAGGGATCCGTGAGACGCTCCTGTTTGCCCATGGGTTTTTGGGCTATGGGTCATGGGTTATGGATCCTAGACTTTGGTCCATGGGTATCTAAGTAGATACAATGTATCTAAAAGATGCAATGCATCTAGACAATGGGTTATGGGTTAACTCCATGGGTTATGGATATGCTCCATGGGTATGGGTCATGGGTTGTGATTTTTACCCATCCTAATAAACTATTACAATAAATGAATTATTACAATAATTTATATTAAATGACTATATATGTAGATGCTTTACAAAAATAACATGTATCCTTAAAATTTTATTTATGATAACATTATATTTGTTATCAACAAAACACAAAGAGATCGCTAAATATTAATAAACATTTTTACGGTTTATTTGTATTAACAGGGTCGTTAAATGCATGGTGTATGATTTGGGATGCGGTGACATGGTAGACACGTTTAAGGTAAAAAATTTAGTAGGACGATTAGAACTAACACGAAAGCGAGTGACCATGGGGTGAGACAACACGAGATTGGGATTGGGAGGTTGTGTCGGGGGAACAGTAACTGTGGGTTGTGTAACGGTAGGATAAGTTGGTTGGTGGGTTTGAGTGGTAAACTGGCTAGGTATAGTTGGTGAGCTAGTGAGTAGGTATTGGGTTGGGCCGTGGGTGCTGGGCTGAGGAATGGATACTGTGGCAGACGTAGGTTTCGGGCCAGATGGAATCGAGGGTGTAGTTTGGTCAGTGGTTGTGAAGGAGGGTGAGGTGAATAACTTGATCATTAATTGTTGTTGAGTAATGTTGGTGGATGTATCGATAAACTTATAGGATGGTGTCGAATTAGGTGTCATAGAACCATAAGGAAATTGTGTCTCATCAAAAGTCACATGGCGGGAAATTATGATTTCGTTTGTGTTTAGGTCAAGACACCTATACCCACGATGGTTTGTGGGATACCCAAGAAATATGGAAGGCGTGGCACGAGGTTCAAGTTTGTTTTTAGTATCTATGTGAGGGTAGCAAAGACAACCAAAGATTGAAGATCCGTGTAATTGGGCGTAGTCTTATAAAGACGAGTGTAAGGGATTTCATTGTTTATGGCGGTGGAAAGTAAGATGTTCAAGAGATAGGTCGCCATGTGGAGGGATTTAACCGAAAATTTGGGTGGTACGCGTGCTTGAAATAAAAGGGTTCGAATAAGGTTGTTAATGGCACGGATCATTCACTCAGACTTACCATTCTGTTGAGATGTTCTTGGACAAGAGAAACGAATGGTAATGTCACTAGAAACAAATAACTATTTTAGGGCGTTGTTGTCAAATTTACCCCCATGATCGCATTGCAAGGATTTGATATCACAATTAAATTGGTTCTTAACAAATGCACAAAAATGAACAAATTTAGACAACAAGTCAGACTTGTTATGTAAAGGATATGCCCATAAATAATGTGAAAATAATCTAAAAGCAAAACATAATATTTATTACCTGTAATACTAGCAAGTGGAGAAGTCCATAATTCAGAATGAATATTATCAAAAGGAGATGTAACAATAGTTTCAGAAAGTGAAAAAGGAAGCCGCACGTGCTTGCCAAGCTGATAAGCATGACATAACACGGGAGACTTAGTCTTATTACATAAAATAAAATTACTAGAAACTAAAGAATGCAACACATCACCTCCTGGATGTCCAAGTCATTGGTGCCACGTGTGAAAACGTATGAAAACGGACAAAAACGAACGAATACGTACGAAAACGGACGAAAACGTATGAAAGCGTAAAAACACCTTGAAAACGGACGAAAACGTATAAAAATGGATGAAAACATATGAATAATGGACGAAAACAGACGAAAATGTTTGAAAACGGGCAAAACGGACAAAAACGTTTGAAAACGAAAGAAAAAAAAAACGTGAATTTAAAAAAAGACAAAAAAGATGTGAATAAAAGAATAAAAATAAATAAATAAATGTTATGTTTATATATTAAATTTTGTGTTAATCTTCATCATTATATCAAATTAGATGAATGATGGGGATTTGTCTTTTTATAAGTACTAAAATAAGAGTAAACACCAAAATATAAAGTTTCACCTTTTTCAAAAAAATACATTAAAGTCGTGAAGAAAAAGCGTAAGAGAGTTGGGCTTGCGCTCAACTAGTCTGACTAGTTACTCTTTATGCCATGGCCCAGGTTGGGAGCCACCTCACTTCTTACTTAACCAAAAGTTACCATAAACAAAAACAAAAAAGTAGCTCAAATTTATCACTGCCATTTGCACGTATATTCGTCTATTGATTTGGTCCATGTTGTGATTATTGGTAGTTAACATCAACGTCGCCATAGACCACGGCCAACAACTTTATTGTCGATCTAGACGTATGGGAACGTAAAAAATTTAAAACATACATAGTTTAAAACATATCATGAAAATATCTTGAATCGTGACGCCAAACTCAAACTAAAAACTTTAACTCGGCTTGTTGATGCCACCTCTTTTCACTTAATTTTACCTGTTTCAGGTAGTATTTCGTTCTAGACTAAAAATACAAGGGAGTAACACCCTTATGTAGCCCAATAATCTCACAAATTTTGGAAATAAGTAAACATTTAAGTCGTTGGTTTCAAAATTTAAATTTCCGCTCGATTCTCTTGTATTTTTATTCTATATCTTCTTATATAATAAGAGAAAATTGTTTTGTAAAATTTCATCTTTCTATCAAGCCTATTGGTTAATAAAAGTTAAAATTCAATTATTTAGGTCAAATTTTAATAAATTCGGTGAAGAATTTTGATAATGACAAAACTCAAAATACACATGCCCTTGTGAGATTTGTTTTTTTTTTTTTTTTTTTTTTAATATCAGTTTAAGTGTAAAAAAGTTAGGTTTAGGTATAGCAAAACTTAAACCTGCTACCACTAGATTAAAAGCCTAATGCTCAACCAATATACAATATACAATATACGATCAAACCTTAAATAAACTTTTATAAAAGGGTTAATCTGAAATCTAATTGTATACACGTAAGTGTGAAATCCTCAATTTACATAAATTTTATGAAATATATATAAGATTAACCTTTTTAAAAATATAACAAATACTTCATGCACTTTAAATTTTTTAAAAATGACTATTATTATTATTATTATTATTATTATTATTATTATTATTATTATTATTATTATTGTTAATACAATTATCGTCATTAAACGTTATTTATATTTTTGATCTTTACCTAAGTTTTGTTAACGACAAAAGTAAATTTAATTTGTATAAAAGCTTAAAGCTTGTCAAGTTTAATAGATATTAAAACAAGCTTTTTCAAACAATATATTCATCATTCAAGCATTTACATTTATGATTAGTAACATCTTGATATAACTCTAATCATTATGTATGATAGTAGTTTTTAGAATGTGTTAGGTTCTTAAAACCAAACACTACTTAAGTACTTGCATATTTCTAAAAATAGAAATACAACATATGACATCATGTGATGCATCATGGAAATCATTGGAAGATTTCATTAGATATTTTGTGTGGATTTGTACTCTTCATATCTTGCACAATCTCACTTAGATAAAGTTGACTTTAGGCAAGATTTGATATCTTGATGTCGGACCGGTACCAAATTGGTACACGGCGGAACCCTTTTAGGGTTCCGCGGTCCGTGGACGCTCCTGTCCATTTGGCTATAAATAGCAATGCCAAGCCAAGTAGTTTTTAATCCCTTTCCATCATACTCTCTAACATATCTTCTCTCTAACCTTTCTAACTCAGTTTCATATCATATTAGTGATCTCTTTTGTAGCAAAGAAGATCAAGTCACATTCAAGCTTCAAACGAGAAGTTGGAAGTCTTGTTTGTTTAGTGTTGTATGATCTTGTGTTGATTCATACTTCATTGTTGTATTAAACCATCATAATCTTGTGAGTGTGAGTGGTTAGTATTTTAGTCCTCAAAATACGTTGTGTGTGGGAGTGGTTGTACCCTTGGAAAGAACTCGACATCTAGCTTAGTGTCGGAAATAGTGTAAGCGAAGTGTAAAGGTTTTCTCCGCCGGTGAAAGGAGCTTGTTGACTAGTGAAGTTAAACTCTCGAGTGTGAGACTCGAGGAGTGGAGTAGGGCAAGGAAAAAGAGTCCTTGTAGACCGAACCACTATAAACAACTTGTTGTGGTTTGATCATTTCTTTCCTTATTTACTCCTTACATATTGCTTGCATATTTCATTAACATATCTAAGATCAATATCAATTGATCTTTACAATAAGTTTCAAAACAAAGTTTTAATTGGTAAACTATTCAACCCCCTTCTAGTTTTCTACAATTGGTACCCGAGCCTCGTTGCTCAAGAATTTCTAAAATAACTTGTATTTTATAAACTTGAAACGATCCATGGATTCTGAAAACTTTAAAGAAGGGCAATCTATGCAAAGACCACCACTCTTTGAAACCAATGGATTTATATATTGGAAAAACCGTTTGAAACATATGTAAAATCAAAAGATATAGATCTTTGGTTTATTATTGTTAAAGGGATTTTAGTTCTACAACAAAGGATATTTCCGTTGATGAACAAAAGAAACTAGTTGCTAAAAATAATGAAGCTAAAATGATGCTTTATAATGCTTTACCTAGAAAAGAATATGAAAGAATTTTTATGTGTGAAACCGCCAAAGATATTTGGGAATCTTTAATTGTTACACATCAAGGTAATTCACAAGTCAAGGATAACAAAATTGATCTTCTTGTTCAACAATATGAACAATTTGTTATTCCTGAAGATGAAACCATTGATTGTGGCTTTGCTCGCTTTAACACTATTATTACATCACTTAAAGCACTTGATGAATCTTTTCGTAGTAAGAACTTTGTCCGGAAATTTCTTAGAGCACTCCATCCCAAATGGAGAGCTAAAGTGACCGCCATTGAGGAATCAAAAGATCTCAATAATGTCACTAGACGAGTTGATCGGTAACCTCAAAGTACACGAAATGGTGATGGAGAAAGATTCGGAGATCATCAAAGGAAAAAGGGAGAAGATCAAATCCGTTGCTCTAAAAGCAAAAGCGGAATCAAGTGATGATGACGAATCTTGCTCCGGTAGTGAAGATGAGGAATATGCCATGGCCGTTAGAGATTTTAAGAAGTTCTTTAGAAGAAGAGGAAAGTTCGTAAGACAACCTCGAGAAGAAAAGAAGCCATTTCGAAAAGATCGGGATGACAAGAAGGGTAAAGGTGAAAGAAAATGTTTTAGATGTGGTGATGCAAGTCACCTCATAGGAGAATGTCCCAAGCCACCTAAAAGCAAAACTCAACGAGCTTTTGTAAGTGGTGCTTGGAGTGATAGTGAAGACGATGAAGAATCAAGCAAGGAAGAGATCGCTCTAATGGCACATGAGTCAAATGAGGTACTTTCCGACTCTTCTTATTCTTCTATTGATGATGACACTTTGCAAAAACAATATAATCAATTGTGTGAGCTAAGTCTAAAAATCATAACTAAAAAAAAAAATTTTAAAACCAAAAAGGAATTTTTGGAAAATGAAGTTTATGAGTTAAAAGAAAAAGCAAAACGACTAGAAAAAGGAAAAGCAAATGACGATGATTGTAAATCATGTCAAGAGCTTAAACTTGAAATAGAAAAACTAAAACTCACACAAGATGTTTTAATCGAAAACAATTCTAAATTTAAAAGGTTTAACAAGAACATCGCTCTTGCCGATGAAATAGTTAAAATTCATAAAACACCAGGAGACATGAATGGGCTAGGCTTTAATGAAGTATTAATTCCTAAGAGTCAAAATAAACGGCCGAAAAGGACGAACATTCTGTCAAAATTGCTGCAGTACAGCACGGACCAGACGGAACCAAAATAAGGGTTTCGTCCGTTGTGCAAAATGGTGCCTTGGGTACTTCAGCAGAACAGAATGTTCGCAATACGGACCGTACTGAATTTGTTAAAATAACAAAGAAAACCAATAATAGTATTAAACTAAAACCAGCTGTTACTTCAGGAGTAGGACTTGTCAAAAATGAATTTAGATCAAAAACTACTCAACAACGATATAAAACTCCTTTTGCCAAACGCCCCCTTCCTAAGAGCAACCACAACGTACAACCCAACTACCAACACAATGGTTGGAATCAAAACTTTCCTAGACCATATCAAACTCCAGATTACATGCCATGGAACTCTTACCCATCGTTTCCATACATGAATCAAATAAATGGTATGTGTAACCCAAATGGACCCATGAGATATTGGGGACCAAATGCTTGAGTTATTTGCTTCTTAGGTATGCTTGAAAGTTGGATTGGAACCTGATGAATGGATAAAAGATAGTGGTTGCTCACGACACATGACGGGCAACAAAGTCTCTTCTCATCATACCAAGAGTATGACGGAGGTAATGTCACCTTTGGTAGCAATCTCAAAAGCAAAATTATTGGCAAAGGTACGATTGCTCATAACTCCCTAACTATTGAAAATGTTGCTCATGTGGATAGGTTAGGATTTAATCTACTTAGTATTAGCCAACTATGTGATAAAAAGTATAAAGTACTATTTGATGAAAATGGTAGTAAAATACTAAAAGATGGTATCACCATAGCTAAAGGAGTTAGGAAAAATAACATATACGTCATGAAAATAGATAAAACATATAATGACAAACTTTGCCTAACAACATTAGACGATAGCTCATCTCTTTGGCATAGACGTTTAGGTCACGCTAATATGAGACTTATACAAAACCTATCTTCAAAAGAATTGGTTAGGAATTTACCAAAACTTAAATATGACCAACACTTTTGCGGCGCTTGCAAAATTGGTAAACAAACACATAGTAGTCACAAATCTAAAAATATGGTGTCCACATCTAAGTGTCTAGAATTATTACATATGGACTTGTTTGGACCATCCGCTATAAGAAGCTATGGAGGCAACTTATACACTTTGGTCATAGTAGATGATTACTCAAGGTTTACTTGGACGTTGTTTTTGAAAACCAAAAATGAAGCTTTTGATAAATTTGAAATACTTAGCAAGAAAATTCAAAATCTTCTAGGTGTCAAAATTGTGTCGATCCGAACGGATCATGGTCGTGAATTTGACAACGAAACTCAATTTGGAAACTTTTGTGATACAAATGGTATTACACATAACTTTTCCTCCCACGAACACCTCAATCTAATGGAGTAGTAGAACGTAAAAATAGAACAATTCAAGAAATGAGTAGAACAATGCTTAATGAACAAAACATTCCTCAAAAGTTTTGGTGTAACGCCGTTGACACTTCTACATATATTTTGAATAGAGTCTTAATACGCCCTTTCTTAAACAAAACACCATATGAACTCTATAAAGGTAAAAAGCCAACGTTAGGATATTTTAGAGTCTTTGGTTGTAAATGCTTTATTCTTAATACTAAGGATTATCTCACCAAGTTTGACCCAAAGTCTTATGAAGGTGTATTTCTTGGTTACTCTCAAACTAGTAAAGCTTACATTGTCCTAAACAAAGAAACAATGATAGTCGAGGAATCGTTGAACATAACATTCGACGAAAGTCCACCCCCCTCTAAGACATCACCTTTGGTAGATGATGACTTAGTTGAAAGTCAAATGATAGAAGGTCAAGAAATAATTAATAATAACAAGGAAGATGAACCATTAAATAAAGAAATTGTCAACATCAAAGAATCTAAAAGTCATCCTTTAGAAAAAGTCATAGGACAACTTAATCAAAGAACCTTAAGGTCACAAGCCCAAAATCAAAGTAATTATTTTTGTTTTGTATCCACCATTGAACCGAAAACCATAAATGAAGCAATAAAAGATGAATCATGGGTTATTGCCATGCAAGAAGAATTAAACCAATTCGTTAGAAATGATGTTTGGAAATTAGTTCCAAAACCTAAAGATCAAACTATAATTGGAACAAAATGGGTTTTCGAAATAAAATGGATGAAAATGGGATAGTATCTAGAAACAAAGCTAGGCTTGTAGCGCAAGGTTATAATCAACAAGAGGGATTGATTATGATGAAACTTATGCACCGGTAGCTAGGCTTGAGTCTATTAGAATATTGCTTGCTTATGCATGTGCCTATGATTTTAAATTATTTCAAATGGATGTTAAAAGTGCTTTTCTTAATGGGTTTATTAACGAAGAAGTGTATGTTGCTCAACCTTCCGGTTTCACCGACTTTGAGAAACCACATCATGTCTTCAAACTCAAGAAAGCATTGTATGGTCTTAAGCAAGCACCAAAAGCTTGGTACGACCGACTTAAGACTTTCCTTATTGATAACAAATATACTATGGGATTAGTAGATAATACTCTTTTTACCAAGAAAAGGAATCACATATTATCATTGTTCAAATATACGTTGATGACATTATATTCGGATCAACTTGTCAAGAATTATGTGATGATTTCTCTAAAATCATGCACGACGAGTTTGAAATGAGTATGATGGGTGAGTTAAATTTCTTTCTAGGACTTCAAATTAAACAACTAGAAGATGGCATATTCTTTAACCAATCTAAATATATAAAAGACATGCTTAAGAAATTTGGTCTTGAAGATTCCAAACCAACTAAAACACCCATGTCCTCGGACACTAAACTAACCAAGGATGAAGAAGGTGAATCCGTAGATAACACTAAATATAGAGGAATGATTGGTAGCCTACTCTATCTTACGGCTAGTAGACCCGACATTATGTTTAGTGTTTGTCTATGTGCTCGCTTTCAAGAAAACCCAAAGGCATCACACTTAGAAGCCTTAAAAAGGATTTTTAGATACATTAAGGGAACAACGTGTTTAGGATTATGGTATCCCAAAGGAACGGGTGTAGAAACCATAGTGTATGCCGACTCGGATCATGCCAGTGACTATGTCGATAGAAAAAGTACAAGTGGTATTTGCACTTTTGTTGGACATTGTCTCACCTCATGGTTTGCAAAGAAGCAAACGGCATTGGCCATCTCAACTGAAGCGAGTACGTCTCAGCCGGAAAAGCATGTCAACAAGCTCTTTGGATGAAGCAAGCTCTCGTAGATTACGGAATTCATCTCAACGACATTGTGATACTTTGCGACAACAAAGGAGCCATCGATCTCAGCAAGAATCCCGTTCAACATGCTCGTACAAAGCATATTGAAATCCGCCATCACTTTCTTAGCGACAATGTTCAAAAAGGAAACATTTCAATCGAGAAAGTATCCTCCGAAGACAACATTGCCGACATCTTAACTAAGCCTCTTAAACGAGAACCTTTTAATCTTCTTAGACTTGGTTTAGGGTTAATGGAACCAAACATGTAGGATAAACATAGCCCAAAACATTAGAATAGTCAAAACTAAACAAATTTGTCTTGTACCTGCTGCTGTAGCCACGGCACCAAACGACAACAAAGACGGAACCAAATTTTTGGTGCCGTCTTGTCCGTGGTGTCTACTGAGAACAAAAGCGCTATATACAAATCATCCTCTTCCTCAAAACCCACTTTACCAAAACGTGTAAAACTTAAACCAAGCTCATTATTGTCATCTTCCCACTCACTAATCACCGAAGATAACATCATTGTAAGTATCCTAACTACATTTCATCTCTTAATTCTGAGTCTAGGATTCTTATTTATGCACAAAACTATCACAAATCATTACATGGGGTTTTATGTATGCTTTTATACCAAATATGAATTCAATTGGCAAATTGCATAACTAGTCATTGAAATTAGGTACTACATTATCATATTGCATAAACAAATCATGCTTCCCACTAATTGATAGATAATGAATATAAGGCCCTATTCAAACAACCAAACACCCCATGTCAAAAGTTTTGAAAAGCTTCTCACTTGTAGGAAAACAATTTTTTTCATTGCTAATACAAATAGAAACGTTAAATTTTCATCACTTGCATGCTCTTGAATACTAAAGGTATTGCATAACTAATATGCATTCCCGGGTATATTCAAATGAAGCCACATTGAATTAGGAGCATTTGGGTTATCTCATGGTATTTGCCAAACACCCCACTAAAACCATTTTGTGCATAAAATGAGTCGAGATAACCGCAACTCCAAATTGTTTTCATATAGGCACACACTAGAACCAAAAACGTTAAAACTTATTCTCATTTTTAACATATTAACTCTTGTCCTTAGGAATAACCATGGTAGCCGCAAGATTCTATGATCACAAAGACACCCTTAACTACATTCCCAAACACCACAAAACCAAAGGACTTACCAAGGAACAAGTAGAAATATTTAGGGGTCTAGAATCAAGGTATTTCCATGAGGGTAGAACCATTCACTCATCCTTCCTTGAAAATACCAACCTTCGTGAAGAACTAGCCGCCATTCAATTCGATTGTCTTCTTGACATCGATGAACCAATTTGTCCTAGGTTTGTGTTAGAATTCTATGCTAGTGTGACCGGCTTTAGTGATGAAGACGATGATGAATTTTGTCTTAGGTTTAGAATCAATCAAAACGACTACACCATCACCTTAGCCAACTTTGCTCAAGTGCTAGGAATTCCCAACCGAGGAACTTGTGTCTACACGGATAAATGGTCACTCACGGCTCTTGATGCAATCAATGACCGCTCTCTACCCTACCAAACCCGTTTGGCTGACAAGGATGTCATCCGTGAACACCTTTTAACCCAAAAGGTGATACAACCCGAGTTACCCGAAAGGGAAAAGAAGTAAACCGAGATCCATATGGAATGGAGCTAAATGAACTTAAGCCCGAATTTAAGAAATGGGAGGAGCTACTTAGAGCCAACGTCATTAGCACCATAGGAAATAGGGATCACATTAACGCTTGCCTTTGTCATATGCTCTACAACTTGTCCACCCGTCAACCATTCAATTTAGCCTACTACATAGCTAGGAGAATGATTGATATTCCAACTCAAGGATCGGTTGCTCTTCCATACGGGATGCTTCTCACCCGTCTCTATAGAAACTTCGCACCAATTCCACCAACCCCAAAAGGGATGCACCTTCACTATGAAGCTCATCCCTCACATCTTTGTACCTTTGAGTGATGCACGAGTTGCTAAGACAAAAGGCAAGAGAGCAAAACCTCCAACTCCATCATCATCATCATCAAATAGCTTCGAGGATGGTCTTCCAAGCTCTCGTCTTCCGCCTCATGAGTATTATGCGTCTCTTCTCGAAATAGAGAATGAATCAGCGGAGTTCAAGCAAACTAAGGGAATGTTCAAGTGCCTTGGTAGGATGATGAACAAGATTTACAAGAAGTTGGACAAATAAGGGTACTTTTAAGGAGTGTTTGGAACAATGCATTATCGTTAATGTTTGATACAATTTCGTTGTTTTTATTATGTAGGATGATAATATAACCTGAAACAATGGTGAATGCTAACAATCTTATGCAGGGGATAGCGCAAGTATGCTATCAAATTTTACCCATTTTCACTATAATGTGAAAATCAAAAAGCCTTGCTCAAAATACATGCTCCACTATGTTTATACATGTGTTATTTACTTTTCCTAACTAGAAATGTTTAGTATAACAGCTTTTGAGAAAATTTTCAGGTTTCGGAAAGTCCCGACACCTAAAAGTACTCTGTCCATATTTACGCACTTCACGGATCGACGGCACCATAATTTTGGTACCGTCCGTTATGTAAATTGTAGCCGTGCACATGCAGGCGGACGAACGGCACCCTTTTAGGGTTCGGCCGTGTATGATTTTAACTGCCGTGGATCCTCCAGGTAACTTTACTAATTTCGACTATTTCGTGATTCCAAACTACCATCCAATGCTTATAAATCAATCCTAAATTGCTTATGCTCTTATTAGAACTAGTATAATTCACTTAGGAATATAAGAAATCCATTTCCCACCAAATTCATAAATTTGAAAAATCCACCCAATGAGCCCTTTTGCATAAAGGAAGGAACCAAATTTTTGGTACCTTCAAATCCGTGGGTGATCTGAATATTAGGAAATTCCACTCACTAGAACACATTTATTGCAAATCTTTTCTTCTTCACTCCATCTCTCTTGAATAGCTTGACTTGGGTGATATGACTAGCATTCAACCCACTTCCAAATCATTAGGAACCTCATCTCTTCAATGGCTTAACATCAAATCAAACACATTTCTCCATGATTTTTCACTTCTATAAATTGAGAGGTTTTACCATGATCATCCTCACACCTTCTTCATTCTTACTATCATCTAGCAAAGAAAAACCAAAGTCAAAAATGACAAAATCATCTCCAAAACCTTGCAAGAAGACCGCTAGAATTAGTGTGAGGCCTTGTTGCTTCGTTAACCTTAGCTCCTCATCCGAGTCTTCTCCACTCACAATCTCATCTCCCATCCGAGATGATACAAACCTTACCTTAGCCACACCTACTCAATCACACATTGTGATCACCACTCCACCACCAACAAAAACACCAACTTCACCTCCACCGGCACCCATCCAAACATCCAAACACCCTCACCACCTTCACCAAGGTCTCCAACTCTCATTCCTATGGAGTTATTTTCCACTCCACCTACTTCACCAAATCCTTTCTTGGAGGACTTGGATGACTTGCCTCCTAGGCCAAATCATCCACCACCATTGCCATCATTTGGCTCAATTGAGCGGATGGCTCATGAGTCACCTCGGTCATCCCTTGACCCAAATGCCCCATTAGGGCCTAAACCTCTTCTCTTCCACCCCATTCACAAAGACATTCATGGTCCTTTGTATGGGGATCATTCACTCCCCCCATCAATGTCCCCTCATCTTGAGGACATTGAGGAGTGTATGTGGGATGCCAATCCCACTAGAGAGGAGATTCAAACCAAACTCCACAACCTCCACCAATTCAAAGGCATGGTGGACTCTCACTTAAGTGAGACAATGCAAATGCAAAGTGCTTTGCTTGCTTCCATCATGACCACCCCAAACATTTCCACCAACACCAACACATCTACCATTCCACCACCACAACCTCCCCAAACATACTACCCCCTAGGCATGGTTGCTCAACTTGTGAGAAAGCGGCCCAAACCTTGAGAGGACCGGGTTATGGTCCTTGACTTTCAAGAAGAAATGAGGTTCATCCTCAATCATATCCTTAGGCGCTTCACTTTCTCATCCATCAAATTAGGATGGTCATAGTTTAACATTTCTAGTTTTCTCTTCTTAGGATTATTTTCTTTTCTTTTCTTCTTGTACTAAAACACATCATTGTGTTCCCATTTCATGATCTTTATTCATGAAATTTTTAACTAATGAATGGTGTTTTATTATAGTATTGGCTTTTACATAGTGTTTGGAAATGCTTGTGAATGATCATTATTACTAACATTTTTTTTGTAGCTTTTACTTTCACAATCCATGTATCTTCCCATTAAGCACCCAATTTAGGGGGAGCTTTGATCAAGGGGGAGATAATGGCTCGGGCTCATTACATTCCGCATCGCCTCTACTTTTTGTTGAGACAAAAAGGGGGAGAAAATATAGAACTTGATTACATTTTGACTTTTCTTAAAAAGTCAACTGCATACTTTGACTTTCTGAAAAAGTCAACATCATACATCAACTAGTGAACACTTTGACTTTCATAAATAGTCAAACATC
This sequence comes from Chrysanthemum makinoi, assembly GCA_910596185.1. Lineage (NCBI taxonomy): Eukaryota > Viridiplantae > Streptophyta > Magnoliopsida > Asterales > Asteraceae > Chrysanthemum > Chrysanthemum makinoi. The sequence goes on from OU343221.1 coordinate 276,033,121, forward strand.
ATACACTTGCATTATCATTCTCTTTTCAAGTTCTAAAACTAATATTTTTATAACTCTTGCACAAACTTTGTATCTTTTATAAAAATAAAATTTATATTTTGTCCTCAACAAAAAGGAGGAGATTGTTAATACAAATATCGTCATTAAACGTTATTTATATTTTTGATCTTTACCTAAGTTTTGTTAACGACAAAAGTAAATTTAATTTGTATAAAAGCTTAAAGTTTGTCAAGTTTAATAGATATTAAAACAAGCTTTTTCAAACAATATATTCATCATTCAAGCATTTACATTTATAATTAGTAACATCTTGATATGACTCTAATCATTATGTATGATAGTAGTTTTTAGAATGTGTTAGGTTCTTAAAACCAAACACTACTTAAGTACTTGCATATTTCTAAAAATAGAAATACAACATATGACATCATGTGATGCATCATGGAAATCATTGGAAGATTTCATTAGATATTTTGTGTGGATTTGTACTCTTCATATCTTGCACAATCTCACTTAGATAAAGTTGACTTTAGCAAAGATTCGATATCTTGACTGTCGACGGCGGTACCAAATTGGTACACGGGCGGAACCCTTTTAAGGGTTCCGCGGTCCGGGGACGCTCCTGTCCATTTTGGCTATAAATAGCAATGCCAAGCCAAGTAGGTTTTTAATCCCTTTCCTAACATACTCTCTACATATCTTCTCTCTAACCTTTCTAACTCGGTTTCATATCATATTAGTGATCTCTTTTGTAGCAAAGAAGATCAAGTCACATTCAAGCTTCAAACGAGAAGTTGGAAGTCTTGTTTGTTTAGTGTTGTATGATCTTGTGTTGATTCATACTTCATTGTTGTATTAAACCATCATAATCTTGTGAGTGTGAGTGGTTAGTATTTTAGTCCTCAAAATACGTTGTGTGTGGGAGTGGTTGTACCCTTGGAAAGAACTCGACATCTAGCTTAGTGTCGGAAATAGTGTAAGCGAAGTGTAAAGGTTTTCTCCGCCGGTGAAAGGAGCTTGTTGACTAGTGAAGTTAAACTCTCGAGTGTGAGACTCGAGGAGTGGAGTAGGGCAAGGAAAAAGAGTCCTTGTAGACCGAACCACTATAAACAACTTGTTGTGGTTTGATCATTTCTTTCCTTATTTACTCCTTACATATTGCTTGCATATTTCATTAACATATCTAAGATCAATATCAATTGATCTTTACAATAAGTTTCAAAACAAAGTTTTAATTGGTAAACTATTCAACCCCCCTTCTAGTTTTCTACAATTGGTTTCAGAGCCTCGTTGCTCAAGAATTTCTAAAATAACTTGTATTTTATAAACTTGAAACGATCCATGGATTCTGAAAACTTTAAAGAAGGCAATCTATGCAAAGACCACCACTCTTTGAAACCAATGGATTTATCTATTGGAAAAACCGTTTTGAAACATATGTAAAATCAAAAGATATAGATCTTTGGTTTATTATTGTTAAAGTGGATTTTAGTTCTACAACAAAGGATATTTCCGTTGATGAACAAAAGAAACTAGTTGCTAAAAATAATGAAGCTAAAATGATGCTTTATAATGCTTTACCTAGAAAAGAATATGAAAGAATTTTTATGTGTGAAACCACCAAAGATATTTGGGAATCTTTAATTGTTACAAATCAAGGTAATTCACAATCAAGGATAACAAAATTGATCTTCTTGTTCAACAATATGAACAATTTGTTATTCCTGAATATGAAACCATTGATTGTGGCTTGCTCTTCCGCTTTAAAAACACTATTATTACATCACTTAAAGCACTTGATGAATCTTTTTCGTAGTAAGAACTTTGTCAGGAAATTTCTTAGAGCACTCCATCCCAAATGGAGAGTAAAGACCGCCTTGAGGAATCAAAGATCTCTCATAATGTCACTAGACGAGTTGATTGGTAACCTCAAAGTACACGAAATGGTGATGGAGAAAGATTCGGAGATCATCAAAGGAAAAGGGAGAAGATCAAATCCGTTGCTCTAAAAGCAAAGCGGAATCAAGTGATGATGACGAATCTTGCTCTGGTAGTGAAGATGAGGAATATGCCATGGCCGTTAGAGATTTTAAGTTCTTTAGAAGAAGAGGAAAGTTCGTAAGACAACCTCGAGAAAAAAAACCATTCGAAAAAGATCGGGATGACAAGAAGGGTAAAGGTGAAAGAAAATGTTTTAGATGTGGTGATGCAAGTCATCTCATAGGAGAATGTCGCCAACCACCTAAAGCAAAACTCAACGAGCTTTTGTAAGTGGTGCTTTGAGTGATAGTGAAGACGATGAAGAATCAAGCAAGGAAGAGATCGCTCTAATGGCACATGAGTCAAATGAGGTACTTTCCTACTCTTCTTATTCTTCTATTGATGATGACACTTTGCAAAAACAATATAATCAATTGTGTGAGCTAAGTCTAAAAATCATAACTAAAAATAAATTTTTAAAAACCAAAAAGGAATTTTTGGAAAATGAAGTTTATGAGTTAAAAGAAAAAGCAAAACGACTAGAAAAAGGAAAACCAAATGACGATGATTGTAAATCATGTCAAGAGCTTAAACTTGAAAAAGAAAAACTAAAACTCACACAAGATGTTTTAATCGAAAACAATTCTAAATTTAAAGGTTTAACAAGAACATCGCTCTTGCCGATGAAATAGTTAAAATTCATAAAACACCGGGAGACATGAATGGGCTAGGTTTTAATGAAGTATTAATTCCAAAGAGTCAAATAAACGGTAGAAAGGCTACATTCAATGCAAAATTGCTGCATTACATCACGGACCATACGAAGAACCAAAATAAGGGTTCCGTCAGTCCGTTGTACAAAATGGTGCCTTGGGTACTTCATGAGACAGAATGTTCGCATACGGACTCTTTACTGACTTTGTTAAAATAAACAAAGAAAACCAATAACAGTATTAAACTAAAACCATCTGTGTTACTTGAGGAGTAGGACTTGTTCAAAAATGAATTTAGATCAAAAACTACTCACAACGATATAAAACTCCTTTTGCCAAAGCGCCCTTTCCTAAGAGCAACCACAGCACGTACACCCAACTACAACACAATGGTTGGAATCAAAACTTTCTAGACCATATCAACCTCAGTTACATGCCATGGAACTCTTACCCATCGTTTCCATACATGAATCAAATAAATGGTATGTGTAAACCAAATGGACCCATGAGATATTGGGGACCAAATGCTTGAGTTATTTGCTTCCTAGTTATGCTTGAAAGTTGGTTGGAACGATGAATGGATAAAGATAGTGGTTGCTCACGACACATGACGGGCAACAAAAGTCTCTTCTCATCATACCAAGAGTATTACGGAGGTAATGTCACCTTTGGTAGCAATCTCAAAGCAAAATTATTGGCAAAGGTACGATTGCTCATAACTCCCTAACTATTGGAAATGTTGCTCATGTGGATAGGTTAGGATTTAATCTACTTAGTATTAGCCAACTATGTGATAAAAAGTATAAAGTGCTATTTGATGAAAATAGTAGTAAAATACTAAAAGATGGTATCACCATAGCTAAAGGAGTTAGAAAAAATAACATATACGTCATGAAAATAGATAAAACATATAATGACAGACTTTTCCTAACAACATTAGACGATAGCTCATCTCTTTGGCATAGCGTTTAGGTCTCGCTAATATGAGACTTATACAAAACCTATCTTCAAAAGAATTGGTTAGGAATTTACCAAAACTTAAAAATGACCAACACTTTTGACTCGGCAGCTTGCAAAATTGGTAAACAAACACATAGTAGTCACAAATCTAAAAATATGGTGTCCACATCTAAGTGTCTAGAATTATTACATATGGACTTGTTTGGACCATCCGCTATAAGAAGCTATTGAGGCAACTTATACACTTTGGTCATAGTAGATGATTACTCAAGGTTTACTTGGACGTTGTTTTTGAAAACAAAAAATGAAGCTTTTGATAAATTTGAAATACTTAGCAAGAAAATTCAAAATCTTCTAGGTGTCAAAATCGTGTCGATCCGAACGGATCATGGTCGTGAATTTGACAACGAAACTCATTTGGAAACTTTTGTGATACAAATGGTATAACACATAACTTTTCCTCTCCACTACACCTCAATCTAATGGAGTAGTAGAGCGTAAAAATAGAACAATTCAAGAAATGAGTAGAACAATGCTTAATGAAAAAAACATTCCTCAAAAGTTTTTGTGTTATGTACTCCGTTGACACTTCTACATATATTTTGAATAGATCTTAATCGCCCTTTTTAACAAAACACCATATGAAATCTATAAAGGTAAAAAAGCCAACGTTAGGATATTTTAGAGTCTTTGGTTGTAAATGCTTTAATCTTAATACTAAGGATTATCTCACCAAGTTTGACCCAAAGTCTTATGAAGGTGTATTTCTTGTTTACTCTCAAACTAGTAAAGCTTACATTGTCCTAAACAAAGAAACAATGATAGTCGAGGAATCGTTGAACATAACATTCGACGAAAGTCCACCTCCCTCTAAGACATCACCTTTGGTAGATGTTGACTTAGTTGAAAGTCAAATGATAGAAGGTCAAGAAATAATTAATAATAACAAGGAAGATTAACCATTAAATAAAGAAATTGTCAACATCAAAGAATCTAAAAGTCATCCTTTAGAAAAAGTCATAGGACAACACAATCAAAGAACCTTAAGGTCACAAGCCCAAAATCAAAGTAATTATTTTGTTTTGTATCCACCATTGAACCGAAAACCATAAATGAAGCAATAAAAGATGAATCATGGTTAATTGCCATGCAAGAAGAATTAAACCAATTTTTAGAAATGATGTTTGGAAATTAGTTCCAAAACCTAAAGATCAAACTATAATTGGAACAAAATGGGTTTTTCAAAATAAAATGGATGAAAATGGGATAGTATCTAGAAACAAAGCTAGGCTTGTAGCACAAGGTTATAATCAACAAGAGGGAATTGATTACGATGAAACTTATGCACCTTTATCTAGGCTTGAGTCTATTAGAATATTGCTTGCTTATGCATGTTCCTATGATTTTAAATTATTTCAAATGGATGTTAAAGTGCTTTTCTTAATGGGTTTATTAACGAAGAAGTGTATGTTGCTCAATAACCTCGGTTTCTACCGACTCTGAGAAACCACATCATGTCTTCAAACTCAAGAAAGCATTGTATGGTCTTAAGCAAGCACCAAAAGCTTGATACGACCGACTTAAGACTTTCCTTTTTGATAACAAATATACTATGGGATTAGTAGATAATACTCTTTTTACCAAGCAAAAGGAATCACATATTATCATTGTTCAAATATACGTTGATGACATTATATTTGGATCAACTTGTCAAGAATTATGTGATGATTTCTCTAAAATCATGCACGACGAGTTTGAAATGAGTATGATGGGTGAGTTAAATTTGTTTCTAGGACTTCAAATTAAACAACTAAAAGATGGCATTTTCTTTAACCAATCTAAATATATAAAAGACATGCTTAAGAAATTTAGCCTTGAAGATTCCAAACCAACTAAAACACCCATGTCCTCGGACACTAAACTCCCATCAACGAAGAAGGTGAATCCGTAGATAACACTAAATATATAGGAATGATTGGTAGTCTACTCTATCTTACGGCTAGTAGACCCGACATTATGTTTAGTGTTTGTCTATGTGCTCACTTTCTAGAAAACCCAAAGGCATCACACTTAGAAGCCTTAAAAAGGATTTTTAGATACATTAAGGGAACAACGTGTTTAGGATTATGGTATCCCAAAGGAACGGGTGTAGAAACCATAGTTTATGCTCTACTCGGATCATGCCGGTGACTATGTCTATAGAAAATTCAAGTGTATTTGCACCTTTTTTGGACATTGTCTCACCTCATGTTTTGCAAAGAATCAAACTGCTTTGGCCATCTCAACTACTTACTCGATTACGTCTCACCTGAAAAGCATGTTCACAACTCTTTGGATTAAGCCGCTCTCGTAGATTACTTAATTCATCTCAACGACATTGTGAACTTGCGACAACAAAGGAGCCATCGATTTTGTTAGCCTCTCTAAAGTGAAGTCATTACGGAATTCATTAGTTTTCTTCTTTTACTCATTCAAAGGACTAGTTTAGTCAATAGTGCTAAGTTCGACTTGTCTAGTATAAACACCCCTCCTAGTCCCAACTAAGGGTAGGAAGTTCCATTTTGCAAAGAATGTGGTGGTTTCTTCTTCTTATCTCTAAACACACACATCTTCCCCTTTTCTATTAATACTATAACCATGTCTTTCTCATTCTTTGAGCTTCCCCACCCCCCTACCACATGTCACTTGTTTAACGTCCCTACAATTGTTATACTAGCAGGTTGTGTATTTTTCATATTCTTGTGGTTTGAATATGTGTTTAAACTGTTTTTTAACGCATTTTTATTTTTGGAAAATTTTTTTCTCTCTTGCTTGTTACAGTTTACTCATATATTGGTATCTTTTTTGTCAAAGAAAGTCCACAAGTTATTTCCATTGTTTCCAGTTCCATTTTTTTGTACCTTTCTTTCCCAGATTTCATTTCTTGGTAACATATATTTTTGTGACTTATTTTGTACCAAACTGTGAAAAGCAAATTTTGTCAAAGTCAATCCTTTATGTCAAACATGTTCCTTTTCATCAATAAGCATTTTTTATTTCATTTTCTCTTTTCTGTTTTTTTCATGAGCTGAACGGATAAACATGTCGGAAAATCTTCGCCGGAAAAAGTCAATGGGTCAAACCCTAATCTACGCGTAAGAATAATCTACATTGATTTACTCGTAGCTGTGAATTTAGCGTACTAAAAAGTTACGCGTATTCTTTTACGCTTAAGCCTTGCTTACGCCTATGGCCTACCGCATATGTTTACTCGTATGCTACGCATAAGCATGAAGTTTACGCGTAATCTACGCATAAGGTTAAGACCTCTTTTTTACGCATAAGGATTTGTAAAAAAAAAAGGAAGAAAGTTACGCGTAAACCTTGACTGACCATGACCAAAAACATACCATATACCATACATCATTTGACCTCCGGTCAACCCATCATCATTCACGAAATCTAAATGAAAATGGAAAAACTGATCCGCATCAAAAACTTCAACTAATCCTACATCAAGACTCACTTCAAGAACCCTCAACACTCCCTCCCCTCTCTCATTCATTTCATGACTCAAAATAAAATAACATTCGATCTCAGATTTGCTCATTTTTCAATCTTTATAGATTTTTTAATTGAAACAAATTTCCTCACCACTCCATGACAATATAACGACTCTAAAGAAACAATATAACACTTTGTTATTTGTTTCCTTGTTCGAATGAAAAACCAAAATGAAAACCTCAACAAACACAACCCCTTAGACCATTGTACAATGATCTTGAAGCCTGATTACAACGTATCTTAATTGGGTTTCTTGATTTATTCTCGCCTTTCAACGAGATGGGCGTGATGTTTGATTTTGATATTGCAAGAAAGGGATCATTGGATTGTATGCTTTTAGATGAGATCTACTTTTTGTATTAATAAATGGAGCGTCATATATGTTTTTCTTTAGGTTAATAAGCATTTTATTTTAAAGTAAATTGAATGTAATGTTAGTCTTATTCCGAGCATATAGTGAGTTTTTACGGGTCTAAGGTCTTTGAATTGGATACTGGATTATACATCTCTATGTGGCTGATGGATATCATGTATGGCAAGTGGTGCACTATTAATTCATTCCTTGGAATTTGCTCTTGCTTGTGCCTGTGTGCTAACAGTTTGTCAGCTGCAATGCACTCAGTTAAGATTTTGTTATCAAAATTTCTCATTCACATGAATTGTTGGATACATTTATTCAAGGTTGATTTTAAAAATGGTATATTTTGGGTATGGTATAATTTTTCACGGAGGATACACGTTCACGGCTAAAGTTTTTCGATGAATTTTAACGTGACCATGGAGATGACTCTTTATTATTATTTATTTTTTGAAGTGAAGTTTGACGGGCGTGTTTACTTTATTTATCTTCTTTCTTTCTTCCCTTCCGCAAGATGACTTGTCTGGCAAATATGTTGATGTTATGAAATACTTGCTATCTAGTTACTTTTGTGATTCTTTCTCTCTTAACCCATAAAGTAGCTATACTCTTCGGTCTCACTAGTTTAGGATACTTCATAGTTTTGTACAATTTTACACTTTCTTTTTACAAGGATAGTACAAGCTTAAGTAACCATCTGGAGATTTTACTTCTTTCTCAGTTCGTCATATTGGGTTATCTTACATGTGTTTACTTACATACAGCCGTTGATTTTATCATTTGGTTGAAATGAGTATAACAATTTCAAGTATTGTTTTCATTCGACATCTTCTCCGGGCTGATTTGATTTATGATAGAATTCTTCCCAGTTAATGCTTCATGTACACAATTTATCTTATTCCGAAAATCGTAACCATCAGGGAGATAAAGTTGTACATTATGGGCTAATTTGTATATGAAAATATACTGGATGCATTTGGTGAGATGAAGATGTTGATATCTTATTCCCCCGAATGGACAATTTTGAAGAAGGTCGAGTCGACAGTCGAATGGAAATTCATCAGAAAGGTTTTCAGTTTGGGGGAGAGCACTAATTAGGGGAGAGCAAAAAGGTCAGATTTAATCCCTAATTAGATTTGCTCGCATTGTTCTTTTGCAAGTAAAGAGATGGCAGCTGAGAAGATTCATGAAGTTTGAAAACTGTGAAGACACTCTTGGAGCTGCTGCGACTTATCTGTTTGTATTTAATTTTGCTTGTAGGGACATTGTAAGCAACTCCCGTATGACATCACTTGTTGAGAGATTTTTAGCCTCGCTAAGTGATTCATTACGGGAATTTATTAGTTTCTTCTTTATTCATTCACAGGACTAGTTTAGTCAATAGTGCTATTAGACTTGTCTATTATAAACACCCCTCCTATCCCAACTAGTAGGTATGGAAGTTCACATTTTGTAAAGAAGTGTGTGTGTTTTCTTCTTCTTCTCTCTAGAAACACACACATCTTCCCCTTTTCTATCTAATAATAACATGTCTTTCTCAGTTTTGAGCTTCCCCTACCTCCCAGAACCACCTGAATAACTTGTTTAAACGGTCCTACAATTGTATTTAGATATTACCATTAAACAACTGATTCATGTGGTGATTAAGCAAAATGCGGAAGCTCAAAATGAGAAAGCCATTGTTATTGTATTAGATAGAAAAGGGAAATTTGTTTTTTCTAGAGAGAATAATAGAAACCACACACACTCTTTACAATTGTGAAACTTTCCTACCCCTAGTTGGGACAGGAGGGTGTGTTTATCCTTTAGGCAAGTCTACTTAGCACTATTGACTAAACTAGTCCTTGTGAATGAGTAAAACAAGAAACTAATGCAATTCCCGTAATGACTTCACTTTAGCGAGGCTAACAGATCTCAGCAAGAATCCCGTTCAACATGCTCGTACAAAGCATATTGAAATCCGCATCACTTCTTGCGACCAATTCAAAAGGAACCATTTCAATCGAAAGTATCCTCCTAAGACAACATTGCCGACATCTTAACTAAGCCTCTTAAACGAGAACCTTTTAATCTTCTTAGACTTTTTTTAGTTATGGAACCAAACCTGTAGGATAAACATATCCCAAAACTTAGAATATTCAAAACTAAACAAATTTGTCTTATACCTCTACTTTATCCACGTGACAAACGACACAAAGACGGAACCAAATTTTGTTGCCTTCTGGTCCTGGTTTCTACAGAATTCAAACTGCTATAACAATTCATCCTCTCCTCAAAACCCACTTTCCCAAAACTTTTAAAACTTAAACCAAGCTCATTATTGTCATCTTCCCACTTCACTAATGCACTGAGATACCTTCATTGTAAGTTCCTACCTACATTTCATCTCTTAATTCTGAGTCTAGGATTCTTATTTATGCACAAAACAATCACAAATCATTACCTGGTTTTTTATGTTCTTTTTTTTACCAAATTTGAATTCAATTGCAATTGCATAACTGTCATTGAATTAGTACTACATTATCATATTGCATAAACAAATCATGCTTCCCCACAATTGATAGATAATCCAAATAAAGCCCTATTCAAACACCAAACACCCCATGTTCAAAAGTTTTGAAAAGCTTCTCACTTTTAAAACAATTTTTTCATTGCTAATTACAAATTTAAACGTAAATTTTCATCACTTGCATATTGCTCTTGAATACTAAAGGTAATGCATAACTAATATGCATCCTTTTCCCGTTTATATTTACATGACCACATTGAATTAGGAGCAGATTGTTTCTCATGTATTTGCCAAACCCCCCACTAAAAGAAGTAAATAAGTAAACACTATACTATTATTATTGTTTTCAATATTCGATAAGATTCTTTTATAATATTTTTTTAACAAACTAAACAATCCTAATACCTTTTGATCATTTGTCTAACATGTATGTTCTTTTGTGCTTTTTCTCATATGCTTTTCTGTTTGTTTTATCTTGACAATTCATTACTCACCTTGTTACTTCTTAAACACACAAACTGACCACTTTTAATTCACCCCAAGTCTCTTGGTATCCTTTTTACCAACCTATACTAAACTGACTATGTTATACTTTCCCAATTTTTCCTAGTTAACCGGTAATTCCTTGCATACACATTTAAAAGCCCGTTGCGATAGCATCACTGATGCATTTAAACATTCTTCAGATAAAACCATGCGACATTCATTCTTACATCCCGCTGATGAACGGGTTGGCCAATAAATAGCAAGACTCAAACTTATGTATAGTAGCCCGGTTTGACACCGAGTTAATTTTATCATCAACATCATACCTATAAAGCTGTATTGCCGTTCACACACAAGCGATCCTTGTATGTCTAAGACTCCATTAGCATTATGTTTGTTTTGAAAAGCCACACGGAACGAACACTTTCTCGGCGTTTCCGGTCACAAGATCCATTATATTTTTTAATATAATATACTATATTCATCTAACATAGCACTAAGCCAATTTTAGTTTCTTTGAAAACTAAAAGGGGGGGGTAGGGTTGAATCGTTTTTGAGATTTTAAAGTTTTCAAAAACTTTAGATTCGTTTAATTTAATCTTGTGATAGAGACAAAGTATAGTCTATAAATTAATGCAGTAAAGAAGCAATAAGTACCGGATAGAAATGACACAACCTATTTATAGTGTTTCTGCTACAATTACACCTTCCTTTTTGCCCTACTCCACTCCCGAGGCCCCTACGCGAGTTCAAAGCACTATGTCAACAAACTCCTCAACTCGTCTGAGAGCCTTCACATGTCGCTTACCTTGTTTCCGTACAAAGCTAAATATCTAGTCCTTAACACGAGGACAAACGCAACACTACTATAACACCAACACATTGTGAAATATGAATACAATACTCTCTACCATAAAGCTTGTGGAGGACAAAGCATCTTACCCCTTTCTTGGATGACTTGTAGAATTCTCGTGATCCGCCTTAGATAAAGCCTATATGATAACACAACAAAAAGAAGAATAACTACTCTCTAGATCAAGTATCTTAGTATAATAAATTAAAATATATAAGATATTTTGTAAAAGAAAAAAGGGTGAGTTGCAATGAGAAATGGCTCTCTATTTATAGGCAATTTTGCTTCCTACTATGCACGTCCCACTGACCCTCGCATATGTATCTTCTATTGTAAACGAAGGTATCCGTGATCGCTCCCTGTTTGCCCATGGTTTTGGGTTATGTCATTGGTTGGGATCCTAGACTTTGGTCCATGGGTATGTAAGTACAGATATCATGTATCTAAAGATGCAATGCATCTAGACAATGTTTATGGTTACCTCCATGGTTATTGATATTCTCCTGGGTATGGTCATGTTTTTGTGATTTTTATCCCATCCTATAACTATTACTTAAATGAAGTATACAATAATTTATATTAAATGAGCTATATATTGTAGATGCTTTACAAGAAAAACATGTATCATTAAAATTTTTTTTATGATGAACATTATATTTTTTTATCAACAAAACACAAAGAGATCGTAATTTCATAAACGTTTTACTGTTTTATTATTACAATCTCACCTTTTGTTTATTACAGATAATGATTTAAAAGGTACACTTTTGAGGGTCATTTAGCCCTTAATTGATCCTTTTGTATCCGTTACACTTAATTTGTTCCTTTCACTTTTTATTCTCTTGAATGCAAATTGTTGTAATGACACTTATTCGACAAAATCGCGAATATATAAATACAATTTCAAGTCAAGACTCTACCTCAAGCTCTAGAACTAAGGGGAATCGTCCGCTTAGCGACGCCGACAGCTACACATGACCCTTTTATGACCTCAAGAGCAATTGCTATTTTACATGTAATTTCATCAGGTTTAAAAGATTAGTCGTCACACTTCATACGACCTAGATTTGGATCCCGAATGCTTCAAGGTTTAATCTGACGTCTTCACAAATAGGTTTTACCTGTCACAGATTGCGGCCAAACGAAAACCTAATTGCGGCACCCACGGCGTCTCATTTAACAGTGACGCCGTCGCATATGTAACTCTATATATAGAATTCGAATTTTCATATATTTAAGGCTTTCGTTTTGTGTAAGTAAACCTAAACCAACATTTCTGTCTTTTTCAGTATCTATCTGTTCCATACATATTTTACAACAAGATACGTAATTTACTTTCATTAATTCAATTATTTCTTCATTGTTTGTTGTATTCTTGCATGTTTTCATTAATCTAATTTACTTGTGTGTTTGCTTAGATTTCTATGAACCTATTATTAATATTGAAATTGGTTTTCTCTTATCTTAGTTGTTAATTGACCTAGGTATTGCGATTGGGTTCCATTGTGTTTTAATGCTTGAGTAATCTATTGTGAACATAAGTTTATAATCATTAGATTTATTGTCTTCTAAACCTCTAAACATCCAAATATACCTTAGGTTTAGATTATTAATCCTAGAGATTTCTTAGCAATAACCTTAAGTTAGTCTCAAAGCGTTAATGGAAAACGCAACCCTACGACCTCATAACACACTAGCGTTCATAATAGCGGGAAACCGTTGCAATCAACCATCAATAGAATAACGGGATTAATAATCTAGTAACACATCTTTAGATCATCATAAAAGCACACTAACAATATTTATAACTACACTCACATTCTCTTATTAATTAGATAGATTAGATACTTATAGTATCGTTATTAAATACCACCCCCGAAATCCATCCCCGAATATTCGTACCTTCCATTTCTAAAAAATATAAAAATAAAAAAATATCTCCCTCAACCCCACTTAGTTAGTAATTTCTCACTCATTCTCTATTTCCCTAGAGAATGATGATCAATTCCCGAGGCTTACCTAATACTACGGTACACGATTAGTTTTCCCTCCTATTTTTTTGAAAAACTTGCTTGCGACGAAAGAGGAAGTTCCTTGACCCCGATGCCCGTTGTACGCGTATCATGAGCAAACATAATGTTTTTATGATATTAAACTTAACATTATAATGTTTTTTGAAAGCATAAGTTTTACTTCTTCTCCCCTTTTTTGTCGAAACAAAAAGTGACCTAATTAAGAATAAAGGTGTGAAAAAATAGCCACGTATCTCTAACTCCCCTTGACAGGAGCTCCCCCAGAATAGGGGCGTCAAGTGAGAAATATAAAAACTACAAGAAGGTTTATAACATGCATATAATCTTTGATTGAAGAGAAACAAGATGGGATCCAAGGTATTTAACAACTCATTGTTATCAAATACAAGATGTAGTGTATATGCCAAATACGACATGTAAAAAAACTATAACAAGATTTTTTGTTCTAAGAAATCTCAAGAAAACAACTAGAGAAAGTAGTAATATTCCTTCCATGCTTGCATAAGGTTGTGGGATGAGTTTTGTGAGTGATGATTTTGATGCATCAGAATGTGGTAGTATGAATCGCATTTATTCCCTAATTTCTATTGCAAGAATCCTGTTGGATTGCAATGTTCACAATATTGAATGTGTTTGTAAATGTTTTGTGAAGTTTCCGGTTTTGTTTGATTGTTATGCGATTTGTGGAAAAGTTGAAAATATGGATCAAGTCCGTAATGTTTTTGAAGTGGTGGTGGAAAAACCTAAATGTTCTTTAAGAGAATGGGAGATAGGTGGTGAAGTTCAAGTTTTTGTAATTTTTGTTTTTAGGACGTGGTAGTTTTAAAAGACTATCCTTGGGTTGATTTGTGTATTTTTTTTTAGTCTTAAGGATTCCAATAGAGTTGCTTATTAAGTTGAGACTTGATAGTGATTGTTGGTTTTCTTTTTTTTATGATTTAGTCTACTATGGAACCTTTGTTTGGTTAATTTGTATTGGTGATGAACGATTTCACAATGTTTGACTAACAACAAGGTCTATGCTAATCCGTGGTTTTCTAGATTTGGGTGTAGTACTACGGAATTTGGTTAGTTAAAAATTTTGGATTTCTTGAAGAATTATTTATACTAGGTATTACTCATTTTGATGATCTTTTGGATACATGAAGATGGTTGTTATGTGATTTGAGAGTGATTATAATGCAAGCATTTTGAACCTTATTTATAAGAAATAATGCATTTATGATGCTTTTACCCAAAATGTGTAGAAAATCAAATGATTAATATTAATTTAATTCATGTGTCAATGATGAACAAAATATTAAGTACCATACTCATTATTAATGGATAAAATGATGAAATATAGAGGTTTTTAGCCAAAGTGAAAAATATAAGAGAATTTTTCAGCTTCTCTTCTCCTGATCCACACGTATCCTTCCCTTGATGAACCGTCCATGTTATGCCTGGATCCTTGGTACTGGTGACTCATCAGCTTTAATTTCCTTTTGGAAACATTTTTTCCTTAGTTTCCCTATAATGTAAACCATTTGTAGTTTTCGGTTATACTCTCTCCTAAAAGAAAAGAAAATAGACTAGAAGTGAAAAAGCATACATTATTTAGATAACCCATTTCTCCAATTCATTTTTCTTTAATTATGTCCCTAAAACACATTTATTATGTGTTTCTTTTGCATTCAAAAGACATATTATTCAATTAAAACGGGTTTTTTACTTGTTATTAATTCAATGGAGTTTTTCCTAACGTGAGATAACTTTTGAAAAAAAATGTACATAAGAATATCTTTTGAAACATTTCGAAAAGGTTTCTTGTTTGAAAAAAAAAAAAAAAAAACGTTTACCTTAAAAATTATGAAAGTACGTGTTGTAAATAAACTTATTGAAAAGAAAAGAGAATTATGAATTATTCTTTGTAACTTAAACTATCTTTGTTTTGAAAATTCTTGTTATTGTTTGTGAGTTTGTGTTAAAATAGAGTCCATACTCTTACCGAAAGGCTAGTGTTTACATACCTGTAAGTTTAAAAACTAAATTACGACGTTGTTCCAGAGACCAGGATCCAGACGAAGCAACTTTAATTTTCTCACTTCAACTTTTTTTTTGTAGTCCTTCTGCTAGTTTGTCTTCTTATTCTACTTTCTCATATAGATGTTCCCTTTTAACATTTGCCTGCTTAAGAAGTGATGACGAAGTCTCTATTTCCTTGTTGCGATAATGCAAATACCAATTCTTTCTTAATTATTCCACCTTGTTTTCATATAATTGATATGTCACTTATATTAAATATCTTATTCACCTAAATCTTTTTTTTCATGCCATATATCTTTTTTCATCTTTGCCGGCTGTATACAATTCTCTTCTTTTTTGATATTTCCATTTCTTTTTTGATTCTTAGCGACCAAGATGTTAAAAAACAACATCCTAAATAATACCGCCTTGTACATCTTTCGGTCACATAATCTCTCATGTTCAGAATCTGCATATACAAAGTTTTCTACTCCCTTACTCTTAGAATACCATAATCCTTTTAGTCTTACCCTATTATCTAAATCTCTTTTTACCTCTTCTAGATGTATTTTTTAGTATCTTCTGTAACCTAGCAACATAGACAACACTAACATGATATTTCGGCCCTACTATCCTTAGATTTATGAAAAAAAAAAAAAAAGATAAAAACAAAAAGAGAGAAGACTACCAATCATTCCACGGTATTTTTTTTCTTATCAATATCAACTGATTCACCTTCTTCATCTTTTGTTAATTAGTTTCTATTACATTTGTGTTCTTATTTTTTTTTTACTCTTCTAACAAATTTCTTTACCATCTCTTTTATTTACTTAGGGTTTGATTAAATAGATACCCTCTTCTATCTTCTACTTGTTTGATTTGTAGACCAAAAAGAAACTTTTCTCCCTCATACTCATCTCACTCTTCTTCATGATTTTAGATCCTACACAATTCTTTACAATAGATTAATATAATATCATCCCCGTATATTTTGAACAATATTATATGTAATTCCTTTTCTTATAACATTTTCTTA
>OU343221.1:276049695-276067362 GCA_910596185.1 Chrysanthemum makinoi
CTACCCCATTCCTGATTTTTCATTTATTTCATTCATCGGTAAAATAAAAGACCATCTTATTTGGATACTAAAATGACAATCGATTCTTAATACCAACTACTGCAAATCGCATGGCAACACCATATATATCGTTAGTTCGGTAAAGACCCTCGACAACGTAACTCCAAGATATGATTTCTTTGAATAGAATAACATCAACATTGATGTTCTGCAATGATTGCACTTGTACATTATCAAAATACTTTTACTCCGAACAAACCTAACAATATCAGTTTAAGGTCGATATCCGAAAGTCGCCTACACGAAGTTTCGACACCATCCCGGACCGAGCCAATATCTTTGGTTTACCATAGAGCGGAACATTCGTAGCCACTGCCACAACTTGGTTTGAAAGTCATGGCTATAAGATATCATGTCAAGCCGCCTAATCCAAAAGGTCGATACAATTTATTCGAAGTTCACTCAACTCGTGTCACAAATTTTATATGTTAATCCGCCTTTGCATATATGAAAAGAAGATGGAACTTCGCGTTTTTCTTCAAATATGTAAGAAATATTACCGTATATCGTGATACATTCAAAAGACGCATGGTCCTAATCCTCAACTCAAGATCCTGACCTCACATGAAAACAAGCCGCATGCTTTATTTCATATTGAAATGACCGCCGTCTGCCATCGCTCCGATAACAATCATGTTAACATTTTGGTTCATCTACTTAAACCTCGTTCTTTTCATCCTTGCCATCACAAAACCCACTTCTAAAGTTATGATGCTTGAATAATTTCTAATCAATTTCCAACGCCAATTTCCAAAAATCAATTTCAAAAATCAATTTCTCAATCTCTTCTTCGGTAAAAACTAATCATCGAATATTTGTAAATGTGAGTTAAGGTTGATAATACTTTTCACCTTTCTCCTAAGACTTGTCCTGTGACTCTATACGCTTTTACTACTTTCTTATGCCCCGGGTCTCCGGGACATCAATTTATAGCCTTCGTTATTTGAACTCCATTCACCATTATCTCAACTATTTTTACGGCCATAATACACCACTGCTCGGGCTTTCTTTAACCCCATTCTCCTATACTTTTTTTCCGCCTTTTAAATTTTTGTTTCTTAAGTCTCGGTCATAAAAGTCAAACAAGACAAGAATATACACGAATCGCATTTCGCTACGATCCTATCCCACAATAGCTAACCGTCATCAATGATTTCAAGCCACAACTGGCCCACGGAAAATTACAAATGTAAAACAATGTTTATCGGCAAGATCCCTAAATGAAATCCGAAGGTTGAGTAACAAACCGAACAAGCACATAAGATTACCACTTTAAACCACAAAATCTTAGGTTTTTTCAACTTTGTTACAAAATTTAAGACTTAAAAACTCATCATCGATCTTTAAGAAGAACACAAGACCAAAAAACCTTCCCTGCATACCTTCAACCAAGATCGAATAATCGTTGCAAGCGGCGGTTTAACCTAAACTTTGGGTTTCATATCGGGTGAAACGCAATAGCGGGTCGCATTTATTGTGGTTGTGGCGCAGAAATATTTTTTATTATTGGTTCTTGGCTAGGCTCTGCCGCTGAGTTCATGAATGTCGGCCTTTCATTATCTTTGAAGGCCACACCGGATGTTTAATAACCTTTGGGCTTCCAAACGCTTACAAGTTTTAGAAAACTGTGACGCTATTCGCTACATGATAACCTCAAGTAAATACCGGGTACACCTCTTGATCTATTACATTCCTTTCGGTCAAGTTACCTTCGGGTCCACTCTTCCAAGATTCGCCGATGAACGATAGTCATTCGAGCTCGCCTAATTAAGAGTTTACACCACCATAGTCACAAGGTTTACCACACAAGCTTATATGAAAGATAGAGAGGCGATTGAACAAGTATCACTCACACACACACGAGATAATAAACACGGCTATGCGTAGAGTATGTAGTGAAAGAAATAACTTGAACAACCAACCCTCAAGTGAGGGTTTACATAAGGTATTTATAGAGGGAAGCAGGGCACCCTAATTCCCCTTCCTTTTCTCCTATGGGCTTGGGCCCAAGCTCATGGGCCTTCTACATAAGCTTAAGGCTAATAACAAACATAAAGGCCATAATAAGCTAACTATTACATATGAGTAACTAACACTTGAATAAGGTTTAGGAGTGATTCCAACAATCTCCCCTCAAGTGTTATTACATATGAGTAACAAACACTCAAGTGTTGGTGATGAAAACGTGAAGGCGCGATGTAATAGAAGCTTTGACGTTTCCGACATTCTTCTTTCTTGTGAGAAGAATTGCCTTGATTTGAAACAATCTCCCAAATAGAGAGAGATAGTTTACTTTGAACAGTTATGCTTTGACGACATCTTTAACTTTGTTCTTTGATCATTGTTCTTTGTGATGAAAGTGATAGTATGTTGTTGTTCTGCATCATAAGCCGCTTCTCAAATCCGCTTCGCTGCCCAAGAAATTCCACGCCATTCTTCAACATGCTCACACGCCTGACGTTGGAATTCAAGATCGATGGAGTTCTTTAAGTCTTAACTTTGTAGATTCTTCAGATGACTAAGAATCATTCCATCAAGTTGTGTTGCTTTTGGATAGAACTTCCATTAGTGATGATGTTGGCATGAGCATGAGAAGAATCAGCACGATCATTCCGCTCCAGAGCTTCCATAAGAAGAAAACATTTAAACGGTTAGTATAGCGGATTCGCACTTACAAGTTTGAACTTCGAGAGTGTTAACAAAGATAGTGTGAAAACACAACTCTAATTCTTACAAAGGTCGTTCCTGAATCGGAGTCCCATAAGTGAGATAACACGACAAAATCAGTACACCTACGATTCGGGATGAGTCACCGAGGTACACCGGCATCACCACGATCAGACCTTGAGACCACTAAGCTTAATCCACGGAGTTGCCGGTTTAATTGCCAAGGCCGCTTTTGATGTTGACTCGCAGAGTTTTATTCAATCACCGAGGATCACAAATGTGAACCTCTCATAAATGTTCTCTACGATTGCTAAGACTGCGGAAGGACTCGATAATGTATCACCAAATTTTTATTGTTGAATGTCAAGTGATGAAATGTCAAGTGTACCTAAGAGATCTTTTGATGAATCTCATGGCTCTAGACTCAATAAAGCGCTTTTGGTTTTCCGAGCGGAGACTAGGGAGAGGGTCTCCTTCTTCAATACCAACAATCTCTAAGAGGAAGCCGATAGTTTACGAGGGTTCTAGTGAGAATGAAACAAGCTTCGCTGAGAGAAACTTGAGTGGATAAGAAGGTTTAGTGCATGCGCCATCGGGTCCATGACGAATTTAATCTTCAATAACGGCCACACTATGACAACTCAAGAGCATATGAATTGAACCCTTGTCCCCTAAGTTGAATAACTGAGGGCTATTTCTTTTCACCCTTTTCTTTGCATTTCTTTTTAATTCTTCAACTCCTTCTTTTCTCCGATTCTCATTTTCTCCTCTTTACAATCATACCTAAGGACTTCTAAATACTAACTATTTGTGGTGTCCTTGGGTAGATCCTCCGCTCGGCGGATCATAGACGTTATTCCTAACCTTAGTCACCTTATAACTCCATGACTAACCTATGTTGCCATAAAAACCATTGTTGTGAAAAATCTCTCAAAGTGTTTATGAAT
Source organism: Chrysanthemum makinoi (assembly GCA_910596185.1). NCBI lineage: Eukaryota > Viridiplantae > Streptophyta > Magnoliopsida > Asterales > Asteraceae > Chrysanthemum > Chrysanthemum makinoi. Next base: position 276,053,370 of record OU343221.1, read on the forward strand.
GAAAAACATTTTAGTACCATCGCTTGAGATAAGATTTTGCATAAATTCCCTCCACATGTGCTTAAGAGTTTTAACGTTAAAATGCACGAAGAGGAAAGAGCAAGCACATTTTGAATTGATTCACTCAAGATAGACAATCCCCGCGAGACACGGTTACGTTGCATAGTTAAAGAGTTACATTGTCAGCCTTTTAGGTGACAACTAGCTCTAATAACTACCTTGAAGGTGTAGACAATCCTCTTAAGGTTGTCAAACCCGCCGAGTTCATGTCTACCAAGAGTTTCTAATGGTACATTCTACTCGCATAAGTCCTTTAAGTAGACACGCTACATCACTAGCTTAACTAGCTTGAAATTATTACCCGTCCCGACAAGTCTTTTCGAAGTTACTAACAGCTTAAGATCTCGCCAATTCATGGGTTAAGTCTATAGCACAAAGATTCATTTGCATTTACACAACATATTTCTTATCACGTATTTTCTCCCCCTCAAAATGGCATATGTGATGTTATTTTTGAAAAGTTGAGAATAAATATGACCATTTCGAGTGTTTCGGGAAGAATGACCACGTGGAACAATATTTGAACAAAGTTTTAAGTCATACTCCCCTCAACGAAGTGATATAAACGGTTGAGGTTTTGAAAATCATAAATGAAAGTACTTGTTCTTTTGAGCAAAACCTTGAAAAGTGAAAGGTTTGATAGGTTTTACTCAAAAGTAAGAAGCTTTCACTCCTTTAATAAGGATTGTGGCAATGCTGCACTACGGTCCTTTATTTACAAGTACGGGTTGTTCATCGTTATGTGTGCACAAGCCATTAAATTAATCAATCAAACATCCAAAATTATATGAAGGAAGCAATTCAAGGTACCAGAGTGCGTTGATGTTCCCGTGAGTGTGCACGTGGCTGAAAGCCTATGTTAACCCGGTCGACCACCATTACAACTCAATCGCCCTGAATCGATCCCTTCAAACAACCGCTCATCAATCATTGTGATGATCCGCCTCACATCCCTCCTTTCCCCGAGAATTCCCCAGCTTAGGAGACCCAATTTTCTCGGGCGTGATATCCTTCAACCTCGTATGCCATTCCATCCCTAACCGCTTCAAAGTATGATCCCGAACCTGGGAGTTCGCTACACGCCATTGGGCGCTTTGAAGTTCACCACGGTAAACAACGCCGAAAAGGTTTGCCGATGAGTGTATATTGAGATAGTCAGTTGATATCGGGAAGATCAAGCTTGAGGAGTGAAGGACACGCCATTCCGATAAGATTCAACAAACCAGCTAGAGATCTTCTACATGTCTTTGATGACAATGCGCCTTATGAAGATGAGAAGTGACTTGATAAATTCGCTGTAAATTTCGCTTGAGAATTGTCTCATGCGACCTCGCATTCTTTGGCAAGGTACATGTTCTATGTCATTGAGAGACAAATTCTCAAAGTCACCAGAGAAAGCATAATCCTCGCTCATCTTGTCGCTTGACTACCATCTTCTTTAGAATGTGTAGTCCCACTTAGACGAAAGGTCAACGCGGTATGATGGCAACTATATCCTTAGAACTATACACAAAGATGTTGAGACTTCAACCCACGTGCTCGTAGTAGATTCGTCGGCGCTCGCCGCTGATGAATCCCATACAATGCATCTCGTCGATGCTTCCACCGTGGTTGGAGAACAAGTGATTGGCATGTTCCTCAATGGCTATGCAGCTTGAGTAGACAAATTTCACCGGAATGGAAGTGTCAACGATGTAGCATATTTTCTTGAATCATCTCCACCGCGGTAGAAGAAAATCCAAGTCTTTGTTGAAGAAATATCCGAAGGAACTTGGTTCAGCCTGGTTGGCCAATTGTTGGTAGAGGTTTGGTCCAATCGGTGTAGTATGGAGGGTTGTCCCTTTGTGTGAAGTCAATGTTTGCTTTCGGGTTGAGCCAATCCATGTTGTTGGACATAGCTCGAGCAATGTTTTCAAGGTGATATTCGACCAGGGCACTTTCGTGAGTCGCTCTTTGTAGAGTTGAACGCCATTCTTGATTCCCGCTCAACTCGCATTTCCGTCATTTCTTCACATGGAACTTTTCGCGTACTTTACGCTCCAATGTAGAACCGGGCTTCACCAAACCTCCTAATCTTCGTAGAAGTGTTGCATCAGAGTAGCAAACCATTCAAATTCCTTCCTGCTTTTATCGCCATTCAGCCATGATACGACGCCGGCCCGAGGCGCCTTTCTTCTTCTTCAAGGCCTGATGATGATTCTCGCTTCTCGAACTTGTTTCGAGAGGTGGGTTGTTTAGTATCATGACTTTCATCGCCACCACCAGATACTCAAATTGATCACCGGTTTTCTCGAGTCGTGGGTGGTAACTCGAATCGCCCTAGGTTTTTCGCTGTTTTCATCACTTTCGAAGCTTACTCATATGGCACAAGTATGCGAGTCTTTTCCTTTGCCATGTTCAAATTATTGACTAGGAGGTTTTGGTACCGATGGAGAGTCATCCTTGCGCTTCTTTAGTAGTGACCTCCTCGCCCTGATTGTGTTTCTTCGTGAGCTTTCGCCCAAGAGTTTCTTTGGCGGTTCGTGTAGGAATAGGAGCAAAATTTTGAGGGAACTTTCTTCCTTGGAGTAGGTTTCTTTGGGACCTTCTTTTGACTCTCTGCGGCTTATTGCACTTCCAAAGACTTCCTCTTCGTTCTCCTAGTAGGTCTTAAGGCTTTCATCGAGATGACCAACTTTGCCTTCTCGCATCGCTACTTGATACCTTTTGTATGTTTCAAGATTTTTTGATTTCATTTGTCGAAGGTGACCAAAGAATGCGACCTTGTTTCTTTGTTGTCGATTCCTTGATTCCGAGAAAGATAGGGGTTCTAATGACACACGTCATGATTTTCGTGGTCATTGAGCCTCAGGAATGCCTGATGAAGACCAAGTGCTCTTAGATCAACAATTTTATGTATCCGACATAGGGAATCTTTGAGCCAAGTTTTGTGAAATCCACATCATGTCATCCCATATCAGTTCTGACAATGTCCTTCTTATTGATCAATGACTTAAGACGGCCCATGAGCTTGGGATGCTCATAGCCACCGCCACGCACTTCAGAGACAGACTTAGTGATGATGATGTAGAGTGTCCTCCACGGTTGAGGAATGTTCTTAAGATCCACGTTGAGAGTGCTTGTTAATACCCCGACGCTTCATCATAGCCAATCTTAAGTAGAAATTGCAAAACCGCTCTTCAAGAGGTGTGGCAAAGAAGTCGGTGAGGGGCACGATGTCAGAATGATGAGTACAGCCCGTAAGTCCGGCAGAGTGATAGTGACTTGTTTGTGATTAAGTGTCATCAAGTATCGCATTTGACTAAAGGATCCTCTGCATAGAATCCCAGAATTGTTGAATGTAGACCTCTCGAACTGCGGGCAGAGTGTGAGAGCATGTTCTCGGTAGGGATGATTCCCGAGAATATCCACAAAGAATGAGACAAGAAGATTCCGAGCATGTGAGGGTGTCAAAGTCAACCCTAAGGTTGTTCTTTCCAATCTTTCTGATAACCTTCGAAAGATATCGCCAATTGTAAGAACTTCATGCATCCACATTCATTTGTTCACCATGTCGGATCCAAATAACATTAGCCAAAAGAACCAACATATCGAAGACATAGTGTTAGTCAACAAGGTCTTATTGTCTAGTTATTGAATGTACGTAGTCAATGATTGTTACGAGTCCTAAGTCACTTGTTTTTATAATAGTCCAATGACGCCGTGAAATGTTTCGTGAGTTAGTTAACTTTAAGTTTTAAAGTTTATGTTATCACTTATAGTACACAACATATCAAACGCTAAGTTTATTAGACATTATTGGATTCGGGACGTTATGATAAGTTTATTAACAAGTTTGTACACGTAACAATTCATAATGAAGGTCAATCAAGGCATAGGCGTAGAATTGGCAAAGTTAAGCGAAAAAAGAATGACATACGCCGAGATCTAAAGCTTATGCGTAGGATCTTAACTTACGCCAGAAGAAATGTTACGTAGGAAAAGGGGACCTTATGCGTAGAGCTTACGCTGTAGGCGTATTTATACCTACGCTAAGGCTTACTCGTAAGAGTAGACCTTGCGCGTAGAGGTCACCTGCTTACGCATATCCCATGTGATACGCCGTAGTCCCATTGTAGAACCTTACGCTGCATAGTTATGCGTAGGAATATTTCTTACGATAACCGACTACGCCGTAGGGTAATCCTTATGCGTAGAGATTCAAATGACCTTGATTCTGAATATTAAGCGTAGCAAAGCCTGAAATAAATTCATCAACTCATCAATATTAACACAAAAATTCATTTTAACAACAAGTCATGGCATGAACATTCATAAATAAGTAGAAAGTCATACGCCGTGAGGTCAAAACCCTAAGGGTTAAGAATTACACATATGATTTCTAACCATGGGATTTGCACCAAACAAATTCTGGTAGTTCTAAGATGTTGTAGAGTCTATGGACCAAGTTTAACATCTAATTCATTGAGAATCAAAAATACCCAAACTCAAGAACATTAAACCCTAATTCCAATTCATTAAATTAGTGTTTCTGGGTGGTTAACGACCTTGAATATCATCAATTCATAAACATATGAACATAACAACAATATTTTGACCAAAACACTTCACATTTGAAAATACCCAATTCGACTCAAGAACCCTAGTTTTCAAAAATCATCAATTGTTTCGGTGGGTTTTGATGGTTAAAATGTTATCATTTATGTATTAGGAACGTTGACATATCCATTTAACCACAAACACACACAATGATTGTGTGTTCATACGCCATGAGAACACATAATCACGCATAACAAAAGTTTTAGCCGTAGGATTTACTAGAAATTCAAAACCTTAGCTTGTATTATCATAAGATCGTGAAAACACTTACAAAATGATGATCTAAAGCACGGATTTCTTGAATGAATCTTAGGCGTAGGATGTTTAAGGTTGAAAGTGATAAATGTGAAGTTAGAAGTAGGTGGGAGGTGTTTTTATTTAAAGTAACTTTAAGATTTTGACCATTTTGGTCCCTCCACCTTTTCCTTTTTCAAACAAAGCCATTTAACTTCCATTTTGGTTACCAAACGAAGATTTTAAGAAGGAAACTTTGACGACATTCCCCTGACTTAATAAATGATGAAAGGTTATAATTTTAGTCCGAGGAGTGTCATTGAACCGTAAAATTTACCACCATTGATAAAAGAAACAACCGGATATGATAACATGCAAGTACCGATGTTTTGAAACAAGTATATTAATTTTCTCCCCTCAACACTTGATCGAAAAAATATTGAATTTTGAAAGATTAGAGTGTTGACGGAAGAAACGTACTTGCCATGTTGAAAGAAAATAAGATTAGAAGAATATTTTTGTTGTTTTATCGTGTTTTATATTTTTGTATTTTGTTTTGAAAAATTATTTACAAAAGAGATTTTGGTGTTTGATGTGTTTTAAGACTGCTTTAGGAGGTCATCCAATTCCTCTTGAGTCAAACACCTCATACCAATCCGGTGGACCAACTCATTAAACCTAGCGGTAGGCAAGGCTTTGGTGAGAAGATCTTCCAATTGGTATTCGTACTCACAAAATATAATTCAACAGCACTGCTCCACGTGATCCTTGATGAAATGATATCAAGATCGATGTGCTTTGATTTCGAAAGTGCCGAACCGAAGTTGCAGATCGCAATGGCACTGATTGTCGCGAAGACATCGATTCTCACAAATACGAACCATAGTCTTTGAGTTGTGTTCTCATCCAAATGACTTGAGCACAACACGCGGTCATGGCTACATATTCTCGCTGTTGAGGACAAATATGTACAATCCTCGCTTTTGATTGCCATGACACCAGCTATCACCAAGAAATTGTAAAGCTCCCAAGTACTTTTCCGTGAGTCTAAGCATCCCGCGCGGGTCACCGCCTCAAAAGCGATTAGTTCAAAACCGAATCCTTCTGATACCGCATCCCAAGTTAATGGTTCCCTTTATGTATCGAGGATTCTTTTAGCCTCGAGAGTGGGTTTCAGCTTGGTCGCGACCGATAACGGAGCAAAGATATACGGCAAAGACAATATCGGCCCTGCTAGTTAGATACATGAGAGACCCAATAATACTATTTTGTAGGGTCCACCAATTTCCCCATGTAAATCAGTCCTAGCTTGGTATGAGCCATTGGTGTGGCATAGGTGTCACATGTTTTCATTCCAAATTTGTTTAAAAGTTCAAGGGCATATTTGACCGACTCAGAAAATACCACGGGTGATTGATGAACTTGCAACCGAGAAAGAAATTGAGTTCACCCATCATGGACATTTCAAAATTTTTCTTCATTAGTTTTGCAAAAGCGATTGAAAACTTTTTATGTGTAGACCCAAAGATGATGTCATCCATGTAAATTTGAACAATTAAGATATGTGCCCCGCGGATATTGTATAAAAGAGTTGGGTCAACCGAACCTTTGGTGAAATTATTAGCAATGAGGAATGATGATAGCTTATCGCATCATGCCCAGGAGCTTGTTTGAGACCATACGAGCTTTGTTCGGCCAGACGTGATTCGAAACCTGATCAACGAATCCATCCGTTGGTCGACATAAACCGCTTTAAGTTGTCCATTGAGAAACGCAGCTTTGACATCCATCCGATAGACCGCATATTCATATGAGCCGCTAACGGAGAAATATCCGAATGCCTCAAGACGAAAGCAACCGGAGCAAAAGATTCTTCAAAGTCAATACCTCTTCCTCGACGATAACCCTTAGCCACCGTGACGCGTGACTTATTTCGATAACATTTCCTTCAAAGATCCAATTTGTTTTTCCAAATCCATTTGAGACCAATGACGAGACCTGGTCTTTCAACCAGCTTCCCATACTTCAAGACGCTTGAATTGGTTGAGTTCTTCTTGCATGGATTCAATCCAGCTTGTCTTTGTCATTGCGCCTTTTGATGTTTTTAGGTTCATCGTCTCGCAGGAAGACGCGTCTCAGAACGACCGTGTTGATTCGGGTTGCCAATAATGTTTTCCTGAGGATGGTCTTTCGTCCATCTATGTGTGGAGGGTTGATGTTGGTATACATTGTGCGACTTTTGATTCAAATGGTTTGTTGAAGATTCCGCGACATCCGGTGCAGCTAGCCTTATTAGCAACGGTTGAAGAACGATTTGGATCAAAATATGCAGTGGGGTACTTCATTCGAATATCATCACCGGTTCATCATTGTTGGAAGCGTTTGTTCAACGTTGTGGTGGAGTCAACTGGTGGTGCATCTTCAATGCGAGTTGTTGTAGCAGTATCGTATAAGAGTATTATCGTGTTGAGCAATGAAATGCGGATACACCCGAGCACGCTCATCAATATCGCCACCGCAAATGAGCAAATAACCTTTCCATTTGTTGACGAGTAAGTCGGGGCTTTGTTCACCGATGATGGGTTTGGGGAAGTTTAAGCGGTTGTGACCGGTTCAAGCTGTTATACCTCGGCCATCCGTAAGTTCATCAAAATGAGCATGAATCGTTTCCATCACCTGTTTTGTACGACGATTCCAGATTCGGAACCTTTTGAATTATCACAAGATCCGATAAAGACCCAATGTCGCCTTTGGCTTTGAGCTTTCCAAAGTCATCACGATCATTATTCCGATAGCAAAGAGATCCAAATACATGAAAGTGTTTGAGATTCGGTTTTCTGCTGTGGACAAGCTCAAAAGGTGTTTTGTTGTATGCTTTTGTAATCATAGAACGTTTTGAGTATAGCATGCAAGAGATACGCTTCTTCCCATAAGTAATCGAAGTTTAGCATTGATTAACATTGTTCTTGCTTCCACTAACGCTCGTTTCGCTCTTCGACAACTCCGCTTTGTTCGTGTACGCGCAATAGATGTCCGATGTCAATTCCCACTTTCTCATAGAATTCACGAAGAGTTTGATTAACAAATTCAAGGCTCTATCTGCTTTTGATTAGTCAACGGTGTTTCGAGCTGAACTTGTATTTTCGTGAGAAAGGTGATGATCATCTGTGGAGCTTGATCTTTGCTTCTAATAAAGTAGACCCAAGTCCAATAGTCATCAACAATTACTAAGATGTAGCGTTTGCCATTGATCGCTTGCACAAGATCGGCCACACAAATCCATGTGAAGAAGATGAAGCACATGCTGCGAGTTGTGTTCCACCTTTGAAGGAAAATGAGCACGAGTGCTTTTGCCTTGTTCACAAGCCGAGCAAAGGTGATCTTTAGAATATCGAAACCGTGGGAGTCCTTCAACTAGTTTGTGTCGAGCAAGGTTGGTGATGGTTTGAAAGTTTAGATGTGAGAGACGACGGTGCCATAGCCAGGATTTTGTTGATGTTGCCTTTGAAAGTAAGCTGATGGGAGAAGAAGCAACCATGTCTTGCATAGAGATAGTGTAAAGACTTGAATTACGCGAGCCAGACATAAGGTCGTTTCCTTGTAGATCACTAATGAAACAAGTTTTCTCCCTGAAAGCAACCTCCAAATCTCCATCACAAAACCGACCTATCGAAACAGATTATGACCGAGGCCTTCCACATAATAAACCTTGCTAATTTCGATGTTGCCATTAATGTAGTCTCCGTGAGCCCATGATAGTCGCTAGTGATCATTCCTAACCCGACAAGGCCAATGAACTTTGCAATAAAGTTTGATAACGCTTAAGATTGTCATCATGTGTCGAACATCCGCTATCAACAATCAGAGAATGATCCAGATCACATGCATTACAATAATGTAAGACACAGATGGAATAGAAGTAGATGTGGAACCCGAATGTTAGAGGGTTCCAGAAAGGGCTATAGTAGATATACACACATCAATAGCTTTAGGTATCCACTTAAATCCTAGTGTGTTATATATCCATTTCCGCCATCTCCAACTAGTATTTGCTTTAGTCTTAGTGAATGCACTAGGTGGTACTATATTCCTAGGAGGTGAAACCGAGCTACAGACAAACAATGCGTTTTTAGAATCTAAAGAGGGCGGTCTACCAAGCACAGACTTAGAAAGATTAGTGGGCCTAGAGGTATTCCCGTTCTTAGGATTCCTTAAACGAGAGATGATAGCTTTAGCAACACATTTATCATGACAATAATTCATACTTTTACGACAAATAACACAAGGTGCATCGATCAATATCAAAAGTACTTAATGGTTTAGCATTCGTTACATCACTATTTCTATTACATGTGCCGCATCTAATATCTATAGTGGAAGCAACGCGAGTCTTATTCATAGTCCTAGGGTGTTCTTCTACTTTAGCATTCTTGATTGATCTTTTCTTAGGTCGCAACTTCCTATTCTTCGATGTAGTGCTCCTAGGCCGTGAAGCGGACATTTGGAAAAGACGCAACTATTCCTGTTTCAATAGAAGGAGGCACGTTAGCAACTTGTGATTTGGCAGTAGAGATTCTAGGTTCATGAGTACTAAGTGTTACCGGGCTAATTCTTAATGATGGTTGGCGAAGTTGTTCATACTTTCCTAACATTTCTCTTAACTTGAAGATAGTGTGAATCAGATCTTGATTTTCAAACCAACATTTCAAAGAAAATGCATAACTTCTTTAGTGTGTGCAAGATAATGATCAAGTTCATTTGATGCTTCATCACGAGTCTTTTGAGTAAATCAAATATGACACCATATTCCTTTTTAACTTTACAAGTTCTTGTTCATATTTTGAGATTTGACACTTAAAAGACACGCTTTGATCATCTAATTGCTCAATTTTAGGATCGTAAGATTTTGCACGCAACGGGCTTTTGTGTTGAAAAGCAAGTTGTTGATCGTGAATATCTTTTTGACACCATTAAGACGACGATTGCATTTGAAAGTTCGCTTGACAATCGCTTGTTTTCAACTTTTAAGACTCGACCAAGCACATTTCTATGTTCTCAACATTTACCACGTAATCAACATACGAGCAGAGATATGATCAAATGCATATGACAAAGAATTCAATAACACAACATTATGGACATCAAAGACGATGACATCTTCCAAGAGTCGATCAACATCTTTTCTCAACAGTTTCTTTTTACGCTTATTATTAGAAATAGATGTTTCGCTTTTCTCAAAACGACCTTCATTAATCCAAGTTCCTTATGAAAGTCCCTTTCCCAAGACAATGCACAACTTTTCAAATTTTAACATTTGGTAAAAGATTTTTCTCAAAAATGTCTCTTTGTTCTCGCGCTAGAGGCGATTGAAAGTGTTGAACTTTGATTTCGGAATGATATTCTATCTCATGTTGTAAAGTTTTGAGGTCAGCCATGAAAAGGTCAAAATATCAAGAATTTTTCGATTTTCAAGTTTTGAGTTTACTTCACTGATGGAAGGTAAAGGACCATAAGTTTGTGCATAATCTGGTTGGGATTAACATTAGAAGACTCGTGTGTTTTTATGATTACCCTTGGTGTGTTAGAAGAATCCGTTGGTGTGACCTAAAGTGACCGCTTGAATAGTTAAAAGGTTTGTTGTAAACAACTTTTCTAATTTTGATCGACTCGCTTCGCATCTAATTCCTCTTGACGATGATATTCAACAACACTCATAAATGTAATTATCAACTTTATATTCTGACCGAAACTTCAGATTTGTTTGAATGCTTTGGTTGAAAGCTTAGGTTTGTAATCAGCAAGATTCGGTCCATATCCATTTGGATTGGGTTTTAAAGTAAACTTTTCAATGGCTGTGACCGACTCGCCATGTTTGTAAACAACACTTTTAAACTCTTTAAGTTTGTTTTGCAAGCCGATGATTTCTTCAAGATGATCATCTATTCGCTTCGTTGAATGCTTTTTGTATGCAGAGAACTGTTTTTGACAAGTTAACAACTCACCTTAGCTTTTGATTTTGATTTTCCAAGGTGAGAGCGTTAATTTGCTTTTTATGTTCATGTTTCAGCTTGTTCTATTTCGCATAACAAAGCATTCTTCAAGCGCTAGATCACGATCTCGTCTTTCTAAATATTTTTCGCTTTGATAAGATTTGGCAAAGGTCGCTTCAAAACCGCTTTCACGCTTTTTCTTGAGTTTTGAAAAGTTGAGTTGCTTTTGTAAACATTCAAAATCCTTTGTTAACAGTGCATTTTTGCATTTCAAGTCCCGATTAATGGCATGACATTTTTCCACTATGGTCTGTTGGTCTTGTATTAACCGAGCAAAATCCGGATGAGGCAAAAGTTCGGCGTGTTCAACGTGAGTCTCAACATGATCATTACCGAGATCCTCAAGTATAACCACGGAGTCAATTTGATTATCAAGGGAGACCGTTTGGTCATCTTGATCGCCAAATATAACTACGGGGTCTAGTTGAAAATCGCCTGAATGAGATGTGGATGGCGCATTTTGAACATTCTCGGCCTTGCCGATTCAGATGTTGGCGAGATATGAGATCGAGATAAATATGGTTTGTTCGGTACCGAGACAAGCCATCTGTCATACACCGGCATGTGTCACTCATGTGTAACTCATGCATATTAGCCATCAACATAACACTGATTGGCCTCGCAAGTCCTCCATATCATCATTCGAGTCAAGATTTGCCATAAAGCTCGTTCTTTGTCCGTGAGAGTTCCACCGCCTTCATCCTAAGAGCCAAAAGAAGAGCTCTTGAAATAAGCACGCCCCTAGTCCTTGGCTGGGCATGCATTAGCCGTGTCCCTTCTCATTGCGCTTGTAGCATCAAGACCATTCAACCCATTCTCGAGCATTTCCTGCTCCACCACTGAGCTCGATTGTTATTCCTACCCACAAAGATAAACCCTTGACCACCATCCGGACGACCATAACCACGATTCTCAACTTCAACTCGCCCATTGTTCACAATAGCTTGATTCCTTGTATTAGATGAGGAACTAATACGTTGTTGGATTTGTTGGTATAACGCTAAAGGCATTAGCAATCATAGCAAATCCTTGTTGCAAGCTTTCGAACGGATCGATTCTCATTAGCTTCAGCATTGTTGTTGTTGTATGGAACCAATTGATTTTGTTGAGATAGAGGTTGTGAAGGATCATGATTGGTAGCAGCTGGTTGAGTTGCTGGTTGAGGAGAATAACTGTTTTGAGCATATAAGGCAAGTTGTTGATTTTCCCGATGTGTCGGTGGAGCAATTTGAGCACGGAGAATCCTTTCCCTATCAACTTCCTTTTCATGAGGCTTCAAGTAATCGCACAATAATCCATATGTAGATTGATGCATGTTTTTCGCTTGACGTAGAAAAATGACATACTTCTCCCATTCAGGACCAAGACTACTCAGAACTTAGTATTCACTGCAATTTTTGGCATGATGATGTTGTGTTTATCCAAATCATTGATGATGTCTAAAAACGGTGATGATAGGACTCTAGTGTGTCTCCAGGTTCAATCATGAAGTGTTCATAAGCCAAGTAAATTTTGGATTCCAAATCTTCCCGATTGAGTACAGATCCTTCCATAAGAAGACGAATATGATCCCACATTTTTTTTGCAGTCTTTTGAGCATCAACACTACGAAGAATTGGGTTTGGTAATCCTAAGAGGATATATTCCATTGCAAGCTCATCCGCTTCATAGTGTAGAAGTTCTTGAGGATTCAAGTCTGCAATAGTAGCAATGTTCGTTTGTTCATCTCTTGGTGGATTAGCATTTGGATCTCCGTACAATGACAAGAGGCATCTCAAATGGACCTTCCAAGATAACCTTCTTTAAGAACTTTCCATGTGGCTTCTTTAGATCACAAAACCTAAAGAACCTTATCACCCATTGATCATAATTTTCAGGAGTGAGCATTGGAGGTCTATCAAGTGATCCAGCCTCATGAATTGATTGTTGGCCGCTTAAAGCTTCAAACATCTTTGCAAACCAAGTGGGTTCCTTCATAATGGTCCTTGATGGATGTTGATTGAAGTCATTTGTGTACGGTTGAACTTGAAGACTTGGTGGTGGTTGAACCATTTGAGGTTGTGGATTTGCAGAAAGTTGTGGAGTATGTTGTTGGTTAAATTGTTGTTGATAAATTGCTTGTTGTTGATTCCATTGTTGATGTTGTGGAGTTAGTTGTTGTTGACGCTGAGGATGAGGATAAGTGTAAGGGAAATAGTTAGAGTATGGTGGTTGTGACATGTTGATAAACTTGTGTTGGTAAAAATGGATCTTTGTAGTCTAATGAACCTTTGTTGATGAAGTATCCTTAGGCGGAGAAATCACAATAGACAAGTAGCACTTATGCGTAAAAACACCAAAGTTACGCGTAATAATTAGAGGTTACGCAGTAGAATTTAGCTACGCTAAGTAGGAAAAAGACGCTAAAGTTATGCGTAGAAAAAAGTTAGGCGTAGAAAGTTAGGCGTAGGATTATCTTAGGCGTAAGACTAGGCTTTAAAGTAAGAAAATCTATGCGTAGGATTTCTACGCAAGCTTTATGCTTATGCGTAATTTTAGGGTTTTATCCGTGATCTTTTACACTTCACAAAGCAGCAAAAGATATCCAAGTCGACGATTTTCAGACTTATCCAAGTAAGAAAACACGGAATAAACCACGAAAATGAAGATCAAACCAAGGAAATACTTACGGGTAGTTTTAGGGTTTTACCTACGTAGGTTTACTCGTAAATTTGATTTTGCTCAAAGTTGTTTCTAAACCAGTTGTTGTGTGATGAAATAGCTTCAATAACACCAAAAGACACAAAAGTGTGAAGATTGATGATCCAAAGCTCTTAAAATAAGTTATGCGAGAACTATACCCACTAATAAAAACTAGCTCAAAACAACGATCCACGATAAAGTTTGAAACTTTTTGCCAAAAACAAGTATTTTAACACCTTAAAACGTTGAAAGTACAAGAATCTTGGATTAAAAATGTAAAAAACTAGTTTTGAAGCGTACCAAAGAACACATTATCTTTACGCGTAAGACCCAAAACCAAAAACTTCAAAACAAAAGTGTGCACCTGA